>JACGWO010000010.1:18701099-19301099 GCA_034509735.1 Sesamum alatum | reverse complement strand
ATCTTTACCTTTAGACAGGATTCGCAGGTCGGTAGGTTGTCCAAATCGTCTATTTCTAGACTCTTTGAGTCCACCAACCTTCTTATCCTATCTTTAGAGATATGACCTAACCTCGCATGCCATATCTGTGCGTTATTATGATCATCACGTTTTCGTCTATGTTCTGCAGTCATAATCCAATTAGACTGTTGAAGTATGTACAGACCGTTGACCAATGTACCAAGCAAATGAGAAATACCATCTTTGATAATGAAAAAAAAAAACGTTTTTATTGATGGTAAATTCATATCCCTCCTTATCAAGGACCAGGATGGAAACAATGTTTTTAATCATGCTAGGTACATAGAAACAGTCGTTCAGTACAATCCTAACATGACTACTAATGGCTAACTCTAGTGATCCTACGGCCTCCGTAGCAACGGCCTTGCCATCGCCTAGCCTCAGGATCATCTCATCCTTGGTTAGCCTTCTGCTTCTTTGCAGTGCCTGTAAATCATTGCAGATGTGAGCACCACACCCGGTATCCAATACCCATGAAGCAGAATTAGTAATCATATTAACTTCAACCACAAACACACCTGGGTTGGAGAGGAGTTGTGGGCACTCCCTCTTCCAATGCCCTTTCCCTTAGCAATGCATGCAGACATCATTTGCCTTGGACCGCTGAGAACCATGGGCCTTCCCTTTCCCTTTGCTCGGTCCAACCGGAGCAACAGGGACGCCTGGAGCGCGAGCAGGGGCCACAATCGTCTTCCCTTTGCCCTTCTTCCTCTTCCAGCGTCCGGCCCTCTTGCCATTCGCCTTGGAGGTCGAAGCCTCTCCTATCAATACCGCCGGCACCGACTTGTGGGTCGTTGCCTCGTATTGGACCAGCATGTTGATCAACTCATGAATAGACTTCTCAAGTCCGTTCATGTTGTAGTTTACAACAAACGGGTCATAGGATGGAGGAAGCGACTGGAGGATCACGTCAATGTACGTGTCATTGTTAAGCCCAGCTTTAAGGTCCTCGAGTTTCTCCACTAGGGAGAGCATCTTGACCCCATGACTCTGTACAGACGCTCCTTCAGCGAGCTTGGTGCCAAGGAATGCTTTTGTGGCGGCATATCTAATATGCCTATCCGGAACCGCATAAACCTCGTTCATGCGGAGCATTATGGTGGAGACATTGTCCAGCCTCTCATACTGCTTTTGGATGTCGTTAGACATCGAAGCCAGTATGATACTGCGTACTTTTCGGTTGTCCTTATGCCATTTCTCGAACGTCAAACGTTCTTCAGGCGTGGACCCCTCCGGTAAGTCGCTCGGTGGCGGCTCGTCCAAGACGTAGCCTTGGTTCTCGAAACTGAGGACAATCCTCAGGTTTCTCAGCCAGTCCGAGTAGTTCGTTCCGTTGAATTTGTTAGTCTCAAGAATCATGGTTAACGGATTCTTAGACATATCTACATTAATGAAAATGTAAAGCAGAAACTAGCAGATGATGGTAATATTATTGTTCAAGTTGAAGACTTGGTCTTTTAGTCTTTAACCCTCCCACTATTTATACGAAAGTCTGCCACTCTCAAGCGGAGTTTCGGGAAACCATTTCCTAGTGGGCTTGGGATCCACAAGCGTAATCTCCATGCCCCGCTTTTACGATTCACATGAAGAAGACCTTGTGGGAGATATCCAATATCATTCTCATCCAATGAGATTCCCAAGATATTTTACCTCACCTATTCACATGG
The DNA here is from genome assembly GCA_034509735.1 of Sesamum alatum. Taxonomy (NCBI): domain Eukaryota; kingdom Viridiplantae; phylum Streptophyta; class Magnoliopsida; order Lamiales; family Pedaliaceae; genus Sesamum; species Sesamum alatum. The sequence goes on along the minus strand of JACGWO010000010.1, from coordinate 19,299,372 downwards.
TCCCGAGGACTCCAAGCGAACCATGTTACTCAGTGTTGGGCCCGACCCATCAACCAAATCATGCCTCAAACTGTCGCCCCCCACGACTCGTGAGACAGGGAGACAACGAGCGTAGTCTTTTTGTTCACAACAATAGTGCAGCTTTCCCCTATTCCAAGTGTGCCACGACTCGTGAGACCACACTTGGGTAGTGGTAGCTTCCTCACCACATGGCTGTGGATGGAAGGCTCGGACAGACCAAAATACCATTTTGATCCAAGTCCGTTTTGGGCCTAATATTTAATTTGGTCCAACCAAATGAGAGTTTGTGTATGACCGAGACCTCATCACATTATTGTGTTTTAGCATGCATAAATATCCAATATTTAAAGCGATAAATAAATACGCCGCATGCAGAAAACATAGCATACCCCTGCTTAGAATGATCACAAGCCCAACCTATGCGACCCACTGAGCCCGCAGTGAGTCTATGGTCTGTCTAGGGTGGTCCTAAATTATTACAATAGTAATATACCCATTGTCATTCCAATGGGCCTTGTAGTGCTCTTGTTTCACGCCTTGATGCTCCTCCTTGGGGTCTCCGACTCCAATTGCTTGTTAAAATTGAAACCTCACCAATCCTATCTACTCTCATTACAACTGAAAGTAATATATCGGTAATAAAGAAAACAAGCCTTAACATCATGAGGCTGAAAATACGGGAGAAATTAACAAGAGGCACGCAGGCCCCACCCAACAGAAAATAAATAAACATTCATTCATCCATACACAAGGTCTAGGGCTTTGTGATCATCCCATGTTGATTCCATCAACTCACATAACATAATTATTCCAAATAATCATGCATAAATAACCAATGGATGTTCCAAATACCCAAGTGACGTCGAACATCACAAAAGCATAAATATACAAATAATATGCAAAATTCAAATTTGAAATTTAATGGACATTTTAAACAATGCATCCAATGCATGTATTAATCCCAAATTAATTAAGCAAACTTAATTCAAGGAATAATCCAATTATCCCAAAATCAAAAATGCAAAATTAACATATTCTCAGAATATTGTGCAGAAAATACAGAAAATTGAATTTTTTCGGAAAAAGTCGAAAAACGGCACAAAACGGCCCAGCCGTTGTGCTGGCCGGCCGCCCGCGCGCACAGGGCAGCGCGCGCGCGGCGCAGGCAATAACATTAATATTAATATTATTCTGAAAATAAGCATGCAATTTTAGATCCAATCTAACAAAATTAAGCATGCCAAAAGTCCATTAAATCCAAACAATTGAATCATCATATTATTCATATATTTATGTAATCTAACATGCCAATAAAGCCATCTAAAAGCAAGTAGATCATGCCAAACACATAGATCTATGCCCCTTACATCGAACCGGGCTCTGATACCACTTGAAGGACAAGCGGATCCGCCTGGGAGCGCGAGCGGAAGCGAGAAAGCGCGAAAAGTGCGTAAATTTAAATCAAATTCAAAGTACGCGAATCCCAAGGGGTGTACCCTTGGGTGCTCAACCGGGCGTTCGATGTAGGATGTGTAAATATTAAAACATATATTTAAACACATAGGGCATAGATATACAAATGAAATCAATCAAAGCGTAATAAACCGTTACCTTTGATTGTTTAGCGTATGCTCCCGGCTACTAGCGTTGTTCCTTCTCCGGAATGCTCACGAAATCCAAACGTATGGATTCTCCAAAGGTGATCCACACCACACTGGAAGAAACACACGTTCTTCTTGCTAGAAAAGAACGGGTTTAGAAAGGAATCGGTTTAAGAGAAGAACACTATGAATTAGTGTTCTCTTAAACTTACTTTGTTCTTCTTCTTGATTCAAAATCAAGTGAAGAACACAAGTGTAAGAGAGGGAGGGAGCACGAAATTTTGAGAGAGAGGAGAGGATTTTTGTCTTCTCTTTTTCCTAGAAAAAGATGAATAATGAATCACTTATGCTAGGTTTTGTATATTCTAATATATATACATAATTAATGTGATTATTGGAATGTGTCTAGGTTCATCCAAGGATGTCTAGATTCATTCCAATCAATCACCATCAATTCTTCAATCAAGCCTACCAAAATTTATGGTATGATCAAATCATACCAAAAGGGAAGAGCTTGATTGGAGTTGATTTGTCTCTTTCCAAAAGAGACAAGTCAACATACCACCTAGCATGAAACATGGCTGATTTTGCTTCCTCCAAGGGAGCATGTCGGCCATATTTAATTAAGGGAAGAAGTCCAACTTCTTCCTATTCCAAATTAGGAATTATTTTTCCTCTCGGGTATAATTTAACGGACCGGATTTTATCGTAATCCAATTACGACGAACCCAATATTAAATCCAATTTAATGTCCACTTAAATTATTCCCGTTGATCTTTTAATCCAATTAAAAGATCCAACGTCTCAACATCTCAACTTTCCATATTTAATCGAAAATTCAATTTACCGATTAAATGAAAGCCCGATACAATATCGGCCCGTCCATCCAATGGACTTTCCCTTAAGTAATCCAATTACTTATTTTATCCTTCGAGATTGACTCCAAGTCGATCTCTCAACCTCCTCGGTGATTTGTGTGTGACCCTTTAGGTTCACCCTCAGCTAGACTTGGGCCCGTGTCCCACAAGGGCCCGTTACCATGGGTGGCCGTCTAGCAACGGTCCATGGCACTAGAGACTAGGTGAATTGGCGTGAACATTTAGGCGCCGATTCCGTACGGGTACGATCCTTCCATCTACCGTCTCCCGGCCTTAGTCTAGGGTATGGAATTGGGCGTCGGTTCCCATCTTTGACTAGGCATCTATGCTTAATACTCGAGACCACGTATGCTTCATTGCGTCGACACAGGAAACCATTCCCTGTTCGACCAACCACTGTGGCCACAGCTTCAAACAGCATGAACGTGTCTCCGAGTGCATAGGAGATACCTCTGTCACATGCTGACAGGGGACGGATCCTCTTCTTGGAATCCACCGTCCTCGCTACACATTCTGACTGCACTGGACAAGGCTTATGATAATCATCTTACAGAATGATTACCTCTCGCCAGATCCAAGATACAGCCGTCCTGTGCACGCGACTGCCATGATCCCTCAAGTCTGAGGATTACTCCCGTACTATCGGAACCGGGGAAAACAAATCATATCGACCAAGCCTCCAAGGCTTCCATATGATGATCCCTGCGAGTCAGTCCAGTCGGCTCGACCCCAGTCGACCAACCCATCAAGATCGTGTAGGCGTCCCACGCCTGTCGTCGATGAAACACGGCACTCATCTAATGAACACGACTCTTGACGCAAGTCTCAATAGGACTCTCGATGCCCTGTCTCGAGGTCCTCGACTTGGAACGTTTCAAACCCAACTCTTAATCAGTTGGTTTCATGACCACCATCCAATGCGTGGCCCAACTGAATGAGTTGTTATCCATGGTCTGTGGGCTTTGTTGTGATATAAGTTAAACGCCGTTTTAACAAATGTAAAGTGAGCACAACAAAGTAAGTACCAATAGTGACGAACACTCACTTTATTCATCACATAATAATATTACAATTACATCAAGTTGTCGGATAGGTTACAAATTGCCAAACCTATTGGCTTTCTGGTCACCTATTCCAACACTGGGTAGGGTCTATAAATAATAACTATGGGTATTTATTGGGTCCAGGTTCGGGTCCAGGTAGGGTAATACCCGTCCATTGACAAGCCCAGTTCCAACCCCTCATTCACTTGGCGCAATATTTTCTCGGCACTTGACCTTTTCAAATCGGGTTTTCAATGGAGAATTGGATCAGGTAACTCAATCAGTGTGTGCAAGGACCCCTGGATCCCGAGAACCCATTCCTTTCGTCTACTGATCAGACCCCGGTCCCCTTGAGCCATCAACAAAGGTAGCATCCCTGATTGATTTTGAGTTGGGTGATTGGAACCGTGACCTGATTGAGGAGCTTTTCTGTTCGGAAGATCGAGACCTTATTCTGGCCATTCCCACAGGTAAAGTAACTCAAGATGACGCTCCTTTATGGCATTTTTCTCCCACAGGTCTATACACAGTCCGGAGTGCATACCATCTGGCACGTAACCTCCGTGAGCAGTCCTCTTCTTCATGTCCTCCGCGCAGCTGGAACTTTATTTGGACTGCCGGAATTCCCCATAAGGTCCATATGTTCGCCTGGTGTGCATGTAGAAATTCTCTCCCAACCAGCTCCAATCTGTCGAGGCGCATCCCCCAGTCCGATTTCTCTTGCCCGTATTGTTCTACCTCTTCGGATGATGTTAACCACGCTCTCGCCGACTGCCATGTTGCTAGACATGGAGTTTCAGGAAACTATTTCATAGTGGGCTTGGGGTCACGACTCATGAGAGGGAGTATATTGGGTGGAAGTAGCTTCTTCACTATATTCCTATAGATGGAAGGTTTGGATTAATCAAAGATTTATATCCATTATCGGTCTAATATATACTTGGATGAACCAAGTGAGAGTTTGTTTTTGGTTTTGATGGAGACCTCATCACGTTACGTAATATGCATGTGATTAAACAACAAGTATTTAATAAAGCATTCATAATTAAATAAAAATGCATCGCCACAAAATAGAAACCTAGCACGCCCCTGTTGGATTATTACAAGCCCAATCCTATACGATCCATTAAGCCCGTTATGGATCTATGGTCAATTTAGGGTAGTCTTACGCTATCACAAATATTTAACATGTCATCAAGCTCATGGGCCTTGTAACGCCTCTTCATCTTCTTAGACTCTCCATCATGGGCTCCGTTCGATGGGCCTCTTCTCCATGGATCCTCCGCGGACTATCAAATAGCTTTCTCCAAGTGCCTCCATCGCCTAGGGCTTTCTTCCTTACATTTTATTTAACAAAAACTAAACCCTCACCCCCTACCTGCTCTCATTACATCATAAAAATTAGAAACCCTAACAATAAGTTGGAGGGAGTATAAAAGGAGGGAGAAAACAAGCTTTATTATTTGAAGACTAAAAAGGAGAGAGATAAAGAAAGTTAAACAGGTACGTAGGCCCCATCCGAAAAAAGTAAACCATACACATGGGCCATGGGCTTTGTAATCATTTCTTGTTAATCCAATTAACAATTTAGCACATTTATTTTGAAAATAAATATGCACCACATATAACGCAAACCATGCATTATAAAAAATGATATCTAATATCATAAATATTAATTGATACAATTATATGCACAAAAAATACACATTTAATAATGCAATTACAAAAATGGATATCCACCCGTAAATCCAATTCATTATATATATATATTTTGTTTTTTATTTAAAACTATTTTCAAATTAATCTGTTGTAACTTAATTTGGTTAGAATAGGTGACTAGAAAGTCAATTAGATTGGCCGTTCTGGGAACTATTCGTCGATCTTTATCAAAGTAATATTATATTGATGGATAAAGTAAGTACATATCATTGGCAAAATGTGTTTGTTGTGCTTACTACTTACATTGAATGGCGTTTCAATGTCACAACAAATGCCCACAGACCGATTGGTTAAACCCATTGAGTTGAGCTACGCCTAGGTTGGCGTCTATGAAACCAACTCCTTGAGGGTCGGTTTGAAATGTTCTAGGTCGAGGACCTCGAGACTGGGCCCCGAGTGTCCTATAGAGACTTGCACTAAGTATTGCATTCAATGGGTGAGTGCCGAGTTTCTTCGGTGCTAGACGTAGATTGTCTATGCAATTTTAGTGAATTAGTTAGCAAGGTAGTCGATTGACTAAACTGACTCGCGGTTACCGCCATATGGAAGCCTTGGAGGCTTAGTCGGTATGACTGGTATTTCTGGTTTCGATACTACGGGATTAATCCTCGGACTTGAGGAATCATGACAGTCGCATGCATATGAAGGTTGTATCTTGTATCTGGCGAGAGGTGACCGTGTCTTTGATATGGTCATTATAAGCTTTGTCCAGTGCAGTCGGAGTATGTAGTGAGGACGGTGGGTTCCAAGAGGGAATCTGTCCCTTGTCAGTATTTGATAGCTATGTCTCCTATGCTCTTTGAGATGGTTTAGACTCTTCAAGTCTACGGCCATAGCGATTGGTCGAGTAGGGAATGGTTCCCTAGGTCGATCAATAGAGTAAACGCATCTCGAGTTTGAAGCATAATTGTCTAGTCCAGGATGGGAATTGATACCCAATTCCATGCCCTAGACTAAGGCCGGGAGATGATCGATGGAAGGACTGTACCTGTATGGAATTCGAAGCCTAAATGTTCACGCCAACATTCACCTAGCCTCTAGTGCCATGGACCCTTGCTAGACGACCACCCATGGTGACGGGCGTTTTTGATTAATGGTTAACTAGAGATAATTAATTAAATTAGATTTAATTAATAAATTGTGTTGGACACAAGCCCAAGTCTAGCTGAGGGTGAACCTAAAGAGTCATACACAAATCAATATGGAAGTAGTCGAATTAATTTGGAATTAATTCTGGAAGAAGTGAATTAATTTAGTTGGATTAAATTAATTCAAGGAGAATATAAATGATTGGAACATTTATTGAAAAATCCATTGGATGGATGACTAAGAATTAATTAATTAAATTAATTATTTTTTTGGCTTAACACCTTTAAATTAATTAGATTAATTTATTGAATTTGATTTAATTAATTGATTGGATCAATTACTTAGTGCTTGAGCTTATGCTTATTTAATTGGATTAAATAAACTTTTAGATTTAAATAAGTTTTAATATTAATTGGATTAATATGGAACACATGGATCTTGATTGGACTTGATTTCATTTGATTAAATCAAGACCGGTCAAAACCGGTCCATGACTTGAAATTCAAACTCAAAGGTTTGATGCAAGTTGAAAAGAAGTTCAAAATCCTCCATGTAAGCAATGATGTGGCTTTACATGATGGGTAGTGGTGCACATGTTGTGCATAGTGTGTAGAAGTTATTTTGGAAATAACTTATTTTGTATGTAATTTGATTACACTACACACAAACATGTATATATTTTTCAACTCCCTAACTTGCACTCTCTTCTCACTAAGCCATGAAAATTCTTCCATTTTCTCTCCATTTTTGAGATCTCTTTGAATTAAATTCAAGATGAGAACATGAGCAATACGTGCACACTAATCAATAGTGTAATACGTTTTTTGTTTCTTCCTTGATCTAGCTTCTACCTAGCAGTAGGTCTATATTTGCTTCCACTAGTGTGGTGTGGACAAATTAGAGGGGTTCTAATTTGAATCCTAAGGTGAACAGAAAAGGAACGAAAAGGGAATCAATGCTTGTTGCCGTTCTACATGTGAAACGAAAAGGTAATGTTCCGATTTAAATTATTGTACTTTTTCGTTTCCTCCTCTAGCCACATGTTCAAGCATACTTTTACTTATGTTATGACGCTTTTGAATACACCGAACGCCCGAGAATTCAAAGGGAATACCCCTTTGAAATCGTTTTTAATTTCTTCTATTTTATGCTTCCGCCGCGTTCCCCAGTCGTACCGATTCTTTCAGTGGTATCAGAGCTCGGTTCGGTGTTGTGGCTTTAGAAATAACATATTTTTATGTGATGAGTATGTTCAACATGTTTAATTTGCTTTTGGAAAGCATGTTTTATGGTTTTAAGCATGATTATGTGTTTGGAAGAATATGTTGATTCTGCTTTTAATTATGGATATCCATGCATCTTTTGAAAATTGAATTTTTTGTAAATGCATGTTTTAGTTTTAGTTTTAATGCAGAAATTTAACAATAAAAATGGGGTTGAAAAAATGTGCAACACAGTAGCTGCCAGTTGGCAAGGGCCCAGGCGCGCAGGGTGCGCGCGCTCGTGCCAGTTCTGGCACTGCGCGCGGCGCGCAGCCGGTAGTGCTGCCGGCCGACCAGTTTCGAACGGCTTGGCCATTTTTGCCATTTTTACCCAAAAAATTAGATCTTCCACATTTCTGCATATTTTTTGAAATAATAATTTCCAAAAAAATCCAATTTTGTCCCGAAAAACAAGATATCCAAAAACTTATATGCAAAATTAGACTATGCACTTTAACACACATAATCATGCAATTAATAAATCATTATCCCAAAAAACGTGTAATCCATGCGTCCAACAAATAATACGCGTTAAATCTATGCCACAAGCACCAAACTAGGATCTGAATCATTGAAAGATTATACATCGGACATGAAATGCGGTAGAAGCGTGAAAATAATATTTTAAAATGATAAAGAAAAATTAAAACTAGATTAAAAGGGTATACCCTTTGATCATTCCCAGGCTTTTAGTGCAAATTAAAATGCAGAAATAAATAAATAAACACGCGTTTAATAAAGTGGCTAAGGATAAAACAAGAACATAATTTTTAACCACGAAAGTTACCTCTTCTTGATTTCTGTTCCGCTACTTGCGTTGACTCAAATCCTTCTCCAGATCCGTTCACTTAGAGGGTTCAAGTGTAGAACCCCTCTAAAGCTAGTCCACACCATACTGAGAAGATGGATCTAACCCTCTTGCTAAGGACTAGATTTGTGGAAGAACCAAACTGCGAAGTACACTATTAATTAGTGTATTTGGATTTCCCTTTGTTCTCAACTTGAATCTAATTCAAGGAGAACATAAATACTCATGGAGAAAAGAGAGTAAGTATAGCTTGAGAGAGAAGCAGCCGCGTGCCTTCACGAAAAAGGTGGAGAGAGAGAGAGAGAGAGATGCACACACTTTGGGCATATTAATGTGTCGTGTATATACATGAAGTGGAGAGGAGTTGGAGTAGTTTTGGAGAAACATAATCAGCCTCTCATCTCTACATATTCAAATCCAAAAGCACTCCTTGTGCTAATTCAACTAAGTGGCCGAGACCCATTCGGCCACAAACTCTCATTTTTTTGACTTAGTTTCAACCAAATGGCGGCTAGGGTTTATATAATATTTGGATCGGGCTTGTTTTAATTTATCCAGCAAATCAATTGAAGACCAAAACTTCATGTATTAGGTCTATTATTGAATCCAACTACATAAATACCCAATAGAAACCTCATGTGAGTATTTAATCCAATTAAATATACACATGCCCAAATATATTCAATTAATAAATCCAATTCATTAATCAAGCCCAAACCATAAATTAGTCCAACTAATTAGTTTAAGCTCATCTCCACTAATTAATGAATTAAATCTACTAATTAGACAAGCTCATCTACTAATTAATTAGTTCAACCAATTAATTAGCCCAAACCCCTTTTAAATTAATTCGATCAATTTAAAAGGCTAAGCCCAAATTTATTTAAAATCCACATAATAAAGTTCTTGAGCCATCCATCCAATGGACTATCCCAAATATATCATCCAATCTTTCTTTTTCATCATGGACTAATTTAATCTAATTAAATTAATCCATTTCTTCCGAAATTAATTACATTACTTCCATAGTAATTTGTGTGTGACTCCTTATGTTCACCCTCAACTAGACTTGAGCGTGGATCCGACACAGTTAATTAAATCTTATTTTAATTAATTATTTCTGATGAACTAATAATAAGAAAAGTCCATTACCATGGATGTCGGTCTAGCAACAGTGCATGCACTAGAGACTACGTGAATGTTGACGTGAACATTTAGGCTTCGAGTTTCATACAGGTATGGTATTTTCGTCAACCATCTCCCGGCCTATCTAGAGTATGGAATTGAACGTTGGTTCTCATCCTTGACTAGACAACTGTGTTTCATACTCGAGATGTATATACCCTATTCATCCAATCTAGGGAGCCTATCCCTAATCGATCAATCGCTTTGGCCAAAAACCTTGAGAGTCTAAACCATCTCAGAGCGTGTAGGTTAGATACTGTCAAATACTGACAAGGGACAAATTCTCTTTTGAAATCCACTGTCCTCACTACATACTCCAACTGCACTGGATAAGGCTTATAATGATCATATCTTGCCATACAGTCACTGCTCGCCAGATCAAAGGTACAATCTTCATATGTAAGCGACTATCATGATTTCTCAAGTCCTAGGATTAATCCCATACTATCGAAATTGGAAATTTCGATCATACCAACCAAGCCTCCAAGGTTTAGATATGACGATTCTGCAAGTAATTCAGTCAGTTGACTACCTTGGCAACCAACCCACTAAAATATGTAGATAACACACGTCAGTCACCGACGAAACTCGGCACTCACCTAGTGAATGCAATACTTAGTGCAAGTCTCTGTAGGACTCTTGATGTCCAGTTTCGAGGTCTTCTACTTGGAACGTTTTAGACCGAACCTTAGGAGTTGATTTCATGATCACCAGCTCCACGGGTTTAACCATTTGGTCTGTGGGCATTTGTTGTGATGTTAAAATACTGTTTAATGTGAATAGCGGGCATAACAAACACTTATGCCATAGGTGAATACTCACTCTGTTCATCATACCAATAGTACTTTAATAAGGATCGGTGAATACTTTTCAAAATTGCTAAGCAGTTGGTTTTTTGGACACCTATTCCAACAGCTAGCTGAGCCAGTACATCCAAGCTCGGTTGGACTGATTTTGGCGAGGAGGGTGTAGGGAAATGAATACTAGTTTGATTTTTAAACCTCTATAAAGCACACTTTTCCTCTATTTCTTTTAAAATATTTTGAAGATGAGTTACCAAGTCTTGTTATCATTTCTTTGACTAAGACTTAGTCCATTTTGTTGAGAAAAATCTGAGGGGCTTTATCTGATTTATGAGAGACTTGTGTGCAATAATTTCTCAACAAACTGAGGTCTCCCTTCTATAAATAGGACCTCGGTTTGGTTCATTTGATAGAACTTGATTCATCTTCTCCATTTCTTTCGGTTGCTTTACTTCTCTCTGACGAGTGCACGTGTTAGAGAGTGTTATGTTAACATTGGGGAGCAAACGGTTGCAACGATTGCACCATGGTCGTATCGCATTTTTTGCTTTCAAGGCAGTGGACTTACCACGACACAACAATATATCGTTTCTATTCTTCCTATAATTTGAAAGCAAAAATTATCGATACTTCTCGAAACATAAAACTGTGCTATTATTTAAATGGTTGCACCTCTGTTATCAAAAGCATTGCTGGGTCTCTCTAAGGCTGAGCCACTAGACGGAACCAACTTCAAAAGATGGTCTCAGAAACTTCTCATCTTCTTCGAACAACTTGAGGTGGACTATGTTCTATTCACAGATCCACTTGTGACGTCTTCTCAAACTACAGAGTGGCCGCATGATAATGAGTGGAGCGGGATGGTGGTGGCGGTGGTGTTGGTGTGGAGGTGAGCGTTTCACATGGAATGGCAGATCTTGTTAGCTACGGTAATGTAGAGCGTGACATCGAGCAGGTATCTTTGCTCTTTGATTTGTCTATGTTGGTGTAAAACATTTTAAAGGTATGATTGCTTTGACCTTCTTGCCTGGTTTTGGTTCACTGGAGATATTTGATATGCTATTGAGCTTTACTTTGCTGGTTGTTCCTTGAAGGGGATTTTCCAATAAGATGTTAATTCTATTTGGGTTTAGGTTTTACGGTTTGGTTTTGATAATTCAGATCTGGAAATTGGTCATGAATTATTGAAGCCTAAAAATATCTTATCCCCGGCATAAATTTCTTCTGTGAAAAGGGGTTATGGTTTTTGAAGTGAGATTTGGGGATGGGATAACTGGAACAAATGGGCTTCGAGTCTTGAGCTATGGAAATACCCTTAGAGCAGGTGTTGGGAGCTAATGTTTGTTTGAGATGAAGTATATCAGGAACCAAAGTTTGTGTGCTTCTGATGTACGGATCTAATGATAATGAAATTTCCTCATGAATCTATATGGGGAAAGGGTTCATTTCAGCATCAGGTGGAGCTTTGCCAAGAAATGTGGTGAATTCTTTTCTAATTCCTTGTGGTCTATGATTGCAAAAATACGTACTGGCAAGTGTACTAGCTATCAAGTAGTACAAAGAATGTCGATCCCACAAGGATTTAATGAAACAATTACCACAAGTATGACTAACCCCTAATTATTTGGACAATCGAGAATTTGAATAATTTATGGAACTACTAAAAGGCAATAAAACCAACTAAAGTAAGTAATTATGGTGAGGAAAAAATGCAGATTTAGGAAGAAGTGCTATGGCAATAGGTTCACCTAATCAATACAACGCATTTAATATTAACGGATCAATCAAACAGACAAGTACTTTCGCATACTGAGGTTTTTCCTATTTTAATCCAATATATTCTCTCGAGCTATACCGAACCTATTACTATCAAGAAATTAGGGGATTCTCCTCTCCAAAACTCGTAATAATAATGCATGAAGATTTATGAAAAACCTGTGGAACCAGATAGATCATGCCTGTGTATGTCTACACATCATTCAATCCACACCATGAATTAGTCTTTCCACTATGCTAAATTCCCTCTCGGTTCATTAACATAATCAAGAAAATCTAAGAGGTGATCAAGCTCTTAAATAATAGCAATAAACACAATAACTCATGGATATGCGAAAATAATACTAGATTAATCCATAAAATATTTAACACATAGTATCAATTAGGCTTTCCATAAGCCTTAGCACAAAAAGAAAATTAGTTCATCCTAATTCTAGCAAAAACACAAGGGAAAGATGCAGAAAATTGCTGGAAAAAAAAGTGAAGTCTTCTTCTCCTCTTTCCTCCTTTATATGGAGGGAGAGTCCTAATTGAAGAAGAGAGGAATAAGACTCTATTTAGCATAAAAATCTTTTCCTTTTCTAATCCTATTTTTACCAAGACTCTAAGGTAGATTACAAAGGAAATAGGACTTCTTTTTGAGTGACCTAAAATCAGAATTTTCATTTTTTACAAGTCAACTCGTCTGCCAATTTCCGCCTAGTGAATGTCTGATAACCCGTGGGTCACGGGTTATGCTTCCTGCATTTCTGAAATTGCATCTCTAATAGCCCGTGGGTCATAGGCTAACTTGTAGTCATTTCTGCAGAATTTTGGCTCTTCTCTCTATGTCTGAACTCTTTTCTTGCACTTGCCTTTTTATCCACCAAAGTTCCTAAAAATCACAAATGTACCCAAGAACAAGCATTATATCGAGATAAAATATGGGTGGAAACATAAGAATATGTTGTATAATTTCTCCTAATCAAATACCCCCACACTTAGATCATGCTTGTCCTCAAGCATATAGCAATGTAGTGCAATCATTCTAAAAAGAACATCCGCTTCTACACCTCACCCCATTTCAACTTATGCCCACATTTCAAAATGAATTCACCGTCAAGGTGCAACAGAAAATAATAAACTACACAGTACCAATTCACACAAGCCACACAATATGAAAACTATCTCAACAATCCATTCGAAATCAAAAATGAAAAGTGAGTGAACACCCTCTCTTTGGATACACTCAATACGCTCAAAGTGTTTAAGGGTGGACAACAACTCTCAAGTCATGCTTTTAATGAGATTTTGCCATAGGCTTGCTCTTATACTACATCTCCACCGCTTGAAGTGAGTTCGGAGTGAGAATCAAAAGGTCTTTTCCAGGTTGTAATAGGGCTTTAGGTAAGGGTAGGAAACAAATAAGAACGAAAGAAGGGTTCTTTGGGATTAAAGGAATTAGGTGACATTACTTGGATAGGCTTCCATTGTATGAATTTTTCTAGTTCAAGTGCAACTTATTCCTTCTTTGTCCTCCATCTTTTTCTTCTTTCTTTGCTTTTTCCTCATTCTTGTCATCGCGTTGCATCACAACATTCTCCATTCTCTTGCTTTTTTTTCTTTTTTTTTTCCTGCTGAGACTTGCTATTTTCGGCTGATTTTTCCCTTTTTGTTTTGGGAGACATTTGATAACTCTCTCTTTTTTTTCTCTCTCTGTTTCTTTTTCTTCCACAATTTCTTTCCTTTAGACACATCTTCACGGGATTGTTGAGACTTGCACTTGAACTATACACTAATGAGGGAAGAGTATCACAAGCAGTCATTCCAATCCTTTAACGGTGGGGATCAAAGGTTTAGGACAAAGAAACGGTTGTTCATAGCTTGTATTGTGCTTAATATGACAATAAAATCAGGCTCAGACTCAATTGGGCTACTAGGGGTGGATATTTATGTAGGCTTAGCAACGAGAAACTTTGGTTCAATCCTAATGCCCTTATTATTTTCACACACCCAACTCAATATGCAGTCTCAACATTATAACCGAGCAAGTTCTAGAAAATCAAGCCAAAGATGACAATCACACAACCAAACAAAATATGGGAGCAATAAGATGTGTGCTCATAGGCTCAAAAGCTCGCCAAAAGGGATTATGTGTGCTACTCACAAGCAATTTTTTCATCAAAACAAGATCGTTTAAGATATTCATCACACATGTGGCAAGTTTGAATTTTCCTATGCATGTCAAGTATTCTATTGCAATCTTAACAATTCCTTCATAAATCATATTGGCATGAGTGAAATGCGGATGTAATGTATCAAGCTTCATCATCATATTGCTCAACAAATCACCAATTTTCAGAAAATTTCACAGAATCATATCAAATGCGTATCATCATACCTCAGCCACACTCATCAATATGCATATAATCAGAGGACATCAACCACCCCCACACTTAAACCCGACATTGTCCTCAATGTCGGTGCCCCAAAGAAATTAAAGAAGATAAAGAAAAAGAGATACATCCCTGAGGGTGCGGGGCGCTGACCGGTGGGAAGAGGTGGAAACTAGTCGGAACGGCACGGCGGTGAGCGGCGCTTGGAGTGAGGAAGGAGGAGCACCTAGCAGTGGATAGAAATGCTTTCCAAATAGCCCGTGGGTCATGGACTATCAGAAATTCGCGTGACAGAAACGTAACAGGCATAGTCCGTGGGTCACGGGCTCTCAAAAATCCGTCACCTGCACTAAAAAAGAGAAACAAAAGAGAAAAAAATAATAAAAGATGAACATAAAAATGCATGGGTTGCCTCCTATGTAGCGCTCGTTTAACGTCACTAGCTTGACGTTAGGATACTTATCACACCTCTGCAAGTCGGAGAGGGGTTTCGGAATGAGTTTTTTACGCCTATTCGACATAGCCTTTTAGCCTTTGCCAATCCACTTTAACACGGGCCTTATCTTTGTGATGCCACTCTTCACGCTTCTTGAATTTTTTCTTTCTTGCATGAGATTCATGCCATGCCTTGGTGCGTTCCTTGTACATTCGAGCATTCTCGTTGGCCTTCTTCATCCACTTCTTCTTGTTTGGTTGAAGCCTATTGTTTTCGTTCTGGTTGGGTGATGCTGCATCTGGTGGTTTTGCTTTGTGATTGGAAGTAACTCCATTTAATGACAACACTTTTTGTAGTTTTTCAATTCTTGACCCCTGTCTGCGAAATTTTTAACCTCCACATACTCTTCTTTCACGTCCTGCAAATTATTCCCATTAGAATTTGTGAAACAATTTTCTTTGGGATCTTTACATTGGACAAAATGAGCATTTTCAGTTCTAGGGGCATTAATGCTATCAATTGCAAATATGTTATGCTCATTCTTGTGTAGATATTTTATAGGCTTAAACACATGAAAGACTATATGTTCATCATTAACTCTAAGAATGAGTTGACCTTTTTGCACATCAATTAGTGATCTACTTGTGGCAAGAAAAGGTCTTCCTAGAATCAATTGCATATTCTTATCCTCTTCCATATCTAACACAATAAAATCAACGGGGATGATAAATTTGCCGACTTTGACCAACACATGTTCCACTATTCCCCTAGGATACTTAATGCTTCTATCGGCTAGTTGTAAAGTGATTATAGCAGGAGTAAGCTCATGCATTCCAAGTTTCTCAAAAATAGAATATGGCATCAAATTCACACTAGCACCTAGATCACATAAAGCTTTATCAAAATTGGTATTCCCCATAGTGCAAGGTATAGAAAAACTCCCTGGGTCCTTGAGCTTGGGTGGTAGCTTTTTTGGAGAATCGCCGAACATTCTTCATTGAGCTTCACCGTCTTGCCTCCTTCCCACTTCCTCTTATTGGAAATCACTTCCTTCAAGAATTTAGCATAGCTTGGCATCTGTGACAGTGCATCAATTAGAGGGATATTAATATGAATCTTTTTAAACATCTCTAAGAATTTGCCAAACTGTTTATCCAAGTTAGCTTTTAAAACTCTTCCGAGGTAGGGAATGTATGGAGGAACATCATCTACATTTATCTTGAGTTTAGGAGTACTCCATTTCGTTTCCTCTTGAGGCTCCTCCACTTTTTTCGGTTGTGGCTCAACCATGTGCTCATTGGGTAGTTCTTCTCCGATAATTTTCCCATTCTTGAGTGTGATTGCATTAACTTGCTCCGTAGGATTTTTCTCGGTGTCACTCGGAAGTTGCCCCTCCTTTCTGCTGGATAACATGCTCACGATTTGCCCGTTTGGACCTCGAGATTTCGGATTGATGCATCTTGGTTCTGAAAACGGGTGTTGGCGGCGGTGATGAAATTGGAGAGCATGTCTTCAAGGTTGCTCTTCTTCTTCTGCAGCGACTGCTGGTGGTATGGTTGTTGTTGGTATCCCGGCGGTCCTTGCTGATGGTTGTTACTCCACGAGAAATTGGGGTGGCTACGCCATCCCAAATTGTAGGTCTTGGAGTATGGATTGAAGTTTGACCTGCCACCATGAGAAACAAAATTAACATCTTCAAAGGCAGCATTTGTATTTCCTACCCGGCGGTCCGGACTTAAATGGCCCATCTGACCACAAGCGCCACAAGGTCCTATGGGTGGAGCATTCCATATTGCGGCTCCAAGGTTATTCACTTGCTGAGTAAGGGGCCCCCAACTGGGCAGACACCGTAGTCATGGCGTCAACTTGATGGACACTGGCTACTCGTCGGTCTTGGCCATAGGGATAGAAGCTCGATGCTATCTCATCAATGAGGATGAACACTTCGGAGGGTAGTTTCTTCATGATGGTCCCGCCGGCAGCTGCATCGATGGTTGCTCGGTTGGCCAAAGTGACACCATTGTAGAATGTTTGCACCTGCTGTCATACTGGGAGCTCATGACGAGGGCACTTTCTAAGCATATCTCTGAAATGTTCCCATGAATCATATAACGATTCCCTATCTAACTGCACAAAAGAAGTTATGTCATTGAGCAATTTAGCAGTTTTAGATGGGGGAAAGTATTTAGCAAGGAATTTTTGTGTCAAGTCTTGCCAAGTCGTAATACTACCGGCAGGCAACGACTGTAGCCAATCTTTGGCCTTATCACACAGGGAAAACGGAAATAGTCTAAGCCTAACAGCATCATCACTAACACCATTGAACTTAAAAGTATCACAAATTTCAAGGAAGTTAGAGAGATGTTGATTAGGATTTTCATCAAGCAAACTGGAGAACTGCACACGTGCTTGGATCATTTGAATGATGGCCGGCTTGATCTCAAAATTATTGGCTTGGATCGAAGGTTTGGCAATGCTAGATATCACCCCATCCGCTGTTGGGAACGCATATTCCATCATTGGCCTCTCCACGACCCCTAAAGCATTCGCCATGGCCGGTTCTGTGAGAACAAATTGATCCTCTGTGTTGAGATTTCCACTCCCTTCACCCCTCTCGATGGTGTTTCTTTCTTGGCAAAAAGTTCTCTCAATTTCGGGATTGAATTGTGGTAACTCTCCACCACTACTTTGTGTCATTAAATTGTGAACCAAAGAAAGTAGAGAAGTGAGGTAAAAACACAAAATAAAAAATAAAGCAAAGAAAAATCCAAATTAATTAAGTCCAGCGAGTTATGATATTATTTCGAATTAAATCCCCAGCAACGACGCCAAAAACTTGATTGCAAAAATACGTACTAGCAAGTGTACTAACTATCAAGTAGTATAAAAGAATGTCGATCCCACGACGATTTAATGAAACAATTACCACAACTATGACTAACCCCTAATTATTTGGACAATCGAGAATTTGAATAATAAATGGAACTACTAAAAGGCAATAAAACCAACTAAAGTAAGTAATTATGGTGAGGGAAAAACACAGATTTAGGAAGAAGTGCTACGACTATAGGTCCACCTAATCAATACAACGCATTAAATATTAACGGATCAATCAAACAGACAAGTACTTTCGCATACTGAGGTTTTTCCTAATTTAATCTAATATACTCTCTCGAGCTATACCGAACCTATTACTATCAAGGAATTAGGGGATCTCTCATCTCCAAAACTCGTGAAAATAATGCATGAAGATTTATGAAAAATCTGTGGAACCAGATAGATCATGTCTGTGTACGTCTACACATCATTCAATCCACACCATGAATTACTCTTTCCACTATGCTAAATTCCCTCTCGGTTCATTAACATTAACATAATCAAGAAAATCTAAGAGTTGATCAAGCTCTTAAATAATAGCAATAAACACAATAACTCATGGATATGCGAAAATGATAGTAGATTAATCCATAAGATATTTAACACATAGTATCAATTAGGCTTTCCATAAGCCTTAGCACAAAAAGAAAATTAGTTCATCCTAATTCTAGCAAAAACACAAGGGAAAGATGCAGAAAATTGTTGGAAAAAAGAGTGAAGTCTTCTTCTCCTCCTTACTTCTTTTTTTAGAGGGAGAGTCCTAATTGAAGAAGGAGAGGAATAAGACTCTATTTAGAGTAAAACTCTTTTCCTTTTCTAATCCTATTCTTACCAAGACTCTAAGGTAGATTACAAAGAAAATAGGATTTCTTTTTGAGTGACCTAAAATCAGAATTTTTGTTTTTTTACAAGTAACTCGTCTGCCAATTTCCGCCCAGTGAATGTCTGATAACCTGTGGGTCACGGGTTATGCTTCCTACGTTTCTGAAATCACATCTCTAATAGCCCGTGGGTCACGGGCTAACTTGTAGTCATTTCTGCAGAATTTTGGCTCTTCTCTCTATGTCTGAACTCTTTTCTTGCACTTGCCTTTTTGTCCACCAAAGTTCCTAAAAATCACAAATGTACCCAAGAACAAGCATTATATTGAGATAAAATAGTGGTGGAAACATAAGAATATGTTGTATAATTTTCCCCAATCAATCTACATTGGATTGTTGACTTCGAGATGTTCTGACATTGCTTACAAAATCACTATTATTTTGACTTCACACTAAAGAGTTTCTAGAATTCACGTTACAAAAATATGAATCGTAACAACCCAGTCGTGCATTTCTCCTTGTGTGGATTGGGAGTTGCTCGGTTGTTTAGTGCTTTGTGGATACTTCTTTCCAACAAGTATATTGAGGTTGGAGGCGCTATAGTATAGGTGTTCTAGTGAGAGCTTTTGCTTCTGAACGGCTTGATTGTTTGACTGCAATTGCAATTTTTTCAGCAATTATAAATGTATATCAGATTTCCTGTCAGAAAAGATGTTTCAAGTAGTTATGCATCATAATGCTAAATGAACACTGCAGCTTACAAAAATCTGTTGTGGTATTCTTAAAAATAGGCTTGTAGCATATGCTACAATTCAATATACTTGATATTATTAATAGCTAATGAATTATTGATTACAATGGAAGTGCCATCTAATATTGACAGAACATTTGTTAATAGGTTAAGAATGGGATAGCTTTTAACTTATAGAGTCTGCAATTGACCCCATTTAATCAGTTGTATCAGGGTGTCTGGGATCCTCCCACTTAATTTGTTGTTGGTTTCTTCGTAACATCCTATGCTTAACATTGTTGATCGTTATCATCTTGCTCATAAGTTTGGAAAAAGATGTTTTGATGAGGTTGATTTTAGACTCTGATACGCCTTGGTCACAGATGGAATTGTCCTTTTCAGTTTATGCCTTAGTTTTGAGTTGGGTTTCCTTCTATGTACATGCCTTTTAACAAGATGCATATAATGCTGAAATTGTAGAATTTGAAGGTTTAACTTATTGGTAGAAGATGTCATGTTCCATTGGAGCTTTTGCATTCTATTATTCTTTTTGTAGTATATCATCCTACTTTTGCTTATTTCCTTATGTTGGGAATGTCTAATTATTTTCAAACAGTCAAAATTTGAGAAACTGACATTCAGAGGAGCTGCTAGCGGTTCAGTCGACATGACTTGAATTGCATTTATTGTTTAGCTAAAAGGAAAGAAAATTTTCAGATAATGACAATAACATTATTGGATATGAGTGAGGATAAGATATAAGGTTATTACTTGGTGATATTAACTCAGTTGGGTCAAGAACACGTGATACTTCTCACCAATTTCTTTTAGTATTTCTAGTCGATGAGGATCCTAAATCTTATGTAGAGGTCATAACCTCCATAGATTCCAGTTTTGGAACGAAGGCACATTCGCTTAAAAGAGCTCTTAAGGAATGGGATGATCTCCCTGGATGTGTGACGTCTTAGAGGAACTTGGTAGATCCTCTCAGAAAGGGGCTAACCAGGAGAGTTATCCTTGAGACTTCAAAGGCAATGGGGCTCAAACCTCTGAACTGACAGAATATGTTATTAACTATACAGGAATACATAGCCCTATGTTTTGGTAGCCTTACAGGGACTTGATGGATGAATCCTGACAAAGAGTGGGTTAGGAAGATAGTTTTCGTAGCTTAATTATTGAGTGGTCTATAATTATATAAACTTGATGAAGCTATCTAGATGAGTGTGAAGGTGAGCCGCTTTCTATGAAAGAAAATGAGTTCTTTCTAGAACACTCATCAGAATCCAATGTACTAGCGCAGGGCCATTAATAACACTTGAATCTATATCGCGGAATAGCAGACTCTAAGGAAACATACGTGTTGTGGGGGTCTCAACTTAAGCTATTTAAAGTTCAAGAATTTTCACTTTCATCAGCTGAGTTGTTGCCTCACTTCACTATGCATTAATTCAATCGAAAGATATTAATGCTTAAGTATATTTCCTCCTTTACTCAAAAAATCTATTGTCGAACTAGTTAGTCATTCGTGGGGGATTGTACGGAAATGACTACTAGTTTGATTTTTAAACCTCTGTAAAGCACACTTTTCCTCTACTTCCTTTAAAATATTTTGAAGATGAGTTGGCCAAGTATTGTTATCATTTCTTTGACTAAGACTTAGTCCATTTTGTTGAGAAAAACTGAGGGGCTTTATCTGATTTATGAGAGACTTGTGTGCTATAATTTCTCAACAAACCAAGGTCTCTCTATAAATAGGACCTCGGTTTGGTTCGTTTGATAGAACTTGATTCATCTTCTCCATTTCTTTTTGTTGCTTTACTTCTCTCTGTTAAAATATCTGTTGTTCCAACTCTACCACGAGTGCACGTGTTAGAGAGTGTTGTGTTAACCTTGGGGAGCAAATGGTTGTAACGATTGCACCATGGTTGTACCTCATTTTTTGCTTTTAAGGCAGTGGACTTACCACGGCACAATAATATATCGTTTCTATTCTTCCATTTGAGGGACTGAGAGCATACTACGACGGGGGAGCCTATGGTTGTGATGTATCCAGGCTGTCAAATCGATTTTACTATGCTATACACGCAACTGACCAGTCGTTGTACAGTGGTTGTGAGAACCCCTATTAGTTATCAGTAGTTGCTAGACTGGTGAATATCAAGGCCGAATACATGTTGTAAAAATGCTATAATGATGTGTCCCAATTAGTGGGTGAGTTATTGCCCCGTGTAGCACCCGTCCCTCAAATTACTACCACCTGTCGTTAAGCCAAAACATCGTTAGCTCAAACGACCCTAGGTCAAAACATCATGATGTCAAACTGACATTAGGCCTCAATGTTGTTAGGCCAAAATGTTGTGTCAGTCGTATGGTTCTATAATAATCCAGACTGTTGTGTATCACAAAGGTCGAGAACTTCACATTGCTACGCTCTAAAATTTTTAAATTTCACGTTAAAAATGAATAAATCATGCATCTAAATGACAAAAATCCCATGGGCGATAAATTTTTCAATCACTCAAGTTTGTGCCACATCACCACCACTTCATTAATTTCCTCACTTAGTTGAAAATTTCGGCAAACATGTGTCGAGTTCTGACAATTTTTTTTTCCCATGGGCAACAAATATTTTCAATCACTCAAGTATGTGTTATATCACCACATCATTATTAATTTTCTCACCTAGTTGAAAATTTCGGTGACACGTGGCAAATTCCAACGAAAAATGACAAAGATTTGATTAAATCCCTAAATTGGATCATATTTCATCCTTTTTGTAAATTGAAGGACTAAATTGATAAAGAGCATACTTATAGGACTAAAATTAATAGTGAGTAAAATTAAAGGATGAAAAAAATAATTTATCCTAATTAAAATGATATTATATCCTTACGAATGTTTAAATGATTTTAATCTTTTCTCTTTCATTTACATTTTAAGGATTTCTAAGGGCCCATTATGACGACTTATGTGAAAAATGATTATTTAAACTATAGTTTATAATTGAAATAAATAACAAAAAAATTTAGTTTCGGATGTGATGAGTACATATTGATTAACAAGATAATACATAGCAATTATATTTATTTTTTAATTATAACATCTTTAACCCATCACTTAACTCCCAACCAGACAATAACATAAACATTCAAAATTTCACTACTATATTTTCAACTTATGACATGTGCTCTTTTTTCATGACATAGATAAGGTGAACAGTTCTCCTTAGGGATTTGGGGTGACAAAAACTTCTTGTCGGTTCTAACAGTCGTGGTTTGAAATTTAGGGTAAATTACATCTACCTTCCCTGAGGTTAGCATAATTATGCCAAACCTCAGGGGAGGTAGATGTACTTTACCCTAAAATTTATATACGTTTCCATCAAAATTATTGTTTTTATTTTTAATGTTATGGAAACAAAAATACATGATAGTTTTGGAATTATCTAGTTTCGAAGCAAAACAAAAATACATGATAGTTTTGGAATTATCTAGTTTCCTTCAAAACACATCATTTTTCTTAATTTTCCTGTGATTTTTTTGAGTTTTCTAAGAAACTTTTTATTTTTCTTAATTTTTCAGATAAACATTAATTTATTTCCAACTTTAATTCCAAATATATAAATTCTTGCGTTATGCATAAGTATTTCATTTACTGACAGCAAATTTAATATTACCCTAAATTAGTAATGTTATATGTATAAATATCAATGTAATATAGATATTTTATAGGGTTAATTACACTTACACCCCCTCTGAGAATGTATAATTACACTTTCCCCCAAAAACGTTTTGAAATTACACTTACACCCCCTCCGAAAATTCTCTGTTTACTCCTGAACCCCATCCGTTAGAGTTTGGACGAAAAAATGTTCACGTCAACAAAAATAATTACACAAATTTTTAATTTTTCCCATCATTTAACAATCTCATGTATATTTTTTTACTTATAAGAGGATAAGTGTAACGTATATGTATGGAGTGAGGCCAATATTATTATATTTTTTCCTTATAAGTACAAAATTATTGCACGAGAATGTTAAATGAGAGGTAAAATTGAAAATTTATGTAATTATTTTTGTTCAAATGAACATATTCCGCCCAAACTTTAACGAATGGAGGTCATGTGCAAACAAAGAATTTTTAGAGGGGGTGTAAATGTAATTTCAAAACTTCTTTGGGGAAAAGTGTAATTATGCATTTTCAGAGGGGGTCTAAATGTAATTAACCCTATTTTATAACACAGTTAAAAATACATATTGTATTAGCGTTTAGTTTAAATAGCAACTATATTAAATAATAATTCCAAATATATAATCATACTATATAACAATAATTTTAAGCTAAATGATACAAAATTAAACTAGATATGTTTGAATTAAAAAGAGAAATGTAACACTTTTAATTTTTTCTATGACTATCATGTGTGTTTCTTTATTTTACGATTTTTCTATAGCGTTACGAAATGTTTCGAAAAGTACTTTCTAATATTTATTAACTCAAAACATGCGTTGGAAGTGAAACTTTAACCGATGCTAATAGTATAACGACGTCAATAATTCTATTAGACTATGTCTAATGTGTCATTGATATGGTTTTAATTAATTGATACATCAATGATAATTGACGCATTAAATTTGTACTAAACACGCCTTGTTTTGGTATGTTTATTGATGCCTTTAAGTAAGATGGATCTTTTTGGTAGGTTTTAAGTTTAGGGGGTATTTGCGACACAGGATATTTCAAGAGTGGTAAGTGTAATTAATGCTATTATAAATCACTATACTTTAAAATCGTAGTAAATAAGTACTCTCGACCACAACCAAACAAATTAATGTAAAATTTAAGTTTTGACTATGGTTAATAAATATTTGTAATGATCTTACTATGAACAAAGTATTTAGCATTATCTCTTTTGTTGGACTGAAGTCCTCCAGTGACAAGCCCAATCGAAAGACCTACTTTGCTATTATAGAGGGGAGTAGTGTTTACAAATAACCCTCTAAATTACAGATTTAAATCAGGGGAAAATTTTACAGAAAAATAAAGAATCACACAAAAAAGTGGTTAGTAATCAAAGCAGAAAATATATAAAATGAGAGAGATAGAGAAGTTCCGGTTGGCTCAGATCGCCCTGATCCGAAAGGTGGAACGAACCTAAGCCCTAAACACCAACAAACCACCGGTTGCTTTGGCCCCAAAAGCCACTCAGGCCAAATTGTCCAAACAGGACCCACACAACAACCACAAAGCACTGCAAGGTTGGTTCACAAAGAACTATGGTAGAAAGGTAGAAGATGTAGGATGTGTGTATGTATTACTTTGGATGGGATCGCCGATGGTATAAATAGTGACGGAGAGAGAGAGGCATGGCGGTCGGAGATAGGGGAAGCAAAGCGGTGCCGGGAAAAATCATGGAAAAGAGGAACACGAGGCGGCGATTGAAGAGCAAGAGGCAAGAAAGAGGTGACGGCGGCTTTTAGGGTTAGGGAGAAAATGCCAATAAAAAATATAGAAGAGGCACTCTTTATAAAGCCCTAAGAGTGTCGGGTCGGAGTGGGTAGGGCTCATGGGCCAAGCCTTCCAAGAATGGGCCAGGGGGCTTAGGCTAGGCCATAACGGTACATGGGCCATTTTATAACATCGTCACCTTAGACCATGGATCCTTAAGAGAGTCTTGTCCTTTTCGGATAAGGTTTTCATCATTTCTATTTCACCGCGGCCCAAGAGAAGTTCCTACAAAAAATGGTTAGGACAGAGCAAGAAAACATAATGAGCAGAGAATTATTCTAAGTTTAAGATCCTTATGCATGTTTTAAACTTTTCTATTGGCAGACACTTAGTCCCATATCAGCCGGATTAGATTCAGAACTAATATTTTCTAAGTTGATTATCTCTTTCCCAACTATGTCCATAATAAAGTGATATCTAACATCTATGTGTTTGGTTCCATCATAGAATACAAGATTTTTGCAAAGTTGTATTCCAGCTTGACTGTTTGAGTAGATAGTGATTTAAAAAACCAATTTCTTTCAATAATCTTTCTAGCCACATAGCTTCTTTGAAAGCTTCGGTGGTGGCAATATACTCGGCTTTTGTGGTGGAGAGTGCAACAATATGTCATAAATATGATTTCCAGCTAATATAACCACCGCACAAGGCAAACACATAGGATGTAGTTGATTTCCTGTTGTCTCTATCATTAGCATAGTTGGAATCAACATACCCGACTAGACTAGTTCCTTCATAGCATTTTGAGAATTTTATTCCTTTATCTGTGGAGCCATTTAGGTATCTGAACAAACACTTCAGAGCTTCCCAATGGGGTAAACCAACATTAGACATATATTTACTATGACAGCTAATAACATATGCAACATCCGGGCGGGTCTGACCATGAGATACATAACCGGCGCAATAGCATTTGAGTAAGGTACTTTATTCATTTGTTCTTTTTCTTGTTCCATTTCAGGACATTGTTCTTCACTAAGTTTGAAGTGAGATGCTAAAGGAACTGATGAAGGTTTAGAATCAACCACAGTAAAATTTCTTTAAGATATCTTTAATATAAGACATTTGATTTAAGAGAATAGTGGAATTATTCTTATCCCTTTCTATGGACGTTCCTAGGATTTTCTTGGCATTACCTAAGTCCTTCATTTCGAAATTCTTGCACAAATTATGTTGCAATTTCGTAATTAATTCTAGGCTAGGACTAGCAATTAACATATCATTAACAAATAAAACAACAAACACAGGAGTAGATGATTCATGCTTGAAATACAGACAAGGATCATAAGCACTTCTTTTAAACTTTAAAGAATGCATAAACAGATCAAATTTCTTATTCCACTTCCTAGGAGATTGTTTTAATCCATAGAGAGATTTCTTTAACAAAAACACATGATCAGGAAAATCTTTATTGACAAAACCACTGGGTTGTTTCATGTATATTTGTTCATCTAAATCTCCATGTAGAAAAGCAGTTTTGACATCCATTTGTTTTAACTCCCAGACATATTGAGAAACAAGGGAAAGCAAGATTCGAACAGTAGTATACTTAACAATAGGAGAAAAAATTTCAAAATAATCAATTCCTTCTTTTTGTGTAAAGCCTTCGGCCACAAGCTTAGCTTTGAATCAGTTAGAATCAGTTTCTTGTTTTAGTTTAAAGAGCCACAATAGAGCCTTTAATAGATTTTTCAGCATTTAGCATGAAGTCGTTAAATCTAGAGGGAAGCCTACTTTCTCTTCTTTCCCTATCTCTAGCCAATTGAAACTTTGCAGGGTGTTTTCATTCTCAGGTTCATTAATTTGATTTTGATTTTCTTCCCTAATCTCTTCTTGAGGTTGGTTAATATCTTAAGGTTCCTCCACCTTATTAAGGGTGTACTCCATGTCTACATCTTGGTTACTCCTAGGTATATTAGTGAGACACGACATTTCATACTCATTAAAGATTACATCTCTACTAATAGTCACCTCAAAACCTGGTTGATTTCTAAGCTAAAGCCTATATCCTTTTACTCCTTTTAGGATAACCAATAATAATACATTTTTGGGAACGGGGTTCAAGTTTATCTTCTCACCTTTTTGCAAAACAAATGCAGCACAACGAAAAATGCGTAAGGAAGAAAAATCAACACTATTATCAGTCCACAAAGATTCAGGAATTTTTTCAGATAATGGCACAGAAGGTGATCTATTTATTAAGTGTGTAACAGTTAACACTACTTCCCCCAGAATGTTTTTGGTAAGCCTGAATTGATTAACATGCATCTAACTTTATTTAATAGAGTTCTATTCATTCTTTCAGCTATACCGTATTGTTGTGGTGTATAGGGGGTTGTTCTATGTCTTTTAATACCACATTCATCACAGAGATCGGAAAATTGTTGGTTACAAAATTTCAGCCCATTATCAATTCTTAAGGCTTTTAACTTTTTTCCTGTTTGGTTTTCAACAAGAGTTTTTCAGCTTTTGAACTTATCAAAAGCATCAGATTTATGTTTCATTAAAAGGACAAAGACTTTCCTTGAGCAGTTATCAATAAGAGACAGGAAATATCTATTACCACTATGGGTAGAAACATTTGTTGGTCCCGAAACATCAACATTCACATAATCTAGTATGCAGGAAGTGTAACGCAACGTGGATCGTCTCGGGAGAGGGTGTGTGCGAAAGCACGATGTATTAAAACATAAACATAAAGTAAACATGCATAAAACAACGGAATTAAAGAACCAATCAAGGGGTGTACCCTTGAATGTCCCGAGAGTTTGGGGTATCTCATGAATAATAGAAAAAATAAGCATGCTTGATTTCATGGATGCCATAAGGATAGAACGAAAACGCTACAAACATTACTTACCCGTTGTAGACTTCTTCGTTCGGCTACACACGTTGTTCCACGTTTTGCCTCTGAGATCCCAATGTAGGAATCCTCTAAATCGTCCACGCAATTCACCGGATGTTGATTCGCTCGTGCTATCAAGAGATCAAGAGGAAAAGGACAAATAATCGACCAAACGCTATTAGTTAACATTATCGATTGTTCAAGCGTTTCCTTGTATCAAAGACAGGAGAACATGAGAGCTCTATGAAGCGGTGGACGCGAGAGATGGACGCAAGAGATGGAGAGAGGGGCGACCAGTTGTGTGTGTATGTGTGTGAGATGAGAGTTGTAGAGAGTCTTGTGTGTGTGTGTGTGTGTGTGTGTGCTTGAGTATTTGTAAAGAACTGATTTTCCTAATCCTACTCAAACTCTTCCAATGAGGCACACTATACACAAATAGGACTTTGACCTAGTCAAATCCTAGTCAACCTAGGTTTGATTACGTCAAACTTAATCCTAGCCCTTCATCTCATCTAGCCTCGAGATTCAATCTCGTCCGTCCATCCCTTGATGGACTTTATGAAATGGACTTTTCCTATTTAAGTAGTCCAACAATTCCTAATGGTCTTACAGTAAATATCAAAATACTTAAGCCCAAAATTAATATTTTCATCTTCATTCTACTTAAAGACGGAAATAGCCCTTCTCTTAATTCATAAATCTAATTCATGAATCAAGCCTAATTACAAATTAATATTTAAAGGTTTGACAGTCCAAAAAGAGAACCAATTTAATTAGATTAAATTGTTCAATCTCCTAGAATTAATTCTAAATTAATTCC
Source organism: Sesamum alatum (assembly GCA_034509735.1). NCBI lineage: Eukaryota > Viridiplantae > Streptophyta > Magnoliopsida > Lamiales > Pedaliaceae > Sesamum > Sesamum alatum. The sequence goes on along the minus strand of JACGWO010000010.1, from coordinate 19,270,770 downwards.
TCGATTTTCGGTAAATTGAGTGTGACTCTTTAGGTTCACCCTCAGCTAGACTTGGGGGCGAATTTCTAATCATCACATGATAGTAATTCGTCCGTCACCATGGGTGGCCGTCTAGCAACGGTACATGGCACTAGAGACTAGGTGAAATCATGGTGGGAACGTTTAGGTCCCGAATGCGTATGAGCATTGTCCTATTAGTCTATGGTATGGATCTTGGATATCGGTACCCATCCTTGATAAGCCTATACTCGTTTACCCTCTGAAATGTCACTGGGATCTTATCCCACTGTTCAGTCACTGTGGCCACAGATTTTATAGGGAACGAGTCTTAGAGGTTAAGTGAGATACTACTGTCAATAGTTTGACAGGAGATAGATTCTGTCTTCGGACCTACTGTCCACACTACCATCTGACTGTACTAGATAGGGCTTATAGCAATCAAGTCTCTCGACTTGGTAGCCTCTTGCTAAACCTAAGATACAGATATGGAGTGCATGTGACTATAGTGTTCCCTCAAGTCCGAGGACCAATCTCGTACTATCGGAACCGGGAATGCAAGTCACACCGACCAACCTACTCAAGGTTCCCATATGATGATTTCCGTGCGTCACCTCAGTCAGCCGGCACCGAGCTAGCTAACCCACTAATATTGCATGGATAATCCTCGTCACAAGTCGATGAAATGCGACTGCAATCATTTAGTGCAAGTATCAAATGGACCTTCGATACCCTATCTCGAGGTCCTTTGACTTGGGGTATTTCAGAGCGATTCGTAGAAGCTGATTTCATGACTGCCAAGCTATGCGCAGTACAGCTTCTTGGATTAACCTTTCCGATCTGTGGGCTTTGCTTGTGCATTGAACAGTTATAGATATTGAACAGTAATTGAACACAATCAAAGTACTAATGTCGTAACTGAACATCACTTTTATTCAGAATGAATTTATTTACACCACGAATGTCAGAAATAGAGTACATAAGCCTAACTAGATTGGCTTCACCGTCACTTATTCTAACAGGAAGAAGATGATGATTATGGGTAATGTGATGCAGGAAAGTGAACTTTATGTTGTTTTCCTAAGGTACATTCATCACAGAAATCCAGTTGATCTATTTTGTCTGTCAAATGCTTTCTTTGTGCAATAATTCTAGACCTTTTATACTGATGTGGCCTAGTCTCTTATGCCATAGAACAACTTTATCCATTTTTGAGACAGTAGCAACAAGAGAGTCATAAGTTACAGGTAACATATATAAATTTCTTTTTCTTCCTGCTTTGAAAACCATTAGTGATCCTTTTATGATTTTCATAACTCCCTTACCTCATTTTCCCTCTAACACTTCTTCTTCTAGGGCAGCACATGATATGAGGTTATGACATAAATCAGGGACATGCCTAACATTTTTCATGTTTAACTTATAACAATTTTCAAAAGTCACACAAACATCACCAAGACCTTTTACTTCACACAGTTTCTCATTTGCCATGGACACACAACCCCATGTTACAAGTTCTATACTTTGTAAATATTTCCTTAAAAGGGGACATGTGAAAAGTGAAACCAGAGTCAATAAGCCAATCATTCATATTAAGAGAAGATTTGGCAGAATTTACAGACATTTGCTTCTTCTTTATTCTTTTCCTTTTTAGGTTTCTTACAGTTTGATGTAGTGCCCTTTCCCCCCATAATTATAGCACCTTCTATCTTTAAACTTATCATCCCTTGTTTTGGATTTAGATCTACTTCGACTTCTACTCTTCCCCTTACTATGTTTTCTATACTTGTGATCAGAATTATGATTTTTAGTTCTTCCTCTCACAAAGCTAACCTCATTCTAAACTTAACTGGACTTACTAGCTTTCAAATCCATTTCTTTGCTTTTTAAACCATTAATAATAGGGTTAATTACACTTAGACTCCCTCTGAAAATGCATAATTACACTTTCCCCCAAAGAAGTTTTAAAATTACACTTACATCCCCTCTGAAAATTCTTTGTTTACACCTGACCTCCATTCATTACAGTTTTGACAGAAAATGTTCATTTCAACAAAAATAATTACATAAATTTTCAATTTTACCTTTCATTTAACGTTCTCGTGTAATAATTTTGTACTTATAAGGAAAAAAATATAATAATATTGGCCTCACTCTATATGTATATATTACACTTATCCTCTTATAAGTATAAAAATATACACGAAAATGTTAAATAATGGAAAAAATTGAAAAATTTTGTAACTATTTTTGTTGGCGTGAATATTTTTCGTGCAAACTTTAGCGGATAGGGGTCAAGTGTAAACAGAGAATTTTTGGAGGGGGTGTAAGTGTAATTTCATAACTTCTTTAGGGGAATGTGTAATTATGCATTTTCAGAGGGGGTATAAGTGTAATTAACCCTTAATAATAATATAAAGATTGACATGGTTCCTACCATACTTAATAGCAGCTTTTACATCACTATAGGTTTCAGGTATAGCATTTAGTAAAACAATGGGAGTATAATCATTAATATTTTTATCACCAGTTAACTTGATATCTTGAACTAGCTTAGTAAACTCATCAAGATTTTCATCAATGTTCTTAGACAAATCTAATTTATATCCAAAAAACATTTCAAGTAGGAAGAGCTTACTAGGTAATTAAGGAGGTTTCAGTATATAGCTCTTCTAGTTTTTCCCATAAGGCCTTAGCAGTATTTTGCTTTCCTACTTTTCTTAGAACATTATCAGAAAGATTTAAGATAATAGAAGAGCAGGCATATTCATCATTTTCAGCTTTTTTTTCTTCGAATATGTTCTCAGCATATTTACCATCAATTAATTTAAAAACCTTTTGCTGAATTAAAGTATCGTTCACCTTTTGTTGCCAAATCGAAAAATCAGATTTCCCATCAAAAGGTTGCAAATTATAAACAGCCATCACAGAGATATAATAGCAACATATGTAGTTTAAAGCAATAAGGTTGTAGATATCAGATCAGCAGTACTAGTAACACAAAAAAAAGGGGGATCCTTATCCCACCCTCAACCAGATACCCGACAGCCTCTAGGGCTCGGCCAAGTGAGGAATAGAAAAGGGGTTTGTCTTGGTCTGCTAGATAATTAGTAACAGAATGCACCAATCAGTAAATGGATACCAGTAATTACACCAAGCAGTATATATCATAGATGATTAAAAAATCGCGGAATAGTTGCACAAAGCATTATTTGTAGGTTAGTTCCACTAAGGACTGAGGATAACAAAATGTCGCAGTATTTTGCACAGAGCAATAGTTATTAGCATAATATAGCACAAAGCAGTCAACAGTCGCACAAAGCAGAAAAAAGAAAACACTTCAGAAAGATCTAGAATGCTCTTACCAGACCTGCGTCGGCTAGAAAGAGCCCGAAGGCTCTGATACCACTGAAGTCCTCTAGTGACAAGCCCAATCGAAAGACCTACTTTACTATTACAGGCGAGAATAGGGTTTACAGATAACCCTTAAATTACAGATTTGAATCGGAGGAAAATTTTACAGAAAAATAAAGAATCACACAAAAAAATGGTTAGTAATCAGAGCAGAAAATATATAAAATGAGAGAGATAGAGAGAAAAGTTCTAGATGGCTCAGATTGCCCCGATCCAAAAGGTGGAAGGAGCCCAAGCCCCAAATATTGGCAACCCACCGATTGCTTTGGCCCCAAAAGCCACTCAGGCCAAAATGTCCACACAGGACCGCACAACGGCCACAAAGCACTGCAAGGTTGGTTCACAAAGAACTATGGTAGAAAAGTAGAGGATGTAGGATGTGTGTATGTATTACTTTTGATGGGTCGATGGTATAAATAGGACGGAGAAGAGAGAGACATGGCGGTCAGAGATAGAGCAAGCAAGGCGGTGCTGGAGAAAATCATGGAGAAGAGGAACACGAGGCAGCGATTGAAGAGCAAGAGGCAAGAGAGAGAGGTGGCGGCGGCTTTTAGAGTTAGGGAGAAATCAGAAATATATAAAAGGCACTCCTTATAAAACCCTAAGATGTCGGGTCAAAGCAGGGAGGGGGAATGGGCCTAGGGCTCATGGGCCAAGCCTTCCAAGAATGGGCCAGGGGGCTTGGGCTAGGCCACAAAGGTACATGTGCATAACATCTTTTATTTATTTTTTCTTACACACACACCCAACATACTCACGCGTCCACCCATGTTGAACTCAAGACCTCATGTAGGAAATCCTGTCGTCCAAAGCATTTTTCTTTATTTTTAGCTATATATTGTTAATGTTTCAACCACGTTTGCTGAAACAACAATCACCAATAGTCGTTGCAATGCTATAATTAACTCATATTCGTCACAATCATTTTGTTTTATTTTTTTACCATAGAAATTAATTATGATAAAAGATCATATCATTTTATAGTGCATTTCGAATACACTATTATTTAACTATAAAAATTACAATTGGTACAAAACTTGGATCCGGTATGATTCTTAAATCTTAATAACCATAATTTTTTGTTTAACTATAAAAATTACAATTGGCTCTAATATTACTATTTGTCGATCTACCACGACTCTTTACGGAAATTTCAAATTTGATTATTCCTTGTCGACGATTTTGTTGTTAACGTTTAAATTAATAAAATATTATAGCATGACAAGAAAGGTTTCGTGGTGTAGTTGGTTATCACGTCAGTCTAACACATTGAAGGTCTCCGGTTCGAGTCCGGGCGAAGCCATTTTCAATTTTACTCTCTTTTCATCTTCTTTTTAATGACGGACCAAAATTGAAAAAAAAAATTATGTTGTCGGGGACTCTTCCTTTCTTCTCTTTTGCACCTTTATTTTGATCCCTATCCACTACGAGTACTTCTCTGTTCAGGTGCTTGTATGTTTCTTCTTGATTTCTGGACACATAGTCAAGCCGTTTTATTTGTACTTACAACGTATCCATGAGGAAAAACTTGCACGGCAAGAATGTCTTATTTGAGTTGTTAATTAATAGGCCAAATAGCATAACACGCTGTGTTTTAAAAAGTCAACTAAAAACCCCCTTCTATTTTTTTAAACGTAACTGAATTTCCCCTTTCCGTTAAATGTAGCTAACGGCATTAAATTTTTAATGAAGTGACTGTTATGCCCTTACATATTATATAATATTCTTTGAAAATACAGGGGGGTTTTCAACTTTTTCAGGAAAACACAAGGGGGGTAAATTGAAATTTAGCTAGTTAATAAGGTGTGACATTCCTTCTACTATGTGCATGAAAACCACGGAAAAGTTTAGCTCAAATAAAATTTGATCATACCTGAATTAATTACACGATAAGTTTTATCTGCATGATTCAGGGTCGTTACTCATCATTGTACTTGATGGGGAATAAACGGGATGTTCGTGACCAAAGCACGTTACACACTTCATAAGCCAGAAACTTTATAGTCTTCTTTCAATCTTCTCTCTTCAATTGACCCCCTTCCAAAAGTCCCCTTTACAATGAAATTAAAGCGTATTTATACTAGACTACTCATAACTGTAGGAGTGTGTAAAATCAATTTTACCGCTCACCAACCACTAATTTGTGGATACAATTTACTAGCTAGGGAAAATCTAGTAATTACACGATAGTTCAAATCGTACGGTCTTGATCTCTTATGATGTTTACGGAAAGGATTTGACCTTCCTTTCAAATCGCCCTTGAATTGATCTTCTTCACTTCATCAGCAACCCCCAACTCTTAAATACTACTTGCCAAAGTAAAAAGTTTCAACAATTTATTGATAGGTGGATTTTTTTTTCTTTTTGAGGGACAAATTGATGGGTGGATTGACAATCGACGAAATTGACAGGCGGACTTTATTTTTTTGTTTCCTTTGTGAAATTTCAATTGAAATCCTGATGAAATTTGATCATGATATTAAGTGAAAATTTTATGTGTAGACAAATGAATTTTGCACCCGATCAAATGACGACAAGCGAAAAATATATATTATTTATCAGTTATATTCTATTTTTCTATTTATATTTTGGAATTTACTAAATTAATTTCAAATATAAATAGTTAATTTAATTGATATTTTAATATATATTTCATCATCAAGTTGATGGTCGACAAGTGGCAAATTGAGGTGTTTCGGCCAATCAAACCATGAACAAATATTTTTTATATTATTTCTTTGAAAAATAAAATAATTAAACATATAATATCAAAATCGACCAATCATGTCTTCCCAAATATTTAATTTATTATCTCTTTAAATTAAAATAAAGAGATAATACAAAATAGTGTTCAAGTTTACCACAAGGCTACCTCTTTGACAGCTATATAAAGGGGTCGTCGAAACTCATTCAACACAGACACACATAATATTGAAGATACAAGCAAGAGAGCATTCAAGAAGTCCCGAAATCCTCTCAAGTGCAAATCAAGGAAGATCCACGGTGTTCAAGGCAAGATTCAAGGCGTTCGTCGTGGAAATCATCCAAAATCAACGTTTAATTTGAAAAGAAGATCGACGAATTAACGTAATCAAGACAGAAGTCCACCTTGGCGGAAGATCAAAGTCTCAAATCCACCAAGAAATATTCCAAATTCAATTCAAATATCTCCAAATTTATAGCATTTAATACGAAAACAATTCAACGACCCCGAATTAACGTTATTCAAAGTCAAAGTCAATGTCGGAGGAGATCAAACGTCAAGTTTCACTCCGAAGTTGCCGAAATCGAAGATCACGTTCTTGAAGAGAAGAATCAGAGGCTTCAAGTAGAGTTTCAAACCCATAAATACTCAAATCAAATTCAAGAAATTTATTTGTAATAGTTTCTTGTTTCGATAAATTCAGGAACACGAAAATCTGTTTATGCAAATTTTGGCACGCCCAGTGGGACCTCTCTACCTCTCATCTATTCCCTTCAACAAAGTCCGATGTATTTTGATGACATTCAAGGAAAAGCTATGAAGACGGTGAATTCCAAGCTCACCATATCGAAGTCTTCTAGTTCAAGTACCAAGAGTCTCTGTGTTACTACGAGGAGCATGTCGAAAAAACTTAAAGAATCTTCAGATGACTCCTCCCATTGAGTCTGCTCAGAAGGACGTCTTCGTGCCTAGCCATGCAAGTGAAGATGACGAAGATAAATCTCCTTCGTCCTTTTCTCGCTCCGTGTCTAGCTACTCCTTCACAATGAACGTGGCTCCCGTCATGGTGATGCATGCTACAACCTTAGAAGAGCAAATTGCAAGTCTGACCAAAGCCATCGAAGGACCCACAAAGCACGTCCAGGAGCAAGATGCCCAAATTGCTAGGTTCATCAACAAGCTAGAGAACATTGACACCAGCAAGATTCGGGGGAAACAAGTTGAGGCTCATGATGAAGCAGAAGTATCCATAAAGCAGCATTATACCAAGAAGGATAAACTTGCAAAAGAGCTTCAAGTCTCGTCTAATGGATTGATTCCGGTTAACCAACTGAAAGAATTTATTGAAGTGACCATCAGGAGCAAGATTGAGAGAAGCTTAAGGTCATCCTTCACCTACTCCAAGCCCTACACTCCAAGGATTGATAGCTTGAAGATGCCGATGGGCTACCAACCATCAAAGTTCCAGCAATTTGATGGCGAGGGCAATCCTAAGCAACATGTGGCTCACCTCATGGAAACATGCATTCGATGGGTATATTGATTTAGAGGCTAGTTCAATTGACAGATGAGAACAGCTAGAGCAAGAATTCCTCAATCGATTCTATAGCACTAGGCGGACCGTCAGCATGATTGAGCTTACAAATTCCCGTCAGTGGAAAGACGATTCGGTCATCGATTATATCAATAGGTGGAGGAATATGAGCCTTAACTGCAAAGATCGGTTGTCTAAAACTTCCGCCATTAAGATGTACATTCAGGGGATGCATTGGGGCGTTCGGTATATTCTCCAAGGAATCCTACCCAGATCGTTTGAAGATTTAGCCACTCGAGCACATGACATAGAGTTAAGTATGGCAGTAAGTGGAGTTGATGGTGTTAGAATAGGTGACCAGAAAGCCAATTGGTTTGGCAATTTGTAACCTATTATACAACTCGATGTAAATGTAATATTATTATGTGATGAATAAAATGAGTATTAATCACTTTTGGTGCTTACTTTGTTGCGCACATTTCACATTTGCTAAAATGGTGTTTTACTTATATCGCAACAAAGCCCACGAACCACGGTTAACAACTAATGCAGTTAGGCCACGCATTGAATGGTGGTCATGAAACCAACTAATTTAGAGTTGGGTCTGAAACGTTCCAAGTCGAGGACCTCGAGACAGGGCATCGAGATTCCTATTGAGACTTGCATCAAGAGTCGACTTCATTGGATGAGTGCCGTGTTTTATCGGCGACGGGCGTGGGACGCCTACATAATCTTAATAGGTTGGTCGACTGGGGTCGAGCCGACTGGACTGGCTCGCGGGGATCATCATACGGAAGCCTTGGAGGCTTGGTCGGTATGATTGGATTTCCCCGGTTCCGATAGTACGAGAGTAGTCTTCAAACATGAGGGATCATGGCAGTCGCATGCACAGGACGACTGTATCTTGGATCTGGCGAGAGGTGATCATTCTGTAATATGATCATCATAAGCCTTATCCAGTGCAGTCGGAATGTGTAGCGAGGACGGTGGATTCCAAGAAGAGGATCCTTGCCCTGTTAGTATGTGACAGAGGTATCTCCTATGTACTCGAAGACACGTTCATGCTGTTTAAAGCTGTGGCCACAGTGGTTGGTCGAACGGGGAATGGTTTCCTGTGTTGACACAATGAAGCATACGTAGTCTCGAGTATTAAACATAGATGCCCTATCAAGGATGGGAACCGACGCTCAATTCCATATCCTAGACTAAGGTCGGGAGACAGTTGACGGAAGGACCATACCCATACGGAATCGGCGCCTAAATGTTCACGCCAATTCACCTAGTCTCTGGTGCCATGGACTGTTTCTAGACGGCCACCCATGGTGACGGGCCCTTGTGGGACACGGGCCCAAGTCTAACTGAGGGTGAACCTAAAGGGTCACACACAAATCACCAAGCAGGTTGAGAGATTGACTTGGAGTCAATCTCGAAGGATAAATAAGTAATTGGATTACTTAAGAAAAAGTCCATCGGATGGACGGGCCGATATTGTATCGGGTCCTTGTTTAATCGGGTAAATTAGATATTCGATTAAATATGGAAAGTTGAGATGTTTGATCTTTTAATTGGATTAAAAGATCAAGGGGAATAATTTAAGTGGATATTAAATTTGATTTAATGTTGGGTTCATTATAATTGGATTACGATAAAACCCGGTCCGTTAAATTTGACCCGAGAGGAGAAATAAATCCTATTTTGGAATAGGAAAAAGTTGGACTTCTTCCCATAATAAGCATGGCCGAAATGCTCCCTTGGAGGAAGCTAAAATCAGCCATGTTTCATGCAAGGTGGTATGTTGACTTATCTCTTTTGGAAAGAGACAAATCAACTCCAATCAAGCCCTTCCCTTTTGGTATGATTTGATCATACCATAAAAGTTGGTAGGCTTGATTGAAGAATTAATGGTGATTGATTGGAATATATCTAGACATCCTTGGATGAACCTAGACACATTCCAATAATCACATTAATTATGTATATATATATGAGTATATACAACACCTTGTGTATGAGAATCATTATTCATCTTTTTCAAGGAAAAAGAAGATAATTTTCGGCCCTCTCCTCTCTCTCTAACTCTCGGCCATCTCCCTCTCTTTTTACTAGTGTTCTTCACTTGATTTTGAAGCAAGAGGAAGAACAAAGTAGGTTTAAGAGAACACTATTTCATAGTATTTTTCTCTTAAACCGTTTTCTTCATAAACCTGTTTCCCTCTAGCAAGGAGAACGTGTGTTTCTTCCAGTGTGGTGTGGATCACCTTTGGAGAATCCATACATTTGGATTTTTGAGCATTCCGATGAAGGAACAACGCAAGTACCCGAGCACACGTAAAATCTACAGGGTGACGGTTTATTACGCTTTAGTAGATCTTTACTATTCATCTATGCCCTATATGTTTTATGTATGCTTTTAATATTAACACATCCTACATCGAACGCCCAGTTGAGCACTCAAGGGTACACCCCTTGAGAAACGTTTATTTAAATTCTATTTAAATTTACGCACCGTTTCTCGCTTTCTCGCTTCCGCTCATGCTCCCATGCGGATCCGCTTGTCCTTTCAAGTGGTATCAGAGCCCAGTTCGATGTAAGGGACATAGATCTATGTGCTTGGCATGATCTAATTGCTTTTATGGTTTTAATGGCATGTTAGATTACATAAATGTATGAATAATATGATGATTCAATTGTTTGAATTTGATGGACTTTTGGCATACTTGTTTTATTAGATTGGATCTAAAATTGCATGCTTATTTTAAGATTATTGTTATTGTTTTGTGCTGAAAAATGATGTTGAAAAACATGAAAAAAAAAAAAAAAAGAAAGAAAGCAACGGCAGCAGTTGGCTGCCGCCCCTGCCGGCCGGTCACTGGTTGGCAGGCGCGCGCGCGCTGTGCGCAGGCAGTCGCTGCCGGCCGAGGCCAATGCACAGGGAGCACAGGCTTGCTGCCTGCGTGCGCTGCCCTAATCATGCTGCTGACCGGCAGACACAACGGTTGGGCCGTTTTGTGCCGTTTTTCGTTATTTTCTGAAAAATTTGATTTTCTTTTTTTTTCGCACATTATTCTGAAAATGTATTAATTTTTGCAAATTTGATTTTAGAATAATTGGATTATTCCTTAGATCAAATTTGCTTAATTAATTTGGGATTAATACATGCATTGGATGCATTGTTTGTAATGTCCATTAAAATTGAAATTTGAATTTTGCATATTGTTTATATATTTATGTTTTTTGTGATGTTGGACATCACTTGGATATTTGGAATATCCATTGGTTTAATGCATGATTATTTGGAATAATTGTGTTATATGCGTTGATGGAATTAACATGGGATGATCACAAGAGCCCTAGACCTTGTGTATGGATGAATGTGTGATCATATAATTTTTGTTGGGTGGGGCCTGCGTGCCTGCTGTTTTGGGACTATCGTCTCCCATATTTTCAGCCTCATGATGTTAAGGCTTGTTATTATTTCAATGTATTACTTTCATTTGTAATGAGAGTAGATAGGATTGGTGAGAATTTTAATTTTAACAAGCATATGGAGTCGGAGAACCCAAGGAGGAGCATCAAAAGCATGACACAAGAGCATTACAAGGCCCATTGGAATGACAATGGGTATATTATTTTGTAATAATTTAAGACCATCCTAGACAGACCATAGACTCACTGCAGGCTCAGTGGGTCGCATAGGTTAAGCTTGTGATCATCCTAACAGGGGTATGCTATGTTTTTCTGAATGCGGCGTATTTATTTATCGCTTTAAAATATTATATATTTATGCATGCTAAAAAACCATAATGTGATGAGGTCTCGGTGGTACACAAACTCTCATTTGGTTGGACCAAATTAAATATTAGGTCCAGAACGGACTAGGATCAAAATGGTATTTTGATCTGTCCGAGCCTTCCATCCACAGCAATGTGGTGAGGAAGCTACCACTACCAAGTGTGGTCTCACGAGTTGTGGCACACTTGGACTAGGGGAAAGCTGCACCATTGTTGTGAACAAAAAGACTGCGCTCGCTGTCTTCTTGTCTCACGAGTCATGGGGGGCGACAGTTTGAGGCATGATTTGGTTGATGGTCGGGCCCAACACTGAGTAACATGGTTCGATTGGAGTCCTCGGAACCATGCGAATAGGTGAGGCAAAATATCTTGGGAATCTCATTGGATGAGAATGATATTGGATATCTCCCACGAGGTCTTCTTCATGTGAATCGTAAAAGCGGGGCATGGAGATTACGCTTGTGGATCCCAAGCCCACTAGGAAATGGTTTCTCGAAACTCCGCTTGAGAGTGGCGAACTTTAGTATAAATAGTGGGAGGGTTAAAGAGTAAAAGACCAAGTCTTCAACTTGAACAATAATATTACCATCATCTACTAATTTCTGCTCTACATTTTCATTAATGTAGATATGTCTAAGAATCCATTAACCATAGTACTTGAGACTAATAAATTCAACGGAACGAACTACTCGGATTGGCTAAGAAACCTGAGGATTGTCCTCGGTTTCGAGAACCAAGGCTACGTCTTGGACGACCCGTCGCCGAGCGACTTACTGGAGGGGTCCACGCTAGAAAAACGTTTGATGTTCGAGAAATGACATGAGGACAACCGGAAAGTACGCAGTATCATACTGGCTTCGATGTCTAACGACATCCAAAAGTAGTATGAGAGGCTGGACAACGTCTCCACCATAATTCTCCGCATGAACGAGGTTTATGCGGTTCCGAATAGGCATATTAGATATGCCGCCACAAAAGTATTCTTTGGCACCAAGCTTGCTGAAGGAGCGTCTATACGAAGTCATGGGGTCAAGATGCTCTCCCTAGTGGAGAAACTCGAGGACCTTAAAGCTGGGTTTAACAATGACACGTACATTGACATGATCCTCCAGTCGCTTCCTCCGTCCTATGACCCGTTTGTTGTAAACTACAACATGAACGAACTTGAGAAGTCTATTCATGAGTTGATCAACATGCTGGTCCAATACAAGGCAACGACCCACAAGTCAGCGCCAGCGGTATTGATAGGAGAGGCTTCGACCTCCAAGGCGAATGGCAAGAGGGCCGGACGCTGGAAGAGGAAGAAGGGGAAAGGGAAGACGGTTGCGGCCCCTGCTCGTGCTCCAGGCACCCCTGTTGCTCCAGTGGGACCGAGCAAAGGGAAAGGAAAGGCTCGTGGTTCTCAGCGATCCAAGGAAAATGATGTCTGCATGCATTGTCAAAGGAAGGGGCAATGGAAGAGGGAGTGCCCACAACTCCTCTCCAACCCAGGTATGTTTATGGTTGAAGTAAACATGATAACTAATTCTGCTTCATGGGTATTGGATACCGGGTGTGGTGCTCACATCTGCAATGATTTGCAGGCACTGCAAAGAAGCAGAAGGCTAACCAAGGATGAGATGATCCTAAGGCTAGACGATGGCAAGGCCGTTGTTGCGAAAGCCGTAGGGTTAATGGAGTTAGCCATTAGTAGTCATGTTAGGATTATACTGAACGACTGTTTCTATGTACCTAGCATGATCAAAAATATTGTTTCCATCCTGGTCCTTGATAAGGAGGGATTTGAATTTACCATCAATAAAAACGGTTTTTTCATTATTAAAGATGGTATTTCTCATCTGCTTGGTACATTGGTCAACGGTCTGTACATACTTCAACAATCTAATTGGATTATGACTGTAGAACACAAACAAAAATATGATGATCACAATAACGCACAGATATAGCATGCGAGGTTAGGTCATATCTCTAAAGATAGGATAAGAAGGTTGGTGGACTCAAAGAGTCTAGAAATAGACGATTTGGACAACCTACCGACCTGCGAATCCTGTCTAAAGGGAAAGATGACCAAGAAACCCTTTGTTGGACAAAGCACGCTAGTCAATGGTCTGTTGGATTTGATCAATACGGATGTCTGTGGCCCACTAAATACTCAGGCTAAAGGTGGGTACTCGTACTTCATAACCTTTACCGATGATCACTCACGGTATGGTTATGTTTACCTAATGAGGTACAAGTCTGAAGCCTTTGGAAGGTTTAAAGAATAGAGACTTGAAGTAGAGAAACAAATCGGTCGAAAGATCAAAGCCCTTCGATCGGACCGAGGTGGAGAGTATTTGAGTGGTGAGTTTACTAATTATCTAAAAGAGAATGGGATTCTCTCTCAGTGGACCCCTCCTGGAACACCACAGCTTAATGGTGTGTCTGAAAGGAAGAATCGAACCTTGCTGGACATGGTCCAATCCATGATGAGTTTTACCGAACTTCCCCTTTCCTTCTGGGGATACGCTCTTGAGACGGCGGCAAAAATTTTGAACTTGGCGCTATCTAAAAAGTATCCCAGACGCCATATGTGATATGGCATGGCAAGCCTACCTCCTACAAATACTTGAAAGTGTGGGGTTGCCCCGCATATGTCAAGAGATTAGTGGGAGATAAACTGGACTCGAGGTCTAGTTTATGCAGGTTCATCGACTACCCGAAAGAAACTGCGGGGTATTATTTCTATGATCCCTCCGAGCAAAAGGTTTTTTGTCTTGCGAAACGCAGTGTTCTTGGAAAAGGGTTTTTCATCGGATAGCCGACGCGATGAGGTATTCCTTGAGGAATCAAGTGAGGTACCCCATGAGACGGCAGTAACATCTGAGCCAGTAGTTCCCACTGATAATGTTCCAGTCCTCCATAGGTCGGCCAGAGTATCCCATGCACCTGACAAGTATAGATTTCTGGGCTTGACCGGTCAGTTGGATAATGATCCAAAGACGTACGGAGAAGCGATGTCGGACATCGATTTGGATAAGTGGCTTGAGGTCATGAAATCCGAAATGGACTCGATAGGTACAAAACAGGTTTTGACCCTAGTAGACCCATCCAAAGGGGTAAAACCCGTGGGGTGTAAATGCTACAAACGTAAGCTTGGAGCTGACGGGGAGGTTACAACCTTCAAGGCCAGGCTTGTGGCAAAAGGTTACACTCAGCGACCCGGGGTCGATTTTGAGGAAACCTACTCGCCTGTAGCAATGGCCAAGTCCATTCGGATACTGCTTGCCATAGCATCATGGTATGACTATGAAATATGGCAGATGGACGTGAAAAAGGCCTTCCTCAACAGTTTCGTAGAGGAAGAGATCTATATGGATCAGCCGGAAGGTTTCACAACTGTTGGAGAAGAGCAGAAGGTTTGTCGTCTCCAAAGGTCCATCTATGGCCTCAAACAAGCTTCCCGAAGCTGAAACATACGTTTTGATGAAGTCATACGGGGATATGATTTCATCAAGAACGAGTCCGATCCTTGTGTATACAAGAAGATCAGTGGGAGCTCAATTGCATTTCTGGTGTTTTATATGGATGACATCTTGCTCATTGGGAATGATGCTAAGATGTTGGGTACCACTATAGCTTGGTTGTCAACACAATTCTCCATGAAGGATATGGGCGAGGCATCCTACATCCTTGGCATCAAGATCTACAGGGATAGATCTAGAAGGATGTTAGGAATGGCCCAGTCCTCATATATTGAGAAAGTCTTGAAGAGATTCAAGATGGAGAACTCAAAACGAGGATTCCTTCCTATGAGGCATGGAATTAAGTTATCCAAGAAACAGTCTCCTAAGACTGATGAGGAGCTTAAACGGATGTTGGGCATCCCCTATGCTTCAGCCGTAGGCAGCATACAGTATGTTGTTCAGTGCACTAGACCTGATGTGGCTTTTGCTTTAAGTGTAACTAGTCGATATCAGTCGTGTGCCGGGGAGGCACACTGGAATGCAGTCAAGACTATCCTGAAGTACCTGACAAGGACTAAGGACATGTTCTTGATCTACGGCGGTGGAGAGTTGATACTGGAAGGCTATAGCGACACTAGCTTCCCGTCGGATGACGATGATGGCAAGTCTCAGTCTGGTTATGTGTTCAGACTTAATGGTGGCGTGGTTGCTTGGAAGAGTTCCAAGCAGGCTACCACGGCGAACTCCACCACAGAGTCTGAATACATAGCAGCTTCGGAAGCTGCTAAGGAGGCGTTTTGGATGAAGAGCTACATCCAAGAGTTGGGTGTAGTACCTAGCATCGTTAAGCCAGTAGTTATCTTCTACGATAACAACGGGGCAATAGCGCAAGAAAAGGAACCGAGATCTCATCATTAATCCAAGCATATTCTTAGACGCTACCATCTGCTCAGAGAGATGGTTAGCAGGGGCGACATTCGGATGGACCGAGTCAGCTTCGCAGAAAACATAGCAGATCCACTTACTAAGCCCGTGTCGCAAGTTTCCCATACTCAACATCTGGATAAGATAGGTTTGAGGTCAATGGGTGATTGGCTTTAGGTCAAGTGGGAGATTTTTAGAATAGGTGACCAGAAAGCCAATAGGTTTGGCGATTTGTAACCTATTATACAACTCGATGTAAATGTAATATTATTATGTGATGAATAAAATGAGTATCCATCACTTTTGGTGCTTACTTTGTTGCGCTCATTTCACATTTGCTAAAATGGTGTTTTACACATATCGCAACAAAGCCCACAGACCACGGTTAACAACTAATGTAGTTGGGCCAAGCATTGAATAGTGGTCATGAAACCAACTGATTTAGAGTTGGGTCTGAAACGTTCCAATTCGAGGACCTCGAGACAGGGCATCGAGAGTCCTATTGAGACTTGCATCAAGAGTCGTGTTCATTGGATGAGTGTCATATTTCATCGGCGACAAGCGTGGGACGCCTACATGATCTTGATGGGTTGGTCGACTGGGGTCGAGCCGACTGGACTGACTCGCGGGGATCATCATATGGAAGCCTTGGAGGCTTTGTCAGTATGATTGGATTTTCCCAGTTCCGATGGTACGGGAGTAGTCCTCAGACTTGAGGGATCATGGCAGTCGCGTGCACAGAACGGCTGTATCTTGGATCTGGCGAGAGGTGATCATTCTGTAAGATGATCATCATAAGCTTTATCCAATGCAGTAGGAATGTGTAGCGAGGACGGTGGATTCCAAGAAGAGGATCCGTCCCCTGTTAGTATGTGACAGAGGTATCTCCTATGTACTCGGAGACACGTTCATGCTGTTCAAAGCTGTGGCCATAGTGGTTGGTCGAACGGGAAATGGTTTCCTGTGTCGACACAATGAAGCATACGTAGTCTCGAGTATTACGCATAGATGTCCAGTGAAGGATGGGAACCGACGCCCAATTCCATACCCTAGACTAAGGCAGGGAGACGGTAGACGAAAGGACCGTACCCGTACGGAATCGGCGCCTAAATGTTCACGCCAATTCACCTAGTCTCTGGTGCCATGGACCGTTGCTAGACGGCCACCCATGGTGACGGGCCTTTGTGAGACACGAGCCCAAGTCTAGCTGAGGGTGAACCTAAAGGGTCACACACAAATCACCGAGGAGGTTGAGAGATTGACTTGGAGTCAATCTCGAAGGACAAATAAGTAATTGGATTACTTAAGGGAAAGTCCATTCGATGGATGGGTCGACATTGTATCGGGCCCTCGTCTAATCGGTAAATTGGATTTTCGATTAAATATGGAAAGTTGAGATGCTGGATCTTTTAATTGGATTAAAAGATCAACGGGAATAATTTAAGTGGAAAATAAATTGAATTTAATGTTGGGTTCATCATAATTGCATTACGATAAAACTCGGTCCGTTAAATTTGACCCGAGAGGAGAAATAATTCCTATTTTGGAATAGGAAAAAGTTGGACTTCTTCCCATAATAAGCATGGCCGAAATGCTCCCTTGGAGGAAGCTAAAATCAGCCATGTTTCATGCAAGGTGGTATGTTGACTTATCTCTTTTGGAAAGAGACAAATCAACTCCAATCAAGCCCTTCCCTTTTGGTATGATTTGATCATACCATAAAAGTTGGTAGGCTTGATTGAAGAATTAATGGTGATTGATTGGAATATATCTAGACATCCTTGGATGAACCTAGACACATTCCAATAATCACATTAATTATGTATATATATGAGTATATACAACACCTTGTGTATGAGAATCATTATTCATCTTTTTCAAGGAAAAAGAAGACAATTTTCGGCCCTCTCCTCTCTCTCTAACTCTCGGCCATCTCCCTCTCTTTTTACTAGTGTTCTTCACTTGATTTTGAATCAAGAGGAAGAACAAAGTAGGTTTAAGAGAACACTAATTCATAGTGTTCTTCTCTTAAACCGATTCCTTCATAAACTCGTTTCCCTCTAGCAAGGAGAACGTGCGTTGCTTCTGGTGTGGTGTGAGCATTCCGGTGAAGGAACAACGCAAGGACCCGAGCACACGTAAAATCTACAGGGTAACGGTTTATTACGCTTTAGTAGATCTTTACTATTCATCTATCCCCTATGTGTTTTATGTATGCTTTTAATATTAACACATCCTACATCGAATGCCCGGTTGAGTACTCAAGGGTACACTCCTTGAGAAATGTTTATTTAAATTTGATTTAAATTTACGCACCATTTCTCGCTTTCTCGCTTCCGCTCGCGCTCCCGGGTGGATCCGCTTGTCCTTTCAGATGGGTCACCTGTCCAAGAACCCAACAGAACGAAGGAAAGGAAAAAAAATCAATAAAGGGGCAAAGCTCTTTCTAAACCTCCAAGCAAGGAATGAATGATAGTGAATGCAACACCACTCAAGCTTAGGAGCGCAAAAAAAGACGACGCTACCGCGAAGAAAACTGCTCCTTATGAGAAACTGCAAATGAAATTAACTTTGAAGGAAATGCATGCAAAGCAATATCCTTTCCTTGATTCTAATGTCCCCAGAATATTTGATGACTTCTTGGAAGCTAACCTTATAGACTTGCCCGAAGCAAAGCCACCTGAAGAAGACGGACGAGTAGATGACCCAAAGTACTGCAAATATCATCGTTTAGTCGGACATTCAATACAAGATTGCTTTGTATTCAAGGACAAGGTTATGTAGCTAGCTCACTAAGGTAAAATCTCTTTTGAAGAAGATACCAACAACAAATGTTACCACGATCAAGTGTGGGTCTTTCAATAATGAAAAAGCTTCATGCAATACTAAACATGATAACGATATTGCAGTCAATGAGGATGCGTTGTTCGTACAGGAAGATTCCTTTAATACTGATGAATGTATGTCCACCATTACTTTTACCGACAAAGATTTGCTTCTTGGGTCTAAGCCTCATAACTGCCCCTTGTTCATTGCTGGATATGTATGTGAACAAAAGGTGAACAGAATATTGATCGATGGAGGCTCTACAGTCAATATCTTACCCCTAGGAACCTTGAAAGAATTAGGGATCCGATGGACGAATTCTTGAACAGTCGCCTCATGATGCAAGGCTTCAACTAAGGAGGACAAAATATTTTTGATATTATAAAGATTGAATTATTGATGGACGATATGGCATCAACCGCACTATTTCATGTTATAGACGCCAAAACTTCTTACAACATGCTTCTTGGCCGCCCTTAGTTGCATGAAAATTCTATAGTCCCTTCGACATGGCATCAATGCTTCAAATATTGTCGCAATGGTATAGTAAAAAAGGTACTCGGTGATACCAAATCTTTTACCGAAGTTGAATCGCACTTTGCAGATGCCAAGTACTATATCGAAGCTGCCAAAAGAGGAAAAGAGATTTCACCCTCAGAAAAACCAAAGTCACATGACGATACAAGCATGAGGAGAAATGAACACTCACTGCTGAGGCTGAATTCTCAAAGAGTCTGACTTTACCATTGACTCAGATCAACGTGAAGCAACTATCAAAACCGCCACTCAATGGATTTGTGCCCTCAACCCAAGAAGAAGAAAAGGGATATGAGACGTTGGCTATAGATAAAGAAGGCCATGATCCTACAGCCTTCAAACTGCTTGTTAAAGCTGGGTATAATCCACAAGAAAGACTAGCCCTTGGAAAGCTTCCTCTCGAAGCCACCAACAAGAAGCTCCATGGACTCAACCCCACCCAAGTAATGTTAAAGGAAAAGGGGCATGCAATCCCAGTTTCAACTGTGGGTCTTGGTTTCACCCCTCCTAAGCCTATCCACATTGCCATAAAAAGGGCCAGCAGCAACCATGTTAGCGGAAGTTTCTTTTCAACTGAAGATGACCAAAGAAAAGAAACACTACAAAAAAGAATCATTTTTTGCAAGAAAAATTTTCCTCACAAAACCCAATAATTTCATCGCATTAGCTTGAGGTGAGGAAAAAAATTCGTCACAAGGTCCTCACAAACAGGCCCCCGCATTAGGTCTACTGTAGGATAATGTGACGAAATATAATTTCCTCACATATATAATTTTGAGGAAAATTATTTTCTCACAAATAAATGGTGTATGTGACGAATATGTCCTCATTTTAAATATTTTTTTTCTCGCAATAAATTATTTTCTCACAAAAAAGATTATTTTATTAAATATGACCAAATATATCGTCACATTAGACTACTTTTCCCTCACATATTATATTAACAAAATATGACGATAATTTTCTTACATTAGAATTAATCAAAATTAATTTTAAAAAATTCAATAATTTTATTTGTGCCAATAATTTTCTCACAGTAGAATTATCCAAAATAAATTTACACAAATTTAAAAATATAATTTGTGACAAAAAATTCCTCATATTATAATTTTATTTCAATTAATATACATTTTTTAAATTTACTTGTGAGGGGCATTTCCGCACATTAACATTCTAATGTGACATAATTTAGTCGTCACAAAAAATGTTAATTGCAATTTTATCACGATATCAACATTTAATAAGATTCATATTGTCATCCATATATCTCGGCGTAATAAAATTAAATTTCACATCTCAAGTGCATTTGTCAGAAAATAATCCAATATAAAGATTAACCTTGAACTTTTCATCAAAAATAAAAATCTTGTGTCAATTAGATAATAAATTGCAAGACATTCGTACATTAATTAAAAAAATAAAAAGAATCATGCATTAGAGAAAACTGGGGACAAAATATTCGAATATAAAACATACTTGAAATGCTAAAAAATTTGAGTAGATTACAAAATCCAAACTAGAAAAAAGAACAATTATGTATCCATATCAATTCCTAAAAATTCAAAAGCACCCTTTAAAAACACGACCAATATATTTTCATCGAAAATGCTATATCTACACAACGTATCAACATTTGGCGTGTTCAAATCTCAAGTAGAACCATCTTCCATCGTACAATCTGATAAAGAAGTATTCAGAGAAAAATCAATATGAATACTCAACAACTAAAATAATAATCTACTGCAACATTCAATATCCATTTCTCCTAAATAAATTACTTAAATATACAGATTTTGAACAAAATGCACCTTTGTACAAGACAAATATAAATGATAAATTGGACTCCAAAAGTTACCAACAATTAGAAACAAAACAAATATTGAATTATCCAACACCAAGACATCACTCATGTTCAAATCACAAGTAAACAATCACTTAGAATATCATTTCTCTTCACTAAAAATAAGCCTCTTTCTCTTCCTTTTTCTCTTTTGCAGAAGTGCCTCTGTAATAGAGAAGCGACCGCTACTTTTGTGTTATAAGAGTAGAAAAAAGCCTCTATTTGTCTGTTTCAGGGGCAGCAAAAATGCTGCCCCTGTTTCTCTGTTACAGGAGCAGAAAATTGTTGCTCCTGTAGCAGAGAAACAACTCTCGTTTCTCTACAACAGGAGCAACAATTTTGATACCCTTGTTTCTCTTTGTTGCTCCTGTTGAAGAGAAATAGGGGCAGCATTTTTGCTGCCCCTGCAATAGAGAGAAACAGCCCTGTAGCAGAGAAATAAGGGTTGTTTCTCTGCTACGGGAGCAACAAAAAATTACTCCAGAAAGATGCCGAAAAAAAAAGCCTTGTAGCTAAAAATGTTGCTCCTGTAACAGAGAAACGATGGTTTCTATACCGCTGTTTCTCTGTCTTTTGAGAAGCCAAATGTGACAGAGATCAACATGTTAAATCAACAACAATCACAAAAAGATCAACATTTTCAACAACATGCCCCAATTACATTAAACAATACTTAGAAATATTAAATTGAGCAACATCAATTTGAAACAATGCTCCCATCATGTTAAATTAACAACAATCACAAAAAGGTCAATATTTTTGACAACATGCCCCAACTACATTTAGCAAGACATATTAATCAAGCAATATCAATTTGAAACAATTCTCCCATCATGTTAAATCAAGAACAATCACAAAATGATCAACATATTTATTAACATACCCCAACTATATTAAATATTTTTTTCAAGGGAGAAGTTCTTACAAGTGAATATATTCGGAGGAATGCCAGAGGGCTTTTGCAGAAATTATTGCATTTGCGCCATTTGACTTTGTAAAATATCTATCTTTTTTAAATATGTCCTATTTTGCTCCTTACTAGCATCCATCTCCTTCTTTGGTTCCTCTAATGTCAGTCTCTGCTCCTCATATGCTTCAGTAAGGTTGAGAATCTTATCATTGGCTCGGTCCAACTCTAATAATTTTTCTTTCAGTTCACCATTACCAACTACACTTGGGCAGGACTGTCTGTTTTTAATCACCTTGACTCTATGCCTCATTCCCTTTACATATGCTGACCTATGACCTAATGCAGACCTCATAATTACATCGTCAGAAGGTTGGTCTTCATTTTCATCAATTAGTTCACTTTGCATAGCAACCATGTTCTCCTATAATGCATATGTAAATATTTACTCAAACATATAAATAAATTTATTTTAATAAATAAAATTAGAGCTTAACTTACATGTGTTGATTGGGCAATAGAGTTCACAAATTCACCACCTCGTTTCTCACTTATGTGAACATCCCTCCATAAAGCAACTTTACTTTTGTTTTCCTTAATAAGCAAAGATAGTTTATCAAGTTAGATTAAAAAATGTTTATGTATATAAATTATAAAAAAAAAAAAAAAGCTAACATGCCATTTTTCTATAGCGGGATAGCAACGTTGTCTTTCCAAAAGTGTGGTTAAACGGCATTTTGTAACAATTTTGTGAATTGATGCGTGACTTTTCCTATAATATTACACTCAAAAATATTAAAATGATCAAGACAATAACTATTACCGAGAAGAAACTTAATAGTAGAAATATCATGACATATTCTATGTAAATAATATTTCAATATATTACTTTATCAATTATCACCTGATATTTCTCATCTTGAATGAAGTCACAAGCAACCTGCCATTTTGCCATGCTCAAGTCGGGTCTTGGACATACTTCTCTAGGATTAATTCCTTGATCTACCAACTTCTTGTACTCTTGATGAAGAATGTTCCTCCACCGCGTATATGCAACTTGAAATTCATCATCGATGATCTTGTTCACTCGTTCATCAGTAGGCCACACCTCAATATCAAACTATTGCTGCACAAATAATTATGTATCAAACTCAATATCTTGTTATATTATTAACAATATAACAAAAATAGATAAAAATTCTGCATTCATTACTTGTAAAAATGAATATCGACAATGAATGATTCAAAATGACTTAAAAATAACCTAGCATAACAAACTTCTTTGTTTTCCTCATGAACTTCCCTCCAATGCGAGACGCCTCATATATCAGCATTTTTTCTTATAACAATCCCAACTCCAGTAGCAAATTCTGCCTCATACTCCATGGGAATGGTTTCTCCAGATGCAAAGACAATTTTATACTTCCCATGTAGTGAAAATAACCAAACTTATGTACAAATGCATTATTTAGCATGAATACTTACTCTTTTCACAAATATGTCCAACTTATGACCTCTTGCGGGACCACGACCTTTTCTCGTACCCATCGATCCTAACAATTTCAAATAATACATATATAAAATGCTATATTTGAAAATCTTGTTAATTCTTTAATATTTTATTTTGTACTTGTGGCATCTTGACCAACGGAATCATCAATTCCACTATGTGATTGTCCTCCTATTGGTAATGATCTTTGAGAAGAGAGAGAGTCCCTTGTTCCTATAAATCAAGAACAATAACAAATTATCAATAGTTCCTAAGGAACATTTATTTTTTCTTCTTATTCACTTTGTATATGATGTGTTACCTGAAGATGATATATTATCAGAAACCGATGTTTTAGATCCAACATGTGATGTTGCTCCTAATGGGGTCGATGTGTGAAACTCCTGTTCCCCACCATGTTGAGGAGCTAAAAATGACAATATAAAGACAAAGATATAAAACAGTAGGAAGATAATGAATTTACGCCACCTTTTACTAATATTTCAAAGTGTTATACAAATAGTATGTGATGAAAAGAAAAAATTAGTCGGACTCTAATCATATAACTACCTGCATTTGTCACTAATTCGTCAAGAGAAGATTGAAGCCCAGCTTGCAAATGAGTTTGTGCTGCCGATACAAGAAAGGTAGATTAGAAACTAATAAATCACTTATGGTATTAATACATGAAGAGACGAAGTTTTACTTGATCGTGTAAGCCTGATTCGTTTGAGCCCACCAACTTCCTACTAATCCTAATAAATTAAAAAGAAAAATCAAGATCATGTCATATTCTACTTAATTTGAGGAGCTAACATTATCAGAAAGCAAAATATAATGTTAATTGAAGAAATTTAATGTCTTATTAGATGAAAAACTTTATTATAATTACCTAAACTTGTCACGTCCTTCTGAAGAAAATTCCCTAGTCCATCTTGTCAATGTACCTGTGAACTTGATCGCATAGCTCTAATTCTTTTAAGCCCACCAGTTGCTCTTGGTCCCGAAGACATCTGAAAAATTAGACAAAATAAATTACATAAATATCATAAAATCAACAAGTTTAATCATTCAAAATGCATTCAAAATATCAATTACACTAAAGCATTAATTTAATACTACAGTCACTAATACTAATTAGCATGCTCTTCATTCAAATACATGTAAAAATTGCAAGCAAGCAAAAATTAATAACATACTTGATAATGCTAGTAGATTAATCAAACTAAAAAGATATTGTAAAACATAAATAACTCAATGTAAAAAACAGAGAAGCATATAAGTTTTTGATAAGGAAAATGCAGCTTACATTATAGGAAAATTGCTGCACTTTTTGAATTGTATTCGTAACTTCTAATTGTTTTTTTCCTGTAAAGAATAACAGAGTACTATTAGTTAGTTCCATCAGAAAATATACATTTTATATTTCAAGAATATGTATTACAAAGATATTTTGCCTATGTATATAGAGAAAAAAGCTTCTACACGAATGCAAATTTAGACCCCGTACAGAAGCAAGACATACGCGAAGTTCGCCTCTGTTACAGAGGTGAATTTTGCTGAGTTCGCTCATGTAACAAAGGCAGATTACAAAGGCGAAATCTGCCTCTGTTTCGGGGGGATTTCGCCTCTGTTACAGAGGCGATTCCCCCTGTATAGGGGCGAATTCGCCTCTGTTATAGGGGCAATCCCCCTGTATAGGGACGAACTCGCCTCTGTAACAGAGGCAAAATTCGCCCCTGTACAGGGGCGGATTTCGCCTTTGTTACAGGGGAAAACTTCGCCTCTGTAACAGAGGCGAAATGTCCCCCTGTACCGGGGCGAATTTTTGCCTATGTACAGAGGCGAAATTCCGCCCCCGTACAGGCGGAATTTCGTCATACTGGGGTGAAAATTCGCCTCTGTACAGGGGTGAAATTTCGCCCATCGTTGGCTATGGAAAAATTCTTAAACTTTTATCAAAATTTTCTTTCAAAAACTAATATAAGAGAAAAACTAAATACCTGTGTTGATTGGCAAAAGTGATGATTGATTGTTGATGAAAGCAAAGACATATGAGAGGAAGAGAATTTGAGGAAGAAAGGAGCTCTGTTGAGTTGAGAAAGAAAGACTAGAGAGTTTTGGCAGTTTACAAATATATTTTTTTTCTATTTTTTTATAAAATTAATTATATAATTTTTTATTAAAAAGTTTATTTATTTAATTTAAGATGAGATTTTGGAATTGACATCTAGAGAATTTTTTTTCATACTTTGAAAAATACTTAATTAAAAAAGAAAAAAATGAGACAACAAAATACTATTTTATTAAGTATAATTTTAATTGCAAATACAAAACATAAATTTCTCATATAAATAGTTTTAAAAAAATAAGAGAAAATACTAAACAAAAGAGAATATTAATTTTGGAGGGAAAGGCAATTATTTATAGGAGGGAAATATTTTCCCTCCCTCATAGTTGATGTGAGATTTTTTTTGTCACAATATACTAATTAATTATGAAGAAATGATTTTTCTTTTGTGATAAAATTTTAATTCGTTGTAAAAAATGGATGCAATTACAAGGAAATAAAAATTCTTCATATTATGTGATGCTTAATGTGAGGATAAATATTATCACAATAATGATATGAAATAATGAGAAAAAAATATTTTTAATCCTTTGTTATGTATTGTGAGGAATTTTTTTTTATCATATTTACATCAAATTTAATTGTGAGGAAATAAATATTTATTGTGATGAAAAGATAATTTCCTCACAATTGATTCATGCTTTTGTGAGGCAATTAGAACTCCTCATAATATGAAAAGCCTAATGTAAGGAAAAAAGATTTCCTCGTATTAACCTTTCTTATGTGACAATATTTAATTTCCTCACATAAAATTGATCACAAAAAAAGACATTTTTTGTAGTGAAAATCCATGAGACATCTTCAACAGACTTGGCCCGCATAAAAAATGATGCATGCAAAAACCAATAATCAATTAGTCTTTAATAGACTTGGTCCACGAAAAAGAATGATGTATCAAAAGAAAGTCACATCCAAGTTGCCCGCACAATCAAAGAAAAACATCACATCCTCACACAAACTCAAGAGTTTGATTCCTTCCGGGATGAGACGTCACACGGATTTAGCCATATCATGTGGCAGAGTCATGAAGGTTAAAACACAAACTATGGTCTTCCCGCAGACGCAACTCGATGACAAGAATGATAGAGAAAGCCTAGCATCATCTAACCATATCAACAGTGGTGCTGAAGGAGACCTGACCTAAGCTTACCACATCACCTTGATCGAAAATGAGGAGTCTGGAGAAGACGATGCTGAAGACGCTCCCTTAGAACTTGAGGACGGTGTTAAAGCCATCGTTGATGAGTTGAAGGAAGTCGATCTAGGTGATACTAAAGATCCCCGACCAATTTACACAAGCGCCTCGTTAACCCCTAAAGAAGAGGAAGCATACGTCGCACTACTACTCGAGTTCAGAGACATGTTTGCATGTTCCTACAAAAAAATTGATAAAGAATGGGGCTCGTCCTATCAAACATGCCCAACAAGGTTCCGACCTGAGTTGATCCCATTGATTGATGGTGAAGTAAACAAACTCATTGAAGTCGGTTTTATTCGAGAAGTCAAGTATCTTGTGTGGATTTCGAGCATCGTCCATGTGAGAAAGAAGAATGGGCAGATACGAGTATGGTTTGACTTCAGGGACTTGAATAATGCATGCCCCAAAGATGACTTCTCGGTACCCATCGTTGAATTAATGATAGACGCCACTACGGGTCATGAAGCCCTATCTTTCATGGATAGATCATCCGAATATAATCAAATACGTACGGAACTAGCAGATGAGGAATTGACAGCATATCGCACTCCTATAGGTCAAATAGAATTTTCAAGAATGATTGGCAGATTATTGTATATTGTGAAAAACACTCGTTCTATAATTGAATCCGAGTTTATAACACTAGATTAAGCTGGAGAAGAAGCTGAATGCCTTCATAATTTCCTGGAGGACATTCTTTGTTGGAAAAACGCAGTGCCTGTAGTTATGATACATTATAATAGTCAGTTGGCTATTGAAAGAGCACAAAGCAAAATGATAACTCTAGACATATACGTTGAAGATATAATACCATGAGATAATTGATTTCGAATAGAATTATATCTATTGATATATCAAGTGAAATGATAATTTAGTTAATCTATTAACAAAAGACCTCTCTAGAGATCAAGCATATTGTTCATCGAGGGGAATGAGATTAAAACCCAACAATTAAATATTTATAGCAGTAACCCAACCTTGTTGATTGGAGGACTCAATATCTTGGTTCAATGGGATAACAAAGTTATAAAAATTGTGAAAAACCCTTAGAGTTTTACTCATTCCGGTTCCTATGACATTTAGTGCTAAAGGGTAAAGTTGAAGCTGTAAGCTTCAAAGTGTAGGAGATCACCTATATAAGCATAAACACGGGCCGCTTCAAATGTAAAACACTTCGGAATCCAAAATGATGTCTAGGGCCAAAGTGGAGTGAATCCTGAGAACCAAAGATATGAGAGAAGGTATTGTGGGGGTACTATTGTCTTGATTTACACCAACGGCTAAATATTTCAAGACATCATGTTGATTGATTAGCCAAGTAAATCCGATGGTATTCCTCTAAGGAATGTTCAAAGTCATAAGCTACCTTTCCTGATACAATGACTTCTCATTTGAAACTCTCTTAATCTGCATGTTCATATGCATTAATTTTTATTCATGTGGGGGTTTGTTGAAAAATGGTGAATGAGAAATTAAATAACAAATTGATTTAATAAATTTATGCCTATCGTGACCAGTGATTGGTTACGATGTGCGATACATAACAAGCTCGTGATATGTGGATGATGTTGATGGCGCCCAATCATCATCCGACCGTGTCTAGTCAACTAAATAGGTGTGTCCTTTGGTTGAAATGATGTATCCATTGGGTGAAAATCTTTGGGTGAAACAATGCATCCATTTGGGTGAAATTGTATGTCCTCGGGGTGAAATATTGCGTTCATTCGATTGAAAAGTCATAACCTTTCAAAAACATCTATTCTGATTGGACATGTCCATTTAATGATACCTTTACAACTTCTATAAATAGGTCCTCCTATTCACTCTACTTTCATCAATTCATTTTCATAAAAGCATCATGGAAGTATAGTTTTAGTAAGAGTCCAAAACATTATTTGGTTTGTCGTTTCTCAAAGTTTGTAGTGTTGTTACTTTTAGATTGTAAGTCGTTGTATCTTGGGAAACAAATTGCCGTTTCTGTTAGCACCAGAGTAGGGCAATAATTATCTTAAAGATAAAGAGTTTAACTCTTGCCTCGATTTTATAATATACAACTCCTGCATATCCGTCAATTCTCCCAATAATTTTAACATTCCTAACCTCTTAAAATTCTTTTTTTTAAAACTTATGACATGTCAAATTTTATTTTATAAATAAATTGATGATTTGTTTGAATGAAATAATAATAAAGTTGTAATAAAATGTTAGTATATTAAATTTTTTAATTCATGTGATCATGATTAAACATGTCTTATAAAATATTATAAACAATGTAATTGTTTTTTTCTTTTTTCAAATGATCTTATCAGAAATTTCTAATATAATTTATAAGTGCCTCTTCTAAGAATTTTATCAAATATTTTGAACCATTTTTTTTTTTTTTCAATTTTCAGTTGTTAGTGAAAATACTTGGTTTCAGTTTTGTAAAAAGTTTTTGTTTAAAATGAAAATGTATTTAGATTAGTTGATGAGATTTTATTTTAGTTGTTAGTGGTGTCAAATAAAATACATTTTTTTCATTCAAAATGCAATTTTTCTGTTTTGTTTATACTATCATGAAGAAAAGAGGGAGATCTTATAGATACAAAGTGGTAGATTTTATAACATTATATCAAATTATATTTTTCACCAAATTACCCGTAAAAGATTACACCATTAGGTGTTAAATAAGAAGAAAAAAAAAAAGAAAAAGCTAAATGGACTGGGACTTTATTCCATGTAGCCGGGCCAAGATCCACGACCTTTCAACTGTTGGTTCTTCAGCTGCTCTCTCCCATAAGTTGACATAGTCCAAGAAATTTTGTTTGATTTGCAAAAATGAATGATGAAGTTACATGGGAGAAATTTACTAAGTGAAGACAAAAAAATATGTGACGTGACTTTCTTCTTGGAGTTTACATGCAGGTAAAGAGATCTTTTCATTATTTCTTTCTTATTTTTAGGTTTTAATCTTCTTTCAAATGAGTCTTTTTTTTTTTTTTTGTGTGTGGCTTCATAATTTAATTTATTTTGCAGTTGTTAATGTGTGTTTTTGTTTGGTGGAAACATATATTATGCGAGTGAATGAGGAACTTATATGTATTGGTAAGGGGGCTCGCTTTCTTTTTTTTGGAATTTGATGGTTTTATTATAATTTTATTGCATGAAAATTAGTTTATTTTCTATAATAATTTGGAAGTACGAAAGTTATTTTATTTTGTTTTATTTTGCCTTTTTCCATTATATGTAATAGGAATTTTGTGTTTTTGCAGAATGACTGAACAATTAAATTTGTTCGCAAAAGAAGTACCATTGCCAATCCTACGAAAGGGAATTGAAATCAATAATTGGATGAAAACTTACTCAACTTCAAAGCCATAATTTGTATGGTTTAATTCACAGTATGATTGATTTGTGAAAATAAGGATTTAATTTATGAAATACTTTGCTTTATTCTTAGATTTCTGTTGCCTTTCATTATGAATCTTCTTTTGTAAGAATGACTATTTATAGAAATTATTTTGTTCCTGATTGTTATTTATATTATTGAATTTTTTAATTTAAAAATATAAATAATTCTCAGTTTGCATCCAATAAAATCATGTCTGCGGGAACCGCATGGCACTGTTGCTATGTGTCTTATCAATATAAAGTGGTAGCTTTTGTAAAATTACACCAAATTATTATAATACCAAAAATATCCTTCAACTCCCAACTCATTTGAATTAACTATTCAATTAAGTTCCTTTAGAAAATTAATTTTCATGCAATTACATGTACTCAAAAATTAAATTTACTCTCATTTTGTTTAAGATTATTGTTCGTTGAACTAGAAATAATATATTAGTATTTGTGTTGCATGTATATATAATCTTCATTATCAATATAACAAATATTCTACAAAGTTTCAATTTTTTATTTAATTTGACTAAAAAATTGTTATCGATAATTAATGCATTAGGAAAAATTATCAAACATGTTTTATATGTGAAATTGTAATTCAATGATAAATTTTTAAAATGTATAAATAAATTATGGACTTCGATAATTATGCGTGCAGATACTACGTAGCATAATAGTATTACTGAAAATTATTCACGCAAGTATTGCATGTCAAAAGTTTTAGTTGTACCATGTGAGAAGCAGTCATTATTAATACATTTTTATATTGCATGTGAGTTTTGGAGCAGAATACTTCAAGAAATTGGACTTATTAAGGTATCAAGTTATAAATAGTGTATTATTAGTATATGTGTTACAACTGAAACGCTGAAAGTAGTTAGGTGAAATGACGATTTATGCGTGTAAGCGGCACTTTTTATAATTGAAATAGTTTATATTATTGCATTTGTTCATGTTTTCAGATATAACCATGTTTTAAGTGAAATAATGATCTTGAAATTATCATTTTTTATATATTTAACTTATTGACGTGTTGTCATTTTTTAGGTTATTATTCCACATGGTTAAGGGGTCATTGTTAATACATTTTGACATTGTATGAAAATTTTGAAACAAAATTAATATAAAGGGCCAAACGAGATTAAAAAGTTGAACTTATTTGCAGTTCTCAACCAAGGCCAACATGATTTGAGAGCATATTACCGCTTAAAGTATGGTTGTAGCTAAATTACGACCAACTCAACCATATGTATCAACTAAATATGTGGTGCTTAGAATTTTTTTATTGTACACAGACATAAATGTAATAGTGGGGAGCACCTGGAGAATATTATTAGATATGAAATATTGTAATCATTATTTTTTCTTAGCTTTTTGGGTAAATCTCATTTTTTCTTATATATTAGGCCCAATACAATTTTTGTCTCATTCATTATAAAAATATCAATTTCAGAATAATATTTTTCAATTTGTCTCAGTTTGGTTCCAACATAAAAATTGATGGAAATCGTTAACTGCCGTTAAAAAGAAGCATGTGCCTCTCATATGATGCGTATTTGGAAGAAAATAAATACATGGAATGACAAAAAATGAGGGAAAATAAAAAATTATGGTTCGTCCACCTCTTTCTTCTTCATTTCAACCACATCTTCCACCATTTGGTGCAAGACAATCCACCTTCTTTCTTATTCCGGACATCCCTCCTTCCATTTTGTTCAAGTTGCGAAGAAGTCCATGCATGATTTTCTTCGCCCTTATGCCATTGGTGGAACACATAAAAAAGTCACACCCTCTAGCAATATCATCACAACCATAAAATCTTTTTTCCAGATTGACACTTGTCCATAAGGTTCTTAGAGATATTTTCTTACCATAATAATACATGAGAGTTCTATCAATTATAGAAGTCGAATCACTTGTTGACTCCATTTTTTTAGAAATGAAAGCGGAATTTGGGTGTGTTTGGAAGAGAGACAATGATGGATGAACCCTAATTTTTTACCCCCCCCCCCTCCCCCTTTATGTCATTCCTTGTATTTATTTTTTTCCTAAATACGCATCATCCTTTTAACGGCAGTTAACGATTTTCGTCAATTTTTTACGTTGGGACTAAAATTGAGACAGATCGGGAAATATTGTCCTGAAATTAATATTTTTGTAATGAATGAGATCAAAATTGAACTAGACGTATTATACGTGACTAAAAATGAGATTTACCTTTTTTTCTTGATTCTTATTGCATGTGGTGATGGGCCTTATCCTAACATTTATTTACTAATAGAATCTTTATCTTTTACTTGATTTACATAACTTAGTAAATTTATGTTTATTTTATTTGTCCATCTTTGCCCAGGATTTAAGTTAATTTATTGGTATACTTGATTTTAAATGACTTTATGAACTAATGTTAAAGAGTTTTTCATTAAAAAATATTGTTGTTGCATGTAAATACGGATGTTATTATCCAGAGATTATATATATTTTACATAATATTTTTTATTTAATTAAAGTAAAGCATGTATTAATAATACATTATATCGAGAAAAAAAGTTATAAAGCCATCTTTACATGTTAAGTTGTCAAGTTGTCAAGCGATTAGAATTTCTTTATTTTGAAACGAATAAAATAATTAATATATCACAATTTTGATACATTAATTATGCGCATAGATACTTTGTGCCACGGTAACTAATTTGATTAAAACAAAGTATATATTTGGACTGAATTTCTTTCCATAGAAAGGACACCAATTTGATGTGTCAATTAATAAAAATCCTATCAGCGCTACATCAGACATAATCTAACAGAATTATTGATGCCTTTAAGCAGGGGAGATCTTTTTGGTATATTTTAAACTTTAGGGGGTATTTATGACACAGGATATTTAGAGGGTGGTAAATGAAATTAATGCTATTATAGATGACTATACTTTAAAAATCATAGTAAATTACTATCAACCAAGACCAAACACTACAAGTGAGCAGATTTTCAGAGATAGAAATTAAAGACGGAAAAATATCCGTTAATAATTTTAACTTTTCAGAGTCGGATTCAGAGATAGAAATAATTTCTGTCATAGAATTATAAAATAAAATTACAAAAGTTAGAAGGTATTTTGGACTAATTGAAAATTTTTAAAATAATTAAGAAAATAAAATTATAAAAACTATTCCATCTCAAATTCCATCTTTAAATCTTAATTAAACAAAATTAATTATATATAATTATAGGACAAAAAGTTTTTAAGACGGAATCAGAGATAGATATTGAAAAAACATATTTGTTTTAATTTCCATTCTATTTCTGTCTCAAAATCCAAATTTATGAGAACTTAGAGTGGATTTTAAAAACATTTTTTTAATTAAGTCTGTCTTTATTTCTGTCTTAAAAGCCAAAATTCTGACCTTCTTTATTTATTTAAAACTAAAATATAAGAAACCCAATTAAAATACAAAAACCCTCGATCGCAGCAAAAAGTTCCCTTCCACTTCTCTTCGACCTTCGCCGCCGTCTCAGCCACCACCGCCGCTTTCTAGCCCCTATCTTCAGTCCTTACCCGCGACTCTAAGAACAAATAAATTTCCAAGGTAAGCTTCGTAATTTCCTCTTTTTTTTTTTTCCTTTTTGTTTGTGTATGCGAACGTGAGTTGAAGTGTGGGTGGAAATGGATCGAAATTGAATGCTGATTGTTGTGGTTGTTTTTTCGTGGTGGAAGGTTGTTTGAATATTAGTTGATTTTGGCCTTAGAGAGTGTTTACGGGAGCTTCTGTTTTTAAAGAAGTGATTTTCGTAGAAAAAGTTGAAAGTTGTAGCAGAATCAAAAGTGGGTAGTGTTTGTAAAAAAAAGTGAAAAGCAGATAAAAGCTAAATTGGTAGTGTTTGGGAGAAAAACACTTCTAAAAGACGTTTACTTGATTAAGGACCGTTTTGTCCTCATGTATTAAACAGATGCTATTTTGCCTTAATATTTGCATTTATCTCTTGATTATAATAATTATCTTTCCTCAAAAATAATAATTTTTATTTCAATTAGTATATCTCATATTTAATTTTTTACAAAATGATTATAATTTATATTATTAAAATATTCAATATTAATAGAAAAACTGGATGTTTAGTTCAATAATGTTCCTATTATGTAATATAATTGTTCATCCCTACACAATAAATAAACTTACAATATTGACAAAATAATTATTATTTTTTAATTAATCATAGCAATTTAATTTATATTTTTCTATG
Organism: Sesamum alatum; assembly: GCA_034509735.1. NCBI lineage: Eukaryota > Viridiplantae > Streptophyta > Magnoliopsida > Lamiales > Pedaliaceae > Sesamum > Sesamum alatum. The sequence continues at coordinate 19,236,409 of JACGWO010000010.1, read as the reverse complement.
ATTTAGGATTAATATCATATAATATAGAACATAAAATAGTAAAATATTAAAATATTAAGCATGTGAAATTTTAAATTTTGTTAGTGATAAATTATTCAAATTATTTAAAATTTCTAACATCAACTTTAGATGATTAATTTTGAAAATACATTAAAAAGGATAAAATCGAATTGAAATTACTATAATAAGGGTAAAATTGTCTAAAAAGAAGTTGAATTTATTTACAAAAAAGCCAAAGCAGCTAGAAACACCACCAAAGGTGCTTCCAACTTTTAGCTTAAAAGTGCTTTCCGTAGCAGTTCCAGAAGCAGAAGTTGGCCCTCCAAACACCTCAAAAGTACTTTTTAGGATCCAGAAGCTGAAAAGCGCTTTTTGAAAGTGCACGCAAACACTACCTTAGTTTCACTTATTTGTGTCGATTGAGAGTTCCCTATTTGAAATGGTCAAATCGACTATTTTGTCGAATGATAAAGAAATCAAATTGGCTTAGAAGACCTCGACCAAGAACGTCGGACAAATACGGCACGAGGTTGGAGGCAAGCATCGACAGTGAGTGAAGCAACGAATGCGTATTGATGCACGTTATGGTGCCATGACACAAAAGCCAAAAGATAGGCACATGGTACAAACGTTGGCCGAACAAGGGAACGGTAGAGAAACGACACAGACGGACTGCGGGGCAGAGTGGTCGAGCAAGCCCAGACGACGACAGTAAAGGTCGGCCGAGCATAGGCAGACTAGCCGAAGGTAGTGCGGGTTCCCTCAAGCAGAATGGGCGAGACGTGCAGACGGTCTCGGCCAGGTCGGCAGTGTGTGGCCGACACAGTGCGCAGACGGCAGACAATGTGCGCACAGACTGGCAGAGCATGCTGACGGTCGAGCAGAACGATCGGCGCGAGATGGCCGGCCGAGTGGCTGAACAAACGGGCGGGCGTGTAGGCAGCGCGCGCAAGCAAGTGTGCAGGCAGGCTGACGCGCGAGCAGGCAGCACGCACGGGAACGGTTGGCGCGCCCGCGAGGGCGCGGACGGTCGGCAATTGTGGGCCGTTTTTGGGCAGTTTTGCCTAGCGGTTGGGGCTGTCAACCGTCAAGTAGGTTGTATATAAATAGTTGGCCTAGGCTTGTTGATTTTGTAAGTGAGGGAAACTATGTCCTAGTGTTAGGAATGAGTGGTCCTAGATGCAAGTCAAAGGGTCCTTGTATTTTAATGTGTTGGAATAAAATATAAGGTTGGGCCTTGCTGAAATGCATTGTCCGTAAATGCTTGTGTTGCTTGAATGGGTTTATTCTTGCTTGCTTGCATTGTATGCTAAGGACGTTGGTTTCATCTTACCTTCTCACATCAAAAACGAGTGTTATACACGAGTGATGAGTGCAAACACGAGAGTTGAGTGTGTGAGAAAAATAGGTCGGACTGGGACGGCCAAAATGGGAGGCTGACTAGCCTTTGGGAAGGCTAGTGCCGCACAGGGTCAAGAAATTCCGCTGCGTGAAAAAAACCTTGTGACAAATGGTATTAGAGCCAGGTTCGCCAAAAGAAAGGCTGAAAAGAAGGGGAAAAAAAAGTATTGACAGCCACGATGGGGAGGCGGCCTGGTTGGAATGGCTCTGGTAGAGAGTCGTTAGCGGGAAGAAAAAAATAGAGCGGAAACGGCGGCCTGATTCAGTGCGGACTGCAGCAGACGACGTGCAAAAAAAAACTGTTGCAGACTGATGGCCGGGTGCAAGACAGCAACAGGCAGCAGTGCAGCACAGACGGTGCCGGCAGTGCAGAACGGCAGCGCAGACCATGCAGCAGAGGGGCAGCGCGCACAAACTGAAAATTTGCTGGGCTCGGTACAGAAAATGGGAGTGCTTGAAGGACTCAAAATTCAGCGTTGGGGTGAAGCATCGTAGCCTCAAAGAAAAAGAACGTTTGGCGTAAGAAGGCCTAAACAAAGACCGGTAGTCGATGAGTCGAAAGACAAGATTACGGGTAAGTCTCTTTGTGACGAAAGGGACATGTTGCTGATTTGGTGCGGGATCGGATCACTTGTATCGGGAATGGGGTGCCGAGTGTTGAAGTTGGCAAACATTATAAAACTGCGGAGTTAAAAGGGAGGACGTAGCAGACCGTGTAGAAGTTCAACAGGGTGATGTTGCTGTGCAGAAATAAAGAAAATTCCGTGACAAACAGCAAGGCTATGCGACATATGGCTGATTCATCTAAGGAGGGACTGAACGGTGAGGGACAGGATGCTGAAACGCAGTAAGTTTGACACTTTAGTGGCCGATTGACAAACAGCGGCAGTGCGTGGTGGGCAACGTGCACAATGTGGCAGCAAGGGCGATTTGAAGCCAAGAATTATTGCTGGTAGACGGAGAAATTGCGGGCTCAGAATTTGAAGAAATGTCATGCGCGTGGCGTGGAATTGGGAGGCCGTTGTACTAGAATAGTTTATTGCATTTTTATTGCAACTTTTTGTGGGGTTTTGATTTCCTTGTAAAAATCTCTGTAATAGTGTACGGTACAACCTTTAGTCGATGTAATAGCTTGTAGGAAAACAAGACATCTAGCGTGAACAAGGAGTACAAGAAGGGGAACACTTGAGATGGAAGTCAAAGATGGGGCGGAGAATACCATCAAACTTAGTCCGTGTGAAGAAAAAGTAGAACGGGCTAACGGCATAGTGGATTTGTGAGGCTGAGCCAAAAGTTTCAGCGGGGTGAAGTTGCTGAAATGAAGAGTGGGCTGCGAGGTTAAAGACGGTCCATGAACGGTGTTTGTGAGAAGAAGGCAAGTATCAAGGCGTAGTACTTCGAAGACGGAAGGAAGGCCGAAGCGGCGTCGACGAGGACGTCGACTTTATTTAATGGGGGAGGTTTGTAACCCTATTTCTAGCTGATCGGCATAATGCGGCGAATTGGCTTAGAAGACCTCGACCAAGAACGTCGGACAAACACGGCACAAGGTTGGAGGCAAGCATCGGCGGTGAGTGAAGCAACGGATGCGTATTGATGGACGTTATGGTGCCATGACACAAAGCCAAAAGATAGGCACATGGTACAAACGTTGGCCAAACAAGGGAACGGTAGAGCAACGGCACAGACGAACGGTCGAGCAGGCCCAGACGACAGCAGTAACGGTCGGCCGAGCATAGGCAGACTGCCCGAAGGCAGTGCGGGTTCCCTCAGGCAGAATGGGCGAGACGTGCAGATAGTCTCGGCCAGGGTCAGCAGTGTGGCCGACACAGTGCGCAGACGGCAGACAGTGTGCGCACAAACCGACAGATCATGCTGACGGTCGAGCAGAACGGTCGGTGCGAGGTGGCCGGCCGAGTGGCTGAACAAACGGGCAGGCGTGCAGGTAACGCGCGCAGGAAGAACTGGGCGCAGGCAGGCTGGCGCGCACACGGGAACGGCTGGCGCACGCAGGAGTGCACGCAGACGGTCGGCAGTTGGCAGGCAGTTTCCAGGCAGCAGTTGGCAGACTGGTCCAGACACAGAACGACAGTTATAGGCGGTTTTTGGGCAGTTTTGCCTAGCGGTTGGGGCTATCAACCGTCAAGTAGGCTGTATATAAATAGTTGGCCTAGGCTTGTTGATTTTGTAAGTGAGGGAAACTATGTCCTAGTGTTAGGAATGACTGGTCCTAGATGCAAGTCGAAGGGTCCTTGTATTTTAATGTGTTGGAATAAAATATAAGGTTGGGCCTTGCTGAAATGCATTGCCCGTAAATGTTTGTGTTGCTTGAATGGGTTTATTCTAGCTTGCTTGCATTGTATGCTAAGGACGTTGGTTTCATCTTACCTTCTCACATCAAAAACGAGTGCCATACACGAGTGATGAGTGCAAACACGAGAGCTGAGTGTGTGAGAAAAATAGGCCGGACTGGGACGCCCAAAAAGGAAGGCTGACTAGCCTTTGGGAAGGCTAGTGCCGCACAGGGTCGAGAAATTCTGCTGCGTGAAAAAAACCCTGTGACAATTATCCATGATTGAGCTTGCAATGATTATTTTTCACAACGGAAGTTCTGGAGACGTTCTAATTTTGAGGTTGTTTGCAAATATACGTCACCAAATGGGAGCAAGCTCTAAAGTAATTATTTCGAACAGGGGCAAAATGCATCCCGCCCCTTGTGTTATTGAAAGTGACAATTTACCCCCTCGTGTAAAAAAAATTCTCAATTTACCCCCTATGTTTATAAGAAAGAAGCAAAATACCTCCCTCACGCGAGGGGTGCAACACACGCGCCAATTTTCTTTTTTTCTTTTTGAACTCTTTTATTTATATTTTTATTCTATAACCGTTCTTTTATAGATTTACGGTTCAGATTCAATTTGGATATATAATTTATATACAAAAATATATTATATCAACCCCTCCCCTTTCCATCGCCGACAGCTCTCCTCCCCCGTCTCAGCGCCGTCCAGCCGCCCCCCTCCGCTGTCGGGACAGCAAACCGTGGCCCTCGTCGCTCGCCTTCCCTCCCCTAATCGTCGTTGCGACTGCCCAACCCCTCCCCCCCCCCCCCCCAATGGTAGCCCTTCCTCTTCCCCTCCTCGCACCGCCATCGTTCCCCTCTCCCTTCTCGTCCCTTGCCACTCATCTTTGCTCTCCTAACCGCCATTTCGATTGCATCTCCCCCCCCCCCCACATGATGGCACCCCTCCCCCTCCCCCTCCTCTTGACGTTGTCGTTCCCCACCTCCCCCTAACCCAAATCCTCGTCGCCCCGCCTCCCCTTTCCTCCCCCCACAAGTGCTGCCCTCCTCTCTCTACCCAGATCGATGGCGCGGCCTCTCCTTTCCCTTCCCCCACCAGCGCCATCCTCCTCCACCTACCAGATCAACGACGCCCCCCCCCCCCCATTTTTTGTTATTTTTTTTATCTTTATATTTTATTAATATTGTTGTTTATATGTATATCTTTTATTGTTAAAAAATATTTTATAATTTTTAAATTTATTTTTACAACTTGTATAAATCTGAGCCATTGATTTAATTCAAACTGATATAATTAGCCATTTATTATATGCATCAACATGAACTATTAATCTAAATAAGAAAAAATCTTGACAATTGATTTGATTGTTAAATCTCAACTATTGAGATATATATATATATATATAACAATATCTAACGGTTCATATTTAGGGACATAAAGGTCATTTTGTAGGTAAAAATTAAGCAAAATTGCACCTCCGGCCCGTGATGGACACCCCATGATATAAAGGGGCATTTTGCTTCTTTTTTAAAAACATAGGAGGATAAATTAAGAATGTTTTTTAAACAATGGATAAATTGCCACTTTCGAATAACAGAGGGGGCGGGATGCATTTTACCCTTTAGAACATATTATGATTATGCGATCAACCCCTGTAACTGATATATGGAATACTGTAAGTAAATATGACTTGTTTAAAATTTTAGATATTTGCTCAAATATATGTGTCACTCCTTGGATTCCACGCAATGCAAGAGATTGCACCTCTACTCTGGTACATGATTTCCTTGGTGTATTTTAACTGTTTGCTTTTAGAGGTTGATTACTTATTTTCCTCTACATTCAGTTTTAATTTGTTCCTGTCTATCTTGTTTTATGGGTACCTAGAGAAGGGTTTGTTTATGCTGATGCTGTTATGATGCCTATCATTTCATTTGGACAGTCTTGTAGATGCCTAGCAATTCTATCTTTATTTAAAAGGGAGATGATTAGAGAATGATGAATATGTATATATACTTTTATTCATTTGGTTATCAAACTTGTTGTAGATTTCTCATTTCTGGCGAAAAAGGAAAGAATGAAGTATGAGCTACTGGAAATGCTGAATTTGTTCGTCAAATGACTTCCCTTGAGATGATGCAGGTAGATTATTGGGTCTTTCTGCTCTCACCCCCTCCCCTGCCCAAAACATATTGTTGGTTTATGATATCCTTGTTTTAGTGGTTTGATGACTCCAACATGAAAACTCAATCGTAGATATTTCTCTATCTTATTTCTTGACGTAGTGAGCTACTTTGCCCCATTTCACTTTTGCTACTCTTGACGTATTCTCTTTGTGTGTGGCTTAGGCATAGACACATATGTAGCATTCATCTTCCCAGGGATCGTCCAACTTTCAATTTATAGGCAAGAAGTACCTTGTCGTATTTAGTTTTCTTACATTAAGAAAATGGGAAAAATGCTACTGTCTAGGATGTGTGTGGTCTTCTGATCAGCTGTTCAAAACAATTAAATCACATAGAAATAATCTTATCAACTTTGTTTTTCTTGTCCTCTTCTTTTCTGATTTAGAGGGTGTTTGGCTAAGTATTTTTAAAATATCTTATAAGCTCCTATATCTTATAAGATGTTTTAGGAGCTTATAAGATATTGAATTTTATTTTTAATATAAGATCCTAAAATGTTTGGGTAAAATAAGATGTAGAAGCTTATAAGATGTTTTTATATCTTATAAGATGTTAGGGTGTTTGACATAATAAGGTCTTTTTATTGGTAAAATGATAAAAACAGACATGATACAATTACAATCAAATAAATTGTTATTTTTGTTGACATAATTTGTATTTAAATATGTTTAAAATAATTTCATAAATAATACACATTAGTTTAACTTCAAATAAAAATTTATTAGATAGTTTTTTTACAAAAATAAAAAAATGGCAGATTATGACCTAAATTTTGAGTACAAATAATATATATATATGTACATTCATGCTAGTCGAATATTAATATGAATATATATATATATGTTTTTTTTTTCTTGATGCAATGACTATTGCTAATTGTATAACTTATAATGTCTTGAATTTATATTTTTTTCAGTAAATATAATATCATAGCAATTTTATTTTTTTTTAGCTATAATAATTTATTATTTAATAATAAAGTATTTTCTCTTTTTTAAATGGAAAAAAAAATTAATAACAATAAAGAATTTTAAAATTCTAGAGAGAGAGAGAGAGAGAGAACTGTGTCTATACAATGTGTGTGTGCTTGTGTGTATGGAGAGAGAGAGAGTGTATGTGTGTGGAGAGAGAGAGACAGAGTGTGTGTGTGTGTGTGTGTTTGTGTGTATGTAGAGAGGGGGGTGTGTGGTGAATGGGGCATTTTTGTCATATAACATATTAATCTTATAGAATTTATAAGATGTTTTGAAAAAAGTTAGAATTGTTACCTTTTTTTTAAGAGTTTATAAGATCCAAACATCTTATTTTGAGATCTTATAAGCTTTTTAACAAAAATTTTACCAAATAAATTTTTGGACCTTATAAGCTCCCAAACATCTTATAAGATATTTTGAGAAACCTATAAGCTTAGCCAAACACCCTCTTAGTCTGAAAAACATCACTTGTATCTGCTAGAAGGTTACTAAGAGGGTGTTTGGCTAAACTTTTTTAAAACAGCTTATAAGCTCCTACATCTTATAAGATATTTTAGGAGTTTATAAGATCTTGGATCTTGTTTTAAAAATAAGACCCTAAAGTGTTTGGATAAAATAAGATGTTAGGGTGTTTGGCATAATAAGATCTTTTTATTGCAAAATGATCAAAAAGGACATGTTACTATTTGAATCAAATAAGTTGTAAGTTGTCATTTCTTTTGTATCTTAATATTTTAAAAATACTTTCATAAGTAGTATACATTAGTTTAATTTCTAATGAAAATCTAATAGATAATATTTTTTAAAAAAATAAGAAAATGATGATAATTATTACCTAATATTTTGAATAAAAAAAATATATGTACATTAATGTTAGTCGAATATCGACATTGATATATAATTGATATTCTTTTTGTTAATGAAATGACTATTTTCTAGTCATATAACTTTTAATATCGTTAATTTATATTTTTTCAGTAAATATAATATCAATAGCGATTTTATTTGTGTTTCATAAATAATAATTTATTAAGTAATAAAATATTTTTCATTTTCAATTAAAAGAAAAATTAAATACCAATAAAATGCTTTAAAATTTTAAGAGAGAGAAAGTGTATTTGTGTGTGTGAGGGTGTGTGTGTGTGTGTGTGTAAGAGAGAGAGAGAGAGAGAGAGAGAGAGAGAGTAATTGATAGTGTGTGCATGTGTGGGTATGTGTGAATGAGGGTATTTTTGTCTAATTACACATTAATTTTGTAGAGCTTATAAGATCTTAAGAAAAAAGTTGGAGGAGGTTAACTTTTTTTTTAAAGAGTTTATAAGATCCAAAACATCTTATTTTGAGATTTTATAAGCTCTTTAAATAAAAATTTGTCAAACGGTGTTTTAAAGCTTATAAGCTCTCAAACATCTTATAAAATATTTTGAGAAGCTTATAAGCTTAGCCAAACACGCTATTAAGTAACATTTCGAGGGAATATTAATTTACATTTGGCTCAGAGTTAAGGATTCATTATTTCATATTTGTTGCAAATGTGTGCAAGGTGCTGTCCGATGCACTTTTCATAAATAAAAGCATAATGAATATCTAGCAGGTCTTTTAAGAACTGAAGAAAAAGATTACATGTCCTCTTGACTGCAAATAATACTTTGCTAATGATTATTTCGTCATGTACTTTTTATAAGCCCTAGTATCTTGCTCATATTTACAGGTACTTGTGTGCATATGTATATATTCATTCTTTTTCTTCATGTTTACAGGTGCTTGTGTGCATGTGCACTTCTCTACATATTATAAGTTTAAGGAAGGGGATCAAACAAAATGTGTATACATCTTATGCGGTCTAGCTTTGGAATTTGGTCTTATTGAATAGAATATAGGTCTTGTTTCGTCATTTTCTAATGAAACAAACTGTTGTAGCACGTATTGAGTTCTATTATTATTTGCGATGTTTGAAGTTTGGTGTCTACTGTGTTTGAATTTAAGACACAAATTATTAATTTTTTATCTTGAATATCGATGAAACAATTCATTTGCAAAGAAATAATTTGAGAATATGCTCTATAGTTTTTGGATGTAGGGAACAAATCACCAATATGAGAATCTGCACTATAGCCCAATTAGATATGGATTTAGATAATGAATAGTCACAGAATCAGAGATGGATCAATATATGATAAAAAATTGAGATTGAATTAGAGATATTTCGTAGACATAATTAATGATGGATTCAGAAATTAAATTTTTTATGAACTCAGAGATGGAATATTTCGCCGCAAAAATTTAGAGACAATTTTAAGCCACGGGATCAGCCATTGGACCTTCTAGACTTATCTATGAAATTTTTTCGTTTTTGATTTTCTTGATTGTAAGCTTCAGAGACAGAAAAATCCGTCTCTGAAAATCTATTTTTTTGTAGTGAGACAAATATATGTGAAATTTATGTTTTAACCATGATTAATAAATATTTGTCATGGTCTTAGCTATGAACCAAGTATTTATCATTCTCTCTTTTATTTATTTTTTCTTACGCACACACCCAACATACTCACGCATCCACCCATGTTGAACTCAAGACCTCCTGTAGGAAATCTTCTCGTCCAAAGCAATTTCTGTTATTTTTAGCTATATATTGTTGATGTTTCAACCACATTTCCTGAAACAACAACCATCAATAGTCGTTGCAGTGCTTAATTAACTCCTATTCATCACAATCTTTTTGTTTTATTTTTTATCATATGTAGTAATTAATTATGATAAAAGATCATATTATCTTATAGTGTATTTTGAATACAATATTATTTGACTACACAATTTACAAATGGTACAAAACTTGGATTGGATATGATTCTTAAATCTTAAAAACCATAATTTTTATTTAACAATAAAAATTACAATTGCCACTGATATTACTAGTTGTCGGTCTGCACGACTCTTTTTTCTGAAAATTTCAAATTGGATTATTCCTTGTTGATTTTAATTATTTAGAAAAGGTATTGTACCATGACAAGTAAGGTTTCGTGGTGTAGTTGGTTATCACGTCAGTCTAACACACTGAAGGTCTCCGGTTCGAGTCCGGGCGAAGCCATTTTCTATTTTACTCTCTTTTTCATTTTCTTTTTAATGACGGACCAAAAATGTTAAAAAACTTCCGTTCCCGAGACTCGAACCCGGGTCTCTCGGGTTAGAGCCGAATATCCTAACCATCTAGACTACAACGGATTTGTTAGTCTAGTCTAAATGATATATTTAATACATTTCGTCTGTTTTGTAGCATTTTTTGATCCCTATCCACTGCGAGTCCTTGTTATGTTTCTTCTTGATTTCTTGACACATAGTCAAGCTGTTTTATTTGTAATTGCAGCGTATCCATGAGGAAAAACTTGCACGGCAAGAATGCCTTTTATATGAGTTGTTAATTAATTGGCCAATTAGCATAACACGAGGGTATTTTAGAAACTCAACTAAAAATTCTTTTATGTTTTCTTAAACGTAATTGAATTGTCCCTTTCGGTTAAATGTAGCTAACGACATTAAATTTGTGTAAAGTCACCGTTATGCCCTTACACATATATTATTCTTTATTTTAACGACTTGATCCGGGTCTAAGATTGCAATCTCCCTGGAGGTCAAAGTAGTAATCTCCCTGGAGGTCTAAGGCAGCGATCTCTTAGCGCGATTGTGGATGAAGTATAGTTCCTGAAAAGAGATAAGCGCATTAGGCTAGCCGGGATGGTCCCCAGTGAAGACCCTCCGATGCTTAAGTCAGCTCAAGTTCGAGATGGTTATATGCGAACTGAAGTAGTAAATGAGTGTTACCATAAATATAGTGGAGTGAGGATATTTATAGGGCCAAATGTGCCCACTAACTGGTCCATGTAGCATCATCCCAATGCATGAGCTGTTAAAGAATTCATGGTCCAGATTTTGGGTCCATGGAGCGGGTCGTCGTAGCTGGTGGGGTTCCGAACCCGGCCCGAAGTAAAGAGACGTGGATTTTGGGTAAATAGGGCATTTTTCCAATTGTCTAAGGGTAATTTTGTCCTTTAACCAAGTATATGTACTAAACCCCTATCATTACTCTCCCACTTCTTCTAGTGTTATGTTATTACACTAGAAAAATCGAACAACCATCTCATGAACGGTAGCGAGGTATGCACCTTTCAATCTTATTGGCGTGTCGCTAACCTATTGCGTCTTTTCGTGTTAGCATTTCCCCATTATTCGAGCTTGCCGTCCTAGGCATCATCTTGCGTGACCTCGACCTCATGTGAGGTGAATAAGTTTGAATTGCTAACTTACCTCGACCTTGTTCGAAATGAGTAACTTGAAAAATCTTTCAGATGTTTACTATCTTGACCTCGTTGGAGGTAATTTTAACTTGGAAATCTTTTTCAGATAATACGCGACCCAGTTGGAGCTATGCGACCTCCTTGAAATAAATCCTTTTCAGATAATAATGCAACCTAGTGGGAGGTATGCAACCCCCTTGAAGATAAACCTTTCTCAGATAATAACGCAACCTCATGGGAGGTACACGACCTCCTTTAAGATAAATCTTTTCCAGATAATAACATGACCTCATGGGAGCATCTTTTTCAGATAATGATGCAACCTCATGGGAGGTATGCGGTCCTGTTGGGGTTATCGATCTCCTTGAAGATAATATTTTTCTTATTTGAGATATGGGGTTTTTTCTGGACTTAAGATCTTTTTCAGATCGAATAATGGGAGATCTTTCTCACGTCCCTTTATAAGATCTTTACAGATCATTGTTATGATGATCTTTTTCAAATTTTTGTTGTGATGATCTTTTTCTGATCATTACTGTGATGATCATTTTCAAATCATTGTTGTGGTGATTCTTTTCAAATCATTATTATTGTGATCTTTTTCAGATCATTATTGGGACATGTTTGAAATAAAGAACTTCGCATACAGAATGGGATAAACTTTCGATTTTCATTTAATGATCTTTCTCAGATCTAAACAAAAGAATCTTTTTTCGGATCTAATCTGTTACAAATATGGATCTTTCATAGATTGCTATCTAATAGGGAGTTCTTTCACAGAATCTCCTTGTCGAAAAATTCACAAAAGCGATCTTTCACAGATCGAAATACGATAAGGAGTTCTTTCACGAAATCTCCTTACTAAGGCTTTCAAAGCGTTCTTTAACTAATCAAGATCCTCGAGATGCCAAACCTGCAAAATATTTTTCGAAATAAAATTTATTACCTCTTTCTTAGAGATCTTTGTTGATGCTTCTGCTACCACCTATATAAAAAAAAATACTCTACCGCCACAATTTCCGTGCAGGGTAGGGTCACTTAGTGAAACCCCATTTCTTATGTAGTACCCCTTCATAATTACATTCTATCTCATAAAAAAAATCAACATTTAACCTAATAAGATAATCCTTATTTTCGCTTATATATTATACATCCTTTTGAACTGACATATGTCATCAAGACATTGTATTTAATCATCAATAAAGAATTTATGAACATACGAAAAGGGAAAAAGTGAAATTCTAGTTATTACAAAATTTTAAATACAAATCCATTAAAAATTTAATATATGGGTAACTATGCAGTTAGAGCTCCCAACTTAGGATATCACTGTTGACCTACCGAGTAATACTGGTGATCTGCTTATGATCAGCTAGCATTGTGACTTATGTCCTACAAAATATGCGGCATGCATTGAGCTACCTACTCAATAAGTATAGCTAATCGACTAATATATATATATATATATATTTATATATACACATACACATGTACAATAAGACAAGTCTCATACAATTATATCAATCCAAAAATATTATTTAATATGCGATCACCACAAAATCATGAAATAACTAACATCACAATCATACATCAATCCACAGTACAATATATCCAGAATCATCGTTTATTTTATTAGGGCCCTGCTTACCCAAGTTGGAGTGCATCACTTAATGGTCTTTGCCGGCTATCATCACCTCAATCATAATATCTCTTTTTTTTCTTCAGTACCACACAACACACAGCTCATATGATACCTCATTATCAGTGATACCACACAACACATAGCTCGTATGATATCCCATCATTCATCATATCACACAACACACAGCTCGTATGATATGTCACCTCATCTCCACTGATCAATGACAGCACACAGCTCGCCATTAATCATATTATCATAAGCCATTGTAGTATGCTCCCCAATTAGGTAAGCCGTCTCTTTATTTCAATTCACAACATTCCAACCATAATCTCATCATTCAATCTCAATCCACAATAGAATAGCATGACATCGCATGACCATTCATTCTTCTTTCTCACACCATAACTACATATACACATATAATGATAATTCCACCGAATAACAATACGACTAGATAAATAGCCATGGCAATCACATATACAATACAAGAATATATCATATATATAAGATATATATACATATATAAATCCAATTAACTATACTTACCTCAAATCTTTAAATGATTACATTAGTAAATAGAGTTGATTAATGCTCTACTTTATCCTCGTGCTATATAATAAGTTGTAATATTCGTATAGTTTTCGTCAATCTTTTATTATTTCACTTATATTGAAATTTAAACCTCAATTCATTCCTCATCTAAACAATTAGACATTATAAGCTTCCCTATATATATCTAATTTATCAATTAGCTCATAAAAGTTTATTTTATAAAACCCTTTATATTTTGATAATTACCGTTCTCTATAGCATCCTAAATTAAATTGTTACAAAAAATCTCATATTCCTTTTTAATATATATATATATCATATTTCTCGAATATAATATTCTACCGTCTCTATCTATTTTTCTATCGATTTCTCAAACATAACTTTCAACCCGATTAAATTGAGCAAATCAATTATAGATACGATTAAACTAAGAAATTAAGTAGTTTAACTCATTAACTATAACACTCCTAATTCAATTGAGGCACTTAGCTGATCACTAATCTACAAATACTTAAACTCATAAAATTCTTCGGTTAAATATTAAATCGGGTAGTATAATTATATTTAGTAAAAACATAAATTAAATAATATCAATATATGAATTAAATAGAAAATTTGAAATTATTTTTTCATACCTGTTTTCCGAATTGTCGAGTGTATATGTGTAAGTTGTGTGTGTGTGTGAGAATTGTTCTAATGTATATATCTACATAATAATATATATTTGTAGAATGAAGCGTGGGGAGGCAACCGCAATCTTCCCCCCATTTTCTGTTCTTTTTTTTTTTTTTTGTTTTATTTTAAACTTTTTCAAAATACCCATTACGTTCCTCCCTAATTTTCTTAATTAATATAATTTGCTCCCAAATATTTTATAAAGCTCAAATTCACTCCGTTCATGTCTTAATATGATCAAAATTTTATCTATAATTTATTTACTAATTAACTAATTTTCTTAATTAATTATCAATTAATCCCATAGTTATATATAAAAATATGTGGATGTTACAATTGTCCCTTCCTAATAAAAATTTCATCCCCGAAATTTAATTAACGTACTAGCTCATGGAATAAATATTGGTAGTTTTCTCTCATACTCTCCTCAACCATCCAAGTGGCTTCTTTGAGAAAGTGATAACTCCACTTTACCTTCACTATTGGTATTTTTTTTATTCTTCAACTTCTTTACACTCCGATTCAAAATTTCTATTGGTTCTTCCATGTATGTTAATCCTTTTGATATTTCTATCTCCGGTTCATGGTATATCCTTTTAATATTTCTATCTCCGTTTCACGCAAAACATGACTAGGATCATATTTATATTGTCATGGCTTTAAAATATAGAATACGTCATATGTCCATGATAACTCTACCAATAATACTATTCCCCATACGCTACTAGTCCAATTCTATCCATAATTTCGTATAGGTCAATATACCTTGTATTAAGCTATTCTTGCCTATATGAAAGTCACATTTACTCTTAAGTGCATAATATATATTTGAAGTATCCAATAATATTATTCTCAACAAATTATCCATATAGAATCTGATCCCTGCTCTGATACCACCTAATGTAGCACCCCTTCGTAATTACATTCTATCTCATAAAAAAAAATTCAACATTTAACCTAATAAGATAATCCCTATTTTCGCTTATATATTATACATCCTTTTGAACTGACATATGTCAAGACATTGTATTTAATCATCAATCTTAGAATTTATGAACATACGAAAAGACAAAAAGTGAAATTCTAGTTATTACAAAATTTTAAATACAAATCCATTAGAACTCTAATATATGGGTAACTATGCAGATAGAGCTCCCAACTTAGGATATCACTGTTGACCTACCGAGTAATACTGGTGATCTGCTTATGATCAGCTAGCATTGTGACTTATGTCCTACAAAATATGCGGCATGGATTGAGCTACCTACTCAATAAGTATAGCTAATCGACTAATATATATATATATATATTTATATATACACATACACATGTGCAATAAGACAAGTCTCATACAATTATATCAATCCAAAAATATTATTTAAATGCGATCACCACAAAATCATGAAATAACCAACATCACAATCATACATCAATCCACAGTACAATATATCCAGAATCATCGTTTATTTTATTAGGGCCCTGCTTACCCAAGTTGGAGTGCATCACTCAATGGTCTTTTCCGGCTATCATCACCTTAATCATAATATCTATTTTTTTTCTTCGGTACCACACATCACACAGCTCGTATGATACCTCATTATCAGTGATACCACACAACACACAGCTCGTAAGATATCCCATCATCTATCATATCACAACACACAACTCGTATGATATGTCACCTCATCTCCACTGATCAATGATAGCACACAACTCGCCATTAATCATATTATCATAAGTCATTGTAGTATGCTCCCCAGTTAGGTAAGCCGTCTCTTTATTTCAATTCACACATTCCATCCATAATCTCATCATTCAATTTCAATCCACAATAGAATATCATGACGGTCGTCTTTCTCAATCCATAACTATATATACACATATAATGACAACTCCACCGAATAACAATACGACTAGATAAATAGCCATGGCAATCACATATACAATACAAGAATATATATCATATATATAAGATATATATACATATATAAGTCCAATTAACTATACTTACCTCAAATCATTAAATGATTACATTAGTAAATAGAGTTGATCAATCCTCTACTTCATCCCCGTGCTATATAATAAGTTGTAATATATATATATAATCAGTACATCAAAAATATCATAAATTCTGAATAAAATTACTAAATAATATTCGTATAGTTTTCGTCAATCTTTTATTATTTCACTTATATTGAAATTCAAACCTCAATTCATTCCTCATCTAAACAATTAGACATTATAAGTTTCCCCGATATATATCTAATTTATCAATTAGCTCATAAAAGTTTATTGGCAAAATTACATTTTTGGTCCTGTAACTTTAGGCCATTAGCACTTTTAGTCCTGTAACTTTCGCGGTTTACAGATTTCGTCCTTTTTTTTTACACATTTAGTCCTACACATCTCAATTTTGGTCCTTTTTTAACACATTTAGTCCTACCTTTACACTTTTAGTCCACCGGTAAATTTTCCGGCCAATTCGATTGGTCGGAATGCCACGTCAAATAGCACATGATCTGCCACGTGAGATTTGTAGATAGGCAAAATTACATTTTTGGTCCTGTAACTTTAGGCCATTAGTACTTTTAGTCATGTATCTTTCGCGGTTTATACATTTCGTCCTTTTTTTGACATATTTAGTTCTGCACATCTCAATTTTGGTTCTTTTTTAAAAAATTTAATCATGCCTTTACATTTTTTGATCCACCAATTAACGAAAAAACATATAACAAATGAAAAATGGAGATACAATGAAAATAGAACTTTGAAAGGTGCCATAGGCCGTTATTTGAACACACAATTATACATGATTTATTGATCTACACAAAAGAAAGTTCAAAAGAAGCACAACTTGCTTTATTCACTATTAAAAAAAATGGCCAATAGGGAAGCATCTATTCCCCTTATTATCAGGGGAGCACCTTATGGTAATGAGCTTTATGCTTTTTTCACTTTGTTATCTTCTTTTTCTTCGTCATCGTTGTCTTCCTCCTCCTCCTCCTTAACATGTCTCTTTGGACCTGAAGGGGGGGGGGGGGGTGGGGGGGGGGGTTGTTCAAAAAATTCATGTACCATGTGGTGCACTAAAAAAAATTTACTATTGCTACATTTTTAATGATTAAAAAAAAACTATTGCTACATTTTTAATGATTAAAAAAAATTACTATTTCGCACGGTTTTTAGCCATAGTCATTAAAAAAATTACTACTGCTACATTTTTAATGATTAAAAAAAATTACTATTTCGCACGGTTTTTAGCCATAGTCATTAAAAATGTAGCAATAGTAATTTTTTTTGAACAATATAATACATGAATTTTTTGAACAATTCCCCCCCCCCCTTCAAGTCCAAAGAGACATGTTAAGGAGGAGGAGGAGGAGGAGGAAGACAACGATGACGAAGAAAAAGAAGATAACAAAGTGAAAGAAGCATAAAGCTCATTACCATAAGGTGCTCCCCTGATAATAAGGGGAAGAGATGCTTCCCTATTGGCTCTTTTTTTTAATAGTGAATAAAGCAAGTTGTGCTCCTTTTGAACTTTCTGTTGTATGGATCAATAAATCATGTATACTTGTGTGTTTAATTAACAGCATATGGCACCTTTCAAAGTTCTATGTTCATTTTATCTCCATTTTTCATTTGTTATATGTTTTTTCATTAATCGGTGGACCAAAAAATATAAAGGCAGGATTAAATTTTTTAAAAAAGGACCAAAATTGAGATGTGCAGGATTAAATGTGTCAAAAAAATGACGAAATGTGTAAACCGCAAAAGAAACAGGACTAAAAGTGTTAATGGCCTAAAGTTACAGGACCAAAAATGTAATTTTGCCTATCTACAAATCTCACGTGGCAGATGATTGAAGGACAAGCGGATCCGCCCGGGAGCGCGAGCGGAAGCGAGAAAGGCGAGAAACGTGCGTAAATTTAAATCAAATTCAAAATACGCGAATCCCAAGGGGTGTACCCTTGGGTGCTCAACCGGGCGTTCGATGTAGGATGTGTAAATATTAAAACATATATTTAAACACATAGGGCATAGATATACAAATGAAATCAATCAAAGCGTAATAAACCGTTACCTTTGATTGTTTAGCGTATGCTCCCGGCTACTAGCGTTGTTCCTTCTCCGGAATGCTCACGAAATCCAAACGTATGGATTCTCCAAAGGTGATCCACACCACACCGGAAGAAACACACGTTCTTCTTGCTAGAAAAGAACGGGTTTACGAAGGAATCGGTTTAAGAGAAGAACACTATGAATTAGTGTTCTCTTAAACTTACTTTGTTCTTCTTCTTGATTCAAAATCAAGTGAAGAACACAAGTGTAAGAGAGGGAGGGAGCACGAAATTTTGAGAGAGAGGAGAGGATTTTTGTCTTCTCTTTTTCCTAGAAAAAGATGAATAATGAATCACTTATGCTTGGTGTTGTATATTCTAATATATATACATAATTAATGTGATTATTGAAATGTGTCTAGGTTCATCCAAGGATGTCTAGATTCATTCCAATCAATCACCATCAATTCTTCAATCAAGCCTACCAAAATTTATGGTATGATCAAATCATACCAAAAAGGAAGAGCTTGATTGGAGTTGATTTGTCTCTTTCCAAAAGAGACAAGTCAACATACCACCTAGCATGAAACATGGCTAATTTTGCTTCCTCCAAGGGAGCATGTCGGCCATGTTTAATTAAGGGAAGAAGTCCAACTTCTTCCTATTCCAAATTAGGAATTATTTCTCCTCTCGGGTATAATTTAACGGACCGGGTTTTATCGTAATCCAATTACGATGAACTCAACATTAAATCTAATTTAATGTCCACTTAAATTATTCCCATTGATCTTTTAATCCAATTAAGAGATCCAACGTCTCAACATCTCAACTTTCCATATTTAATCGAAAATCCAATTTACCGATTAAATGAAAGCCCGATACAATATCGGCCCGTCCATCCAATGGACTTTCCCTTAAGTAATCCAATTACTTATTTTATCCTTCGAGATTGACTCCAAGTCGATCTCTCAACCTCCTCGGTGATTTGTGTGTGACCCTTTAGGTTCACCCTCAGCTAGACTTGGGCCCGTGTCCCACAAGGGCCCGTTACCATGGGTGGCCGTCTAGCAACGGTCCATGGCACTAGAGACTAGGTGAATTGGCGTGAACATTTAGGCGCCGATTCCGTACGGGTACGATCCTTCCGTCTACCGTCTCCCGGCCTTAGTCTAGGGTATGGAATTGGGCGTCGGTTCCCATCCTTGCCTAGGCATCTATGCTTAATACTTGAGACTACGTATGCTTCATTGCATCGACACAGGAAACCATTCCCTGTTCGACTAACCACTGTGGCCACAGCTTCAAACAGCATGTACGTGTCTCCGAGTGCATAGGAGATACCTCTGTCACATACTGACAGGGGACGGATCCTCTTCTTGGAATCCACCGTCCTCGCTACACATTCCGACTGCACTGGACAAGGCTTATAATGATCATCTTACAGAATGATCACCTCTCGCCAGATCCAAGATACAGCCGTCCTGTGCACGTGACTGCCATGATTCCTCAAGTCTGAGGATTACTCCCGTACTATCGGAACCGGGGAATCCAATCATACCGACCAAGCCTCCAAGGCTTCCATATGATGATCCCCGCGAGTCAGTCCAGTCGGCTCGACCCCAGTCGACCAACCCATCAAGATCGTGTAGGCGTCCCACGCCTGCCGCCGATGAAACACGGCACTCATCCAATGAACACGACTCTTGACGCAAGTCTCAATAGGACTCTCGATGCCCTATGTCGAGGTCCTCGACTTGGAACGTTTCAGACCCAACTCTTAATCAGTTGGTTTCATGACCACCATCCAATGCGTGGCCCAACTGCACGAGTTGTTATCCATGGTCTGTGGGCTTTGTTGCGATATAAGTTAAACACCGTTTTAACAAATGTAAAGTGAGCACAACAAAGTAGGTACCAATAGTGACGAACACTCACTTTATTCATCACATAATAATATTACAATTACATCGAGTTGTATAATAGGTTACAAATCGCCAAACCTATTGGCTTTCTGGTCACCTATTCTAACAATCTCCCACTTGACCTAAAGCCAATCACCCATTGACCTCGAACCTCTTATTCAGATGGTGAGTATGGGCAACTTGCGACATGGGCTTAGCAAGTGGATCTGCTATGTTTTCTGCGGAGCTAACTCGGTCCAACCGAACGTCACTCCTGCTATCCATCTCTCTAAGAGATGGTAGCGTCTAAGAATATGCTTGGATCGTGATGAGATCTCAGTTCCTTTGCTAGCGCTATCGCCCCGTTGTTATCATAAAAGATAATTACAGGCTTAGCAATGCTAGGTACTACATCCAACCCTTGGATGTAGCTCATCAACCAAACCACTCCTTAGCAGCTTCCAAAGCCGCTATGTATTCAAAACTCTATGGTGGAGTCCGTCATGGTAGCCTATTTGGAACTCTTCCAAGTAACCACGCCACCATTTAGTCTAAATACAAAACCATACTGAGACTTGGCATCATCGTCATTCGACTGGAAGCTAGCGTCGCTATAGCCTTCCAGTATCAACCCTCTACCGCCGTAGATCAAGAACATGTCCTTAGTCCTTTTCAGGTACTTTTGGATAGTCTTGACTGCACTCCAGTGATATCGGCTAGTTACGCTCAAAGCGAAAGCCACATCAGGTCTAGTGCACTGAACAACATACTGTATGCTGCCTACGGCTGAAGCATAGGGGATGTCCAACATCCTTTTAAGCTCCTCATCAGTCTTAGGAGACTGCTTCTTGGATATCTTACTTCCATGCCTCATAGGAAGGAATCCTCGTTTTGAGTTGTCCATCTTGAATCTGTTCAAGACTTTCTCAATGTACGAGGACTGGGTCATTCCTAATATCCTTCTAGATCTATCCCTCTAGATCTTGATGCCAAGGATGTAGGATGCCTCGCCCATATCCTTCATGGAGAATTGCATTGACAACCAAGCTTTAGTGGTACCCAACATCTTAGCATCATTCCCAATGAGCAAGATGTCATCCACGTAAAGCACCAGAAACGCAACTGAGCTCCCACTGATCTTCTTGTATACACAAGGATCGGACTCGTTCTTGATGAAATCATATCCCCGTATGACTTCATCAAAACGTATGTTCCAGCTTCGGGTTTAACCCCTTTTGGTGGATCTGCTAGGGTCCAAACCTTGTTTGCACCCATCGAGTGCATCTCGGATTTCATGGCCTCAAGCCACTTGTCCGAATCGATGTCCGACATCGCTTCTCCGTACGTCTTTGGATCATTATCCAACTGACTGGTCAGGCCCAGAAATCCATACCTATCAGGTGCATGGGATACTCTGGCCGACCTACGGAGGACTGGAACAATATCAATGGGAACCCCTGGCTCAGATGTCACTGCCGCCTCATGGGGTACCTCACTTGATTCCTCAAGGAGTACCTCATCGCGTCGACTATCCGATGGAAAATCTTTTTCCAAGAACACTGCGTTTCGCGAGACAAAAACCTTTTGCTCGGAGGGATCATAGAAATAATACCCCGCAGTTTCTTTCGGATAGCCGATAAACCTGCATAAACTAGACCTCGAGTCCAGTTTATCTCCTACTAATCTCTTGACATATGCGGGGAAACCCCACACTTTCAAGTATTTGTAGGAGGCAGGCTTGCCATGCCATATCTCATATGGCGTCTGGGATACCCTTTTAGATGGCGCCAAGTTCAAAATTTTGGCCGCCGTCTCAAGAGCGTATCCCCAGAAGGAAAGGGGTAGTTCGGTAAAACTCATCATGGATCGGACCATGTCCAACAAGGTCCGATTCCTCCTTTCAGACACACCGTTAAGCTGCGGTGTTCCAGGAGGGTCCACTGAGAGAGAATCCCATTCTCTTTTAGATAATCAGTAAACTCACCACTCAAATACTCTCCACCTCGGTCCGACCGAAGGGCTTTGATCTTTCGACCGGTTTGGTTCTCTACTTCAAGTCTGTATTCCTTAAACCTTCCAAAGGCTTCAGACTTGTACCTCATCAGGTAAACATAACCATACCGTGAGTGATCATCGGTAAAGGTTATGAAGTACGAGTACCCACCTCTAGCCTGAGTATTTAGTGGACAACAGACATCTGTATGGATCAAATCCAACAGACCACTGGCTAGCGTACTTTGTCCAACAAAGGGTTTCTTGGTCATCTTTCCCTTTAGACAGGATTCGCAGGTCGGTAGGTTGTCCAAATCGTCTATTTCTAGACTCTTTGAGTCCACCAACCTTCTTATCCTATCTTTAGAGATATGACCTAACCTCGCATGCCATATCTGTGCGTTATTATGATCATCACGTTTTTGTTTGTGTTCTGCAGTCATAATCCAATTAGACTGTTGAAGTATGTACAGACCATTGACCAATGTACCAAGCAAATGAGAAATACCATCTTTGATAATAAAAAAACCGTTTTTATTGATGGTAAATTCATATCCCTCCTTATCAAGGACCGGGATGGAAACAATGTTTTTAATCATGCTAGGTACATAGAAATAGTCGTTCAGTACAATCCTAACATGACTACTAATGGCTAACTCTAGTGATCCTACGGCCTCCGCAGCAACGGCCTTGCCATCGCCTAGCCCAGGATCATCTCATCCTTGGTTAGCCTTCTGCTTCTTTGCAGTGCCTGCAGATCATTGCAGATGTGAGCACCACACCCGGTATCCAATACCCATGAAGCATAATTAGTAATCATATTAACTTCAACCACAAACACACCTGGGTTGGAGAGGAGTTGTGGGCACTCCCTCTTCCAATGCCCTTTCCCTTGGCAATGCATGCAGACATCTTTTGCCTTGGACCGCTGAGAACCACGGGCCTTCCCTTTCCCTTTGCTCGGTCCAACCGGAGCAACAAGGACCCCCCGAGCGCGAGCAGGGGCCGCAACCGTCTTCCCTTTGCCCTTCTTCCTCTTCCAGCGTCCGGCCCTCTTGCCATTCGCCTTGGAGGTTGAAGCCTCTCCTATCAATACCGCCGGCGCCGACTTGTGGGTCGTTGCCTCGTATTGGACCAGCATGTTGATCAACTCATGAATAGACTTCTCAAGTCCGTTCATGTTGTAGTTTACAACAAACGGGTCATAGGATGGAGGAAGCGACTGGAGGATCACGTCAATGTACGTGTCATTGTTAAGCCCAGCTTTAAGGTCCTCGAGTTTCTCCACTAGAGAGAGCATCTTGACCCCATGACTCTGTACAGACGCTCCTTCAGCGAGCTTGGTGCCAAAGAATGCTTTTGTGGTGGCATATCTAATATGCCTATCCGGAACCGCATAAACCTCGTTCATGCGGAGCATTATGGTGGAGACGTTGTCCAGCCTCTCATACTGCTTCTGGATGTCGTTAGACATCGAAGCCAGTATGATACTGCGTACTTTCCAGTTGTCCTCATGCCATTTCTCGAACGTCAAACGTTCTTCAGGCGTGGACCCCTCCGGTAAGTCGCTCGGTGGCGGCTCGTCCAAGACGTAACCTTGGTTCTCGAAACCGAGGACAATCCTCAGGTTTCTCAGCCAGTCCGAGTAGTTCGTTCCGTTGAATTTGTTAGTCTCAAGAATCATGGTTAACGGGTTCTTAGACATATCTACATTAATGAAAATGTAAAGCAGAAATTAGCAGATGATGGTAATATTATTGTTCAAGTTGAAGACTTGGTCTTTTAGTCTTTAACCCTCCCACTATTTATACGAAAATCCGCCACTCTCAAGCGGAGTTTCGGGAAACCATTTCCTAGTGGGCTTGGGATCCACAAGCGTAATCTCCATGCCCCGCTTTTACGATTCACATGAAGAAGACCTTCTGGGAGATATCCAATATCATTCTCATCCAATGAGATTCCCAAGATATTTTGCCTCACCTATTCACATGGTCCCGAGGACTCCAAGCGAACCATGTTACTCAGTGTTGGGCCCGACCCATCAACCAAATCATGCCTCAAACTGTCGCCCCCCACGACTCGTGAGACAGGGAAACAGCGAGTGCAGTCTTTTTGTTCACAACAATAGTGCAGCTTTCCCCTAGTCCAAGTGTGCCACGACTCGTGAGACCACACTTGGGTAGTGGTAGCTTCCTCACCACATTGCTGTGGATGGAAGGCTCGGACAGACCAAAATACCATTTTGATCCAAGTCCGTTCTGGGCCTAATATTTAATTTGGTCCAACCAAATGAGAGTTTGTGTATGACCGAGACCTCATCACATTATTGTGTTTTAGCATGCATAAATATCCAATATTTAAAACGATAAATAAAAACGCCGCATGCAGAAAACATAGCATACCCCTGTTAGGATGATCACAAGCCCAACCTATGCGACCCACTGAGCCCGCAGTGAGTCTATGGTCTGTCTAGGGTGGTCCTAACTAAATTATTACAATAATAATAAACCCATTGTCATTCCAATGGGCCTTGAAGTGCTTCTTGTTTCACGCCTTGATGCTCCTCCTTGGGGTCTCCGACTCCAATTGCTTGTTAAAATTGAAACCTCACCAATCCTATCTACTCTCATTACAACTGAAAGTAATACATCGGTAATAAAGAAAACAAGCCTTAACATCATGAGGCTGAAAATACGAGAGATGATAGTCCCAAAAACAAGAGGCACGCAGGCCCCACCCAACAGAAAATAAATAAACATTCATTCATCCATACACAAGGTCTAGGGCTTTGTGATCATCCCATGTTGATTCCATCAACTCACATAACATAATTATTCCAAATAATCATGCATAAATAACCAAAGGATATTCCAAATACCCAAGTGATGTCCAACATCACAAAAGCATAAATATACAAATAATATGCAAAATTCAAATTTGAAATTTAATGGACATTTTAAACAATGCATCCAATGCATGTATTAATCCCAAATTAATTAAGCAAATTTAATTCAAGGAATAATCCAATTATCCCAAAATCAAAAATTCAAAATTAACATATTTTCAGAATATTGTGCAGAAAATACAGAAAATCGAATTTTCCGAAAAAAATCGAAAAACGGCACAAAACGGCCCAGCCGTTGTGCTGGCCGCGCACAGGGCAGCGCGCGCGCGCGTGCAGGCAGCAAGCCTGCGCGCCCTGCCGCCCGCTGGCCCTCGGCCAACAGCGGCCGGCTGCGCACAGCGCGCGCGCGCGCCTGTGCGCAGCGTCCGCGCGCATGGCGCCCGCCTGCGCGCGGCCACTGCCGGCCCGACCAAATTTTTTTTTTTTTTAAAACTGTTTCAGCACAATAAAATAAATATTATTTTGAAAATAAGCATGCAATTTTAGATCTAATCTAATAAAAATTAAGCATGCCAAAAGTCCATTAAATCCAAACAATTGAATCATCATATTATTCATATATTTATGTAATCTAACATGCCAATAAAGCCATTTAAAAGCAAGTAGATCATGCCAACCACATAGATCTATGCCCCTTACATCGAACCGGGCTCTGATACCACTTGAAGGACAAGCGGATCCGCCCGGGAGCGCGAGCGGAAGCGAGAAAAGCGAGAAACGTGCGTAAATTTAAATCAAATTCAAAATACGCGAATCCCAAGGGGTGTACCCTTGGGTGCTCAACCGGGCGTTCGATGTAGGATGTGTAAATATTAAAACATATATTTAAACACATAGGGCATAGATATACAAATGAAATCAATCAAAGCGTAATAAACCGTTACCTTTGATTGTTTAGCGTATGCTCCCGGCTACTAGCGTTGTTCCTTCTCCGGAATGCTCACGAAATCCAAACGTATGGATTCTCCAAAGGTGATCCACACCACACCGGAAGAAACACACGTTCTTCTTGCTAGAAAAGAACGGGTTTACGAAGGAATCGGTTTAAGAGAAGAACACTATGAATTAGTGTTCTCTTAAACTTACTTTGTTCTTCTTCTTGATTCAAAATCAAGTGAAGAACACAAGTGTAAGAGAGGGAGGGAGCACGAAATTTTGAGAGAGAGGAGAGGATTTTTGTCTTCTCTTTTTCCTAGAAAAAGATGAATAATGAATCACTTATGCTTGGTGTTGTATATTCTAATATATATACATAATTAATGTGATTATTGAAATGTGTCTAGGTTCATCCAAGGATGTCTAGATTCATTCCAATCAATCACCATCAATTCTTCAATCAAGCCTACCAAAATTTATGGTATGATGAAATCATACCAAAAGGAAGAGCTTGATTCGAGTTGATTTGTCTCTTTCCAAAAGAGACAAGTCAACATACCACCTAGCATGAAACATGGCTAATTTTGCTTCCTCCAAGGGAGCATGTCGGCCATGTTTAATTAAGGGAAGAAGTCCAACTTCTTCCTATTCCAAATTAGGAATTATTTCTCCTCTCGGGTATAATTTAACGGACCGGGTTTTATCGTAATCTAATTACGATGAACTCAACATTAAATCTAATTTAATGTCCACTTAAATTATTCCCATTGATCTTTTAATCCAATTAAGAGATCCAACGTCTCAACATCTCAACTTTCCATATTTAATCGAAAATCCAATTTACCGATTAAATGAAAGCCCGATACAATATCGGCCCGTCCATCCAATGGACTTTCCCTTAAGTAATCCAATTACTTATTTTATCCTTCGAGATTGACTCCAAGTCGATCTCTCAACCTCCTCGGTGATTTGTGTGTGACCCTTTAGGTTCACCCTCAGCTAGACTTGGGCCCGTGTCCCACAAGGGCCCGTTACCATGGGTGGCCGTCTAGCAACGGTCCATGGCACTAGAGACTAGGTGAATTGGCGTGAACATTTAGGCGCCGATTCCGTACGGGTACGATCCTTCCGTCTACCGTCTCCCGGCCTTAGTCTAGGGTATGGAATTGGGCGTCGGTTCCCATGCTTGACTAGGCATCTATGCTTAATACTTGAGACTACGTATGCTTCATTGCATCGACACAGGAAACCATTCCCTGTTCGACCAACCACTGTGGCCACAGCTTCAAACAGCATGTACGTGTCTCCGAGTGCATAGGAGATACCTCTGTCACATACTGACAGGGGACGGATCCTCTTCTTGGAATCCACCGTCCTCGCTACACATTCCGACTGCACTGGACAAGGCTTATAATGATCATCTTAAAGAATGATCACCTCTCGCCAGATCCAAGATACAGCCGTCCTATGCACGTGACTGCCATGATTCCTCAAGTCTGAGGATTACTCCCGTACTATCGGAACCGGGGAATCCAATCATACCGACCAAGCCTCCAAGGCTTCCATATGATGATCCCCGCGAGTCAGTCCAGTCGGCTCGACCCTAGTCGACCAACCCATCAAGATCGTGTAGGCGTCCCACGCCTGCCGCCGATGAAACACGGCACTCATCCAATGAACACGACTCTTGACGCAAGTCTCAATAGGACTCTCGATGCCCTATGTCGAGGTCCTCGACTTGGAACGTTTCAGACCCAACTCTTAATCAGTTGGTTTCATGACCACCATCCAATGCGTGGCCCAACTGCACGAGTTGTTATCCATGGTCTGTGGGCTTTGTTGCGATATAAGTTAAACACCGTTTTAACAAATGTAAAGTGAGCACAACAAAGTAGGTACCAATAGTGACGAACACTCACTTTATTCATCACATAATAATATTACAATTACATCGAGTTGTATAATAGGTTACAAATCGCCAAACCTATTGGCTTTCTGGTCACCTATTCTAACAATGATGTGCTATTTGACGTGGCATTTCGGCCAATCGAATTGACCGAAAAATTTACCGGTGGACCAAAAGTGTAAAGGCAGGACTAAATGAGTTAAAAAGGACCAAAATTGAGATGTGTAGGACTAAATGTGTAAAAACAAGGACGAAATCTGTAAACCGCGAAAGTTACAGGACTAAAAGTGCTAATGGCCTAAAGTTACAGGACCAAAAATGTAATTTTGCCAAGTTTATTTTATCAAACCCTTTATATTTTAATAATTACCGTTCTCTATAGCATCCTAAATTAAATTATTACCAAAACTCTCATATTCCTTTTTAGTATATATATATATCATATTTCTCGAATATAATATTCTACCGTCTCTATCTATTTTTCTATCGATTTCTCAAATATAACTTTCAACCCGATTAAATTGAGCAAATCAATTATAACTATAGTTTAACTCATTAACTATAACACTCCTAATTCAATTGAGACACTTAGCTGATCACTAATCTACAAATACTTAAACTCATAAAATTCTCTGGTTAAATATTAAATCGGGTAGTATAATTATATTTAGTAAAGACACAAATTAAATATGATCAATATATGAATTAAATAGAAAATTTAAAATCATTTTTTCATACCTGTTTTTCGAATTGTCGAGTGTATATGTGTAAGTTGTGTGTGTGTGTGAGAGAATTGTTCTAATGTATATATCTACATAATAATATATATTTGTGGAATGAGGCGGTGGGGAGGCAACTGCAATCTTCCCCCCATTTTCTGTTTTTTTGTTTTGTTTTATTTTAAACTTTTTCAAAATACCCATTATGTCCCTACCTAATTTTCTTAATTAATATAATTTGCTCCCAAACATTTTATAAAGCTCAAATTCGCTCCGTTCAAGTCTTAATATGATCAAAATTTTATCCATAATTTATTTACTAATTAATTAAATTTCTTAAATAATTATCAATTAATCCCATAATTATATATAAAAATATGTGGATGTTACATCTTAGATAATCTATCAACTATGTTTTCCATGATTGTGTTTCCTCGACACAAACCACCTCACTATCTACTTCATCAACTAACCTTATCTCCTTGATGATCACTGTGATCATTCTATCTCTCATTATCTCCTGTGCCTCTGAATCTCTCTACAGTGAGATCTAGTTCCGACCTCTCCTTTCGATCTCTACCTCGACCACGACCTCTGGAATTTGACCACTCACCATCCTTCATGGCATTCATCTCATCTTCATCAATGTATTTTTGAGCCATCCTCATCAGGTGCTCTACGTCTTCCGGTGGATCCCTAGCGAAGGTCGAGGCAAACGACCCCTTTTTTAAACCACGTATAAGAATACTGATCATCATGTCAATCTGGAGATCCTGAACTTCTAGGGTTTTGTTGTTGAATCTCCCCACAAATCTTTTTAATGACTCGTCATCTCTTTGTCGGATAGTAAAAACATAAGTTGTTGAACTTTTCTTCTCTCGTGAAGTGAAATGCGAACTTTTGGATTAACTGCCCATATGATTCTATGGTTCCGCTGGGCACGCTGGTAAACCATTCGTGTTTTTTTCTGTCAAAGTTGTCACAAAAATTTTTACATTAATGGAATCAAATTGACCATACAAATTAATTACCAGTTCAAAAGTCGCGATGTGCTCTTGCAGATCATTGGTGATATCATACTTAGGCAAATATGACATTCTGAAGTTGGGATCTACTATCTTAATCAGTATTTTGTTCAAAAATGGTGAGTTTGTGTTTTGAGTCACGATATCCTCTTTTTAGCTCGTTGATTTGCATCTAAATCTTTCTATCTGGCGACCTACATCCTCGACCTTATCCTTTGAGATACCTAGTTCCCATCTCTTAGCCTTAACCTTGTCACGAGATCTTATATTTGAGATCTCCACTTCTTGGCCTTCCTTGGGCACTCCTTTGCTAGTCACCTTTTGGGTCCTCTTCAACCAATTTTTCATTGAACAATTGTTGTTTCGCTGATTCTCTTGCCACTAGTGTTGTTGTTCTCTTGTTATATTCCACCAATGCATTCCTACTAGCCTCCTCGATCATTCGTTGCAACTCACCTCTTGTCATCTGAATTATCTGATCTTCTAGACTCTAAGGGATTTCCTCTCCTTCCCCCGACGTGTGTCCTCCCCTAGATGGTCCATCCATCTCGAATCTTGAGTGATCTTCTTAGATTTTCCACAGACCGCGCCAACTGATCCGGGACTAAGATAGCGATCTCCCTGGAGGTCCAAGGTAGCAATCTCCCTGGAGGCCTAAGGTAGCGATCTCTTAGCGTGATCCCGGATGAAATATAGTTCCTAAGAAGAGAGAAGCACGTTAAGCTAGCTGGGATGTTCCCCGACGAATACCCTCCGATGCTTAAATCAACTCAAGTTCTAGATGGTTATATACCAACTGAAGTAATAAATGAGGTAGAAAGTAATAAATGAGTGTTACCATAAATGTAGTGTTACCATAAATGTAGTGGAATAAGGGTATTTATAGAACCAAATGTGCCTACTAATTGGTCTACGTAGCATCATCTTAATGCATGAGCTGTTAGAGAATTCATGGTCCAGATTTCAGGTCCATGGAGTGGGTCATTGGAGCAGGTCGGGTTCCACGACCCGACCCAAAGTAAAGAGATGCGGATCTTGGGTAAATAGGGCATTTTTTTTCAATTGTCTAGGGGTAATTTTGTCCAACTAGGTATATGTACTAAACTCTCATCACGACTGTTGGATCTTTATTGATTACATGAGAGCCATTAGATCTAATCAATTAATCTTGACCATCAGATATTAAATTTATAAAAAAAAAAATCAATAGTTTAGATTTAATTGAATTACTCCCCCCTCCCCAACTTTTTGTTGCGATTTTAATTTAATTTTTAATTTAAATTATAAAATTTTAAAAACTCATATACTTTTTTCCTATTTTTAAATAAATATATTTAAAAAAATATTTAATTTTTTAGAGAGATGAAAATGTAAAAAAAAAAACCTCAAAACAAACTAAAAATAAGTAAAAAAATGCCCAAAAGACTATTATATAGGCATAACAGGGGCATTTTAGTCATAAAGACCCCAAAAAGTTGTGTGAGGATGCCAAAACACTTTCCCAACCACATCACTCGCGCATGTTCTACACCTTCCGTTAGTTTCTAACGAAAAGGGAGTTTTACGTTGAGTTTTACAAAACAGGGGGGATGCTTATTTTGAAAATATAGGGGGGATGTTTAGCCTAATGAATATGTTATGCCATTCCTTCTACTATGTGCATGAAGAACACATAAAAGTTTAGCTCAAATTCAATTTGATCAGACCTGAATTAATTACACGACTAGTTTTATCTGCATGATTCAAGGTCGTGACTCATCATTGTACTTGATGGGGAATAAATGGGAAGTCTGTGATCAAAGCACGTTACACACTTCACAAGTCAGAAACTTTAACCTCTTCTTTCAATCATGTCTCTTTAATTGATCCCCTTCCAAAAAGTCCCCTTTACAATGAAATTATAGGGTATTTATATAGGCTAGTCATAAATGCGGGGGTATGTAAAATTAATTTTACCTCTCACTAACCACTAATTTGTGGATACAATTTACTTGTTAGGGGTTCTCTAGTAATTACATGATAATTCAAATCGTACGGTCTTGATCTCTTGTCATGTTTATTAATAGGTGGATTTTTCTTTTCTTTTTGAGGGAAAAATTGATGGGTGGACTGAGGATCGACGAAATTGACAAGTGGACTTTGTTTTTTGTTTCCTTTGTGAAATTTCAATTGAAATCCTGATGAAATTTGATCATGAAATTAAGTGTAATTGTATGTTTTTAATTTATGAATTTGTGAAACAATGCACAATTTTTTTTTCTTTTTCTTTTTCTGATTTTCTAATTGTTGGGAATTATTATTAATATTTAGCATAATATTAGGAATTTTATAACATTTTTTAGGCCCCAATTTGTTTGCATTTTTTGGAATTTAGATAACAGATTATAAAATTTGGGTTAAATGCAAACTACCCCTGTGATACTGAAAATGAGCAAATTACCCCCCTGTGAAAAATAAATTAGCAAATTACCCCCTTGTGTTTTTAAAAATACAGCAATTAAGCCCCTCACGCGACTTCGTGACATTCACGTGCACTTTTCAAATTTTTTAGATTTTTTTATTTTTAGTTATAAAATTATATTTACATCCTTATTAATAGCCGTCGGATCTGATTGAAACTAAGGTTCTGATTTAACTAATAAGATAACGGTCCAGATTTAACTAATAAGATGTACGATTTAGATTTAAAAGTATATATTTATTTAATATATATATATATTTAATTAAAAATATATGTATAATATATTTTTAATAAAGTAAAATATATAGATGTATGTATGTATATTTATATTTATGTGTATATAGAGAGAGAGAGAGAAGGGGGGTGGACGGGAAGGGCTGCCAGTGACGGAGGCTGGACGCCGGCGATGGGCGGCTGGGGGTTTTGGGGCGCTGGCGACTTGGGGAAAGGTGCGGCAGATCTAGGGAAGGAAGGGGAGGGGGAGGGGGGAAGGCGGGGGCGGTGGAGAAGGTGTTGGTGGGGGGGGGGGGGGGGCGACAACAGGAAAGGGGGTGGTGATCTGGGCGGTGTAGCCCAGCGGAGATGTTGCGCTTGGGAGAGGGGGGGTTCGACGCGGGGGCAAAGTGGAGGTGGTGAGGAGGGCGGCTGTGGAAGGTGGAGGTGCAGGCAGCGGGGGAAGTGGGGAGGGGAAGGAGGCGGGGGAAGGTGGAGGGGAAGGCGGCGGCGGCGGTTGGTGTGGGGGGGGGAGGGTGGGGTTTATTATTATTTTTTAAATAAAAATATATTAATATACATTATATATAATAATATTTACTATATAAATATTATATATTATATATAAAATTATTATATAATATATCTTTAATTATAAAATAATATTTTATTCTTAAAATCGATGAAAAATCGCACTAAAGCTGCGTGTAGGACACTACCAAGGCCAAGGGGTAAATTGCTTAATTCTTAAAAACATAGGGGGAGTAATTTGGTATTTTTTTTTCACAGGGGGGTATTTCACACATTTCCTATATCACAGGGGGGTAGCATGCATTTTTCCCTATAAAATTTAGGAATCACTTTCCTTTTGAAAATTTAAGGATTTTATGCAATTATTGATGACATTTAGGGCCTTTAGGAATTTAATAACATTTTTAAACAACATAATAGTATAGGGTTAATTATACCTAAACCCCCTCTAAAAATTCAAAATTACACTTTCCCCCAAAAAAATTTTAAAATTACACTTACACCTCCGCTGAAAATTCTTCGTTTACATCTGACATCCTTCTGTTAGAGTTTGGACGGAAAATATTTAAGTCAGGAAAACAAATTACATAAATTTTTAATTTGTCAATCAGTTAACATTCTCATGCTTATTTTTGTACTTATGAGAAAATAAATGTAATGTATATATATGGAGTGAGGTTAATATTATTTTATTTTTTCTGTATAAGTTCAAAATTATTACATGAGAATGTTAAATGAAGGGTAAAATTAAAAAATTATGTAATCTTTTTTGCTAACATCAACATTCTTCGTCCAAATTCTAACGGAAGGGGGTCAAGTGTAAACAGAGAATTTTCAGAGGGGGTGTAAGTGTAATTTCAAAACTTTTTTGAGGGAAAGTATAATTTTACATTCTCAGGGGGTCTAGGTGTAATTAACCCTAATAGTATATAATATATATAATCATCATCGTCATCACCATCCTATGCTAAGGTACTGCACACGGAAGAGGACGAATTGATAAATTATAAATTCAACGAATATCGGGAAGTAATTATTCGCCTGAAAATGATGAGTTTAGATGGGAGAAGGATCCATGGTTTCTCATGAAAAGGTATCTCGATGTTACCACCTTCACAGCAGGGTCATACAAGCCAAGGACCTATTATGAATCTATACTATTATAAATGGAAGGGGTCTTATAAACAAAAAGTGGTAGTTTTTATACCACCACACTAAATTATTATAATACCAAATATGCCCTTCAATTTCCCAACTTATATAATTGAATTAACTATTTAATTAAGTTCCTTTATAAAATTAATTCCATGCAATTAGTACTAAAAAATTAAATTTACTCCCATTTTATTTAAGTTATTGTTAATTGAAATAAAAATAACATATTAGTATTTCTGTTGCATGTATATATAATCGTCATTATCAATATAAGAAATAGGGTGAATTACAATGACCTCTGCTGAAGTTTGGCATAATTACGGATACCTTGTCATTGTTTCAGAAATTACAAATATCTCCCTGAGGTTTGTTACCATCTACAAATAATCCATTTTTATGTGTGAATTGACCAAAATGCCCTTATATAAATTGAATTATTTTTTAAAACTTTCTAAATATTTTTGGACAAAAATGTGCAAGGAGAGGTTTCTTACATTTTTTTTACACAGATGAGCAATAATGTAATTTGCATCGGCTGATTTTTCTACATTTAAAAAAAATCAAGGGCAAAATTGATCATGTCAGGCCATTGGTTAAAAAATTACAAACCTCATGAGGTATTTGTAATTTTTGGAACGACAAGGGGTATCCGTAGTTATGTCAAACCTCAGGGAAGGTCATTGTAATTCACCCTAACAAATATTCTACAAAGTTTCAATTAATTTAATTTGAGTAATATATCATATTGATAATTAATGCATTAGAAAAAATTATCAGACAGGTTTTATATGTGAGATTGTAAGGCAATGATAAATTTTAAGATATAGAAATATATTATGAGCTTCAATAAAATAAAATTATTATTAAAAATTATATGCGCAGGTACTGCGTGCCACAGTTTCTAATATATTTTTAAGGCTACCCAGAGTGTGGAAATTAGTCACACCTACTCCAATAATGTTAAGGAGTTCAATTATTCCAAAGCAGTAATAAAAAAATTTATCACTGTTGTTGAATGGGGAATTAACCCATTAGATGAATCGGAGTATATTCACCCTGAATCAAATAATCTGATAAAATTCAATTATTGGGATTATGTGGAAGCATTCAATAAAGCCTTTCTCTACGAAAATTACAAGAGAAAGGACACGTGATTTTTCAAAATTTGTCCATTAATTTTCCAACAAGACATATCAAACTGGGTGTTTCAATGGTGGCTAAATTATGGTTCGTCAATTTCTATTTTTACGTGAAAATTTTCAAGGATATTATACACAATGGATCAACTGCTCATGAAAATCATTCAGGAAAAAAAGGTCAGGAAAATGGATAGAGGGAATGGCCTCTCTATTCTTTTTTACGGAATTCTCACTCTCATGGATATGGAAGTGGCTACCGAAGGTAGGAATTACCCTACAAAAATTTCCTTCTGTCAAAAGAAGATCTTGTTCCAAATTCTGGACCAAGCTAATGCAGATTACTCCAGAAACACAAAAATATTCCTACAAAGAAGCCTTGGATGAAATGGAGGAAAAAATCAAGAAATATAAAACCCTTATTCAAAAGGAAGAAAATCAGACTCCTGGTCCCTTTGAACAATTATCTCAAACAATCAGAAGTTAGGAAGGTATTATCTCTAAAGAACAAATGATTGAGGAATATCTCAATCAGGTTCAACAAGATATTAAGAAGAATATTTTAGGAATTGAATCACCAATGGAAACCTCTTCTAAAGAAGAAGAAAATAAATACTCTTGCTTAGCAGGGGAATTACAAGACCCTGATGAGGAAACAAATCAACAAGATCTCCTTGATTGATTATTCCAAAGAATCAAGAGTGCTTTATAGGCAAAATAAAAAAACCTGAGCTTCAGAATCTTCTAAAGATCAAAGGAAGGACAACCATAAACGATCAGAATCAGAATTTGAAAAAAAGCACTTTTTCCAAATTAATGAAGGCTTGACATCAACAAAAGCCAAAGGGTGACTAATTAAAAAGCACCACCACCAACGACACGTGTCCTGCATTCTAAAATACTGCCAACACTTGTCCTCAATGCAGAAGGACACATCTCGAATGTGAAATCTAATTTTGGAGTCCGAATAATCAGACTCCATCACCTTTATCTATAAATTCCTTACATTAGTTCAGTTGTAAAGAAGCCCCCAGAAACACTTGTACTTTTATATCTTCCTTTTCTCTATCTTAGTAAATAAAGTCTTTCTTTTGTACGCTGGTGTGCACTTACATTTCATAAGTCTTCTTTAAAATTATTGTACTTAATTACTTACTGCATTTATATTCTTCTTACCTTTGTTCTTAGTCTAACGAAAGGATAATTTCCGAAGGTTGAATTATCCATGGCAATGAAGATAGCAAGGTTCTAAAAATAAAAAGAGTATTTTAAGTCAATGATAAATATAAGAAGAAATTGAATGAATATGGAAAGGAGACCCTTTTTGGGCCATTCCGTTAAGTTATGGATATGAATAAAGTCTGTGTTGTCATTGCTGTCGGGTTTTGCCGATTTATGGTATTGTTTGGGCTTTTGTGTGGCGTTTTGGATTGAGTTCATACTTACTAGTTTAATGAAGCGTAAAAGGTTCCCAAAATTGCTCTTCCCCAATTTATTTAGCTCTCCCTATGTCATCATAATTTAAGATACTCCTTTCTTTTGACCGCCTTTAACCTACATGGTCGGATTTACATTCCGCCTACACAGTTAGATTTTATAGTGATTTTTGTATATTTTTGCTATCTCTCGCCTTCTGCTACATGGTCGAATTTTATGAAAATTTTTGTATATTCCCGATCCCCCATGACTTCACGCCATGGCTCAAACTACTATAAAATCCTACAAAATAATAAAGTATTCTACTATAATATATTTAAATATACATATACACACAAACATACACACACAGAGAACCCTACCCCTTCATTATGCTTGTGAAGGCGAGGTAATTTTACATTTAAATGCTTTTATTTATATTTCCCGCATTTATTTCATTATTAACTAAATCATTTGTTTCTTTATTTATCTGGAGGTGGAAGCACAACTTCTACTAGACAATCGGGGACATCGTGTCGGGTAGGCCTACCAATGGGTAGGGTAAGACCCTACCCAGGCCCAGGCCCAGACAAGACCCTATTAATTATGTTTTTACCCAGACCCTACCCAACCCATTAAATTCAGCTCAAGACCCGTGGATCTCAAGACCCATGGGTCCTAAGACCCGACCATACCAGTTTTTTTTTTCTCCGTTATTTCATTTTTTCCACCACAAACAATTCTCATTATAACAAAATTGCAATAACCTATTTCATAAAGAAATATACTAAAAATTCAATTCAATGCTCAAACTACTTTACAAATCATTTCAAAATCTTGCAAATTCAATCTAAAACCCAAAATACAAAGAACAAGAAAAGATTACAATAACTTCTTTCAAAATGCCGAGTGACGATGGTGCAGCTTTGATGTTTGCACGAACCAAGCTTTCTGCAAAAATTAGTACGATAAGATTAAAAAAGAATGGGATAAACTCAAACCAAAAGTATTAAGATTATTGTAAGTTTAAACTAATGACAAATTCATTATCCATACCTAATGAAGAACAATCAGAGTGGATAATTTAAGGTGCTCAACACTTGAGTTTAAGATGATGTCGCATCATCAACAACTGCATAAATCCCAAATAATAGAAAATATATTATTAACAAATACAAAAATAATGAGAGTATGAGACTAATCATAATATAAATTATTTTTACTTACTCTTTTCAGGAACTGATCCAATCCAATCATCAGCTTCCACTAATGCTTCTACAACATCCGGAAGCAAACATGCACGTGACTTATCAATGACACGGCCTCCGACGCTAAATGCTGCCTCTGATGCAACGGTAGTGGCAGGCACTGCTAGAATATCACGTGCTATCTTGGAGAATATGGGTAACTTAGGGCTATTGCTTTTCCACCAATCTAAGATGCTAAATGTTTCTGCCCTCGGAAACCTTGCCTCCTCTAAGTAACTCTCCAACTCCGATTTTTGATTTATTGAAACACGTGATTCATAACACCATCTATCAAAATCACGTAGAGATTCACGTGTTTCACCTCCATAGCTACTCACCGTGGCGAATTCACGCATTGAAGGGGTCAAATTACCTCCATAACCAATAAACAACTGATATAAAGTATTTCGGACCCTCTGGATATATGAGTGAGCATTTACACCATAAATCCTAGTGTAAAAGTACTCTACCAAATCCATCTTAAACCTAGGATCAAAGACAACAACAATAGCTAGAACCAAGCAACACTCTTCCCAGTATTTATCAAACTTCTCTTTCATGGGACTAACCATTCTCCTGACGAAATTGTGATTACTATTTTCCCACTCAATCATCTTTAAGTGAATCTCACAAACATCAGGAAAAGTACATTTGAAGTTGGATATTTACGACCACTAAAATGACGAGTAGCTTCATAAAATATTTGAAGACACTCATGAACAACCTCAGCTACTTCCCATTCTGATTCAGGTGGATTAAACTTATAATGTTTGTCTATTCTCTGTAACCGAGAAAAGGCTTCTTTCAACGGTAAATCTGTAGCTAGCAAATCATAAGTAGAGTTCCATCTATTCGGGACATCCATCGCTACTTGCCTCTTATCCACCAAATTACATTGATTCAATGCAATTTCAAATTTTTGACTTGCAGCAGGAGATTTATTCAAATATCTCACAGTTTCACGAATTTTGTCAATGAGTCCTCTTATTTGATTCAATCCATCTTCCACGATCAAATTTAAAATGTGTGCACTACATCTCATGTGCAATAAATCCCCATCAAAATCAATCAATGAGTCATCTCTAAGCCAATCCTTCAATTTCCTAATCATGACATCATTGTTCGTAGCATTATCAACAACAATTGAGAACAACTTCTTCTCAAGATTCCATTCCAAAATCATTTCTTTCATAAAATTAAATAAAGCTTCGCCATCGTGTGGATATGGAATCTCTCTAAATGCAAGAATTTTCTTTTGCAATTCCCAAGCATTGTCAACAAAATGAGCAGTCAAACAACAATAGGCAACATGTGAATGATCAGAAGTCCAATATCCATGGTCAAAGATACTTTACATCTTAGCACATTCAATAATTTATAAATTTTGACCTTTTCCCCTCATATACTTGAATCACATCACCTCTATTGGTATTTCTAAAAGGGGGCTTAAAATCCGGATTCAAACCATTCAAAAAGATCTCAAAGTATTCATGCTCCCCTATATTGAACGGATAGTTGTGTTTTATACAAGCAATTGCCAAGTCCCTTCGACTTTTAACTTGGTCAAACTTGAACTCGCTTCTAGGACTCACACCCAAACCACTCCTACGTTCAAGTTTAAACTTTGGACACGCATTGTTCAGATATTTTTTCAAATGAGTAGTACCATATGCAGCATTACCAGATAAAAGCTTATCACAGTAATTACATTTAGCATGCACAACATCGTTTACACCTTTAACCTTTGTGAAATGTTCCCATACAACTGACTGCTTTCATTTTTTGCCCCTTGATTGATCAGTTACATCTTCTTTGCCACTACTACCGCCAGAGCTATGAATTGACGTTGGTTGGCTAGACTCGCTATGAGATGCCGACATTAAAAAAACTAGCAAAAAGAAATAAACCATGTCCAGATAATGATAGATACAATTTCTATACAAAAAATTAAAGCAGAATCATTGCATCAACATCATCAAAACATCCAAGTATCCAATTATGCGTGAAACGTTGAATTGAATGAGAGAAGATTAGGAATGAAAAGGTTGAACAAAAGTAGAATTCAGTGATGTCTAACTAAATAAAACCATCTGGAAGTAAAAGGGCATGGGCTCAAACACAAAATCTTCTATTAATGTAAGTTTCAAATATAAAGTTCTCATCTACTGATCTGCATCTATAAAAATAAATGTGCTTCCACCGCTTTATATTCCAAGAATCCAAGCCAACCTTGAAAAAGACTAACATAAATAGCCTCAGTTGAAATTGAACTTTTGAAGTAATAATTTCAATTGAAACTGGCCCAAGAACAAGATGAAGATATTCCCATAATCCATCAAATCCAAATTATTGCCAATTGCCCAATTATAAACCAAAAGATATTACCATAAACTTCAGCTCAAGATATAGTATTTCAATGGGGCATATCAACAAACACATATCATGCTGAAATCAAAATGGAAATCACAACCCACATCAAGAAAGTCGAAATGGCAACAAGTTGAATCACAAACAAAGTCACAACCCGTTGAAGCAAAGCAGAGCAGTTTATATAGAAAAAGAGTAGTGTCAAAGATTGGGAACGCATACAAAAAACAGTATAAAAACCAAGATTTCATTTTGTCCATACAAACAAGAGTTATTGCTTACCTTTAACACGAGAGAGTGTACACGCGGAGATGGCGGTGGCAGCGGCGGAGATGGGCGGCGGTGGATGCGGTGGAGATGGGCAGCGGTGGCTTTGGAGATGGGATTTGATCGACGAGAGAGGAGTGTGATTCACTGATTTGGGGATCTGAAAGTTGAAGAAGAACGTTTGAACTCTGAACAGAGAAGACCGACGCTGAGTGGAAGAATAGGGTCTGGGTAAAATATCGGGTAGAGGCGGGTATATTACCCGACCCAGACCCAATTCTTTTAATTTAATGGGTCTGGGTCTGGGCCTAATTTTAAATAGTGGGTCTGGGCCTGGGTCTAGACCCATTAAAATGGGGCTGGGTCTGGGTATGATGGGCCCATTTACAGGCCTAGTACTGTCGGGCCACTTCACTAGGGCATGACGCAACTACACTAGTCTCCTGCTCGTCTTCCAAGCCACCACCCTTAGGACTGCCCAGATCACAAAATTGGCATTTGACTCTAAGACAACCTCCTAGCTTCACAGGCACTTACAGCTAGGAAGGTGAAGCAACGGTCGACCGGGATAACCAAGGAGATCTAGGCGACATTTCTCCTGATCTGGTCCATTCTAGAGTTCTAGGAGAAAGTGGCAAAAAATAAGGCTAACAAGGTAGTCAATGTTGCATTGGGAAGCACAGTCTACCAAGGGAGTCATCCTCAGTTAGGATGCATAAGAGAAATCTAGTAAGTTATGTTTAATAAATTTAATTATTTTGTAGTAATTACTGTTTAGATTTATCTAAGATTTTTATTTTTAAATATTTTAACAGGAGTCCTAGAACGGCAGGTCCTCTTGACAAATGCAGATGTCCTCTGGTTGTTGGAAAAAGAAGGTTGACAACGGTTGGAGCCACCCGAGAGTAGAGGAGATTGCGGTAAGTTTAATTTATACCTTTTCCAAATTAAACCTTTTAAAAGTATTTAACCAACTATATTATTTATTTATTTTTGTTTTAGGAGACGTTCCAAAAAGTGGCCGAGGAGCATGCCTCTCAGTAGCCCCCTTGAATTTGCATCTCACTACAAGAAAATAGAAGATTAGTTACCAAAAAATCAAGTGACAATTTTAATATTGTCACTAATACTATATATTTAGCGACAAGAATGTTTATTTTGTCACAATAATGAATTTTAGATTTTAATAATTACTATTATTTTATAAAAATTATTATTAGTGACAAAAAAATGTGCACAAAGTTGTCATTAAATACAATTAGTGACTCATGTATAGCGACAACCTAGTGACAATAAATAATTGTTATTACTATAATGTGTTGTCACTATAGATGTGTCACTAATGGTATTTAGTGACAATTTTACACACAATTTTTGTCACTAATAATTATATAGTGACAAGATGAAAAACATTGTCACTTAATACATATTTTTAGTGACAACTTCTAAATTATCATTTGATATTTTGTCACTAATATCCAATTTTCTTGTAGTGTCTATTGATGCTAGCGGGCCATAGTAGGAAGAGTTATGGCGCACTACAAGAAAGGGCTGAACGAAAGAGTAGATATTCGGGATGGGCTCCTAAGCCCATTCCTCATTTTTTGCAGGCCACCGAGGACATCAGTTGAATTGCCAGTAGAAAAATCCGATAACACCAAGATCATAGACGACGTGTAGGACCTTGTGTTGCACATGGTATGGCACATAGAGACCCCCCATTAGCGGCCCACACTCCACCATCTGATCCGTCAGTATCAGATGATGCCCCTGCAGCCTAGTATGTCGGACGACCTAGCCTGCCAGCAGCCAATAGTAGATTTATATTATGTTATTTTTTAATATATTTTATTTTAATGTAAACATTGTAAAAAATCTATTTTTAATATATTAATATTAATTGTATTTTTTTTTTTATTTTCTCTATTTTTAATTTAATATTAATTACATTGCTATTTTAAAAATTAACTTAATTACAATTTATAGAATAATTTAAATATGAATAAAATAACGAAATAAACAAATAATGAAAAAATTTGCAATGAAATTTGAAACAGCCACCCCGTTGCAAAATCAACATGTATTATTGACAAAACTACCATAAAACACAAGACTGTCACAATATTTTGTTGGAAATCTTTGAAACGGAGTAGGCTGTCGCAAATTAAATGAAAAAAAAAAAAACGCAAATCCAATTACGACTTCCGGATCATTGCAAATCAACTAAATAAACTGGTCATTTTGTGATAGACGTGCATCATTATTGTCGTCACAACTTCTCAACTTAACCAAACAATTATGTTGTTCCAAACTGATCTCAAAAGTGATTGTAAAATACTAATAACCTTGATCATCGA
The DNA here is from genome assembly GCA_034509735.1 of Sesamum alatum. Classification (NCBI taxonomy): domain Eukaryota; kingdom Viridiplantae; phylum Streptophyta; class Magnoliopsida; order Lamiales; family Pedaliaceae; genus Sesamum; species Sesamum alatum. The sequence goes on along the minus strand of JACGWO010000010.1, from coordinate 19,193,849 downwards.
GGTGACAGTGTTTGCGATGGATACTTATTTCCATCACAATGGAGTCTTCTACGACATCATCCTGACCATCACAAACCCCATCCTAGATTATGATTTGTGACGGATTTCCGTCCAAAAATCCATCGCGAAAACTTTTTTTTTTTTCAAAAGTGAGCCATCTAATCATATTATATTATATATATACTATTATATAAAGCAAACCCTGTTTATACTAATAAATAACAATTACTTACACCGCAACACCAAATTTTAAAATTACTAAAAATATCCTTATGTATCTATCTATTTATACAAATATAAAAAGAAAAGGCTTTTTTAACTCACAAATGACGGTTAATAACACCGCGACACAAATTTTTTGCTTATACCGATAATACTCCTGAGGTAGTTTTCTTTTCTTTCTTTCTTTCTTTCTTTTTTTTTTTTTTTTTAAATGCATTGTGTTGGTTTATAGATATAATTTTATTTTCTATACTAATATAAAAAGGAAATGTCTTTTCAACCCACAAATGGCGATTATTGACATCGCGACACTAATTTTTTTATTGGGCCGATAATACTCTTATGGTAGTTTTCTTTCTTTTCTTTCTTTTTTTTTAAATGCATTTTGTTGGTTTATATATATAATTTTCTTTATTTACACTAAACTTAAAACGTGCAATATTATTTTATATGCACGCAGGAACGGCGTATCAAAACGGCTAGTTATTTATAATGAAAACCATTCATTGGTTCCATCTCTCTTCTATGTAGACCATGAGGTGGATGGCTTCTTATTGCTCCATATTGCACATTTGATTGTTTACTTAAATATTAATTGGCTAAATAAGGTTATTATTAAAATTGATCATTATTACTTATGGACATGCATTAAAGTTTCGTTTCCAACAAATATTTCGAGTTTATAAATATTAAAAACTTTTCGAAAATGTTTCGAAGACGATATAGAAAAATCGTAAAACTAAAGAAACATACATAATAATCATAGAAAAATTTAAATATTATCTTTCTTTTTTTAATTTAAATATATGTAGTTTAATTTTGTACCATTTAGCCAATTAACATTATTTTTATGTAGTATAATTATATATTTGGAGTTATTAATTGATGTAATTGCTATTGAAACTAAACAATAATATAATATTTATGTTTAACTATGTGTTATAAAATATATATATTACATAGATACTTATACATATAACATTACTAATTTCACTTAATGTTAAATTTTTTTATCATTAAATGAAATACTTATGTATAACACAAGAATTTATATATTTATAGCTAAAAGTGTGAAATAAATGTTTCGCTGAAAATTAGGAAAAATAAAAAGTTTTTTAGGAAACTCAACGATTTCGAAGGAGAATTAAGAAATATAAAGTGTTTTGAAGAAAACTAAATAATTTCGAAACTATCATGTATTTTTGTTTTTATAACATCAAAAAGGGAAACGTTTTCATAGTTTCGATGGAAACACATGGAAATTTTAAGCCATGCTTATGGATATATATTTTACTTCTTAAATCAATTATTATTTTCCTAAATGAATATATGTTACTTTTCCTTTGAATAAGCTAATTATCTAATTGACCAATTGTCTTTACATCTAATGATTGATCATTAGCCTTCAAAATTTAAATTACGCAATAAGATTAAATTAATGGTCACTGTCTTTCTATTCATTTCCTGTGAACACGATCCGTAACTCCAACTAATTAATTAATTGTTTTCAAATATATACGTACTAGCATGAAATCCGTGCTACCTACAAAAACTTATAAATTCTATAATATTTTGATAAATTAAAAATTATATAACGATATATCATATTTTAATGACAGTCTTATTATATATAATAGTGTAAATTTATATAAAACTCAATATTAAATTATTTACTAAATTTATTTACTGACCAATAATTTGTAAATAATCATTAAAATATCATGTTTTTGGACATTAAGAAAAATTATTTTATAAATTAAATACTATATATATATATTAATCAATTAATATGTTTTATTAAAATAAAAAATAATAATATATTAAGTACAATAATTTAAAAGATATTGTCATATATTGCCGTGTGATGTAAGAGGATTTCTCTTCAAAAAAAATGCAATCCATAATAAACTAATCCCTTTTGCAATCCAAATGGTCTACAACTTTTTGTCGATCTCTCTTCAGCTATGCAACACGGAGTCGGAACATCCCGATCTGATGAAGAGGATAAAGACGAGGATGACGAAGATAGTTTCGAGAACTATGAAACAGATGAGGAAGGTGAAGAACCAGACACCAATTCAGATTAGATTAAATTTAAATTATTATTTATTACAATATTTTGTATATGTGTACAATGCTAAACTAAATTGATTATCAAGATGATCATATTTAATGGTCAGTTTTCAAATTGGATGGTTTGACTGAATAATGCATCATAACGATAATTGATGCTAACAAAATATTATTTCATATATGTCATTTAATTATGTTATAATATCAATTTATTACTCAATGATGAATAATTAATGGTCCTAAACGTATTATTTGATTTTTTTAGAATTTTTAAATAATTAATAAAATACTTTTGATTAATTTTGGAACGAATTTGGAATGAATTTAAAATAACTTTTTCCTCCCATAATTTTTAATTTCCCCCTTTTCTTCTCTTTTTTCCCCCTTTCCTTCTTTTTTTTACCCTAATTTTTTACTTTTCTATTCATTCTTTACCGCCGCCTCTCTCCTCTCTTTCTTCTCTCCTTTTCATTTTTCTTCACATTTTTTCCTTTCCTTCCATTTTTCCCCTTTCCTTCTCTATGCTCTCTGTTGTTCCTTTCGCCTCCGCCGCCGTCGTTCCTTCTGCCGCCACCGCCGCTCACTCCGCCCTCGTCGCGCGCTGCTCACTCCCCTGCGCTGCGGCACAGTCCGCCGTCGCCACCGCTGCTCACTCACAAGGTGAGTTGTGATTTCTAGTTGGTTTTCCTTCCCTTAGTCTATCTGCATTCATCTATGAACTTAGTGTTTGTTTTGATTGATCCCTTCGCGTATTGTTCTGAATTCAGTATCGTGATGCTATTTTTGGGGATTTTTGCAGCTGCCATTTGATGCTTCATCTTAATTCTTGTTCTTGAAGTTGTTGATTTTTCACTTTAAAGTAGGAATTTGTTGAAATTATAGTCTGTATTCCCGTTTTTCGTTACTATTTTTCATCAATTTATTTATTGTTTTTGTTGAAGTTATTCATCTCTCACAATGTATGCTCCATTTAGTTTGTTACTGTTAACAAAACTGAGGTTCTTGAATTGTGATACACTATTTGTGTTCGATGATTACTGTTCTACACTAGGTGTCGGTTCATCATGAAACGGAATGCTTAGAATACTGTATACAGGGGAGTGGGGATTTTGTTTAGTAATTGAACTTTTGATTCATATATCACAAGTGATTTTGCTTTTGGAATTTGGAATTTTGATTTCATAGACTGTTTTCTAATTTTGTGGAGCATCTTGGACTTTTGTTGTTTTTCGTGAATGCCGCTTTTGTACGTGTTAATTCCTTTTCGTTTGTTAAGATCCAAGCGTTGAATGTATGAAGGAGAGGAAAATATGGGGTCATGGAAGGATGAAATACTGAGCAGCCCTCAATGTTATAATAACTATAGCTTAGTAGTCATGTTATGGCTCCAGCTCCACAAACAAGGCTGCTTGTTTCTGCAAGAAATCTAAAACCATGAATAAAGCATTAATGTAATACAGAGTATTACTGATTTGTGGTATTTTGATATAATCTTTAAGTTGGATTATTTTTTATTTGTTTGGAATCAATTTTGGTTGCATTCATGATTTGTAATAGTTGGATTATAATCTTTAAGTTGGGCTCATTCATGATTTGTTTTGGTTGGATTATTTTTTATTTGTTTAGAATCAATTTTGTTCTCAGCGAAATATTTCTATTTCAATTTGACATGTATGAGTTCTGTGTCGGCAAGTGTAACTTGAATTAAGTTGGTCAGTCCGTTAGTTTCTTCAATAATTGATGGTTCAGTAAACAATGCAACATTATTGATGCTTCAATTATTGTATTGTTTTTTACATTTTCAGGATAGATATCAGAGGCTGATCGAGGAGCATGTCTCTCAGCCTATGTCGGGGGAGGTGGCCTCAATTGTCCAAGAGGACCAGCTGTGGGCTGAGGCAACCAGGGGGAGAAAGCGGGGCCGAATTTTCAGCATGGGGTCCGATGCGTTGATTTCAGACACCCCCCGACAATGGACCACAGATGCCCGACCATCTTCGTCCACTGCTGCCCCGATGCAGACTGCCCTTGGCGTCAATACCAAGCTTGACAAAATCATGTTGGTCTTGATTGCATTGTCTGACAAGGTGGGGATGTCACAGATATTTCCCAAGGTGCAGTCGACCAGTGATGACCCAGTCGAGGGAGTAGTGCAGTCGGCAGCTGAGGATGCTGTAGATCCGGAGCCGGGGGACGAGTTGCCGTCAGAGCGTCTAGATTAGGATTTGTTTTAGTTTTTATTTTATATGCTTTGTAAAACGACAATATTTACTTTTGGCAATTAGTTATAATTTTAATGGATATAATGTGGTTTCGTCACAATTTTTTGGACCAACTTTCCGACGAATGTTCCACCACACATTATGTCACAATTTTTCCGATCAACTTTCTTACAAATTTTCCGACGGATTTTCCGACGCTACTATATAAATTTTTTTGTTGAAAATTCATTGCAAATCCTCAATTTTTGTCCCAAAATTTGTTCCAACTTTCGTTCTAAATAGAAAAATATATTTTCGTCCTATGGACGAAATTTCCGACAACATTAATGGACTGTCGAAACTCCATTACAAATATTCCGACAGAAATGCATTTTCGTCAGAACGTTCGTCGAAAATATTTTTCGATGTGCCTTTTTGAAACGGTGACCGTTTCGTCCGAAATCCGTCGGAAAGTTTGTCGAAAATCTTATTAGCGATGAATTTTCGTCGGAAATTCCGTCCCAATATCTGTCCCAAATAAGCCTTTTTTTGTAGTGATATCTGTTAGCAAGACTACAAAAAAATTGAGTTTTCGCTGCATTATAAATAACCATGGCTTCAATTCATAGTAAATTAATACTATTAACCACGGCCAAACAAAACCAAAGCAAAAGCTTAAATTTTTACTACGATTAATTGATATTCGCCATGTTTTTTAGCCATAGTCAAAATATTTATCATAGTTTTGGCCATGACTAATGTTTTGGCCACACTTGCAGAAACAAACGGCTAATGACCGTTTCGAAATCGTTGTTAATTTATATTTACCATAGTTTTTTTTCCTTTTTCTTTCTTGGAATCTGTAAATTGCATTAAATAAAAGGTAGCAAATACAAGCTCATACAACAACCTCAAGACCCTCTCTCAACCTAAACTTACCGATCTCTCAGCCATGGATTTTGCCAAACGCTAAACAAAGCAAATGTTTTCAGGTTCGCCCCTAGCTCCTCACTAAGAATCCATATTTTTACCTCCTCCAGAACAAAGTGGGCTATCCTCTCAGGCTGTACTGCAGCGGCCTCAAACTTTTTACCATTTCTTGCCTTCCATATATGATAGACTACCGACGCAAGCGTAGCCCTTTGTGCCGCATTCCAAATATGACGTCCCTTCCATCGCCTACTTGCCCAATCAACCCCATGCGACCGAGGCCTCTCTGCCCAGCTAAACCGAACCTTACGCTTCAGGATTGAGATACATGCTTTCGCAAAAGGACATTGGAAAAAAAGATGTGCATGTGTCTCAACAACTCTACCGTCGCACAATACGCACAGCTTCGAATCTTTAAGAATTCAGGGCCGGCCCCTAGTGGTATATTGGTTGTAGTTCAAGTGATATAAGTAGTATTTGTAGTTTCCCTTTTGCTTTTATATTCTTTTGAACTTATTTTTTCGGGTTGTTGGCCCATTGCGTGGTTGCTCGGTCTCTCGGATGCGGAATACACGGTGGGTATGAGGCCCACGACCTCTATTCAACCATTTTTGTGGTCTTGTAGCTCAGTTGGTTAGAGCGTTGGTCTTATGAGCCGAAGGTCGCGGGTTCAAGCCCCGCTAGGACCACCCCTGATTAAGTTTCATCTAATTCATTTATTTAGCAGATGTGGCTGTAGTTTAGTGGTAAGAATTCCACGTTGTGGCCGTGGAGACCTGGGCTCGAATCCCAGCAGCCACAAAAGTGATTCAATGTTTTGACCCCGGCTTCATTAAAAGAGGGGTGCATGCATATATGTGTATGCATGCACACATGTATGGAAGCCGACTAGGGTCGAGCCGACTGGGGTCGAGCCGACTGGACTGACTCGCGGGGATCATCATATGGAAGCCTTGGAGGCTTGGTCGGTGTGATTGAATTTCCCCGATTCCAATAGTATGGGAGTAATCCTCAGACTTGAGGAATCATGGCAGTCACGTGCACAGGACGGCTGTATCTTGGATCCTGGCGAGAGGTGATCATTCTGTAAGATGATCATTATAAGCCTTGTCCAGTGCAGTCAGAATGTGTAGCGAGGACGGTGGATTCCAAGAAGAGGATCCGTCCCCTGTCAGTATGTGACAGAGGTATCTCCTATGCACTCGGAGACACGTTCATGCTGTTTGAAGCTGTGGCCACAGTGGTTGGTCGAACAGGGAATGGTTCCCTGTGTCGATGCAATGAAGCATACGTGGTCTCGAGTATTAAGCATAGATCCTAGTCAAGGATGGGAACCGACGCCCAATTCCATACCCTAGACTAAGGCCGGGAGATGGTAGACGGAAGGATCGTACCCGTACGGAATCGACGCCTAAATGTTCACGCCAATTCACCTAGTCTCTAGTGCCATGGACCGTTGCTAGACGGCCACCCATGGTAATGGGCCCTTGTGGGACACGGGCCCAAGTCTAGCTGAGGGTGAACCTAAAGGGTCACACACAAATCATCGAGGAGGTTGAGAGATTGACTTGGAGTCAATCTCGAAGGATAAAATAAGTAATTGGATTACTTGTAGGGAAAGTCCATTGGATGGACGGGCCGATATTGTATCGGGCTTTCATTTAATCGGTAAATTGGATTTTCGATTAAATATGGACAGTTGAGACGTTGGATCTTTTAATTGGATTGAAAGATCAATGGGAATAATTTAAGTGGACATTAAATTTGACTTAATATTGGGTTCGTCGTAATTGGATTACGATAAAACCCGGTCCGTTAAATTATACCCGAGAGGAGAAATAATTCCTAATTTGGAATAGGAAGAAGTTGGACTTCTTCCCTTAATTAAATGGCCGACATGCTCCCTTGGAGGAAGCAAAATCAGCCATGTTGCATGCTAGGTGGTATGTTGACTTGTCTCTTTTGGAAAGAGACAAATCAACTCCAATCAAGCTCTTCCCATTTGGTATGATTTGATCATACCATAAATTTTGGTAGGCTTGATTGAAGAATTGATGGTGATTGATTGGAATGAATCTAGACATCCTTGGATGAACCTAGACACATTCCAATAATCACATTAATTATGTATATATATTAGAATATACAATACCAAGCATAAGTGATTCATTATTCATCTTTTTCTAGGAAAAAGAGAAGACAAAAATCCTCTCATCTCTCTCAATTTTCGTGCTCTCTCCCTCTCTTACACTTGTGTTCTTCACTTGATTTTGAATCAAGAAGAAGAACAAAGTAAGTTTAAAAGAACACTAATTCATCGTGTTCTTCTCTTAAACCGATTCCTTCTAAACCCGTTCTTTTCTAGCAAGAAGAACGTGTGTTTCTTCTGGTGTGGTGTGGATCACCTTTGGAGAATCCATACGTTTGGATTTCGTGAGCATTCCGGAGAAGGAACAACGCAAGTAGCCGGGAGCATACGCTAAACAATCAAAGGTAACGGTTTATTACGCTTTGATTGATTTCATTTATATATCTATGCCCTATGTGCTTAAATATATGTTTTAATATTTACACATCCTACATCGAACGCCCGGTTGAGCACCCAAGGGTACACCCCTTGGGATTCGCGTATTTTGAATTTGATTTAAATTTACACACAATTTCTCGCTTTCTCGCTTCCGCTCGTGCTCCCGGGCGGATCCGCTTGTCCTTCAATATGGTTGTTACTTCGAGTGAAGTCACGCAATATCCTTGTTGTCAATTTTTGTATACAATATTAGTAAACACGCAATATTATTTTTTTCAATTCTTTATATACACTATTAATAAAAATATTAAATTTATTACCAAATTAAAATTAATTTTTTAATCAAAAATACATCCTGATAATAATTATTGTTTAAAAAAATTAGTTGGTGTAATTAGTTCGAGTAAAGTTACGCAATTATTGTCAATTTTTTTTACACAATATTAATAATATTATCATTAAATTAAACTTAATATTTTCAATTAAAAATACATTTTGATAATAATTATTTTAAAAAAAATGATTGGCATCGTTACCTCAATAAAGTCACACAATACTTTCTTAATTTTTATACACAATATGAATAAAATATTAAATATATTATTTAATAATAACTTAAAATTTATTTTTTATCAATTAATAATTAAAAAATATTTTTTAATAATAATAAAAAAATTATATGTGTGCATGCATGCACACATGTAACAAATTTCAAATTGTTACATGTGTGCATGCATACACACATATGCGTGCACCCTCCTTTAATCAAGCCGGAGTCTTTGACCGCGGTTCTTTGCCCCCATTTTTTTTTTAATTTTAAATTGTGAAACCGAAATTTGACCACCCAGTTTCGCCTAAAACATAAAAGTGTAAAATTTGAACCTAGTTTGTTAAATTCTTTTATTTTAATATTATTAAATTAATTTTCCCCCTCAGTTTTAGGAAAAACCATTGAAAACTATAACTGTAAGTTTTAAAATAATTTATTTGAAGTAAACAAAAAAAAGTTGTTCCAACATACATTGAACAACTAGGTTAGTTTATAAAAATAATTATAAACAAAAATTGAAAATGAAAAGTTCATACATTTATCAAGTGTGATTGTCTTTTTGTTAAGATGAATCTGTTTAGGTAAATAAAAAACACAAAAAATTAGTATTAAGTCAAAATTGTTTAATTGGGGATGAAAAATATATATTTATTAGAGAAATTATGATGAATAAACTTCTGAAAAATGAGCCAAATGACACTCAATTACCAAAGTTTTGACATGATATAATTATAATCTATCAATTAAAAACATATTAATATGGTTAGAGAATAAATATTACTGTATTACTCAAATTTGGACGGTATTTGGGCTTATATTTGGGATGAAATCATATAGTCATTATAAAGTAGCCGTTAAATTGTTGGAACGAAAATTGGGAAGAATATTTGGGACTACATTTTGTCGCAAAAAAAGATTATCACCCTACCGTTCCAATTAAATTTTCAGTCGTCCCAAATGTTGTGCCAAAGTTGGGAGGGACCACATGTCGTCCCAAACGTTGTCACAAACTATTTCCTACCAAAATATTGGGACGACATTTGGGATGGTTTGGGCGGTTACTTTTTCTAGTCCTATATTCGGACAGAATTTGGGACGAACATTTTATTTTGGGACAGTACTCGTTGGCATAAGACTTTTCATTCCAAATCCATCCTAAATCGTTTCCAAAACAATGCCAAAGTCGGACGACTATTGGAACAAATGTTGGCCGTCCCAATAACGCCTTTTTTTTTTTTTTTTTTTGTAGTGAAAGAATTACAAAGTTTATACATATAATTAACAAATAAATATAGTGAATCAAAACATATATATATATATATTATATACATTATAAAAAGTTAAATTACAGTCAACAGTACTACAACATGAATTATCGGAGTGTTCATGCTGGGTTAACACTCGGCGACTCTGTTTGTGTGCATATTTCAAGCCTATTTCTCCAAGAGTCTTGTGGGACGGCATACGACATACGACATACGACATACGACTTACTCTCTGTGAAGCTATCATATAATTGCATGGAGTTCATTGAAAAACAACATATACCATTGTTAAGTAAGAATTTATAAAAGACGTCAAAATTGTGGATGAATTGATACTCTTTGATAAATTTTATATGAATAAAAAACATAAGTTCTATATATAGGTAGATTGAATATATACCTTTAAGAGACACCATATAATAATAGTGGCCTATCCTTGAAAGCTTGAGACATATTTCTTGATCCGAATAAAATCAATTTGTAAGCTGACTCGAAAAATAATAATTGAATGTAGAAAAGAGAAAGAATAAAATATCACCCGGCTAGAGCTTGAGAATGCAACAAACTGTAATGGTTGTTGATTGAAAAGAAAAAAAAAAAAAACCTATTAGTTTGATCACTAAAACAAAAAAAAAAAAGAAAAAAAAAGCAAAATCAAACCTATCACAACAGAGGATGTACCTTTTTGTAACTTTCTTTACATATATGCAATTTACATATTTAAAAAAAAAACACCTATCACAACTAATATCAAGAATGCATGTGCGGTTGAATAGATAAGAAATTAGAATTAGATATCTTTATTTTGAAGTTATATATAGTCCTACATGTAGACTTTAATTTAGGGATACATGCGGCATTTATTAAATCACTTAGAATGTATATTAGGTTTTTATTAGAGCTAACCAATGAATTTGATAACAAAATGCAGAATTATCAAAATTTAAAATTCGGCAAAAAAAAATTATACCTAGAAGAAAAAGTGTTTTCATTCTTTTATGTATATATATCATAATCTTGAAAACATTAATTTGATAAGTGAATTTATTTAGATAAATACAAATAAATTTAAATTAATATAAAGTAGATGAGGCTTTAACCAATGAATTTTTTTCTAATAATTAAAAAGTAAAATATAATCCTAAAATATGAATTTATTTAAGATAAGTATACATTAACTTAGTATCTAAATCTTAAAGATAAGGTTTTGGATAGGTGAATTTGTTTAGATAAATTCAAAGTAAATTTGTAATAATTTAAATTAAATGGGAACTCCAACCAATATTTTTTTTTTCTTTGGTAATTAAAAAAACTCAGAATTGCAAGAATTGAGAATTGAGTACAAATTGAATCAATTTGGTCAAATTTCATTTTTCTATATATATATATATACTAGCATGAATCCCGTGTTATGCACGAAAATTCATAAATTCAATAATATTTTTATAAATTTAAATTGCATAATGGTATATATGTCATATTTATTTACCGTCTTATTATATAACAATAGTGAATACTTATTTATACAAAACTCAATATTGAATTCTTTACTAAATTTATTTACAGAACGTTTTGAAAATAACAATAGAATATTATTATATTTTTACACATTGAGAAAAATTATTTTATCAATTTCAAATACTATATTTTTTCTTATACACATAATACACTTTTAGTAAAATTAAATATATTAAAATAAAATATTTAAAAGATTTTATCCTATTACCTTGGGTATATATCTCCTCTAAAAAAGTACGATTCGCCCATAAATGATAAAAAAAGTAAAGAACAAAAAAATATTATGAACACATTTTATTTCCTCCATAAAAAAGAAATTAATAATATCGGAAACTAATAAATAAGTAAAGAGAATATATAAACATTTCTATAAATTATATGCTAACAATACAAATATACAATAAGAAATTCATAACGGTACAAAGCATAATATATAATAGCAATAATACACTTAATAAAAAGTTTATAGTATTTGGATTCATGTCCATTAATTTTTATAGATACTTTAAGATAATCGAGCTACTTTTTAATGAATAATTAATTCCATTATCATGTTGAATTTCCAACCTGAAGTCAAATTTTCACTTGAGATTATACTTATTAATTGCCTATTATTTTATTTTATCTTCTTGTCAGTTTAATTTATTTTTGATGGACCAGAGAATAAAAATAAAATAATTTTGCTCATAAATTTTAACACTAAATTACACTTTTTGGTCCCTATACATTGGGTCAAAATCAATTTGGTTCCCTAATCATTACGATTGTTATGATATTTCGGTCCAAACCATTAAACTTAAAAATATTAAGTTAGGAGAAAATCAAATGACCAAAATCGTAATAGTTTATAAAGATTACGGATCAAAATTGTGCCTCAAAAATTTAGGGACCAAAATCGTAACAATTTGTAATAATTAGAGACCAAAATCATATTTCAAAAATTTCAAGGACCAAAATTGATTTTGACCCAAAGTATATACCAAAAATTTAAATTTCTATACCTACCTACTCTTACAAATCTTGATTTTTTGCACGCCATCAAATATAATTAACATAAAACTATGTCATATATTTTAATGACAACTTACTTTATGATATTGCAAACTTATTTAAACAAAACTTAATATTGAATTCTTACTAAGTTTATTTACTAAACATCTTGAAAATAACCATGACAAATTATCATATTTAGACATTGAAATAAATTATTTTATGAGTTCTAAAGGGAGAATTACACTTTTGGTCCCTCCATAATACCACTAAAATAGTTTTGGTCCCCCTTCATTTGCGAGTTACACTTTTGGTCCCACCGTCAACTCTCCGTTAAGAGTTAATGGAAAACGCACGTGCTGCGCATGTGAGGCTGATTTTGGGGAAAAATTTGTTGTCTTTTGGCGCCTAAATTGGTTGGCCTTAACTATAAAGCCATTTTGGCACCAAATCATCTCTAAAAGAAAAAAATAACACCCCATCCCTATTCCCACTTTCATAATTTGATCAAAATTTTATTGTTCAATAATTTCAAAGTCAGATTTCTAGCCATGAGTAAGAAGTTATTCAAATACTGATTTGGCCGATTGATAATATAGTGCAATGTTGATTTTTGTGAGTTTCGTCTTCTGTAAACTATTGTGGATGATGATAATGTAATGTTGTTGATTTTCTGTACTAGTAATTTGATGTTGTGGGATGTTGTGAAATTCTGATTTCTAATATTGTTTGTTGGTTTTTCTTTTTTTTTTTTAAATAAATTAACTTATACTCATGGCTTGAAATCAATAAAAAAATCAGTATTTAAATAGCTTCTACTGATGGCTAGAAATCAGTATTTAAATAACTTCTACTCATGGCAAGAAATATGATTTTGAAGTTATTGAACAACAAAATTTCTGTCAAATTATAAAAATGAGAATATGGATGGGGTTGTAATTTTTTTAGAGAAGATTTTGGTGCCAAATGGCTTTATAGTCAAGGCCAACCAATTTAGGCGTCAAAATGCAAGCAAATTTCCCCAAAAATCAGCGTCACATGCGCATCACGTGCGTTTTCCATTAACTCATAACGGAGAATTGACGATAGGGCCAAAAGTGTTCAAAAATATGTCTAATTGGGACAAAAAATGTAACTCGGGAAATGAAAGAGGGACCAAAACCATTTTAGTGGTATTATGGAGGGACCAAAGTGTAATTCTCCCGAGTTCTGAATGCGATGTACATTTACTTATTTAATTAATATATTTTTAGTAAAATGAAAAGTATTAATATTTAAATATATTAAAATACATTATTCAAAAAAATTAAGTAAATACTCAAAATTAATAATAAAAGTAAATATATAAGTTAATTATAAAATTAAAAAAAAAAACTTTTAAGAAGTAAATATAAGAATATTTCATGTTGGATTGCCCCATAAAAAAATAAAAAAAAAATATAAAAGATGAAGAAAAGCAGTTTAACAAAAAACACAAAAAGGAAAATACATAGGCTATATGAAATTCGACATCAAAAATAAAAAAGAAATCATTTGGCAACGCATTAGGAAAACTAGCAATGGTCTATGAGGTTGCGACTTACATTAATGATTACATTAATGAAAAATATATTATCATGTTACATTGAGACATCTTGTTATATTCTAGAAACAACTATAAACAAAAACTGAATTTGAAAAAATTCCTACGTTTATCAAGTATGATCGTTATTTTGTATTTCAATAAATATAAACCTGTGAAACTTACTATATATTTAATGTTGAAATTTTTGATAGAGAAACATTTACAAAATTATTTCACTAAGGAAAAATATATACTCAAATTTGTATGGGAGAAGATGATAATAAAATTTATTAACATAAATTTTAAATGGAATAGTGGCCTATAAATTTTTCAAATCTAGAATACAATGGAAGATTGTAAATCAAATTCAATCATAAAGCTAAGAAAAAGAAAAACAATATTAATTTGAATGAAAAGTAAAAACATATGTCTATCAGTATTAATGAATCAATAAAAAATATCAAAAGAATATGTTAATGACATGACTAATTGCAAAAATCTATTTTTAACCTTATTGAAAATAAAAAACTACGGCATGAAATATATGAAGAGATTGATATATGTTTAGATGAAAAGTATATGATTAAAATGAAATAGATGATTGGTGTTAAGATAAGTATATATTTTTTATGATAAAAAATTAATCATAAAATTTGAATTTATTTAAAATAAATAAAACTGAATTAGTATCCTAATTTTGAAGGTAGATCTAGTATAGACAAACACTAATCTTGAAAAAATAATTTTTTTAGATATATACAAATTTAACTTTTAATTTAAAATGGATGAGACTTCTAACAAGTGAGATTTTTCTTGACAATTAAAAAATTCAAAATTCTAAAAATTTAGTATTGAGTAAAAATTAACTTAATTGCGGTCAACTATCGCTTTGTTATATATATAAATATATGTATGTATTTACATGGTTATCTCTCTAATTTATGCAAGTGTTTTAAATTCTATATCATGTTGGTTCCTAAGAGTATATATGTTACATTTTCTTTGAATATGCTAATAATCCTTGACTAAAGCTAATTAATCAATAATGATTTGTTTGATTGGCCTTCAAGAATAAAATTTAACCGACAAACTTGTCATTTCTCGACTCTTGTTCATGCACGACACTCCTAACCCTAGCACCACTGATGATGGATCTGGGGAGCCAGAGCCGGCCAACGAGGCGGAAGTGAGTACAGAGACCCTCTCCACAAAGTTCCGCTTCAAGGAATTTATGTTGTTAGCAGAGCGGGTTATTGATGGTGGAGATGTTGAAGCCGTGGCGATGCTTGAGCGCCTTAGGGTCCTGTGGGAGGCCAAGGTTAGTGCTACGATGGCTGAGGATATCAGCGCGATGACCGAGCATGGGACGGCGGCCCCAAGCCCTATCTGCATGGACTCCCCTAGGGATTCGCCTTCTGAAGCCGCCACTCCCCACTCGCGGTAGTCGTTGATGCCTGCTCCGACAGCCTGCTCCGAGGAAGGGGCTGCACGCATCTTTGTGGGAAACATCCCTCTTGCCCCTAACATTACCCTCCCTGTCCCTTCGGATCGGATTGTAGAGGGCTTTCTTCGTTCATCTCAGAAGACCTTAAGCTACGTTCCTCCTAAACTCCATCATGGGGAAGTTTTGGTCCGGCCAACAAAAGCTATGATCGAAGAGGGGGCCAAACGGTGGGCTACCACAGCAGTCGGCTATTTCCTCGATAAGAAACCTTATTTTCACCATGTGGACTCTTTTGCTAAATCGACGTGGACTGGCATACGGTCGACCACATCTACTAGTACTGAGTTCTTTTCTTCTAATTCACAGCCGCTGGAGAAGAGCAGAAAGTCTGTCGTCTCCAAAAGTCCATCTATGGGCTCAAACAAGCATTCCAAAGTTGGAACATTTGCTTTGATGAAGCCATACGGGGCTATGATTTCATAAAAAACGAATCTGACCCTTGTGTATACAAGAAGGTCAGTGGGAGCTCTATAGTGTTCCTAGTGCTTTATGTGGATGACATTCTACTCATAGGTAATGACGTTAGAATGTTGGGTAACACAAAAGCATGGTTATGAACTCAGTTTTCCATGAAGGATTTGGGTGAAGCCTCCTACATTCTTGGCATCCAGATTGTCAGGGACAGATCTAGAAGAATGTTGGGACTGACTCAAAACTCGTATATGGAGAATGTCCTGAAAAGATTTCGCATGGACAACTCCAAATGAGGTTTCCTTCCCATGAGGCATGGGATCAAGTTGTCCAAGAAACAGTTTCCACAGACCGATGAGGAACTTGAGAGGATGAAATTCGTCCCATATGCTTCTGCCGTAGGAAGCATCCAATATGCCGTCCACTTCACGAGACCTGACATCGCTTACACCTTATGTGTAACGAGCAGATATCAGTCTTGTGCAGGAGAGGCACATTGGAATGCAGTCAAGAGCATCCTTAAGTACCTGAGGAGGACTAAGGAAATGTTCTTGGTCTATGGCAATGGAGAACTGATCTTGGAAGGTTTTAGCAATGCTAGCTTCCAGGCAGATGACGATGATGCCAAGTCCCAGTCAGGGTATGTATTCAGGCTCAATGGAGGAGTGGTAGCATGGAAACATTCCAAGCAAGCCACCACAGTTGATTCCACCAATGAGGCCGAATACATAGCAGCTTCAGAAGCTGCCAAAGAAGCGGTTTGGATGAGAAACTACATCCAAGAGTTGGGTGTGGTGCCTAGCATTGCGGAGCCCCTAGTTATCTTCTGTGATAACAATGGAGCTATAGCACAAGCAAAGGAACCGAGATCTCATGACCGATCCAAGCACATTCTTAGACGCTACCACCTTCTAAGAGAAATGGTAGGAAGAGGTGACATTCAGATGGACGGAGTCAACTCAACAGACAACACATCAGATCCGCTCACGAAACCTATGTTGCAGAGTGCTCATACGCAACATCTTGAGAAGATGGGTATTATACATATGGGTGATTGGCTTTAAGGGTCAAGTGGGAGATTGTTAGAATAGGTGACCATGAAGCCAATCTTGTTAGGCGAATTTTAACCTATGTCTGAACATTTTCAAAGTTTTAATAAACCTTAATGAATAAGAAAGTGATATTCATCTGGCTCATACTTTGTCTGTGTTCACTTTTACTGCTTTATAACTGTTCACTACATAAACAAAGCCCACAGACTGAGATCACAGTTCGGGGACTGGGACTATGCTTGGAGGTAGGTTCATGAAATCATGTTCGCCAAATCAGTCTGAAAATCTCCAAGTCAAGAAATCTCGAGAAATGGGTATCGAGAATCCACTTGAGACTTGCACTAAGCATCTGCTGTCGTGTTTCATCGAGGGGTGACGAGGGTCGTCTATGCAGTGTTAGTGGGTCAGCTTGCTAGGGAGCAGCTGACTGAGGTGACTTGCGGGAACCATCTTACGGAGGACCTTGAGTAGGGTCGGATAGGTATGACATGAGTTCCCGGTTCCAATGGTACAGGTCAATCCTTTGACTTGAGGAATTGCTGAGTTTACCCGTACACCGTGTCTGTATCTTAGGTATGGTGAGAGATTGCCAAAACACAGTTGTTGAGTAGTCATAAGCCATATCTAGTGCAGCCATGATGTGCAATGTGGCAGTAGTTTCCAAGAAAGGATCTGTCTCCTGTCAAGAGCGTTGACAGTAGCGTCTCACTATACTCCGAGTCTTGTCCCTAAAATATATGGCCACAGTAACTGAACAGAAGGGAATGATTCCCTGCAACGTTTAGTATAGGACAAGCCGACACTTAGGTCCAAAATAGGTACCTACGTATCTGTGCCCTAGACCCTAAGTGGTGAGACTGTAGACGGAAGGATAGATGTACTGTAGAGTCTAAATGTTCACCCCTACGCACATTCACCTAGTCTCTAGTGCCATGGACCGTTGCTAGACGGCCACACATGGTGACGGACGGATTCTAGGAATCCGACCAAGTCTAGCTGAAGGTGAACATAAAGAGTCACACACAATCCACACACATAACATATTTAATTTAGAATTAAATATTTGGAGAGAGATGGAACGATTAAATTAGATTTAATCCGATCTTTCTTATCTTAAGAAAATTAATTCCTTTTATTAGATGAAAGGGATATATCTAATAAATTGAATTTATTGGAATTTAATTTAATGGGCTTAAAATAAATATTAATATTTATTTTATTTATTTCTTGCCCTTTGGATTATTTAATTAGACTTAAATATTTCATTAAATTAATGAATGGTTGAGAGTGAAGAGGGGAGATGGATGGCTGGGATTGGTTTGACCAAAAAGCTAGCTTTGACTAGGATTTGACCTAGTCAAATCCTATTCCAAAAGGACTCTTCCAAAGAGTGGGAACTAGAAGAGGAATAGGATTCCTCCTCTATATATATGCCTAACTTTTCACTTTGGAAGAGTTGATGAAATTCAAAACACACACACACACACCATCACCGCCGGCTCCTCTCTATCTCGGCCACTCCTCTCCCCTTTTTCAAGATACTCTCTTTTGTTCTATACAATTGAACTAAAGAAGGATTGATCTCGTTAATTGATAGCGTTTGATCAATCCGTCCTCTCCAAATAAAAATACACTTGGTTTTTCGCTAGCACGAGAATCAAGATACGTGGGCGGATTGCGTGTACGAATTAGAGGGTCTCAACTCGAGATCTTGAAGCAAAACGGGGAACAATGCGAGTAGCGGTTCGAAGACAAAACGACAACCGGGTAGGTTTTCGGTTTTTGTTGATTCCGTCTTTTAAACCCTATGGCCTCCATGAATTTCTTTGTTTACTTTCATTCATGAGATACACCGAATGCCCGGGAGATTCAAGGGAACACCCCTTGGGAGCCGGAGAAAGGGGGGAGATTTACGGCACGGAGGGATAGGGGGTGGCATTGTCCTCGGGATCGAATCTTCATTTCTCGAGGGGTCGCAACTCATTTTAGACGGCCATTTGGCGGATACGTGTTCCACCAAAAATCAGTGTGTTTATGTGGAGGTTGTGTGTGGGGGCATTGTCGACTCTAGAGAATTTGGCGAGAAGGCCGGGTGGGTACGGGCTGTGTAGTGTGTGGTGTAGGGGTGGAGTCCAGTCGCCATATCATGGTGGAGTGACCGTTTGCAAGGCAGATATGGGCATTGTCAAACATTGTGTGGCGTTTGGGTTTCGGAGTGGACTGCGGGATCGGCGGAGTAGGTGTTTGTGGGTTGTCTAGAATCTACATAAGGAGGAGAGGCCGTGGTTCTGCACTCTGGCTTGGGCGATCTGGTAACATAGATGCCAGAAACTGATGGAGGGGAAGGATCAATCTCCAGTGGATGTTTGGCGCAATGCTGACATGATGCTAGACATGTAGCAACTGGTTAGAAATTGCATGAGAAGTTAGGATTTATTTCTGTACATAAGCAGGTTATAGTGGTGGGTTTGGTGTGACTGATTCTAGCAATTAGGGAGTTTATTTTCTTTGGTATTTACTTGGAAGTTGGTTGTTCCTTGCTCGGCCTATGGAAGTGGCTGGGGACTGAATTATCTGTTTTTGATGTTTTATTTAATGAAATTGTCGCTTATTATTAAAAAAAAAGTATCAAAATATATTAATAATGACTGCTTCTCACATGGTACAACTAAAAATTATGGCCTGTAATACCTGCGTGCATAATTTTTGGTAATATTTTTATAGCACACAAGTACCTACGCGCATAATTATTGAAGCTCATAATTTATTTATGCATCTTAAAATTTACCATTGCCTTACAATCTCACATATAAAACCTGTCCGATAATTTTTCATGATGCATTAATTATCAATACAATATTTTACTCAATTAGATTGAAAATTAAGACTTTGTAGAATGTTTGTTTTATTGATAATGACAATTGTATATTGTTTAAAGTTTAGAGAACGCCAGTGCACATCCATGGTGGACGAGAGGCAAGAAAACTTAGGGAAGGAGCAGAAGAAATTAGGGTTCTTAGCTAAAACTGAAACGTACAATTTTCAGTTGATTTACAAGATTGTGTATTATACATTGGGGCTCAGCCCAATTTAAATAAAAGAGTCCTAGGGCCTAAAGCCTCTTAACAAACTCCTGCAACCAACTAACAAAATAATCTAACCTCTCATAACCAAATAACCGCCCCAAGCCCAACAACTTAATTGTTGTATTGCTACAGGGAAAAATACGACTACAACAGCAACACACGACTTACATTTATACCAAACTTCGTCTACAACAAAGGCAAATTCCAGTGGTTGTATATGACGTGGCTTTGGCTTTATCTGACGTGGCTTCGGCTTTAACATCCCCCCACAAAGTTGGATTTTGGTTCAAAGTAACTAAACCCAACTTGGAACGTAAGGAAGCGAACAATGGGCCTGTCAAAGCTTTTGGTGAAGATATCAGCCAGTTGTAACTTTGAAACCACATGCAGAGGTTGAATGACGCCTTCTTTGAACTTATCCCGCACGATGTGACAGTCGATCTCCAAGTGCTTCGTCCTTTCGTAAAATACTGGATTCTCGTGTTGGAATAGGTGACCAGAAAGCCAATAGGTTTGGCAATTTGTAACCTATCCGACAACTTGATGTGAATGTAATATTATTATGTGATGAATAAGATGAGTGTTCGTCACCAATGGTACCTTCTTTGTTGCGCTCATCTTACATTTGTTAAACTGGTGTTTAACTTATATCGCAACAAAGCCCACAGACCATGGATAACAACTCGTGCAGTTGGGCCACGCATTGGATGGTGGTCATGAAACCAACTGATTAAGAGTTGGGTCTGAAACGTTCGAAGTCGAGGACCTCGAGACAGGGCATCGAGAGTCCTATTGAGACTTGCGTCAAGAGTCGTGTTCATTAGATGAGTGCCGTGTTTCATCGGCGGTAGGCGTGGGACGCCTACACGATCTTGATGGGTTGGTCAACTAGGGTTGAGCTGACTGGACTGACTCGCGGGGATCATCATATGGAAGCCTTGGAGGCTTGGTCGGTATGATTGGTTTTCCCCGGTTCCGATAGTACGGGAGTAATCCTCAGACTTGAGGGATCATGGCAGTCGCGTGCACAGGACGGCTGTATCTTGGATCTGGCGAGAGGTAATCATTCTGTAAGATGATTATCATAAGCCTTGTCCAGTGCAGTCAAAATGTGTAGCGAGGACGGTGGATTCCAAGAAGAGGATCCGTCCCCTGTCAGTATGTGACAGAGGTATCTCCTATGCACTCGGAGACACGTTCATGCTGTTTGAAGCTGTGGCCACAGTGGTTGGTCGAACAGGAAATGGTTTCCTGTGTCGACGCAATGAAGCATACGTGGTCTCGAGTATTAAGCATAGATGCCTAGTCAAGGATGGGAACCGACGCCCAATTCCATACCCTAGACTAACGCCGGGAGACGGTAGACGGAAGGATCGTACCCGTACGGAATCGGCGCCTAAATGTTCACGCCAATTCACCTAGTCTCTAGTGCCATGGACCGTTGCTAGACGGCCACCCATGGTAACGGGCCCTTGTGGGACACGGGCCCAAGTCTAGCTGAGGGTGAACCTAAAGGGTCACACACAAATCACCGAGGAGGTTGAGAGTGAAAGATTATGTGGATCGTCCCGGGAAAAGCGCGAATGCGGAAGCGCGGTATAATTAAAAATTAAAACGGAATTTAAACATGCCTTTAAATTAAAAAACACGTTTCAAAGGGTGTGCCTTTGAAATTTTCCCGGGCATTCGGTGTATCTCATGAACGTATAACATAAAATAAATCATGGAGGCCATAGGGTTGAAAATTAAAGAGGGACGAAAATTTAAAACGAGACCTACCCGTTGTCGTTTTCGTCTTCAACGGCTACACGCGTTGTTCCCCGTTTTGCACCAAGATCCCGTCTTTGAGACCCTCTAATTCGTGACACACGATCCACCCACGTATCTTGCACGTCGTGCTAGCAACGAACAAGTGTATAATTTTGGAGTGGATGAATCAATAACACATTATCAATTAATGGTATTGATTCATCAAGATTCTAATGTTCCAAGAACAAAAGAATCAAGAAAACTATTTTCTTGAGAGAGAGAGAGGGCGGACGAGAGAGATGGGAGAGAGAGAGAAACCGTGTGTGTGTGTTTGTGTGTGTGTGTTGGAGTTTCATCATCCTTCAACTTGTAGGATGCTAGGGGTTTATATAGAAGAGGAGTCTAATCCTCTTTAAACTCCTCTTTTTAAGAACTCTATTTTGACTAGGATTTTGACCTAGTCAAAGTCCTAGTCAAAGTAGTGTTTTGACCTAGTCAAAACAATCCTAGCCATCCATCTCTCCCATTCATCTCACCGTTGATTTAATTTAATTTAATGGAATATTTAAAACCTATTTAAATATTTCCAAGAGGCTAAAATAAATATAAATATTATTTAAGCCCATTAAATAAATCCCTTTGATAAATCTAATTTATCAATTTAATTCCTTATATCTAATAGAAGGAATTATTTCTCCAAGAAAAATAAAGGACCCGATTAAATCCAATTTAATCATTCCTTCACTCCAATATTTAATTCCTAATTAAATATCTAAATGTGTGTGGATAGTGTGTGACTCTTTAGGTTCACCTTTCAGCTAGACTTGGTCGGATTCCTAGAATCCTTCCGTTACCATGGGTGGCCATCTAGCAACGGTCCATGGCACTAGAGACTAGGTGAAATATTCAGGGATGAACATTTAGGCTCTAACAGTACGCTTGTCCTTCTGTCTTCGGTCTCATCACTTAGTGTCTAGGGCACGGATAACGCAGGTACCCATCTTGGACCTAAGTGTCGGTCTGTCCTCACTAAACGCCGCAAGGGAAACCTTCCCTTCTGTTCAGTCACTGTGGCCACAGTTTTAGGGACAAGACCTAGAGCATACATGAGACTCAACTGTCAAAACCTATTGACAGGAGACAGATCCTTTCTTGGAAACTACTGTCACTTTGCACACCAGGACTGCACTAGACATGGCTTATGACTACCAAAGAGAATTCTGGCAATCTCTCACCATATCTAAGATACAGTTCTGATGTACAGGTAAACTCAGTAATTCCTCAAGTCAAAGGACTTGACCTGTACCGTTGGAACCGGGAATACTCGTCATACCTTGCAGACCATACTCAAGGTCCTCCGTAAGACGGTTCCCACGAGTCACCTCAGTTAGCTGCATCCTAGCAGGCTAACCCACTAACACTGCTTAGACGATCCTCGTCACCCGTCGATGAAACACGACAGCAGATGCTTAGTGCAAGTCTCAAATGGAATCCCGGTACCCATTTTCGGGATTCCTTGACTTGGAGATTTCCGGACTGATTCGGGAAGACTGATTCCATGGACCTACCTCCAAGCGTAGTCCCAGTCCCCGAAATCGAATCTCAGTCCGTGGGCTCTGTTTGCGTAGTGAACAGATATGGAAAAATAGGTGCAAGTGAACACAAACAAAGTAATGCCAAATGAAAATTCACTTCTTTATTCATTAATGATTTATCAAAACACTTATAATTGTCTAGACATAGGTTACATATACCCGCCAAAATTGGCTTACATGGTCACCTATTCTAACAATCTCCCACTTGACCTTTAAAGCCAATCACCCATATGCCTAATCCCCATCTTCTCAAGATGTTGCGTATGAGCACTTTGCGACATAGGCTTTGTCAGCGGGTCTGCTGTGTTGTCTGCTGAGTTGACTCGGTCCATCCGAACGTCACCTCTTCCTACCATTTCTCTAAGAAGATGGTAGCGTCTAAGAATGTGTTTGGAACGGTGGTGAGATCTCGGTTCCTTCGCTTGCGCTATTGCACCGTTGTTATCACAGAAGATGACAACGGGCTCGGCGATGCTAGGCACCACACCCAACTCTTGGATGTAGTTTCTCATCCAAACCGCTTCCTTGGCAGCTTCTGAAGCTGCTATGTATTCAGCCTCAGTGGTGGAGTCAGCAGTGGTTGCTTGCTTGGAACTTTTCCAAGCCACTACTCCTCCGTTGAGCTTGAAATATATACCCCGATTGAGACTTGGCATCATCGTCATCAGACTGGAAGCTGGCGTCGCTAAAGCCTTCCAGAATTAGTTTTCCATTGCCATAGACTAAGAACATTTCCTTAGTCCTCCTTAGGTACTTAAGGATGCCCTTAACTGCATTCCAATGTGCCTCTCCTGCACAGGACTGATATCTGCTAGTCACGCTCAAAGCGTATGCAATGTCAGGCCTGGTGCAGTGGACCGCATATTGGATGCTACCTACGGCAGAAGCATAGGGGATGACTTTCATCTTTTCAAGTTCCTCATCAGTCTGCGGGGACTGTTTCTTGGACAACTTGATCCCATGCCTCATAGGAAGGAACCCTCATTTGGAGTTGTCCATTCGATATCTCTTTAGGACTTTCTCCATATACGAGTTTTGGGTGAGCCCTAACATCCTTTTAGATCTGTCCCTGACAATCTGGATGCCTAGGATGTAGGATGCTTCACCCAAGTCCTTCATGGAAAACTTGGTTGACAGCCATGCTTTCGTGTTTCCTAACATTCTGACGTCATTTCCAATGAGCAGAATGTCATCCACGTAAAAGCACTAGGAACACTATGGAGCTCCCACTGACCTTCTTGTATACACAAGGGTCGGATTCGTTTTTGATGAAGTCATAACCCCGTATTACCTCATCAAATCGAATGTTCCAACTCCGGGAAGCTTGTTTGAGGCCATAGATGGACTTCTGGAGACGACAGACTTTCTGTTCTTCTCCAGCGACCGTGAAACCCTCCGGCTGATCCATATAGATCTCTTCTTCAACGAAGCCGTTGAGGAAGGCCGTTTTCACGTCCATCTGCCATATTTCATAGTCATACCATGCTGCTATGGCAAGCAGGATCCGAATGGATTTAGCCATGGCTACTGGCGAGTAGGTATCCTCAAAATCGACCCCGGGTCGTTGAGTGTATCCCTTAGCTACAAGCCTAGCCTTGAAGGTAGTGACCTCTCCATCAACGCCGAGTTTGCGCTTGTAGACCCACTTACAGCCCACTGGCTTAACACCTTTCGGTGGATCTACAAGTCTCCAAACTTGGTTCTCGCTCATGGAGTCCATTTCGGTTTTCATGGCCTCAAGCCATTTCCCAGAGTCGATGTCTGACATCGCTTCCCCGTATGTCTTAGGATCGTTATCCAGAAGATCGGTCGCACCTAGAAATCCATATCTCACTGGAGGTCTGGATTCTCTAGTGGACCTTCGGAGAACGGGAACGTTAGTGGTAACTGTGGGCGCTGACTGTATCGGAGCCGGCGGTTCAGGGGCCGGGGCTGGCCTGCCTTGAGGTTGTCCTTCATGCCTAGCATGTTGGACTTCTCTAGGTAGGTCAGTCCTCCTAGTGTCTATCCTGAATCCTCTAGGTGAGGTTTCCGCGACTGTTTCTGATGACTGAGTTCCATCACTTGATTCCTCAAGGATCAGCTCATCAGGTTGGATATCATCCGGGAAGCCTTGCTCCAAGAATACTGCATTCCTTGAAACAAATACCTTTTGTTCCAAAGGGTCATAAAAGTAATAACCCGCAGTTTCTTTAGGGTATCCAACGAACCTGCATAGGCTAGACCTGGATTCTAGCTTATCTCCCACTAACCTCTTGACGTATGCGGGGCTACCCCACACTTTCAAGTAGTTGTAGGATGCAGGCTTGCCGTGCCATATCTCATATGGCGTTTGGGTCACTACACTAGTAGGCGCCAAATTCAATAACTTGGCTGCCGTTTCTAATGCATAACCCCAAAACGATAGGGGCAAGTTGGTAAAAACTCATCATGGAACGAACCATGTCCAACAGGGTTCGGTTCCTCCTTTCAGAGACGCCATTTAACTGTGGTGTTCCGGGAGGTGTCCATTCTGATATTATACCATGTTCCTTTAGATAATCTAGGAATTCGGCACTAAGGTATTCACCGCCTCGGTCTGACCGTAGGACTTTAATTTTGCAGTTGGTTTGATTCTCCACTTCAAGTCTGAATTCTTTAAACCTCTCAAGAGCTTCAGACTTGTACCTCATCAGGTAAACATAACCATACCGTGAATGATCATCGGTGAAGGTTATGAAGTAGGAGAACCCACCTCGGGCCTGCGTCCTTAGTGGTCCACACACGTCTGTATGGACCAAGTCCAACAGACCTGTGGCAAGCCTGCTTTGTCCTACAAAGGGCTTCTTGGTCATTTTCCCTCTTAGACAAGATTCACAAGTTGGTAGATTACTCAAGTCCCCAACCTCTAGGTTCTTTGAGTCTACCAACCTTTTCATCCTATCTTGGGATATGTGACCTAGCCTAGCGTGCCACAGACGTGCGTTCCCGTTATTATCTAATTTCCGTTTGTGTTGAGCGTTAAGAACGAAATTCGTTTGTTGCAAGATATAGAGCCCATTATGTAATGTACCAAGTAGATGAGCAATTCCACACCTCATCAAATAAAAGCAATTTTTATTGATTTTAAACTCATAACCATTATTGTCTAACAATGGAATGGAAATGATGTTTTTAATCATACTGGGTACAAAATAAACTTGCTCTAATTCTATGCTAATGGTATCACTAATAACTAAAGTGGCGGATCCTACTGCTTCTGCCGAGATGGCCTTGCCATTTCCGAGCTTCAGGATCATGTCCCCGCTACTTAGTTTTCTGCTTTTTTTCAACACCTGCAGATCATTGCAAATGTGAGCTCCACAGCCGGTATCCAATACCCAAGAGGCAGAATTAGTGACCATGTTAACCTCAATCACAAATATACCTTGGTTTGAGAAGAGTTTGGGGCACTCTCTCTTCCAATGCCCTTTCTCACGGCAGTTGATACATATGTCATATGCCTTTGACTGTTGCTTGGAGACAACCTTTCCCTTACCTTTGCCTTTCCCCTCTTTGGCAATGGGAACACTCTGAGTGTTCGTAGCTGCTATGACTGCCTTTCCCTTCCCTTTCTTCCTTTTCCAACGTCCGGCGCCCTTGCCTTTCGTCTTGGAAGTAGAAGCACCTCCAAACAATACCGAAGGCGTGGACTTCTTAGTCGTTGCCTCGTATTGCACCAACATATTGATCAACTCATGAATACCCTTCTCAAGTGCATTCATGTTGTAGTTGACAATAAATTGATCAAAGGAGGGTGGGAGTGACTGAAGGATCACATCTATGTACGTTTCGTTATCGAGACCTGCCTTTAGGTCCTCGAGCTTTTCCACTAGGGTAAGCATTTTAACCCCATGTTCTTGTACAGAGGATCCTTCTGTCATTTTAGTTCCAAAGAACGCCTTGGTCGCGACATACCTAGTATGCCGGTCCGGGACTGCATAGATTAAGGCGAGCCATTATGGAAGGGACATCGTCTAGCCTTTCATATTGCTTCTGAGTCTCATTGGTCATCGAAGCAAGTATGATGCTACGAACCTTCCGGTTATCCTTATGCCAAGTCTCGAACGTCTCACGTTCCTCTGGCGTGGATCCTTCCGGTAAGGTCCTAGGGAGAGGCTCGTCCATGACGTAGCCTTGGTTCTCATAATCCAGGACTATCCTGAGATTGCGCAACCAGTCGTTGTAGTTGGTTCCATTAAATTTGTTTGTCTCAAGAATGGTTGAAAGTGGGTTCTTAGACATTTTAAAATCTACATGTTGAAAAACAACGTGCGATCAGCAGAAAGTAAAGACGGTGGTTTGATAAAAAATAATTAAATGCTTGGTCTTTAGTCATTTAATCCTCCCACTATTTATACGAAAACACGGTACTCTCAAACGTAGTTTTCGGGAAATCCTTTCCTAGTGGGCTTGGGATCCACAGCGATTTTTCCCATACCCCGCTTTTACGATTCGCATGGAAAAGATCCTGTGGGAGGTATTCCATACCATTCTCGTTCCACGAGATTCCCAAGATTATTGCCTCACCCTTTTGCATGATCCCGAGGACTCCAAGCGAATCATGCTAATTAGGCGTTAGACCCGACCCAATCGACCGAGCCATGGACCCACTAGTACCCCCACGACTCGTGAGACAGGTAGCAGCAGCCCATTTTTCGTTCATGACATAGTGCAGCTTCTTTTAAGTACAATAACGTGCCACGACTCGTGAGACCACGCTATTGACCTAAAACAGCTTCCTCACTATGCCACGGATTGGAAGGCATGGACAAACTCCTAGAGTTCATGTCCACTTTATCTAGGGTCTAATATTTTAACATTGGTCCAACCAATGTGAGAGTAATAATGACCGAGATCTCATACTATATCCATACATTCATCCAAAAATGCATAAATGAAATTCATCCATAGCAGTTATACATGATAAATAAAACCCATTCATCCATCACAATAACCACATGCAAAATTAAAGCCTAGCACGCCCCTGTTGGATGATCACAAGCCCGAATCCTATGCGATCCACTGAGCCCGCAGTGGATCTATGGTCAATCTAGGGTTGGTCCTATACTATTACAATAATAGTAACCCAATCATCATTCTGATGGGCCTTGGTCTCTTTTTCTCTTTCTTCACTTCATGGAAAACGCCAAGGGACCTCCGGTCTGTGCTCTCCATGTGGTCCTTCCTTCTTCTCCACCAATTACAAAAATGGAAACCTCACTCCTAGTCTACTCTCATTACATATTAAAAAATAGAAACCCCAGCGAAAAACCCGGGGGAGTACATAAGGAGGGAGGTAGAAAGCCTTATTATTCCAAGGCACTAGAAAGAGAGAAGGAGAAAGCAGTTTAAAGAGGCACACAGGCCCAACAGAAAATTAAACCATACATTCGGTCTAGGGCTCGTGATCATCCATTTCCATCCAACACACATAATTACATGATCCAATCACATAATCATAATATTCCAACAACACATGATTTCCAATCACATCAATCCAAGATGAAAATAAATGAACATGTGCGTAACGTGTGAAAATAAAATATAAATATTGGCAATGTAAATTTTTTTTTTTCGTTTTAGGAAAACCTTTCCTCATTATTTTAAGTAAAATAACCCCTGGGATTCCAAATCCATTTATTTTACTCCTAAAATAATGTCTTTAGGAATTTAGGAAAAATTGAACCCAAAAAACGAATTTTTCAGAATTAATTCAAAATTAAAACTGAAAATAGATTCAAAAAATAAAATTACACTAGGGTTTCAAAACCCTAGCCAAGGAGCCACCGGCCGCCGCCGCCTGCAGCAGTCGGCCGCCGGGCGCGCAGGGCAGCAGGCCCTGCCTGCCGCCTCTGCGCGCGCGCAGGCCCCTGCCTGTGTGCGCGCGCGCCTGGCCGGCATCAGTCTGCGCGGCCTGGCGCATCGGCAGGCCGACGCGCGCGCAGGCTCCTTTGCCTGTGCGCGCGCGCTGGCCTGCTGGCCACCGGCCGCGTCCCTGCGTCGCGCGCAGAGCGCGCGCGCAGACGCGCACTGGGCGTGCCTGCCGGGCGCGCGCGCGCGCAGACGCCTCCGTCTGCGTGCGCGCGCGCCTGGCGGCGCGCCTGGTGCCCGTCCGCGCGCGGGCTCCTCCGCCCGCCAGCCTTGCGCGCGCGCGCGCATGGGCGCGCCTGCCGGGCGCGCGCGCGCAGACACCTCTGTCTGCCCGCGCGCGCGCCTGGAGGCGTTTCCATGCGCGCACGCCCGCGCGCAGCCAACCCGGCTGCGCGCTGCCCTGCGCGGCCGGCAGCGCGCGCGCGCGCAGGCTTCCCATGCCTGCGCGCGTCTGCCCTGCCGGCAGCGCTCGGCTGCGCGCGGCCAGCCTTCCCGGCTGGCCGGCTGTGACGTTTTTCTCGTTTTTTCAGATTAATTCCCATCCCGATTCCCAAGAAAAACAGAAAATACCAATATTCAGCAATTCACACGAATTAAAAGCAATAAAATAACATGCTTCAAGAATCAAGAAATTCAAGATTTAATAACAACATGCTATTTCACGTTTCATGCTTAAAACGCACATAAACCCTAGGCCTATACACCGAACCGGGCTCTGATACCACTGAAAGATTATGTGGATCGTCCCGGGAAAAGCGCGAATGCGGAAGCGCGGTATAATTAAAAATTAAAACGGAATTTAAACATGCCTTTAAATTAAAAACACGTTTCAAAGGGTGTGCCTTTGAAATTTTCCCGGGCATTCGGTGTATCTCATGAACGTATAACATAAAATAAATCATGGAGGCCATAGGGTTGAAAATTAAAGAGGGACGAAAATTTAAAACGAGACCTACCCGTTGTCGTTTTCGTCTTCAACGGCTACACGCGTTGTTCCCCGTTTTGCACCAAGATCCCGTCTTTGAGACCCTCTAATTCGTGACACACGATCCACCCACGTATCTTGCACGTCGTGCTAGCAACGAACAAGTGTATAATTTTGGAGTGGATGAATCAATAACACATTATCAATTAATGGTATTGATTCATCAAGATTCTAATGTTCCAAAAACAAAAGAATCAAGAAAACTATTTTCTTGAGAGAGAGAGAGGGCGGACGAGAGAGATGGGAGAGAGAGAGAAACCGTGTGTGTGTGTGTGTGTGTGTGTGTGTTGGAGTTTCATCATCCTTCAACTTGTAGGATGCTAGGGGTTTATATAGAAGAGGAGTCTAATCCTCTTTAAACTCCTCTTTTTAAGAACTCTATTTTGACTAGGATTTTGACCTAGTCAAAGTCCTAGTCAAAGTAGTGTTTTGACCTAGTCAAAACAATCCTAGCCATCCATCTCTCCCATTCATCTCACCGTTGATTTAATTTAATTTAATGGAATATTTAAAACCTATTTAAATATTTCCAAGAGGCTAAAATAAATATAAATATTATTTAAGCCCATTAAATAAATCCCTTTGATAAATCTAATTTATCAATTTAATTCCTTATATCTAATAGAAGGAATTATTTCTCCAAGAAAAATAAAGGACCCGATTAAATCCAATTTAATCATTCCTTCACTCCAATATTTAATTCCTAATTAAATATCTAAATGTGTGTGGATAGTGTGTGACTCTTTAGGTTCACCTTTCAGCTAGACTTGGTCGGATTCCTAGAATCCTTCCGTTACCATGGGTGGCCATCTAGCAACGGTCCATGGCACTAGAGACTAGGTGAAATATTCAGGGATGAACATTTAGGCTCTAACAGTACGCTTGTCCTTCTGTCTTCGGTCTCATCACTTAGTGTCTAGGGCACGGATAACGCAGGTACCCATCTTGGACCTAAGTGTCGGTCTGTCCTCACTAAACGCCGCAAGGGAAACCTTCCCTTCTGTTCAGTCACTGTGGCCACAGTTTTAGGGACAAGACCTAGAGCATACATGAGACTCAACTGTCAAAACCTATTGACAGGAGACAGATCCTTTCTTGGAAACTACTGTCACTTTGCACACCAGGACTGCACTAGACATGGCTTATGACTACCAAAGAGAATTCTGGCAATCTCTCACCATATCTAAGATACAGTTCTGATGTACAGGTAAACTCAGTAATTCCTCAAGTCAAAGGACTTGACCTGTACCGTTGGAACCGGGAATACTCGTCATACCTTGCAGACCATACTCAAGGTCCTCCGTAAGACGGTTCCCACGAGTCACCTCAGTCAGCTGCATCCTAGCAGGCTAACCCACTAACACTGCTTAGACGATCCTCGTCACCCGTCGATGAAACACGACAGCAGATGCTTAGTGCAAGTCTCAAATGGAATCCCGGTACCCATTTTCGGGATTCCTTGACTTGGAGATTTCCGGACTGATTCGGGAAGACTGATTCCATGGACCTACCTCCAAGCGTAGTCCCAGTCCCCGAAATCGAATCTCAGTCCGTGGGCTCTGTTTGCGTAGTGAACAGATATGGAAAAATAGGTGCAAGTGAACACAAACAAAGTAATGCCAAATGAAAATTCACTTCTTTATTCATTAATGATTTATCAAAACACTTATAATTGTCTAGACATAGGTTACATATACCCGCCAAAATTGGCTTACATGGTCACCTATTCTAACAGAGAGATTGACTTGGAGTCAATCTCGAAGGATAAAATAAGTAATTGGATTACTTAAGGGAAAGTCCATTGGATGGACGGGCCGATATTGTATCGGGCTTTCATTTAATCGGTAAATTGGATTTTCGATTAAATATGGAAAGTTGAGATGTTGGGACGTTGGATCTTTTAATTGGATTAAAAGATCAACGGGAATAATTTAAGTGGACATTAAATTGGATTTAATATTAGGTTCGTCGTAATTGGATTACCATCAAACCCGGTCCGTTAAATTATACCCGAGAGGAGAAATAATTCCTAATTTGGAATGGGAAGAAGTTGGACTTCTTTCCTTAATTAAACATGGCCGACATGCTCCCTTGGAGGAAGCAAAATCAGCCATGTTTCATGCTAGGTGGTATGTTGACTTATCTCTTTTGGAAAGAGACAAATCAACTCCAATCAAGCTCTTCCCTTTTGGTATGATTTGATCATACCATAAATTTTGGTAGGCTTGATTGAAGAATTGATGGTGATTGATTGGAATGAATCTAGACATCCTTGGATGAACCTAGACACATTCCAATAATTACATTAATTATGTATATATATATTAGAATATACAACACCTAGCATAAGTGATTCATTATTCATCTTTTTCTAGGAAAAAGAGAAGACAAAAATCCTCTCCTCTCTCTCAAAATTTCGTGCTCCCTCCCTCTCTTACACTTATGTTCTTCACTTGATTTTGAATCAAGAAGAAGAACAAAGTAAGTTTAAGAGAATACTAATTCATAGTGTTCTTCTCTTAAACCGATTCCTTCCTAAACCCGTTCTTTTCTAGCAAGAAGAACGTGTGTTTCTTCCGGTGTGGTGTGGATCACCTTTGGAGAATCCATACGTTTGGATTTCGTGAACATTCCGGAGAAGGAACAACGCTAGTAGCCGGGAGCATACGCTAAACAATCAAAGGTAACGGTTTATTACGCTTTGATTGATTTCATTTGTATATCTATGCCCTATGTATTTAATTATATGTTTTAATATTTACACATCCTACATCGAACGCCCGGTTGAGCACCCAAGGGTACACACCTTGGGATTCGCGTATTTTGAATTTGATTTAAATTTACGCACTTTTCTCGCATTCCTCGCTTCCGCTCGCGCTCTCGGGCGGATCCGCTTG
The DNA here is from genome assembly GCA_034509735.1 of Sesamum alatum. Lineage (NCBI taxonomy): Eukaryota > Viridiplantae > Streptophyta > Magnoliopsida > Lamiales > Pedaliaceae > Sesamum > Sesamum alatum. Next base: position 19,160,838 of record JACGWO010000010.1, on the reverse strand, counting down.
TCCTTCAAGTGGTATCAGAGCCCGGTTCGATGTAAGGGGCATAGATCTATGTGTTTGGCATGATCTACTTGCTTTTAAATGGCTTTGTTGGCATGTTAGATTACATAAATATATGAATAATATGATGATTCAATTGTTTGGATTTAATGGACTTTTGGCATGCTTAATTTTGTTAGATTAGATCTAAAATTGCATGCTTATTTTCAGAATAATATTAATGTTATTGTGCTGAAACAGTTTTTTTTTTAAAAAAAAAAAAAAATTAATTTGGTCGGGCCAGCACTGGCCGCGCGCAGAGCTTCGGCCAGCGCGCGCGCAGGGGCGCACGCGCGTGCTGTGCGCAGCCGGCCGCTGCTGGCCGAGGGCCAGCGCGCGCGCGCTGCCCTTTGCGCGCGGCCGGCCGGCCAGCACAACGGCTGGGCCGTTTTGTGCCGTTTTTCGACTTTTTCCGAAAAATTTGATTTTCTGTATTTTCTGCACGATATTCTGAAAATATGTTAATTTTGCATTTTTGATTTTGGGATAATTGGATTATTCCTTGAATTAAATTTGCTTAATTAATTTGGGATTAATACATGCATTGGATGCATTGTGTAAAATGTCCATTAAATTTAAAATTTGAATTTTGCATATTATTTATATGTTTATGCTTCTGTGATGTTGGACATCACTTGGATATTTGGAATATCCATTGATTTTATTGCATGATTATTTGGAATAATTATGTTATATGTGAGTTGATGGAATCAACATGGGATGATCACAAAGCCCTAGACCTTGTGTATGGATGAATGAATGTTTATTTATTTTATGTTGGGTGGGGCCTGCGTGCCTCTTGTTTTTGGGACTATCATCTCCCGTATTTTTCAGCCTCATGATGTTAAGGCTTGTTTTCTTTATTACCGATGTATTACTTTCAGTTGTAATGAGAGTAGATAGGATTGGTGAGGTTTCAATTTTAACAAGCAATTGGAGTCGGAGACCCCAAGGAGGAGCATCAAGGCGTGAAACAAGAAGCACTTCAAGGCCCATTGGAATGACAATGGGTTTATTATTATTGTAATAATTTAAGACCACCCTAGACAGACCATAAACTCATTGCGGGCTCAGTGGGTCGCATAGGTTGGGCTTGTGATCATCCTAACAGGGGTATGCTATGTTTTCTGCATGCGGCATATTTATTTATCGCTTTAAATATTGGATATTTATGCATGCTAAAACACCATAATGTGATGAGGTCTCGGTCATACTTAAACTCTCATTTGGTTGGACCAAATTAAATATTAGGCCCAGAACGGACTTGGATCAAAATGGTATTTTGGTCTGTCCGAGCCTTCCATCCACAGCAATGTGGTGAGGAAGCTACCACTACCCAAGTGTGGTCTCACGAGTCGTGGCACACTTGGAATAGGGGAAAGCTGCACTATGCTTGTGAACAAAAAGACTGCGCTTGCTGTTTCCCAGTCTCACGAGTCGTGGGGGGCGACAGTTTGAGGCATGATTTGGTTGATGGGTCGGGCCCAACACTGAGTAACATGGTTCGCTTGGAGTCCTCGGGACCATGTGAATAGGTGAGGCAAAATATCTTGGAAATCTCATTGGATGAGAATGATATTGGATATCTCCCACAAGGTCTTCCTCATGTGAATCGTAAAAGCGGGGCATGGAGATTACGCTTGTGGATCCCAAGCCCACTAGGAAATGGTTTCCCGAAACTGCGCTTGAGAGTGGCGGATTTTCGTATAAATAGTGGGAGGGTTAAAGACTAAAAGACCAAGTCTTCAACTTGAACAATAATATTACCATCATCTGCTAATTTCTGCTTTACATTAATGTAGATATGTCTAAGAACCCGTTATCTATGATTCTTGAGACTAACAAATTCAACGGAATGAACTACTCGGACTGGCTGAGAAACCTGAGGATTGTCCTCGGTTTCGAGAACCAAGGCTACGTCTTGGACGAGCCACCACCGAGCGACTTACCGGAGGGGTCCACGCCTGAAGAACATTTGACGTTCGAGAAATGGCATGAGGACAACCGGAAAGTACGCAGTATCATACTGGCTTCGATGTCTAACGACATCCAGAAGCAGTATGAGAGGCTGGACAACGTCTCCGCCATAATGCTCCGCATGAACGAGGTTTATGCGGTTCCGGATAGGCATATTAGATATGGCGCCACAAAAAGCATTCTTTGGCACCAAGCTCGCTGAAGGAGCGTCTGTACAGAGTCATGGGGTCAAGATGCTCTCCCTAGTGGAGAAAATCGAGGACCTTAAAGCTGGGCTTAACAATGACACGTACATTGACGTGATCCTCCAGTCGCTTCCTCCATCCTATGACCCGTTTGTTGTAAACTACAACATGAACGGATTTGAGAAGTCTATTCATGAGTTGATCAACATGCTGGTCCAATACGAGGCAACGACCCACAAGTCGCCGCCGGCGGTATTGATAGGAGAGGCTTCGACCTCCAAGGCGAATGGCAAGAGGGCCGGACGCTGGAAGAGGAAGAAGGGCAAAGGGAAGACGGTTGTGGCCCCTGGTCACGCTCCGGGCGTCCCTGTTGCTCCGGTTGGACCGAGCAAAGGGAAAGGGAAGGCCCGTGGTTCTCAGCGGTCCAAGGCAAATGATGTCTGCATACATTGCCAAGGGAAAGGGCATTGGAAGAGGGAGTGCCCACAACTCCTCTCCAACCCAGGTGGGTTTGTGGTTGAAGTTCATATGATTACTAATTCTGCTTCATGGGTATTGGATACCGGGTGTGGTGCTCACATCTGCAATGATTTGCAGGCACTGCAAAGAAGCAGAAGGCTAACCAAGGATGAGATGATCCTGAGGCTAGGCGATGGCAAGGCCGTTGCTGCGGAGGCCGTAGGATCACTAGAGTTAGCCATTAGTAGTCATGTTAGGATTGTACTGAACGACTGTTTCTATGTACCTAGAATGATCAAAAACATTGTTTCCATCCCGGTCCTTGATAAGGAGGGATATGAATTTACCATCAATAAAAACGGTTTTTTCATTATCAAAGATGGTATTTCTCATTTGCTTGGTACATTGGTCAATGGTCTGTACATACTTCAATGGTCTAATTGGATTATGACTGCAGACACAAACGAAAACGTGATGATCATAATAACGCACAGATATGGCATGCGAGGTTAGGTCATATCTCTAAAGATAGGATAAGAAGGTTGGTGGACTCAAAGAGTCTAGAAATAGACGATTTGGACAACCTACCGACCTGCGAATCCTGTCTAAAGGGAAAGATGACCAAGAAACCCTTTGTTGGACAAAGTACCCTAGCCAGTGGTCTGTTGGATTTGATCCATACAGATGTCTGTGGTCCACTAAATACTCAGGCTAGAGGTGGGTACTCGTACTTCATAACCTTTACCGATGATCACTCACGGTATGGTTATGTTTACCTGATGAGGTACAAATCTGAAGTCTTTGGAAGGTTTAAGGAATACAGACTTGAAGTAGAGAACCAAACCGGTCGAAAGATCAAAGCCCTTCGGTCGGACCGAGGTGGAGAGTATTTGAGTGGTGAGTTTACTGATTATCTAAAAGAGAATGGGATTCTCTCTCAGTGGACCCCTCCTGGAACACCGCAGCTTAATGGTGTGTCTGAAAGGAGGAATCGGACCTTGTTGGACATGGTCCGATCCATGATGAGTTTTACTGAACTACCCATTTTCCTTCTGGGGATACGCTCTTGAGACGGCGGCCAAAGTTTTGAACTTGGCGCCATCTAAAAGGGTATCCCAGACGCCATATGAGATATGGCATGCAAGTCTGCCTCCTACAAATACTTGAAAGTGTAGGGTTGCCCCGCATATGTCAAGAGATTAGTGGGAAATAAACTGGACTCGAGGTCTAGTTTATGCAGGTTCATCGGCTATCCGAAAGAAACTGCGGGGTATTATTTCTATGATCCCTCCGAGCAAAAGGTTTTTGTCTCGCGAAACGCAGTGTTCTTGGAAAAAGGTTTTCCATCGGATAGTCGACGCGATGAGGTGCTCCTTGAGGAATCAAGTGAGGCACCCCATGAGGCGGCAGTGACATCTGAGCCAGTGGTTCCCACTGATATTGTTCCAGTCCTCCGTAGGTCGGCCAGAGTATCCCATGCACCTGATAGGTATGGATTTTTGGGCCTGACCGGTCAGTTGGATAATGATCCAAAGACGTACGGAGAAGCGATGTCGGACATCGATTCGGACAAGTGGCTTGAGGCCATGAAATCCGAGATGGACTCGATGGGTACAAACAAGGTTTGGACCCTAGCAGATCCACCAAAAGGGGTTAAACCCGAAGCTGGAACATACGTTTTGATGAAGTCATACGGGGATATGATTTCATCAAGAACGAGTCCGATCCTTGTGTATACAAGAAGATCAGTGGGAGCTCAGTTGCGTTTCTGGTGCTTTACGTGGATGACATCTTGCTCATTGGGAATGATGTTAAGATGTTGGGTACCACTAAAGCTTGGCTGTCAATGCAATTATCCATGAAGGATATGGGCGAGGCATCCTACATCCTTGGCATCAAGATCTACAGGGATAGATCTAGAAGGATGTTAGGAATGGCCCAGTCCTCGTACATTGAGAAAGTCTTGAAGAGATTCAAGATGGAGAACTCAAAACGAGGATTCCTTCCAATGAGGCATGGAATTAAGCTATCCAAGAAGCAGTCTCCTAAGACTGATGAGGAGCTTAAACGGATGTTGGACATCCCCTATGCTTCAGCCGTAGGCAGCATACAGTACGCTGTTCAATGCATTAGACATGATGTGGCTTTCGCTTTGAGCGTAACAAGTCGATATCAGTCGTGTGCCGGGAGGCACACTGTAGTGCAGTCAAGACTATCCTGAAGTACTTGAAAAAGGACTAAGGACATGTTCTTGATCTACGGCGGTGGAGAGTTGATACTGGAAGGCTAATAGCGACACTAGCTTCCAGTCGGATGACGAAGATGCCAAGTCCCAATTTGGTTTTTGTATTTAGACTAAATGGTGGCGTGGTTACTTGGAAGGGTTCCAAGTAGGCTACCACGGCGGACTCCACCATAGAGTTTTGAATACATAGCGGCTTTGAAAGCTGCTAAGGAGTGGTTTGGTTGATGAGCTACATCCAAGGGTTGGATGTAGTACCTAGCATTGCTAAGCCTATAATTATCTTTTATGATAACAACGGGGCGATAGCGCTAGCAAAGGAACGGAGATCTCATCACGATCCAAGCATATTCTTAGACGCTACCATCTACTTAGAGAGATGGATACCAGGACTGACGTTCGGTTGGACCGAGTCAGCTCCACAGAAAACATAGCAGATCCACTTGCTAAGCCCATGTCTCAAGTTGCCCATACTCACCATCTGAATTAGAGGTTCGAGGTCAATGGGTGATTGGCTTTAGGTCAAGTGGGAGATTGTTGGAATAGGTGACCAGAAAGCCAATAGGTTTGGCAATTTGTAACCTATCCGACAACTTGATGTGAATGTAATATTATTATGTGATGAATAAGATGAGTATTCGTCACCAATGGTACCTTCTTTGTTGCGCTCATCTTACATTTGTTAAACCGGTGTTTAACTTATATCGCAACAAAGCCCACAGACCATGGATAACAACTCGTGCAGTTGGGCCACGCATTGGATGGTGGTCATGAAACCAACTGATTAAGAGTTGGGTCTGAAACGTTCCAAGTCGAGGACCTCGAGACAGCGCATCGAGAGTCCTATTGAGACTTGCGTCAAGAGTCGTGTTCATTAGATGAGTGCCGTGTTTCATCGGCGACAGGCGTGGGACGCCTACACGGATCTTGATGGGTTGGTCGACTGGGGTCAAGCCGACGGGACTGACTCGTGGGGATCATCAAATGGAAGCCTTGGAGGCTTGGTCGGTATGATTGGTTTTCCCCGGTTCCGATAGTACGGGAGTAATCCTCAGACTTGAGGGATCATGGCAGTCGCGCGCACAGGACGACTGTATCTTGGATCTGGCGAGAGGTAATCATTCTGTAAGATGATTATCATAAGCCTTGTCCAGTGCAGTCGGAATGTGTAGCGAGGACGGTGGATTCCAAGAAGAGGATCCGTCCCCTGTCAGTATGTGACAGAGGTATCTCCTATGCACTCGGAGACACGTTCATGCTGTTTGAAGCTGTGGCCACAGTGGTTGGTCGAACAGGGAATGGTTTCCTGTGTCGACGCAATGAAGCATACGTGGTCTCGAGTATTAAGCATAGATGCCTAGTCAAGGATGGGAACCGACGCCCAATTCCATTTCCTAGACTAAGGCCGGGAGACGGTAGACGGAAGGATCGTACCCGTACGGAATCGGCGCCTAAATGTTCACACCAATTCACCTAGTCTCTAGTGCCATGGACCGTTGCTAGACGGCCACCCATGGTAACGGGCCCTTGTGGGACACGGGCCCAAGTCTAGCTGAGGGTGAACCTAAAGGGTCACACACAAATCACCGAGGAGGTTGAGAGATCAACTTGGAGTCAATCTCGAAGGATAAAATAAGTAATTGGATTACTTAAGGGAAAGTCCATTGGATAGACGGGCCGATATTGTATCGGGCTTTCATTTAATCGGTAAATTGGATTTTCGATTAAATATGGAAAGTTGAGATGTTGGGACGTTGGATCTTTTAATTGGATTAAAAGATCAACGGGAATAATTTAAGTGGACATTAAATTGGATTTAATATTAGGTTCGTCGTAATTGGATTACGATAAAACCCGGTCCGTTAAATTATACCCGAGAGGAGAAATAATTCCTAATTTGGAATGGGAAGAAGTTGGACTTCTTTGCTTAATTAAACGTGGCCGACATGCTCCCTTGGAGGAAGCAAAATCAGCCATGTTTCATGCTAGGTGGTATGTTGACTTATCTCTTTTGGAAAGAGACAAATCAACTCCAATTAAGCTCTTCCCTTTTGGTATGATTTGATCATACCATAAATTTTGGTAGGCTTGATTGAAGAATTGATGGTGATTGATTGGAATGAATCTAGACATCCTTGGATGAACCTAGACACATTCCAATAATCCCATTAATTATGTATATATATTAGAATATACAACACCAAGCATAAGTAATTCATTATTCATCTTTCTCTAGGAAAAAGAGAAGACAAAAATCCTCTCCTCTCTCTCAAAATTTCGTGCTCCCTCCCTCTTTTACACTTGTGTTCTTCACTTGATTTTGAATCAAGAAGAAGAACAAAGTAAGTTAAAGAGAACACTAATTCATAGTGTTCTTCTCTTAAACCGATTCCTTCCTAAACCCGTTCTTTTCTAGCAAGAAGAACGTGTGTTTCTTCCGGTGTGGTGTGGATCACCTTTGGAGAATCCATACGTTTGGATTTCGTGAGCATTCCGGAGAAGGAACAACGCTAGTAGCCGGGAGCATACGCTAAACAATCAAAGGTAACGCTTTATTACGCTTTGATTGATTTCATTTGTATATCTATGCCCTATGTGTTTAAATATATGTTTTAATATTTACACATCCTACATCGAACGCCCGGTTGAGCACCCAAGGGTACACCCCTTGGGATTCGCGTATTTTGAATTTTATTTAAATTTACGCAATTTCTTGCTTTTCTCGCTTCCGCTCGCGCTCCCGGGCGGATCCGCTTGTCCTTCATCTCGGTTATGTGTATGGCAGCTTTGTTATCGCAAAAGAAAGGTACCGGAACAACTGGAACTTCCTGCAAGTCCTGCAACAAGTAAATGACCCAAATTAGTTCGCAAACAACGGCTGCCATACTGCGGTATTCCACTTCAGCCGTAGAGCGGGACACCGTAGCTTGCTTCTTAGTTTTCCAAGATATCAGAGCACTCCCCAAGAGGACACAGAACCCTGTAAGAGACCTGCGAGAATCGACACAGGCCGCCCAATCTGCATCACTATAAACCAACAGACTTAGGTCATTGTGAAAAGGAAAAAATAGCCTTGTGGACCTAGTCCCTTTTAGATATCTAACCAAGTGAATTGAGCATCCCAGTGTTGTTGACAGGGATGCTGCAGGTGTTGACTCAATTGCTGAGGAGCATGCGAAACATCAGGCCGCGTAAAGCTCAAATAGAGTATTCTCCCTATTAATCGCCTGTACCTCGAAGGGTCAACTAAAGGGGTTATTTCAGACGTAAATTTGATACCTGCCGGCAGTAGGGTGGAGGTAGCCCTTCCACCAGCAAGACCAACATCCCTTACAATGTCCCGAACATACTTACTCTATGTCACCACTAACCCCCGTGAGCAACGTCCAATTTCTAACCCCAAGAAGTACTTTGCATGTCCTAAGTCCTTTATGGTAAACAAATTATTCAAATTCGTTTTGACCTGCTCATTGTGAGAGTTAGACGCGCTTTGCCACTAGACGCGCTTTGCACCTCTCAACTTCTCCGTCTGGCTTTACCTTGAGCTTATAAACCCAAAGACACCCTATGGCCTTCTTTCCATCCGGTAACTCTGCCAATGTCCAAGTCTTATTGTTTTCCAGCGCCGTAATTTCAGCTTTCATGGCTTGCTTCCAGCTGTCAATTTTGGCTGCTTGGGAATAAGTCCTCGGCTCTTCCTGTAATGAAAGGGAGGCGACAAAACAATCGTGCGCAGGTGTGCTAGTGAAACTATTAGGACAAACCTCACAAAAGGTAGTAGTACATTCACAATCATTCAGCCAACCATGCTTCACAATGGTCCTGGTGGACATTCTCAAAACAGGCACCTCCCCTGCATCATCCTATCCTGCAGGAGGGTCTGGCTCAGGATTAACTAGGGAGGGTTCCTCTGCCAGACTTCCTGAAGGCCCCTCCTGTGGCCTCTCAAAGCAGTCCACAAGGGGAAGTGGATATTGCATATTTTCTAAAAGACCCGAGGCCAAAGGAAACTTGCTTTCATGAAAGACTACGTCTCGAGATATCATAACAGTCTCATTTTCTAAGTTATAAACTTTATATCCCTTCTGCCCTTGCACATAACCCAAGAAAACACATTTATGAGCCCTACAATCAAAATTTCTCTTGTGTGGTTGTGTATTAGAAGCAAAACAGAGGCAACCAAAAGTTTTCATATGATCATACTTAGCCTTTTCCTTATGCAATAATTCATACGGTGTTTTCCACTTGAGTCTAGGTGTGGGAAGCCTATTTATGATGTAAACAGCAGTAAGCAAGGCCTCAGTCCAAAATTTAGAGGGCATCTTAGCTTGAAACATCGAGCCCCTTGTAACTTGCAAGATATGTTGATGTTTCCGCTCAACGACCCCGTTTTGTTGAGGGCTATGCACACAAGTCCTTTGGTGCAAGATGCCATATTTTCTTAAGAGAAGTTGGCATTCCTCACCCAAGAAGTCAATGTCATTATCAGTTCTAACCCTCTTAACAGAAGCATTAAACTGGTTTTTAATCATTTTAAACAACATCTCAAGTTTCTGAGTGGTCTAGGACTTCTGATGCCTAAGAAAAATCCACACATCCCTACTATTATCATCAACGATTGTGAGCATGAAATTGCAGTTATTCAAGGAGTATTCCCTGTAGGGCCCCCACACATCAATATGCAAGAGTTGAAAAGGTTCCTCAGATTGGTTTTCACTTAAAGTAAAAAGCAGCCTACGCTGTTTAGCTAGAGGGCAAACTTCACAGACATCATTCATAGAACTAGCAAGTTTTATTTCATTTATATGCTTGATTACATCATTAGAAGTGTGGCCTAGTCTCTTATGCCACAAGTCAACATCAGAAACGACAGAAGTGAAAACATTAGAAGTGGAAGCATTATTAATACTGCTACTTATTACATTGGAATTAAAGGAGGTACTGGTGATCACATATAGTTTCCCTTCTATCTTAGCAACAACCACAACCCTCTTAGTCCGAAGGTCCTACAGCACACAACAGGTTTTAGAAAAAATGAAACATATAACAGTGTCCACGAACATCTTGTTCACAGATAGCAGATTATATTTAAAAGAGGGCACATACCGGACATGTTTAAGAGTAAGTCCATTAGGCAGGCATATATCACCTTCTTGTTTTACCATTTTCTTGGACCCATCAGGCAAATTAACAGAACAACAATTTTTAAGAGGACGCAAGAAAGAGAACAAGTCCTTATTAGTGTATATGTGTGAGGTGGCTCGACTATGAACGACCCAACGTACATCAGAAGCAAGAGAATAATTGCAAGAAGCCATACCTGCAAAATCCTTAAAATCCCAGTCATAAGCTGGTGTTCCTTCTGAATCATCAAGTTCCACCTAATTAGCCTCTGTCTGTTCCTCCAGCAGGCGCCTCACCTCCGTTCTAACAAGGTCCTCTGGATGCAGATCAATAGGAAACAATCTTCCTTGAGCGCTCGTTTCCCCAGTTCCAGAAACACTAAGAGCTTTCCCTGATGGACCGCTGTTCTTCTTTCTCTGATCCATCATGTTTTTATACCATTCCGGGTACCCATTCAGCTTGAAGCACCCAGCTCTGTTGTGCCCCGTCCTCTTGCAATGATCACAATATAATTTGCTCTTATCTTACAATTCCTTTCATCTGTCTGGAGATGCTTTGTGCCGCAATCTGACTGTTGGCACCACAGGAACAAGAAGGGTTGGGTTGAGACAGGCGAGCTCATCCCATAGTTTCTTTAATTTGGTGTAGTAGGCAGTCACTGGCAAATTCGCCCTGCGTTGTTGTAGAAACTTCCATCTGAAGTTGATAGAGGAGAAGTCCATTACTCTCCCCGAATCGGCTCTCAAGTTCGAGCCAGAGATCTCGTGCGGAGATTGTATAGATAAAGGCCTCCGCAATGTCTTTGTTAATAGAGTTTAGAATCCAGGACAAGACCATATAATTTGCCCTCTGCCATTGATCGAAAGCGTTAGTGCCTTCCTGCGGCCGTTCTATTGTTCCATCAATCAGCCCTAACTTGGACTTAGCCCCTAGCGCCAGGTGAACGGCTCTGCGCCAGGTCTGGTAGTTAGTTCCGTTCAGAGGGATGAAGACCAGGTTCATCCCTGGATAGTCCCCGTTCTGTAGTTTGAGTGCTTCGGACTCTGCACTGTTCTGACGAGCAGGATCATTCTTTCCTTCCTTTTCAGCCATGGAAAAACTCCAAGAAACAAGCTTCAAGAAAGGAACCAAAAAAGGGAAAAGAGAGGAGAAAAGGAAACTATCAATGAGTAGTGCGTGATCTAGAAAACAATGAAGGAACAGGACCAGAAACCATCAAAAGATGGCTTTGATACCATGTTCAGAGTTTAGAGAAGGCCAGTGCGTATCTATGGTGGAAGAGAGGCAAGAAACTTAGGGAAGGAGCAGAAGAAATTAGGGTTCCTAGCTAAAAATGGAACGTACAATATTCCGTCGATTTACAAGACTGTGTATTATACATTGGGCCTCAGCCCCAACTTAAATAAAAGAGTCCTAGGGCCTAAAGCCTCTTAACAAACTCTTGCAACCAACCAACAAAATAATCTAACCCCTCATAAGCAAATAACCGCCCCAAGCCCAACAATTTAACTGTTGTATTGCTACAGGGAAAAATACGACTACAACAGCAAAACACGACTTACATTTATACCAAACTTCGTCTACAACAAAGGCAAATTCCAGTGGTTGTATCCGACGTGGCTTTGGCTTTATCTGACGCGGCTTCGGCTTTAACATATATACATACAACACAAATACTAATATACTATTTCTAGTTCAATTAACTATAATCTTAAACAAAATGGGAGTAAATTTAGTTTTTTAGTACGTGTAATTGCATTGAATTAATTTTCTAAAGGAACTTAATTGAACAGTCAATTCAATTAAATGAGTCGGGAATTGAAGGGTATTTTTGGTGTTATAATAATTTGGTGTTGCGGTATAAAAACTACCACTTTATATTTATAAAAGACCCTTTCTCTTTATAATAGTATTAGCCGTTGTGGCACACAGTTCCTACGTGCATATAACAAATAATGTTTCGCGCTTTAAAATGTATTATTATAAATAAAAGTAAAATATAACCAATACATCACATTAAGAAAAAATAAATAAAGAAAGAAGAGTAACTAATTTATCAATTAATATAAAATTTGGAAGTTACATAAGTTAGTTATTTATCAATTGAAGGGCATTTTTGACTTCACAACAAAATAGTGCAACGGTGTCATTAACCACCATATTGTTAGAATAGGTGACCATGTAAGCCAATTTTGGCAGGAATATGTAACCTATGTCTAGACAATTTTAGGTGTTTGATAAAACATTTATGAATAAAGAAGTGAAAAGTTCATATGGCAATACTTTGTTTATGTTCACTTATATCTGCTTTTACATATCTGTTCACTACGCAAACAAAGCCCATGGACTGAGAATCGATTTCGGGGATTGGGACTACGCTTGGAGGTAGGTCCATGAAATCAGTCTTACCGAATCAGTCCGGAAATCTCCAAGTCAAGGAATCCCGAAAATGGGTACCGGGATTCCCTTTGAGACTTGCACTAAGCATCTGCTGTCGTATTTCATCGACGGGTGACGAAGGTCGTCTAAGCAGTGTTAGTGGGTCAGCATGCTAGGAAGCAGCTGACTGAGGTGACTCGCGGGAACCGTCTTACGGAGGACCTTGAGTATGGTCTGCAAGGTATGACGTATTCCCGGTTCCAACGGTACAGGTCAAGTCCTTTGACTTGAGGAACTGCTGAGTTTACCTGCGCATCAGGTCTGTATCTTAGATATGGTGAGAGATTGCCAAAATACTCTTGAGTAGTCATAAGCCATGTCTTGTGCAGCTCGGGGGTACAGAGTGACAGTAGCTTCCAAGAAAGGATCTGTCTCCTGTCAAAAGATATTGACAGTTGAGTCTCATGTATATTCTGTGTCTTGTCCCTAAAATCTGTGGCCACAGTAACTGAACAGAAGGGAAGGTTTCCCTTGCGGCGTTTAGTAAGGACAGACCGACACTTAGGTCCAAAATGGGTACCTGCATTTTTCGTGCCCTAGACTCTAAGTGATGAGACCGAAGACAGAAGGACAAGTGTACTGTTAGGGCCTAAATATTCATCCCCGATTATTTCACCTAGTCTCTAGTGCCATGGACTGTTGCTAGATGGCCACCCATGGTAACGGGCGGATTCTAGGAATCCGACCAAGTCTAGCTGAAAGGTGAACCTAAAGAGTCACACACTATCCACACACACTTAAGTATTTAATTTGGAATTAAATATTGGAGTAAAGGAATGATTAAATTAGATTTAATCGGGTCCTATATTTTCTTGGAGAAATTAATTCCTTCTATTTGATAAAGAATTAAATTAATAAATTGGATTTATTAAGGGAATTGATTTAATGGGCCTAGAATAAATATTAATATTTATTTATTATATTTATTTGGCCTTTTGGAATATTTAATGGAATTTAAATATTCCATTAAATTAAAATCAACGGTTGAGATGGGAAGGGGAGATGGAAGGCTAGGATTGATTTGACTAGGTCAAACACTGGCTTGACTAGGACTTTGACTAGGTCAAAATCCTAGTCAAATTAGAGTTCTTAGAGTTGGAGTTTAAAGAGGATTAAACTCCTCCTCTATATAAACCTCTAGCTTCCAACAATTGAAGGATGATGAAATTCCAACACACACACACAACACACAATTTTCGGCCCCCTCTCCCATCTCTCTCGTCCGCCCTCTCTCTCCACTCTCTCCAAGAAATTATTTTCTAGTTCTCTTGTTCTTGGAACATTAGAACTTAGATGAATCAATACCGTTAATTGATAACGTGTCGTTGATTCATCCACTCCAAAATATACACTTGTTCGTTGCTAGCACGACGTACAAGATACGTGGGTGGATCGTGTGTCACGATTTGGAGGGTCTCAAGAACGAGATCTCGGTGCAAAACGGGAAACAACGCGTGTAGCCGTTGAAGACGAAAACGACAATGGGTAGGTCTCGTTTAATATTTTCGTCCTCTTTAATTTTCTACCCTATGGCCTCCATGATCTTTTATATGTTCTTTAATCATGAGATACACCGAACACCCGGGAATCTCAAGGGTACACCCCTTGAGCGTGTTCTTTAATTCATTAAAGCATGCTTTAATTTTTTGTATTTTATTTTATATCGCGCTTCCGCATTCGCGCAATTTCCCGGGACGATCCACGATTCCTTTCACATATGTGAGTGTGGATGGCCTTTTCTTTTTTATACTACTTGTTGTGGCACGTTGTACTTGCGTGCATATAATAAATATTTTTTCGCGCTTGAAAATATTATCGTAAATAAGGGTAAAATATAAACTAACACATCACATTAAAAAAGTAAAGAAAAAAATTATTTTATCAATTAATGTAAAAATTTAAAAGTTAAATAAGTTAGTTACATTATCGATTGAAGAGCACTTTTTACTTTACAGAAAAATGTGTAGCGGTACCATATTTTGCACTTGAAAATTATTATTATAAATAAGAAAAAAATATAACCTAACTCATCACATTACAAAAAATAAAGAAAAGAAATTGCTTTATCAATTAGTGTAAAAATTTAGAAGTTAAATAAGTTAGTTATATTATTGGTTTGGAGGACATTTTTTAATTTACAAAAAAATGGTGCATCGCTATTATTAACCGTCGTTTGTGAGTGTAGAGGGAGTTTTCGTATTATAATAGTATAGATTAGTATAAATAGATAGATAACCTAAAAAATGAAAACACATCAGGAAATAAATTACATAAAGACAATCCAAAATTATATACAATCATACTGTGAATTAAACCATATAAATTATGGCTTTGAAGTTGAGTAAGTTTTCATCCAATTACTGATTTCAATTCCCTTTGGCAGGATCGATAATGGTACTTCTTTTGGAAACAAATTTAATCGTTAAGTCATTTTAAAAACACAAAATCCCTATTACATATAATAAAAAAAGACAAAACAAAATAAAATAAAATAACTTTCGTACTTCAAAATAATTAAAGAAAATTAACTAATTTTCATGCGACAAAATCATAATAAGACCATCAAGTTCCACCAGAAAAGAAAGCGAGCCCGCTACCAATACACATAAGTTTCTCATTATCTCACTCTAAAAATATCTGTTTCCACCAAACAAAAACACACATTAACATCTCCAATGAGAAGTTGTTCATGACTCGTATGAGTGGAGTTTTTTCTTTTCTAAGTGGTGGTCGGTGAGGTTTTAGGTGAGGTTTGTTGTGATTATAAAGCTCTATTTGCGTGGATTGCTTGCTTTCTTCCCGTCATATTCTTTGTTCGGTTCTTCGTTTGGTGTTAACATGGTATTGGTCAGGATGTTGAGTTTTATGGGGCTACTGTGTCGTGTTTTGTTGTTTTCGTAGTTATAGAGTGTATTCCCGTCATTCTCTGAATCTTGCTTGTTCCTCTAATTTATGTTCCTTTATCATGTTCTTGTGTTGTTGTTTTTCCTCTGTTTTGTCGTTATATCGTGCAGGGTGCTTATTTTGTGCTGTGGAAGGAGGATTGGGATTGGTTCATCTTGGTAGTGGTACTGCGGTATCGATACATCATGGATTTCCCGTCCATGGCAGGGTTTGAGGATCTGGGTGTGGAATGTTTTGGTAAAATCTAAATTCTGACAGAGGAGGAAGAAGGAGGTGTAATTATGCCAGAAGATGCTTGGAGGGGTACTAAAGAAGTAGAGGATTTTGTTCGGGTTGGTCGCCTGTTGACACCTCGGTCGTTTCGTTTTGATGTTCTTAAGATGATGCTTACGAATCTTTTACAACCGATTAGAGGGTTGAGATTTCAAATGTTGATGGATAATCACTTTATGTTATTCCTTAATAATCCGAGTGATAGAGATCCAACAATGAATGGTTGGCCATGGACGTTCGACAAAAAATCTCATCATCCTAAATATGGTGGCTACGATTGAGAATCTGGTCGATGTTGATCTGAATTGGTGTCGTTTTTACGTGTTTGCGCATGGGCTGTCGTTAGGTTTGATGACGAGATCGGTGGCAGAAACTTTGGAAAATCGATTAGGTAGATTCATGGATTCGGATCATGAACGGAATCTGTATGCATGTGGATCAAAGATTCATATCCGTGTTTCTATAGACGTCCGACCAATAAGACGGTGTCTTCAATTGCGAATTTCTAGTACCGAACAGATTATGGTAACTTTTACATATGATCATTTACCCAATTTCTATTATGATTGTGGTATCTTGGGTCATATTTCGAGGGATTGTGGCCGGCGTCTTGAGCGGGCGGAGAAAAGGTGTGCCGAAATGGATCGTTACGAGCCATGGCCGCGTGAACCTCGGGGTGTGAGTGCAAACCTGAGTCAGGGGTGGAGGGATGTTTGGTGGGCTGATGGTGGTGTTAGAGGGGGGTGGCCAGAATTTTAATGCTAGACGTGGGAGGGTTATTTTTGGTTTTGGAAGAGGGTGGTCGGGGAGTCCTCTGGCCCAGAGGGAGGAGGACGGGGAGGGAGTGCTTACGGCGGGTGGTTGGCCGGAGAAGCTGGCGGCGATTGGGGAGGTGCATGCTAGAACGTGGGATGTGGGTGAGGGTACTAGTAGAGTGGGGGTGGGGTTGAGCAGTTACACGCAGGGGTTGGGGTGGGTTTGGGTTTGGGTGGGAAGTTCGGCTCCAATTCTAACATGGCTGGATTCCAACAAAATAAATAAACGGGCTAGGACAAGGAGTTTTTTGGACCAAGCCACGATGCAGAGGGCGGGGTTTGTGAGGCCCATCTCACTAGTCTATGTAGAAATGTTGATGGTGGACCGGGCCTAGATGACAATTTAAGGCCAAGTCAACGTCTGATTAGTCCAGTTGAAGAGTTGTCCAGGCCTGAGAAGTTTAATCAGAGTCAGAGGCCCGCCAGACACCCACCTTTCAATCTGTTGGTCTAGACCCGATTTCAATAGAGAAGAATTCTAGTGGTTTGGGGTTTCTGCTGGCAGATTGTTCCATTGGGGAGCAAAATCATCGTACTTCGAAAAATGCACAGTCCTCTTCTCAGTCGGCGTCGAATGAGCTCAGTGATGTATCTCTGCCTATTTCAGGTACGATTCTTGAACTTCCTTCAATCCAAATTGGTATGGGGGTATCGATGGGGAGTCCAACGTATAGGAGCGTCTCTGAATCGGGGTGGTTAGTCGTCGTGCCGTGGTCTTTGCAGCCGGTAGAGGGGGGGGGGAATCAGTCTGGTAGAGGTGGGGTAGTGAGAGGTTCGAGGGGTGGAAAGGGGAAACAGAAACGTTGTTTGGTGACGGGGGAAAGACCTTTGAAGCGGCATTTGGTGGATGAGAGTTCTGATGTTGAATTATCGGCAGATGCTGCGGGGCAGCTCCGCCGGGGATTTTGAGTATCTTATCTTGGAACTGTCGGGGCTTAGGGGGGCCATTGATAGTTCAGAAGCTCGGTGAGAGCATTAGAGAATGTAGACCCCTGTTGGTTTTCTTAGTTGAGACAAAATGTGGGCGGAGGAAATTTGAACGAATTAGGGATAGCTTAGGGATGTTTGGTTTGTGTCTTGAGGCCTATGGTCGATCGGGTGGGCTGGGTCTGTTGTGGTCTAAAGAGGTGATTGTACAATTGTGTTTGTTTAGCCAACACCATATTGATGTGGATGTGCTTTTTGATATGCCTGTGGTGAATTGGCGTTTGACTAGATCTTATGGCGAGCTGAAAGCTAATAGACGACAGGCTGTTTGGGAAAAACTCTTTGCATTAAGTCAACAATCGAATGCACCATGGATATGCGTCAGAGACTTTAATGAAATCTTGTTTCAACATGAGAAAACTGGTGGGGATCGACCTTGGTGGCAAATTGAGGATTTTAGATGGGCTCCAGAACGAAGTGATTTGTGTGATTTAGGCTTTCGCGACTATAAATTTACATGGTGTAATACGAGGCAGGGGCTGCAAACGGTTAGAGCTCGATTGGATAGGGCATGTGGGAATTCGCAGTGGTGTTCCTGTTTTCCACAAACATAGGTATCGCATTTGTTTAGTCCTTATTTAGACCATGCTTTTCTACTTGTCGAGTGGGATCCGGGTGGACAACATCTGAGACAGAAGAAGAAACGCCATTTCCGTTTTGAGGCTAGTTGGCTACAACATGATGGTTGTACAAAGGTGATTGAGGATGCTTGGAAGTTATCTAATCTTGCTGATCCGAAATCTCATGTAGTGCAGAAAATTCAATCAGTCCGGTTAGCTTTATTATGATGGAGTCGAGAGGAGTTCCAGAAGCCGCACTTGTTGATTAAAGATTTGGAAGAGCGATATATGTTACTTGAGAGGGGCCAACTTGACGCGGGAGCGAGGGTTGAGATGGATCAAATTCGTCATCAAATTGAGGATATCCATATTCGGGAAAGACTTAAGTGGAAGCAGTCCAGTAAATTACATTGGCCAGTTGATGGTGACGGGAACACGAAGTCCTTTCATGCATATGCTTCAGCTCGTCGCAGGCACAATTATCCCTCCAAATCCTATCTCAGAAGCATCTATTTTGATTATCTTTTTTCCATCGGGATTTGCAAGTGTTAGGCATGGTAGTGATTTACCTTTCTGTTTTATTATTCTAACTGCTTTGGTGTGTTCGTCTGTCCATTCAAAAGGATTTTTCTTTAACCTATCATATAGTAAGGTTGTAGCCTGGGCAAGATTTTTATAATATGGAGCTATATAATTTAAGCTTCCTAAAAATCTTTCTAATCGAGTCCTATCAATTATTTTATCAGGAAACTTATCCGCAAATTCTATGCATCAACTGATGGAAATTATCTCTCCTTTCTCAATATTATGGCCTATAAATCTTATTTAGTTTGAAAGATACTCATTTTTAGTTTTCAGATTACTAATCCATTTTGAATGACTAATGTCTTAAACATTTTTAAATTTTTAAACTAGTCTTCTATATTACTAGAGAAGACCAAAATATCATCGATATAAACAATGATAAAATTTGAGAACTGGTCAAAAGTATCATTCATGATATTCTAAAATTCTGAAGGTGCATTTTTCAAACCAAAAGACATTAGAATCCATTCATAGTGCCCAAAAGGAACTGTAAATGTAGTTTTATATCTATCTGATAGTATCTGAATCTGCCAATATCCTAACTTTAAATCAAATTTTTAAAAAATTATTGTCGTATGTAATCTAATCTAAAAGGACTTTCTTATTGGGGATTGGATACCTCATCCATTTTAAAACTTTATTAAGAGTTTTGTAATTTATGACAAATCTAGGTCTCCCTCTTTCCTATTCTGCATGCTCATTAACATAAAAGGCAGTGCATGACCAACGTAATTTAAAGGATCTAATTTTTTTATCTATTAATGACTTAATCTCATTTTTGCATAACTCTAAATATTCAGAGTTCATTCCGCATGATCTTGCTTTAGTGGGAATATTTTTCTCTGAAAATTCATTTCCATAAAGGAGACTTTAATATGTTCTTTCCTATGCCAAAATGCATTAGGATGTTCATTACATATCTCAAGTTCAAATTTATTCTGAACCATTTTAATTTGTCCCTGTAATATTGGATTTTGAAGTAATTCTTTTATATGCAATGAATTAATTTCTTCTTTTATGAAATAAATTTGTTTCGTTTTAGAAATTGTTAAATCTCTTATTTCATAATAACCCTATCAAATTGGTTGAGTGATGAATTCCATTATTGTTTCATCTTCAAAAATTCCTATTATACATTTTTCATTAATCGTTTTTATATGAAATTTTTTCTTAAGGAAAGGTGTCCCCAGAATTATATTAGTTAGATCTTTTATTAATAGAACTTGTAGGGATACATTTTTTATTATTACATATATAAGTTTTTGGGATTTTAAAGCTTATATTCAATTTCTGCCTATAAGCAGAGGACAGGGAATGGGTTGTCTTTTTTAAGTATGTGGTTGGTATCAACACTTCTTTTATACAATTAATATCTGCTCCACTGTCTATTAGAGGAATAAACGTTCTTCTAAAATTATTATTTATTAATAAGTCAATTTTCACATTCCATTTTTGACTAGTAACTACCTCTAGTGTGGATATGAAGTTATCCTCAATTTTTTCTTTACCTAATTCGATAAATTTATTATTCTCGTCTACATCTAAGATTTTTATCATAGTAGTGAGAGACTAATTATAGGAAAAAATAAAACAAAAAGATTGTGATCAATAGTAGTGAATTATAGCATTGCAACGACTATTGATGGTCGTTGTTTCAGCAAACATTGTTGAAACATTAACAATATATAACTAAAACTAATGAAAAATGCTTTGGACAACAAGATTTCCTGCTGGAGGTCTTGAGTTCAACATGGGTGGATGCGTGAGTATGTTAGGTGTTTGAGAAAGAAAATATAAATAAAAGTGATAATGATAAATACTTTGTTCATAGTTAAGATCATGACAAATATTTATTAACTATGGTAAAAACTTAAATTTCACATTAATTTGTCTGGTCTTGGCCGATAGTACTTATTTACTATGATTTTTAAAGATAGTCATTTATAAAAGCATTAATTATATTTACACCCTCTAAATACCCTCTGTCACAAATACCCCTAAAGTGAAAAATCTACCAAAAAGATCCACCCTACTTAAAGGCATCAAAGGCAGACTATTTCTGAGCAGTGTTGATGTGATTTTTATTAATGGACACATCAAATTTGTGTCCTTTCTGTGGAAAGAAATTCAGCCCAAACGTACCTTATTTTAGTCAAATTAGTTACCGTGACACGAAGTATTTACGCGTATAATATTATCAAAATTGCGATATATTAATTTTTTTACTTGTTTCAATATAAGAAATTCTAATTGCTTGACAACTTAACTTGTAAAGATGGGCCTTATAATTTTTTTTTTCTCAATATAATGTATTATAAATACATGCTTTACTTTAATTAAATAAAAAATATTATGTAAAATGTATATAATCTCTAGATCACAACATCCATATACACATGCAACAACAATGTTTTTTACCGAAAAACTCTTTAACATTAGTTCATAGAGTCATACAAAATCAAGTACACCATTACATTAACTTATACCAATATATAATTTTGGTTTCATTCATTATAAAAATTACAAGTTTATTGACAATATCTTTCAATTTGTCTCAATTTTGGTCCCAATATAAAAAATTGACGAAAATCGTTAACTGGAATGCGTATTTGGGGGAAAATAAATACATAGAATGACATAAAAGGGAGCAGGGGATAAAAAATTAGGGTTAATCCACCATTTTCTATCTTTCAAAGGCTAAATTACATTTTGCACCCTAAAATTGTATTAATTAGGCACTTCGCACCCTCTAAAATAAACATTGCACAATACACCCTAGAAAATATAGTATATTGGCAGGTTGAATCTTTTGTACTTTTCTAGCAGATTTATTTGAGGAAGGGCAAATATGTCAATAATTTGTCCACTTCCTGCCAAATCTTTTATAGCATTAAGTCACATTTGTTGTCATGACTTGAGGGGCAAAAGTGTAATATCTGCTAACTAACCCTAGGCAACGCACAAGAAAAGCCTCATTCACCTTTCTTACACGTTATTTTTGCAGCAGTAAAAAACTTTGACAAGAAATTCACGCAAAACCTACTTTACTTAAAATTGTTTGTGAAGAATTCTTTTGCAGCAATTTACCCAATTTTTTTTGCTTGAAATTATTTGCGAAAATTGTTGAGGAAAAGGTTTGTTAGTCCAAAATGGTAAAAAAATTAAGATCTAAGCTTGAACACAATCGATCAGTTCCAACATACGGTAAGAAATTTTTTCTTGTATTTTTTTTTTGAATTTGTAGTTAGATATTAGATATTATATATATAGTAGTTGTATGTGATAAAAAAATATTGTAATTAAAAAATTCTCTTTTTTGAAATCCACATAAAAACAACCCATTGACTAAGAGAATATTAGTAGTTGATGGTGATTTCTAGATTATTGTGAGATATTCTATGTTTGGTGGTATGATGATTTGACTGCATTAGATTGTTTGTTGATGGATTATGATGCTAGAAACTTACATAACTTGGTTGATAATGAGAGGGTTTGAGAAGATGAAGATGAATGAGAACTGAGAGCTGCCATAGCTGATTTGAACTCAAGAACTCAAGAAGTTTCTATTGCAGAAGATGGAAATTACACACAAAGAGGGAACCCGAAGACCTCTATAAATAGAGGTGTTTAAGCTAACTAACTGATTAATTAACAACCTAACTAATAAACTGCTCTTAACTAACTCTAGCTAACAATAGAAACGTATTACAAATAAAAGAAACGTGGCCACGCTTCAGCAACTTTAAACAAAAATAAACAGCACTCTAACCACAAACACGACTTTAACTATGAGCTAATTAGTACGACTCTTGACACCCCCTCCTCAAGGTGGACTTGGTGTGAAGGTGATCAAGCCCAGCTTGCTAAGCAACTTGGAGAAGACAGGGCCTATCAGTGTTTTAGTAAACAAGTCTGATAGCTGCAGATGTGAAGGCACATGTTGTGGTGCTAAGAAGCCTTCCTTATACTTGTCCCGAACAAGATGACAATCAATTTCCAAGTGCTTTATTCGCTCATGAAATACCGGGTTTGCTACAATATGAAGTGCTGCTTGATTGTCACACAGGAGCCGAATTGGAGTAGGCACCTGTAATCCTAAATCCTTCAGCAGGTTATAGATCCATATTATCTCACACGCTGTGGTTCCCATGCTCCTATATTCAGCTTCAGCTGTAGACCTTGAAACTGTGTTTTGTTTCTTGGTTTTCCAGGAAATGAGTGCCTGTCCCAGCAATACACAGTACCCTGTAAGCGACCTCTTTGTATCCACACAGGCTGCCCAATCCGCATCGCAGTATGCCTTCAGTTCAAGTTCATTGTTTGCTGGAAAGTAAAGGCCCTTGTTCATTGTCCCCTTGAGATACCGAAGGAGATGCATAGCTGCATCCCAATGTTGTTTGCATGGTGCTTGCATAAACTGACTAAGTTGTTGGGCAGCATGATATATGTCCGGCCTCGTAAAACCTAGATACAATATGCGACCAATTAGTCTTCTATACAATTCAGGGTGTTCAAGAAGATTACCTGCCTCGGAGGTGAATTTTATTCCAGTGGGCAGAGGTGTGGTGGTTGGTTTGGCTTGGGCAATTCCTGCATCGTCCACCATGTCTCTGATGTACTTGCATTGTCTGACCACAATTCCTTCCGGGCTTCTCGTTATTTCCAGACTTAGAAAGTACTTGGCTTCACCAAGGTCTTTGATGGTGTAAACCCTGTCCAGATAGGTTTTTAGTTCTTGAGAGTTTCCTGCAAGGAGTATGTCATCAACATAGACTACAAGAGCTAGAAAACTTGAAGGGGATGACTTAGTAAACAAACAGTAGTCATGTTTAGATTGACAGAATCCAAGTTCTTCTATCATTGTAGTGAATTCAGTGTTCCACTGTCTTGAAGCCTGTTTGAGCCCGTAAATAGACCTTTTCTGCTTGCATACATGCCCTTCAGGAACTGAGTATCCTTCAGGAGGTTGCATATACAGCTCTTCATCCAGATGTCCATGCAAAAAAGCATTGATTATATCAATATGGTGGAGATGCCAGTTTCCCATTGCTGCTATAGCCAACAGGGTTCTAACTGTAACTGATTTTGCCACTGGGGAGAAGCTTTCCATGTAGTCAATCCCTTCCACTTGTGTGTACCCTTTTGCTACTAAACGAGCTTTATACTTGTTAATAGTGCCATCACTATTCAATTTTAACTTGTATATCCATCGACTTCCAATGGCCTTCCTTCCCTTAGGAAGAGGTGTTACCTCCCAAGTGTTATTTTTCTCAAGTGCAGCCAATTCAGTCTGCATGGCAGTGTTCCATTCTTCACACTTTGCAGCTTGGACATAGCTTCGTGGTTCCTGTGTGTTAGTAAGGGCAGCCAAAAACATGCATACATGGGAGAGAAAGTAGAGACAGATAACTGATCTTGATCAATGGTGGTTTGGTTACAATAAAAATCATTCATCCATGCAGGTCTAGCTATGATGCGGCTTGACCTGCGGGGTGGTTCAGCACATTAAACAGGTAAGTCATGTTCTGTAGCTACAGATTCTGTAGTGACCCTAGCAGGTGAGGGTGAAGTGGTCTCAACATCCTGCTCGGATTCTATGTTAACAGGACAAGTGACCGGGTCCAATTGTCTACCTATGTACGGAAATACTTTTTCATGAAAAATAACATCTCTAGATGTAAAAATCCTTTGGGTGTTAAGATCGAATATTTTATATCCTTGCTGCCCTACAACATATCCAACAAAAATCCCTTTAACAGCCCTAGGATCAAACTTCTTCTTATGAGGTTGTGTATTAGTGGCAAAACAAAGGATCCCAAAAACTTTCATGTGCTCATAACTAGGAACATGTTTGTGTAACAGTTCAGAAGGGGTTTTCCAGTCCAGATTTTGTGCAGGCAGTCTATTTATGATGTAGGTGGCAGTTAAAATGGCTTCAGACCACAATATATTTGGCACATTAGACTGAAACATAAGAGCACGAGCAACTTCAAGGAGGTGTTTGTGTTTACGCTCTACAATCCCATTTTGTTGGGGAGTGTAAACACAACTCCTTTGGTGAATAATACCTTCCTGTTCCATAAAACGTTGGAAATCTTGTCCAACAAATTCTGTTCCATTATCACTCCTAAAAACTTTAATTCTTCTTCCAAACTGAGTAAGAATCATTTGATGGAAAGCTTTTAAAATGTGTAAGGTCTGAGCCTTGTACCTCATTAGATAGGTCCAAGTGCTCCTACTATAATCATCAACCAAAGTCAGCATATAAGTGCAGTGAGATAGAGAGTACTGGTTATAAGGACCCCATACATCAATATGAACAATGTCAAACAAGTCATCAGCACGAGATTTACTTAATGGAAAGCTTAGTCTATGTTGTTTAGCCAAAGGACAAATTTCACAGATTTCCAAAGAGCTTTTATTATTATGTAAGAAATTCAATTGATTCAATACAATGGAAGAGGTGTGGCCAAGACGTCTATGCCACAAATTGGTATCAGAATCAGTTATGTTCAATCCTATTTCTTGTGAATGTTTTAGCCACTGCTGTATGGTACTCGGGTGAAATGACATTTTATCCAAGACGTACAGTTTTCCTAACAGCTTGGCTACTGCCACAGTTTGTTTAGTCCTGTGGTCCTGCAAAAAACAACAAAAGGGGAGGAATTTGAATCTAACACCAGTGTCTTTACACATCTTGCTGACTGACAATAAATTGAATCTCAACGAGGGCACATGCAGTACACTTTTAAGACTAAGATCTTTAGCAAGTATAACATCTCCAATAGTATCAACATTCTGAGTGGATCCATCAGCCAAATGCACAGTGGTTTTTACTTTGTTTTTCTTGACAGAACAAAGCAAGAGGGGGTCATTACACATATGTGAGGTCGCCCCACTATCGATGATCCAAGATTTATCAGAAATAACACTAGGGTGAGTGAGCATGTTACCTGCAAAGTCATCATACTCTGCAAAACTGTCTTCTCCTGTTAGGGGCTCTGCATCCTCATCCTGAAGCAACCTTCTGAGCTGTATCTGTATAAATTCTGTGATGGATTCAGTATCCATAGCATGTTGGGCTGATTCTTGCTCAGTCCTTTGACTGTCAGTTGTGCTCATCGCCCTATTAGCAGTGACTGGTCCTTTTCTTCTTTGATCTTGAAGAGTCTTGTACCAGTCTGGGTATCCATGGATTTCAAAGCAATGTTCCCTCAGGTGCCCAGTCTTGTGACAATGATTACAGAACTGGTTTCTTTTATCTTGTGCAGTCCCTTTCTTCCACTGATTTGTCCATTGTTTCTTGAAGCATTTCTTGCTTGCATTGCCATATTTTCCCCTCCTGCTGTGTATGTGGAGGTCACCTCCTTTTGCCTTTCAGTCCTTAGAACAATAGCATAGGCTTTGGTCACACTAGGAAGTGGCTCCATCATAAGAATTTGGCTTCGGATGGCATCAAATGAATCATCAAGGCCCATCAGAAATTGCATAAGTCGGTCCCTATGATGCACTTCAGTCATCAGTTTTGCAGCTCCACAGCTACAAGAGGGTGCACCCACTAAGCACCCTAACTCATCCCATAGTTTCTTGAGTTTACTGAAGTATGCTGATACAGATTAGCCTCCTTGGGCGGCTGAGGCGATTTCTCTTTGAAGTTGATACACTTGGGGTCCATTGCTAACAGCAAATCATTCTTCCAATTCAAGCCACAAATCTCTTGCTGTTTCAACATAGAGAAACGATTCTACAATGTCTTTAGAAATGGAGTTAAGAATCCAAGATATTACCATACTGTCCGCCCTTGTCCACTGCTCAAAGTCTTCAGCAGCATCATCTAGTTTAGGATTTTCACCGGTTATGAAACTCAGTTTCATCTTCGCTCGCAGGGCAATTCGAATGGACCTACTCCACGCCAGAAAATTGGTCCCGTCTAGTAAATTAGAGACAAGGATAGTTCCTGGGTTGTCATTCGCTTGGACTTTCATACAGTCGGAGTCTGCAGCAACTTTCATGCCTTTATCGCTGGTTTCAGTAGAGTTTGCCATGGCCAATTTCTTGAAAATCAGAGTTATGCGGAAATGAGATTTCAAGAGGAAGAAAGGAAAAATTCGTACCAGAGACCATCAATTGATGGCTCTGATACCATGAGAAGATGAAGATGAATGAGAACTGAGAGCTGCCATAGCTGATTTGAACTCAAGAACTCAAGAATTTTCCATTGCAGAAGAAGGAAATTACACACAAAGAGGGAACCCGAAGACCTCTATAAATAGAGGTGTTTAAGCTAACTAACTGATTAATTAACAACCTGACTAATAAACTGCTCTTAACTAACTCTAGCTAACAATAGAAACGTATTACAAATAAAAGAAACGTGGCCACGCTTCAGCAACTTTAAACAAAAATAAACAGCACTCTAACCACAAACACGACTTTAACTATGAGCTAATTAGTACGACTCTTGACAGGGTTGTGGGAGTGTTTATTGAGCATATTGATGGTGATATGATAGGTCCAACTGAACTACATTAGATGGTGGGATAGATGAGCCATACTACAATCATGATTCTGATTCAAATTCAAGCACTGATTCAGTAGGCGGGAAATTAATATTGTCTGATTGCTTTGAAGAAAGTGATTATGCTCATCATCGTGGATGATGATTTGTATGTTGATAACATTGATGAAAAGGTTGAGTGGTGTGGAGTAATGGCACTTATACAGTAACTTCAAACAAAAACATAAAGACTTGACACTTAAAGACTTGATCTGGAAACCAGCCACAACAATAAGGGTGGTTGACTTTAACAGGGCCATGGAACAAATTGAAAGCACTTGATGTTGCATATTTAACTGGTTTTGTAATAAACCAACAATAAATTGGTCAAGGTCTCATTTCAGTACTTGGCTGAAATCTAACATGTTGGTCAATAATTTATATGAAGCCTTCAATAATGTGATAATGAAGGCAAGAGACAAGCCAATAATAAGCATGCTGGAGATTATCATAATCATATTTGATGAGAAGAGCCCATAGCTAGAGCGATAATATGTTGAAGGATCAGGGTGAAATTTGTCCCAATATTCAAAAATTGATGGAGAAACATAAGAAAAAATCTCATGAGTTTATACTAGAATAGGGTGACAGTGACAAAGTTGAGGTCAAGGATTGGTGACAAAATGGTAGTTGATTTGTCAAGTAGAACTTGCAGTTGTAGGAAATGGAATCTGAGTGGAATTCCTTGTGTACATGCAATTGCATGTATAGTTCATAGAAGGAAAAGAGTGGAAGAGTATGTAGAGCATTGGTACACCAAGAAGATATTTTTGAAAACATATGAAAAATTATTCAATCCAATGAGAGGTCAAGAAGAATCGCCTACTTCACAATTTGTGCCGTTAAAGCCATGGGATGTTCCACCTAGAAAAGTTGGGAGGCCTAAGTTACGTGCCAAGAGGAAAGAACCAAATCAGGTGGTGGCTCAAAGTGAAACAAGAAAGAATCTACAAAGAGGAGGCTCAAAGTATTCATTCACAAATTGTGCAAGAGAAGGGCATAACAAGAAAAGAAGTCAAGAACCAGCAAAAGGTCTTCTTGATACTCAGTGCTCTGTTTCTACTAAAAGAAAAAGTCAATTGAGTGTAAGTTATCTAAACTCTGTATATTTTCACAATTTGTTTATATGTAGCTTTTTTTTAATACAATTTATACTTTAATTAATCCTTATAATTGCTTCCTAACAAGAACATGATGGAGGAAATGTAATGCCTACAAGGATCTACAATATGTGTTCAAGCAATACTACGGCGACACAATGCAATGATGGCATTTCCACTGTCACAAGAATTTACAAGAAGTGAATTTTGTTGTTGAAAAAATCTACATTGTCCTAAATAGTAGTATGTATTGAAATAATTTTTTTTTTGGGCAGAAATCTGTTGCTAAGTTATTGGTGGTTAAAAACAATCATTAGTACTCTTGTTTGATTCTGTTGCTAAAAGCAGACCTTCTTTTGTTTGAATGTTGATGCTAAAATTGATAATACTTATTTTATAACTTGATACCTTAATAAGTCCAATTTTTTGAAGTACTAATTCCGCTTCAAAACTCACTGTGCAGTATCAAAATGTATTACTTTTTTTACCAGGATTTAAGACAAAGTATTTAACATTGGTTTCTAATAAATTTCTCCCTTCTGAGTGGATGAATTTCTATCTTCTAAGAGGGTAGGCTAGTATTTGAGGGTTAGTTAGAATCGATTAGGTTGAGGGTGCGCGAGGGTGTGTTGCCATCGGAGGGCGATATACTAAACTTTATCATGAGCTATGTTGTGGTGGCGCTCTATCTTGCTTGTGGATTGGGGACTCTTGTGCTTCATTTTACTCCTATTGTTTGTTTCAGCTTTTTGTTTCTTCCTGTTTCTTTTTGCGATTCTTCGTATCTCGTTGCTATCCAGTCTTTGTGTTTCTTGTGCAGCTTGCAAGCTCAATCGCGGGTGGGTGCAGGGCAGCTATTAATGTGCATAATACCTTGTTGGTCAGGACTATAGAATTGAATCTGGATCACCTAGATCGAGCATTGGTGCTCCCATAGGAGGAGGCGCGGGGGGGGGGGGGGGGGGGGGTTTGACACTATATGCGGGCGAATGGCAGGGAAAGAAGGGGTTTGAGAGGTTTTTGCTAGTGGGTCGTTTACTCACGCCAAGACCGTTTTGGTTTGATGTTCTTCAGGCGAAGTTAGTCGGCATTCTTAGGTCTGTGAGGGAAATGGAACTGAAACTGCTACCGGATAATATATTCCTCTTGAGATTCCAGCATGTGGCAGATGGGGACAAGGCATTGGTGGCGCGACCATGGATTTTTGACAGAAACCTTATTCTCCTCCGTCGGACTGATGTGGAGAATCCGTTGCAAGTGTCACTCACTAAATCACCATTCCATGTGCACATTCATGGACTTCCTCGGTGATTGATGAACAAATAAGTCGAGGCCGCTATTCACAATCGACTTGGTACTGTGATTGAACTGCCACAGAACCGGCCACAAAGTGCATGGGGGGCTCAGCTTACGATTAGGGTGTCCTTGGACGTCTGTCGGCTGTTGCACCAGTGCATGAAGGTTCAGTCACCAACCGGAGAGGAAATTACCGTGTTCTTTACGTATGAGAAGTTGTCTACGTTTTGTTATGGGTGCGGGGCTTTTGGTCATATTTATCAGGACTGTGGGCGGCAATTGGAAGGGGATGGGGCGAAAGTAGACGATCGAAAATTGCCATATGGGACGTAATTGAGGGAATCGAGGGCGGTCAAAGGAATGTAGGGGCTGGGTGGGAGTACCTGGGGGCGGTCCAGTAGTAGATGGGGGAGTAGCGGTGTGTGGGCAGGAAGGGACTTTGGGGGCAAACGGGGGGTGGCCATCTTTGAGGCGAGGTCTCCGGCAACCAAGGGATGGCAGACGATAGAGGGGGACGGTCGGCTGATGATGGGGCTGAGGGCGGAGGAGCGAGGGCAGCGAGATGAGGGGGAGTTGGCGGAGGAGGGTGGGAACGTGGGACGTGGAGAGGGGAAAATGGTGCTGTAGTCAGGGAAAGTAGGGGCTGGGGAGATAGATATAGTGAAACGTGGGGTGGGCTAGGTCGGAGGGGTTAGTGGGCTAGGCTAAGTGACATAGTATAGGGGGAATAGAAGTTTGCAAACAGGGGAGTACATATGTGGGCCGAGGGGTGTTGGATTTGGACAAAGGGGTTGGTGGGTTAGGTGGGCCGAGTGGCCGAGGGGGGCCCAAAGAGTTGAGGGCGGTTAGGGAGTTAGGTGGGCTAAAGAAAGTTGGGGGATTATCTACTGAGCCGAGTGAGGGGGTTTGGGCTGAGCCGAGTTCAGTTGTTAGTTTTGCTGGGCAACACGTTGGGCCTGCGGTGCTGGCCCTCCACAAGGTTTTTGTGAATGGGAACTGAATCGGAAGCCTGTTGGATAGCATGATAGCCCGGCCCGTGCGATGACCGTAGATCATGGGCGATACATGGACTCTCAGGTGGGGAAATTCTCGGCTGTGAGCCCCGTGAAACTTAATTGGGGAAATAGGGAAACGCGGTCAAGGCCGCCGGCTGTGGGAGTGGCCGAAATTCCGTGTAGGTCGCTGGAAGGGACGCTTCTGCGTCGGCGGTGTATTCCCATCGTAAATCAAGGTATTTTGTCGGTTTCATCTCCTCATCCCAATTCTTCTGGTTTGGCGGGGGGTGAGATGGAGCTCCCTTTAATCCAAGGGCAGAGCGGGCAACTGGGTGTTGTGGGGAGTTTGGGTGCTAAGGAGGAGGGGCGGGAGAAGGATCTAGTGGCGGTACCAGTGGTATTCATGGCGGGGGCAGGGGCTGGCCGTGGCGGAGGGGGATGGAAGGGATGGCGAGGGGGCGACTGATGAGTGGGGAGCCAGGCAAATGGAAAAGAGGGGGTAGGTGAGAGAACGACCATTGAAGCGGGTGTTGGTGGATGAGGACTTCAATTCAATAGTAGCGACAGAGGCGGCATTGCAGCCCTACTGAGAACAACGAGTGCTATAGCATGGAACTATTCGGGCTTGGAGTCGGCGTTGACGTTTCAGAAACTCAGAGAGGTTGTCCGAGATGTAGGACCTCAGTTACTATTTTTATCAACAGAGATGAAGTGTGGGCAGCAGGTGTTTGAGTGGATACGGGCACAATTGGATATGTTTGGGGTTTGCGTATCGACGGTAGGCAAGAGGGGAGGTTTGGCATTGTTTTGGAGCAAGGAAATTGTTGTGCAGCTACACTCTTTATCAAAAAATCACATAGATCAAATGTGTGTTTAGCAGCTTCTTCGGCTAAATGGGGGTTCATAGGGTTTTAGGGACCCGTAGAAAAGTGACAAGGGGAATTATTGGTTCAATTTAGTAGGCAATCTGATGTGCCATAGCTATGCGTTGGCGACTTTAATGAGATATTGAAACATCACAAGAAAACAGGGAGTCGAAGACCAGACTGGCAACTGAATGACTTTTGAACGGCGATGGCCCGAAGTGACTTGATGGATTTTGGCTTTCAGGGGCCATAGCCCATGTGATCCAACCGTAGGCAGGCACCGGATACAGTTCAAGCTCGATTGGATAGAGCCTGTGGTAACTCGGCATGGTGTGACCCGTTCCCGAATACTCAAGTTTTGAATATGGTAACACCGTGGTGAGAATACGGTGGGACCTGGGAGGAGGAGTGCAACGAGGACGGCGGAAGAGGCAGTTTAGATTTGAGGCTAAGTAGCTCCAATCTGAGGACTGTGGCAGGGTGGTGGCGGAGGCTTGGGCAGAGGCTGTCGGGGATGATCCGCATTATAGGGTTTGGCGATGAATTCAGGGGTGCCACATGGGTTGTTACAGTGGGACCGGGCAACCTATGGTATAGTGCGTCAGGATATCCAGGCGTTGGAGGCTCGAGTAATGGAACTGGAAGCAGGTACATTAGGCGAAACAGACCATCAAGAGCTAATGGGGGTACGACGGAGGTTAGAGGAATACCATGCATAGGAATTACTGCGGTGGCAACAACGTAGAAAAGTACACTGGCTACATGGGATAAATTAGATATAGATAAAAAAAACGAGATTTTGTGCCAGTAATATGAGTGGTGGCACCGGAATCCAACAACTAGGACTCACTATGAGAACCAGCAAAAACACCAGGTAATGGATAAGCAATATAAGTAGTTGAATTGGCAGCAAGTTGATGGATAAGTCACTCACATTCCTCTCGACTCAAGGAAACTTGATAGATTCCAGAACCGATACTTCAGGCTCACTAGAAGAGCATTGGCCTACTTAGGCTTGCCAGGTTTAATCCAGCATTTCTCAGACACAATGTCCCATATCGTTGAGTAGAAGCTGCGCTTCCACCTTCAGATAAATAAAGGAAAAAATGATTAGTTAATAATGGAATTGAATGCAAAAAATATAAATAAAAACATTGATAGTAATGAAGGGGCAGGGTCCTTTGTCTGTATATGTGTATATCTAAATATATTATACCGTAAAGAGCCATGGTGTGAAGCAATGAGGGGATCGGGACTATATAGAAATTGCCATAAAGCTTGACCATGTAGGCGGAAGGCGAGAGATAGCAAAATATACAAAAATTGCGATAAAATCCGACCATGTAAGCGTAAGGCGATCAAAATAAAAGAGTATCTTAAATTATGACCGACAAAGAGAAAGTTAAAATAAATTGGAGAAGAGTAATTTTGGGAACCTCTTGCATTTCGTTAAACTAGCAAGTATGAACTCAGTCCAAAACGCCATCCAAACGCCCAAACAACACCATAAATCGGCAAATCCGGGCATGAATGGCAACACAGACTTCATTCATACCCACAATTTAACGGAATGACCCAAAGGGTCTCCTTTCCATATTCATTCAGTTTCTCCCTTTATTTATCATTGACTTAAAAAACTTTTTTCTAAGACATTTGCTATCTCTATTGCCATAGATAATTCAACAGTAGTGATTCAGCCTTTCATTAGGGTAAGAACTAGAATATAAAGAAATTTTAAAACAAAAATTTAAAGAACAAAAACTTACAGAATTTAAAGGCTCAGCACTGTACAAACAACTTTTTATAACTAAGGACGAAAAGTTTTTCCAAGTTGCTTCAGCTTCAGTGCATGAAGACTTCCGAAGGCTTATTTACAACTGAACTAATGAAAGCAATTTATAGACAAAGGTGGTGGAGTCTATTTAATTATTCGGACTCCAAATTAGATTCCACATCTAGGATGTGGCTTTCTACATTGAGGACAAGTGTTGGCAGTATTTCTGGATGCATGACACGTGTCCATTTGCGGTGGTGCTTTTAAATTAGTCAGTCTCTAATTTTTGCTTCAAATCTAATGCCAGGCCTTGATTAATTTCAAAAAACTGCTTTCTTTTGATTCTAATCATTTATGGTTGTCCTTCCTTTGACTTTAAGAAGATTTTGAGGCTCCAGTTTTTTTATTTTGCCTTTAAAGCACTTTTGATTCCTTGGAAAAATTGATCAAGGAGATCTTCTTGATTGGTTCCCTCATCATGGTCTTGTGATTCTCCTGTTAAGCAAGAGTATCTATTTTCTTCTTCTTTAGAAGAGGTTTCCATAGGTTATTCAATCCCTGAAATCATCTGCTTCAGATCTTTTTGAACTTGATGGAGATAATACCTCTCTTCCTTCTGATTCTTTGAGATAATTGTTCAAAGGGACTAGGAGCCTGATTTTCTTCCTTTTGAATAAGGATTCTATATTCCTTGAGTTTCTCCTCCATTTCATCCAAGGCTTCTTGAGAAATATATTATTGTCTTTGGATTAATCTGCATTAGCTTGGTCCAGAATTTAGAACAAGATCATCTTTTAACGCAAGGAATTTTTTGTAGGGTAAATCCTACTTCTGGTAGCCACTTCCATATCAATGGAGTGAGAATTCCATAAAAAAGAAGAGAGAAGTCATTCCATCTATCCATTTTGCTGACCTTTCTGCCTGAATGATTTTCGGCGAACAATTGATCCATTCTGTAAAATATCATTGGAAAATTTCAGGTAAAATAGAGATTGGCGGACCGTGATTTAGCGACAGTTGAAACATCCAATTTGGTATGTCTTGTTGAAAAATTAATGGACAAATTTTGGAAAACCATGTGTGCTTTCTCTTGTAGTTTTCATAGAGAAGGGTTTATTGAATGCTTCCGCATATCCCAATAATTGAATTTTATCTGATTCTTTCGTTCAGGGTGAATATACTCCTTTTCACCTAATGGGTGAATTCCCCATTCGACAACAGTGATAAATTTTTTGGTTACTGCTCTAAAATAATTGAACTCCTTGCCATTGTGGGAGTATATGTAATTGATTTCTACACTTTGGGTAGCCTTAAGAATATATTCATAATGGACCTTTGGCTTGTATGGCCCTAATGTGAAGGCGATAACACCGAGATATTTTTTGACGAGATACCATGGATCTTTTTCCCATCTCAAGTCATCATATTTTAGGAATATAATTACTTCTTGATATTCATTGAATTTATAATTTATCGAATCGTCCTCTTCCTCTTGTAGTACCTTAACATAGGATGGTGATGACGACGATGACTCATCAGTAGTTAATTTTCTGCTCCTTCTTGAATTTGAGAAATTGTTTGAAGAGTTCATTCTCTTCTTCAGAGATTTTATTATATTTCCCTATTCTGAAAACATTTTCTTTGATAAGTGGCCTATTACCTTGGCGTATAATTTCGCCTGGTCTAAACCTACCTTCTCTTTGATTAAAGGAGCCTCGGCCTCTTCCTCTTCGAGGAAGCATTCCTGTAAAATAAAGGTTATTCATTTATCTGGCATAATATCCTGTAATTTTTTGGTGATATAACAAATTTGCTATCCAAATATTTTTCATGTGATATTGATAAGAAACATCTGCATTAGGGTATTGAATAAGAATTTCAGAAATAATTTCTTTTATTCTATCAATTTTCTTTCTTGTTATTCTTTGGATTCTTTTAAGTCTTGCTCTATATTCAACTAGCTCATCTCAAAATTCAAATTTATACACAGGGCACTTTATTCCATTCATAAAGTAAGTTTCTCGTTCAATCCTCTCTTTAGCCCAATAATCTGGAATTTTGAGGAGATACTTACTCCTGCAAAAAAATTCATACCCAATCCAGTTAAATTTTTCAATGTTTATGTTCATTTACATATTCTCTTGATAGGAAATCAAGGAGACTATTAGTCTTTCATTTACTATGTTCTGTAGTAAAATTAAATGGGGCTAAGTTTGCTTACCATCTGGCAAACATCTGTTTAAAAACATCATGTTCAAAGTCTTTATTGAATATAAACTTAACAGCAGAACAATCTTTTCTGATACTAAATTCTTGGTTTAACAAGTAAATCTTGAAATTTGAAAACACATTTTGTTAGAATAGGTGACCGGCAAGCCAATTAGATTGGCCTTGATGTAATCTATTTCTGACAATGTCATTGTAATTGTAATATTCTTATATGAATAAAGTGAGTATTCATGTTTGGCAGTTCCATTTGTTGTGCTCGCTATTTATGTTTATTTCATTAACATCACAACAAAGCCCACAGGCCAAACAAACAACCCATGTAGTTGGGTTGCGCATTGGATGGCAGCTATGAAACCAACTTCTGAGGGTTAGGTCTGAAATGTTCCAAGTCGAGGACCTTGAGACAGGGCATCAAGAGTCCTATACAGACTTGAACTAAGGATTGCATTCATTGGATGAGTGCCGTGTTTCATCGGCGACAGACGTTGGACGTCTATGCAATATTAGTGGGTTAGTTGACAAGGATGTCAGCTGACTGAACTGACTCACGGGAATCGTCATATGGAAGCCTTGGAGGCTTGGTCGGTATGACTGGCATTCCCGGCTCCGATAGTACGAGATTAGTCCTCGGACTTGAGGAATCATGGCAGTCACATGCATATGATGGTTGTATCTAGCATCTGGCAAGGGATGTCTGTATCTGGGATACGTTCATCATAAGCCTTATACAGTGCAGTCGGAATATGTATTGAGGACGGTGGATTCCAAGATAGGATCCGTCACCTGTCAGTATATGACAGTCGAGTCTCCTATGCGCTCTGAGACAGTTTAAACTCTTATAAGTCTGTGGCCACAGCGATTGGCCGAGTAGGGAATGGTTTCCCACGTCGATCGATAGAGTAAACGTGCCTCGAGTTACTGAGCATAGTTGTCTTGTCCAGGATGGGAACCGACGTCCAATTCCATGCCTTAGACTTAGACCGGGAGACGGATGATGGAAGGACCGTACTCGTATGGAACTCGGGAGCCTAAATGTTCACGCCAACATTCACCTAGTCTCTAGTGCCATGGACCGTTGCTAGACGGCCACCCATGGTGACGGGCGTTTTTTTCGATTAATGGTTAATCGAAAAACAATTAATTAAATTGGATTTAATTGATCTATTGTGTTGGACACAAGCCCAAGTCTAGCTGAGGGTGAACCTAATGAGTCACACACAAATCACTTTGGATTTGGCGGAATTAATTTGGAATTAATTCTAGAAGAAGCGAATAAATTTAATCGGATTAAATTTATTCAAGAGAGAAAATAAATGATTGGATCATTTATTGAGAAATCCATTTGATGGATGGTCCAAGAATTAATTAATTGGATTAGTTAATTTTTTGGACTAAGAACCTTTGAATTAATTGGATTAATTTATCGGGTTTTGGCTAGAATAGTTGATTGGATCAATTATTCTTGATTTGGACTTATGTTTATTTAATTGGATTAAATAAATAATTGGGCTTCAATTGGATTGAAATTAATTAGATTAATTAATGCCCAATGGATATATGTTTGGACTTTATTTAATTTGATTAAATACAAGTCCAAAAACATAAAGGTCCAAGTCCATTTTTTCATGCAAGTTGAAGCTAGTTAAGGAAGAGTTTCAACTCTTCCATATATGTACATGATGTGCACGAATTTTTGCCCTTTTGTGGGTGGTTTTTCTTTGCTATCATGTGTAGTGGATATGCTAGAAGTGTGTGTATGTGGAAGTTGCCTTGGAGGTTACTTGTGTAGGTGGTTTTTTTGAACACTACATTCCATATACACAAAACTACTTTGCTAGACATTTTTTGATATCACTTGCTTCATTTTGCTGGAGATTTTAGGCCAAAATACTCTCTGAAAATTCTCTCTTTTAGTGTTCATACTTCTTAGAGAAGATTGAACAAAAACATTCCAAGGTACACTAATCGATAGTGCTTTCTTTGGAATTGTTTCTTCTTCTTTGTTTCTATTTTCTATCTAGCAATAGAGTAGAAATAAATCCATGGTGTGGTGTGGATCGCATTAGAGGAGTTCTACGTTGAGCTCTCAAGTGGACGAACAAAGAAGGAAAAGAAAGGAACAACGCACGAACACGTTCTACATAAACGGATAAAGGTTGGTTTCCTTTTACATTTTGTGCAATTTTGTTTTTCTCCTTTTAAGCCACATGTCCTGCATGTTTTATTTTGTTGTTTGTGCTTTGACAAAACACCGAACGCCCGGGAACTTCAAAGGGAACACCCCTTTGAATCCAATTTAAATTATGTCTTAAATTAACGTTTTTTACGCTTCCGTTGCGTTCCCGGGCCGTACCCGATTCTTTCAGTGGTATCAGAGCCCGGTTCGGTTTTGTGGCTTTAAGGATTTACATGTTATTATGTGTAAAGCATGTTGAACGTGTTTTAAATGCTTTTGGAAAGCATGTTTTATGGTTTTTCTAGCATGATTAAATGTATGAAAATATATGTTAATTTTGGTTTTGAAATTATGGATATCTATGCATTTTATGAGAATTTGATTTTCTGTAAATGCATGTTTTTAGTTCAGTTTTACAGCAGAAATTTAAAGAAAAAAAAAAAAAATTTGGAAAAGTTCAGCAGCCGTCTGCTTGCTGCTGCCTGCCGGCCGGTCACTGGGCCAGCAGGCGCGCAGGCCGGACGCGCGCGCGGGCAGTGGCCTGCGCGCGCTGCCTGGCGCGCGCGCCCGCTGGCCGTGCGTGCTGGCGCGCAGCGCAGGCAGGCGGCCTGCGCGCATGCGCGCGCCCAGCGCGCGCGGGCGTGCGCTGCGCGCAGGCGCTGTGCGCTGGGCGCGCAGTGCTGCGCGCGCTGGCCGCGCGCGCGCGTGCGGCCGGCAGTCGGCAGGTCTGGGACGTCTAGGCCGTTTTGCATCGTTTTTCGTGAAAATTTCAATTTTCTGATTTCTGCTGTTTTCTGAATGTTAGTAATTTTGGCATATTTTAATTTTAGTTAAATTGGATTTTTCTAAAATTATTTTTTGATGCCTTAGATTATTTTGGAAATGGTTTCCAAACTAAAATGGTTTATACATTGGATGTATGGGTGATATCCATTTTTTCAATTGCATTATTAATATATTATTTTCTGCACTTAATTATGTTTATGGTTAGATATTGGATATCTTGTTATAAATACATGGTATGTATTTATGTGTTGGCATATTTATATTTGATGTAAATGTGCTTTGTGGTTGTTGTTTATTTGATAAACAATAAGGATGATCACTAGCCCTTTTTAGCCTATGTATGGTTTAATTTATTGTTGGGTGAGGCCTGCGTGCCTCTTTGTTTTTCTTCTCTCTATCGTTTTTTAGCCTTGGAATAATAAGGCTTTCTTTCTCTCTATTAATGTACTCCCCCCGACTTATGATTGGGGTTTCTTTTAAGTTGTAATGAGAGTAGATTAGATGGTGAGGATTTATTTTTATTAATTGTAAGCTTCCAAGGAGATGAAGGTCCGGTGGAAGGAGCCCATGATGGAAGGTCAAGAAGAACAAAGGAGGAATTTTTACAAGGCCCCATTAGAATGATAATGGGATGTAAATATTGTAATAGTGTAGGTCTACCCTAGTTTGACCATAGATCCACTGCGGGCTCAGTGGATCACTTAGGAATGGGCTTGTGATCATCCTAACAGGGGCGTGCTAGGCTTGTTTTGCATGTGCTTAAGTTTTTTTTTTATGCTTTGATGTATGGTGTGTTTGGAATGCATCTTATTACATTATATGTATAAATCTTGAGCATGCAAAATACTAATCATGATGAGGTCTCGGTCTTAATAAAATGATGAACTCTCACTTGGATGGTCCAAGTAAATATTAGGCCCAAAATGGAATTAAATCAAATGGTTTGATTATTCCAAGCCTTCCATCCGTAATAATGTAATGAGGAAGCTACTTTCCTCTAAAGCGTGGTCTCACGAGTCGTGGCACGTTTTGGAATGAAAGAAAGCTGCATTATTGTTACGAACAAAGGAATATGCTCTTGTTTCCCTGTCTCACGAGTCGTGGGGGGCGACAGTTGAGATATGATTTGGTTGATGGGTCGGGCCTAACGCCGAAGTAACATGATTCGCTTGGAGTCCTCGGAATCATGTGAAAGAGGTGAGGCAAAATATCTTGGGAATCTCATTGGATGAGAATGGTATTGGATACCTCCCAC
Source organism: Sesamum alatum (assembly GCA_034509735.1). Lineage (NCBI taxonomy): Eukaryota > Viridiplantae > Streptophyta > Magnoliopsida > Lamiales > Pedaliaceae > Sesamum > Sesamum alatum. Next base: position 19,121,218 of record JACGWO010000010.1, on the reverse strand, counting down.
AAAGCGTTTTCTATGTGAATCGTAAAAGCGGGGCATGGAGAATTGCGTTTGTGGATCCCAAGCCCACTAGGAAATGGTTTCCCGAAACCCCACTTGAGAGTGGTGGGCTTTCGTAGAAATAGTGGGAGGGTTAATGACTAAAGACCATGTCATAAACCTTAATTAATATTACAATTCGTTTGCTAATTTCTGCTTTACATTTTTGAATGTAGATGTCTAAGAACCCGTTATCTATGATTATGGAGACTAATAAGTTTAATGGAACAAACTACAACGATTGGCTGCGTAATCTGAGGATTGTCCTCGATTACGAAAACCAGGCTTATGTTCTGGATAAGCCATTTCCCGTAACCTTGCCGGAAGGTTCCTCGCCAGAAGAGCGTTTGACGTTCGAAAAATGGCATGAGGATGACCGCAAGGTACGCAGCATCATACTGGCATCCATGACCAATGAGATCCAGAAGCAGTATGATAGGCTGGACCATGCCAACGCGATAATGCTCCGCTTACAGGATATGTACGCGGTTCCGGATAGGCATATTAGATATGCCGCCACAAAAGCATTTTTCGGCACCAAGATGACTGAAGGATCCTCTGTACATGAACATGGGATCAAGATGCTTTCCCTTGTGGAAAAACTCGAGGATCTCAAAGTTGGGCTTGATAATGATACATATATAGATGTGATCCTTCAGTCTCTTCCTCCCTCTTACGACCCTTTTGTCGTGAATTACAACATGAATGGGCTTGAGAAGTCCATACACGAGTTGATAAACATGTTGACCCAGTTCGAAGCAACGACCAAAAAGGTCTGCGCCGGCGATACTGGTTGGGGAGGCTTCGACCTCTAAGGCGAAAGGCAAGAGGGCCGGACGCTGGAAGAGGAAGAAGGGAAAGGCAAAAGCCGCTGCTAGCGCTCCTGTTGCCCCAGTGGGGATGGGCAAAGGAAAGGGAAAGGTTGGACCGCAGCAATCGAGGGCAAATGATGTTTGCATGCATTGCCATGGAAGAGGGCATTGGAAGAGGGACTGCCCCAAGCTCCTCTCCAATCAAGGTATGTTTGTTATTGAGGTTAACATGATTACTAATTCTGCTTCTTGGGTATTGGATACCGGGTGTGGAGCTCACATCTGCAATGGTTTGCAGGTGCTGGAAAGAAGCAGAAAGCTAAGTAGGGACGAGGTCGTGCTGAGGCTGGGTGATGGCAAGGCTATTGCTGCTGAAGCTGTAGGTCTAGTCCACTTAGTTGTTAGTGATCAAGTTAGGATAGAATTAAAAGATTGCTATTATGTACCTAGCATGATCAAGAATATCATTTCAATACCGTTGTTAGACAATGCTGGTTTTGAGTTCATGATCAATAAAAATTGTTTTTATTTGATGAAGAATGGTTCTTCACATCTGCTAGGTAAACTTCATAATGGTCTTTATATTCTTCAACAGCGTGATTTGATCATGACTGCTCAAAACAAACGAAAAATGGATAATCAAGAAAACGCACAGATTTGGCATGCAAGGCTAGGTCACATCTCTCAAGACAGGATTAGGAGGTTGGTGGACTCAAAGAGTCTAGAAATAGATGATTTGGACCATCTACCGGCCTGTGAGTCTTGTCTAAAAGGGAAAATGACCAAGAAGCCCTTTGTTAGACAAAGCATGCTTGCCAGTGGTCTGTTGGATTTGATCCATTCAGATGTCTGTGGACCACTAAATACACAGGCCAGAGGAGGGTTTTCTTACTTCATAACTTTTACCGATGATCACTCACGGTATGGTTATGTTTACCTTATGAGGTACAAGTCTGAGGCTTTTGGAAGGTTTAAAGAGTTCAGGCTTGAAGTTGAAAACCAAACTGGTCGCAAAATTAAAGCCCTTCGATCGGATCGACGTGGTGAGTATTTGAGTGGGGAATTCTTGGATTACTTAAAAGAGAATGGGATTCTCTCTCAATGGACTCCTCCCGGAACGCCACAACTGAACGGCGTCTCTGAAAGGAGGAATCGAACCTTGTTGGACATGGTTCGATCCATGATGAGTTTTACCGAACTGCCCTTATCCTTCTGGGGTTATGCTCTTGAGACGGCGGCCAAGTTATTAAACATGGCGCCTTCTAAGACTGTGGCCCAGACGCCATATCAGATATGGCATGGCAAGCCTGCTTCCTACAAGTACTTGAGAGTGTGGGGTAGCCCTGCATACGTCAAGAGACTAGTAGGAGACAAACTGGACTCGAGGTCTAGTTTGTGCAGGTTCGTGGGTTATCCTAAGGAAACTGCGGGGTATTATTTTTATGATCCTTCCGAGCAAAAGGTTTTTGTCTCGAGAAACGCAGTGTTCCTGGAAAAGGGTTTTCCAGCAGATACCCGTCGTGAGGAATTGCTCCTTGAGGAATCAAGTGAGGCAATACCTCAAACGGATGCAGCGACATCATCTGCACCTGTAGTTCCCACTGACGATATTCCTGTCCTCCGAAGGTCGACTAGAGTTTCCCATCAACCTGATAGGTATGGGTTTCTGGGTCTGACCGGTCAGTTAGACAATGATCCAAAGACCTACGGAGAAGCGATGTCGGACATCGATTCGGGAAAATGGGTTGAGGCCATGAAATCCGAAATGGACTCTATGAGTTCAAACAAGGTTTGGACCTTAGTAGATCCACCCAAGGGTGTCAAGCCCGTCGGGTGTAAATGGGTCTACAAACGTAAGCTTGGAGCTGATGGGGAGGTGACTACCTTCAAGGCCAGGCTTGTGGCAAAAGGTTATACTCAGCGGCCTGGGGTCGATTTTGAGGAAACCTATTCGCCCGTAGCCATGGCTAAGTCCATTCGGATTATGCTTGCCATAGCTGCATGGTATGACTATGAAATATGGCAGATGGACGTGAAAACGGCCTTCCTTAATGGATTTGTTGAGGAAGAGATCTATATGGATCAACCGGAGGGTTTCACATCTGTTGGAGAAGAGCAGAAGGTCTGCCATCTCCAAAGGTCCATCTATGGTCTCAAACAAGCTTCCCGAAGTTGGAATATCCGTTTTGATGAAGTCATACGGGGTTATGATTTCATCAAGAACGAGTTCGACCCTTGTGTATACAAGAAGGTCAGTGGGAGCTCGGTTGCGTTCCTAGTGCTTTATGTGGACGACATCTTACTCATTGGGAATGATGTAAAGATGTTAGGTGACACGAAAGCATGGTTATCCACACAATTCTCCATGAAGGATTTGGGTGATGCTTCCTACATCCTAGGCATCAAGATTATCCGGGATAGATCTAAAAGGATGTTAGGAATGACCCAAACCTCGTATGTTGAGAAAGTCTTGAAGAGATTCAAGATGGAAAACTCCAAACGAGGATTCCTTCCTATGAGGCATGGGGTTAAACTGTCCAAGAAGCAGTCTCCTAAGACTGATGAGGAAGTTAGAAGGATGTTGGACATCCCCTATGCTTCCGCCGTAGGCAGCATACAGTATGCTGTGCAGTGCACAAGGCCCGATGTCGCTTTCGCTTTGAGCGTAACGAGCAGATATCAGGCTTGTGCTGGTGAGGCTCACTGGACTGCAGTCAAGACCATTCTTAAGTACCTGAGAAGGACTAAGGATATGTTCTTGGTTTACGGTGGTGGAGAGTTGATTCTGGAAGGCTACAGCGACGCTAGCTTCCAGTCTGATGAGGATGATGCCAAGTCTCAATCTGGATTTGTATTCTGGCTGAATGGTGGTGTGGTGGCTTGGAAAAGTTCCAAGCAGGATACTACAGCTGATTCCACCACGGAAGCTGAGTACATAGCGGCTTCGGAAGCAGCTAAGGAGGCGGTTTGGATGAAAAACTACATCCAAGAGTTGGGTGTAGTGCCTAGCATTGCCGAGCCAGTAGTTATCTTCTGTGATAACAACGGGGCTATAGCGCAAGCGAAGGAACCGAGATCTCATCACCGATCCAAACACATTCTTAGACGCTACCATCTGCTTAGAGAGATGGTGGGAAGAGGTGACGTTCGGATGGACCGAGTTCACATCGGCAGAAAATACGGTAGATCCGCTTACCAAGCCAGTGTCGCAGGTTGCTCATACTCAGCATCTTGGGAAGATGGGTTTGAGGGTCATGAGTGATTGGCTTTAGGGTCAAGTGGGAGATTGTTAGAATAGGTGACCGGAAAGCCAATTAGATTGGCCTTGATGTAATCTATTTCTGACAATGTCATTATAATTGTAATATTCTTATATGAATAAAGTGAGTATTCATGTTTGGCAGTTCCATTTGTTGTGCTGGCTATTTATGTTTATTTCATTAACATCACAACAAAGCCCACAGGCCAAACAAACAACCCATGTAGTTGGGTTGCGCATTGGATGGCAGCTATGAAACCAACTTCTGAGGGTTAGGTCTGAAATGTTCCAAGTCGAGGACCTTGAGACAGGGCATCAAGAGTCCTATACAGACTTGCACTAAGGATTGCATTCATTGGATGAGTGCCGTGTTTCATCGGCGACAGACGTTGGACGTCTATGCAATATTAGTGGGTTAGTTGACAAGGATGTCAGCTGACTGAACTGACTCACGGGAATCGTCATATGGAAGCCTTGGAGGCTTGGTCGGTATGACTGGCATTCCCGGCTCCGATAGTACGAGATTAGTCCTCGGACTTGAGGAATCATGGCAGTCACATGCATATGATGGTTGTATCTAGCATCTGGCAAGGGATGTCTGTATCTGGGATACGTTCATCATAAGCCTTATACAGTGCAGTCGGAATATGTATTGAGGACGGTGGATTCCAAGATAGGATCCGTCACCTGTCAGTATATGACAGTCGAGTCTCCTATGCGCTCTGAGACAGTTTAAACTCTTATAAGTCTGTGGCCACAGCGATTGGTCGAGTAGGGAATGGTTTCCCACGTCGATCGATAGAGTAAACGTGCCTCGAGTTACTGAGCATAGTTGTCTTGTCCAGGATGGGAACCAACGTCCAATTCCATGCCTTAGACTTAGACCGGGAGACGGATGATGGAAGGACCGTACTCGTATGGAACTCGGGAGCCTAAATGTTCACGCCAACATTCACCTAGTCTCTAGTGCCATGGACCGTTGCTAGACGGCCACCCATGGTGACGGGCGTTTTTTCGATTAATGGTTAATCGAAAAACAATTAATTAAATTGGATTTAATTGATCTATTGTGTTGGACACAAGCCCAAGTCTAGCTGAGGGTAAACCTAATGAGTCACACACAAATCACTTTGGATTTGGCGGAATTAATTTGGAATTAATTCTAGAAGAAGCGAATAAATTTAATCGGATTAAATTTATTCAAGAGAGAAAATAAATGATTGGATCATTTATTGAGAAATCCATTTGATGGATGGTCCAAGAATTAATTAATTGGATTAGTTAATTTTTTGGACTAAGAACCTTTGAATTAATTGGATTAATTTATCGGGTTTTGGCTAGAATAGTTGATTGGATCAATTATTCTTGATTTGGACTTATGTTTATTTAATTGGATTAAATAAATAATTGGGCTTCAATTGGATTGAAATTAATTAGATTAATTAATGCCCAATGGATATATGTTTGGACTTTATTTAATTTGATTAAATACAAGTCCAAAAACATAAAGGTCCAAGTCCATTTTTTCATGCAAGTTGAAGCTAGTTAAGGAAGAGTTTCAACTCTTCCATATATGTACATGATGTGCACGAATTTTTGCCCTTTTGTGGGTGGTTTTTCTTTGCTATCATGTGTAGTGGATATGCTAGAAGTGTGTGTATGTGGAAGTTGCCTTGGAGGTTACTTGTGTAGGTGGTTTTTTTGAACACTACATTCCATATACACAAAACTACTTTGCTAGACATTTTTTGATATCACTTGCTTCATTTTGCTGGAGATTTTAGGCCAAAATACTCTCTGAAAATTCTCTCTTTTAGTGTTCATACTTCTTAGAGAAGATTGAACAAAAACATTCCAAGGTACACTAATCGATAGTGCTTTCTTTGGAATTGTTTCTTCTTCTTTGTTTCTATTTTCTATCTAGCAATAGAGTAGAAATAAATCCATGGTGTGGTGTGGATCGCATTAGAGGAGTTCTACGTTGAGCTCTCAAGTGGACGAACGAAGAAGGAAAAGAAAGGAACAACGCACGAACACGTTCTACATAAACGGATAAAGGTTGGTTTCCTTTTACATTTTTGTGCAATTTTGTTTTTCTCCTTTTAAGCCACATGTCCTGCATGTTTTATTTTTGTTGTTTGTGCTTTGACAAAACACCGAACGCCCGGGAACTTCAAAGGGAACACCCCTTTGAATCCAATTTAAATTATGTCTTAAATTAACGTTTTTTACTCTTCCGTTGCGTTCCCGGGCCGTACCCGATTCTTTCACATTTAACAATAGCTAGTACTTGTTTAGCCACACTAGTGTTAGAATAGGTCACTAGAAAGCCAATTGATTTGGCAGTTTTTAATCTATTTGACAACTCGATGTAATGTAAAATCATGTAATGAATAAAATGAATATTCGTTACCATTGGTATTTTCTTTATTGTGCTCATTCCATATGTTAAAATATCGTTTTACATATATCACAACAAAGCCCACAAAACACGCTAACAACTCATGCAATTAGGTTACACATTGAATGGTGGTTATGAAACCAACTGATAAAGGTTTGGATCTAAAACATTCCAAGTCAAGGACCTGGAGACAGGGCATCGAGAGTCCTATAGAGACTTTCACCAAGAGTCGTATTCATTAGATGAGTGTCATGTTTCATCGGCGACAAGCGTGGGATGCCTATACAAACTTGGTGGATTGGTCGACTGGGGTCGAGCCGACTGAGTTGACTCGCAGGGATCATCATATGAAGCCTTGGAGGCTTGGTCGGTATGATTGGATTTTTCCTGGTTCCGATAGTATGGGAGTAGTCCTCAGACTTAAGGAACCACGACAGTCACGTGCAGACGATGGCAGTATCTTGGATCTGGTGAGAGGTGATAATGTCGCAGACATGTTCATTATAAGTCTTGTCCAGTGCAGTCAGAATGTATAGCGAGGATGATGGGTTTCAAGAAGAGGATCCGTCCGCTACCAGTATGTGACAAAGATATCTCCTATGCACTCGGAGACACGTTCATGTTACTTTAAACCTGTGGTCGCAGTGGTTGGTCGAGCAAGAAATAGTTTCCTGCGTTGATGCAATGAGGCATGCGCAGTCTCGAGTATTAAGCATAGACACCTAGTCAAGGATGGGAACCGATGCCCAATTCCATATCCTAGACTAAGGTCGGGAGACGATAGACAGAAGGACCATACCCGTACGGAATCGGCGCCTAAATGTTCACGTCAACATTCACCTTGTCTCTAGTGCCATGGACCGTTGCTAGATGGCCACCCATGGTAACGGGCCCTTGTGGGACACCGACCCAAGTCTAGTTGAGGGTGCACCTAAAGGGTCACAAAACAAATCACCAAGAAAGTGGAGAAATTGGCTTGGAGTCAATTTCGGAGGATAGTTAAGTAATTGGATTACTTAAGGGATTGTCCATTGGATGGACGTGCCGATATTGTATTGGGCCCCGTCTAATCGATAAATGGGATTTATCGATTAACATAGAAAGTTGAGACCTTGGATCTTTTGATTGGATTAAAAGATAAGGGAGAATTATTTAAGTGGACCTTGAATTAAATTGGATTTAATTTTGGGTTCGTTGCAATTAGATTACAATGGAACTCGGTCCATTAATTTTTTGACTCGAGAGGTGTGTTAATTCCACTTTTGGAATAGGAAGAAGTTGGACTTCTTCCCTAAATAGGCATGGCCGAAAATACCACCTTGGAGGAGGCAAAAATCGGCCATGCTATGCTTGATGTGGTTGACTTGTCTCTTTTGGTAAGAGACAAATCAATTGCAATCAAGCCTCTCTCTTTTGATATGATTTAATCATACCTTAAGAGATGGTAGGCTTGATTGAAGAATTAATTGGATTGATTGGGATGTATCTAGACATCCTTGGATGAACCTAGACCCAATACAATAATCACATTAATTTTGTATATATATGAGTATATACCAAACATCATAGCAGGAGAATAATTATTCATCTTTTCTAGGAAAAGAAGAAGAAAAATCACTCCTCTCTCCCTTAGCTCTCGACCTCTCTCTCTCTCTCCCTTTACATTGTGTTCTTCATTTGAACTAGGATCAATTGGAAGAACAAAGTGAGTTTAAGAAGAACACTAATTGATAGTGTTGATCTTCTTAAACCGAGTCCTTCTAGATCCGTTTTTCTCTAGCAAGGAAAACGAGCATCTCTTCCGGTGTGTGTGGATCACTTTTGGAGAGTTCACACTTTTGAGTTTTGTGAGCATTCCGGAGAGGAACAATGCAAGTGGCCTATCACAAGATAAACTACAAAGGTAACTTCAGTCAATTACGCTTTCGTAGTTTATTATTATTCTCTATGCCCTATGTTCAATATACGTATATAATATTGGTACATCCTACATCGAACGCCCGGTTGAGTACTCAAGGGAACACCCCTTGGGATTTTACGATTATGATTTTGAATATTTTTTAAATATGCGCATTCTCACGCTTCCGCTCGCGCTCCCGGGCGGATCCCCTTGTCCTTGAGATATATATGCTCCAACTTGAGGGGAAGTGTTAGACGATTGATTAGGATATTGTGTATATTCTCGTATTTATAGTTGCTATTCTTGGTAGATAGCAATCATATCCTTACATTATTCGTAATTCTTTACAGTCCTAACACTATATACTTGGGATTAGTTTTTCAATAAAATTCAATCCCTTCTCTTCTTCCTACTTAACAAGTTCTTCTAAGTGGCCATGTGAAAATACCACATGTTGTATATGTTCCTCAACTCACTTGCAACTTAATTCTTTCCAGAAGTTAATTGAAGATTTAAATTGTACTGTTACATTAACTGAAAAAACTATGTGTGATACAGGACTACCCTTAGAGGATGGTGATTGTGAAAGATTGTGGATCGTCCTGGGAAATAGCGCGAATGCGGAAGCGCGGTATAAATTTAAATAACGAAATTTAAACATGCTTTTACGAAAAATAAAGAACACGTTCAAGGGGTGTTCCCTTGAAGTTCCGGGTGTTTAGCGTATCTCATGAATTAAAAGCATACAAGAATCATGGAGGCCATAGGATTAAAAAATAAAAGAGGGACAAAAAAATAAATCGGAACCTACTGATTGTCGTTTTCGTCTTCTAACCGGTACTCGCGTTGTTCCCTGATTTGCACCAAATCTCGTATATGAGACTCTCCAAATTGTGACACACAATCCACCCACGAATCTTGCACGTCGTGCTAGCGAACAAACAAGTATTTTGGAGATGATGGATCAATCACACGTTATTAGGTTAACGGGATTAATCCTCCTATGTTCAATTGTTCCAAGAACAAAAGAACAAGAAAAAACAATTTTCTTGGAGAGAAAAGAGAGAGAGGGCGGACGAGAGAGGAGAGGGAGAGAAGAGTGTGTGTGTGTGTTTCAAGATTCATCATCCTTCCAAAGGTGAAAGGCTAGGAGTATTTATAGAGGAGGAGTTTAATCCTCTTCAAACTTCAACTCTAGAAGACTAATTTGACTAGGATTTTGACCTAGTCAAAGTCCTAGTCAAAGTAGTAATTTGACCTAGTCAAATTAATCCTAGCCATCCATCCCTCCTTTTAATCTCAACCATTAATTTAATTTAATGGAATATTTAAAACCTATTTAAATATTCCAAAGGATAATAAATAAATATAATAAATATAAATATTTATTTTAGGCCCATTAAATTAATTTTCTAATAAATCTAATTTATTAGATTAATTCCTTTTATCTAATAAAAGGAATTAAACTCTTTCCAAGAAAATTAAGGACCCGATTAAATCCAATTTAATAATTCCATTTCTTCAAATATTTAATTCTAAATTAAATACTTAATGTGTGTGGATTGTGAAAGAAATCGGTGGATCGTCCCGGGAATTGCGCGAATGCGCAAGCCCGATAAAAATAAACATATGAAAATTAAAGCATGCGTTAAATTTAAAAGTACACGCTCAAGGGGTGTGCCCTTGAGGTTCCCGGGCGTTCGGTCTATCTCATGATCATATAACATGTAAAGAAATCATGGAGGCCATAGAGTTGACAATTAAAGAGGGACGAAAAAGTAAAACGAGACCTACCCGTTGTCGTTTTCGTCTTCAACGGCTACTCGCGTTGTTCCCCGTTTTGCACTGAGGTCTCGTTCTTGAGACCCTCCAAATCGTGACACACGATCCACCCACGTATCTTGCACGTCGTGCTAGCAACGAACAAGTGTATATTTTTGGAGTGGATGAATCAACAACACGTTATCAATTAATGGTATTGATTCATCTAAGTTCTAATGTTCCAAGAACAAAAGAACTAAGAAAAATGTTTTCTTGTTAGAGAGAGAGAGGGCGGACGAGAGGTAGGAGAGGGGAGAGATGAGTGTGTGTTGTGTGTGTGTGATTTCAAGAATCATCATCCTTCAAAAGGTTGGAAGCTAGAGGTATTTATAGAGGAGGAGTTTAATCCTCTTTAAACTCCTACTCTAAGAACTCTAATTTGACTAGGATTTTGACCTAGTCAAAGTCCTAGTCAAACTAGTGTTTGACCTAGTCAAACAAATCCTAGCCTTCCATCTCCCCTTTCCATCTAAACCGTTGATTTTTAATTTAATGGAATATTTAAATCCCATTAAATATTCCAAAAAGCTAAAAGAATAAATATAATATAATAAATAAATATTAATATTTATTCTAAGCCCATTAAATACACCCTTTTAATAAATCCTATTTATTAATTTAATTCCTTTTATCAAATAGAAGGAATTAATTTCTCCAAGAAAATATAGGACCCGATTAAATCTAATTTAATCATTCCTTTACTCCAATATTTAATTCTAAATTAAATATTAAGTGTGTGTGGATAGTGTGTTACTCTTTAGGTTCACCATTCATCTAGACTTGGTCGGATTCCTAGAATCCGCCCGTTACCATGGGTGGCCATCTAGCAATGGTCCATGGCACTAGAGGACTAGGTGAAATAATCGGGGATGAACATTTAGGCTCTAACAGTACACTTGTCCTTCTGTCTTCGGTCTCATCACTTAGAGTCTAGGGCACGGAAAATGCAGGAACCCATTTTGGACCTAAGTGTCGTCTGTCCTTACTAAACGCCGCAAGGGAAACCTTCCCTTCTGTTCAGTTACTGTGGCCACAGATTTCAGGGACAAGACACAGAGCATACATGAGACTCAACTGTCAATGCCTTTTAACAAGAGACAGATCCTTTCTTGGAAACTACTGTCACTTTGTGCACCCGAGCTGTACTAGACATGGCTTATGACTACTCAAGAGTATTTTGGCAATCTCTCACCATATCTAAGATACAAACCTGATGCACAGGTAAACTCAGCAGTTCCTCAAGTCAAAGGACTTGGCCTGTACCGTTGGCACCGGGAATACACGTCATACCTTGCTGACCATACTCAAGGTCCTCCGTAAGACGGTTCCCGCGAGTCACCTCAGTCAGCTGCTTCCTAGCATGCTGACCCACTAACACTGCTTAGACGACCTTCGTCACCCGTCGATGAAATACGACAGCAGATGCTTAGTGCAAGTCTCAAAGGGAATCCAGGTACCCATTTTCGGGATTCCTTGACTTGGAGATTTCCGGACTGATTCGGTAAGACTGATTTCATGGACCTACCTTCAAGCGTAGTCCCACTCCCCGAAATCGTTTCTCAGTCCGTGGGCTTTGTTTGCGTAGTGAACAGAAATGTAAATGCAGATAAGTGAACGTAAACAAAGTATTGCCATATGAATTTTTACTTCTTTATTCATAAATGTTTTATCAAATACCAAAAATTGTCTAGACATAGGTTACATATTCCTGCCAAAATTGGCTTACATGGTCACCTATTCTAACAATCTCCCACTTGACCTTTAAAGCCAATTGCCCATATGCTTAATCCCCATCTTCTCAAGATGTTGCGTATGAGCGCTCTGCGACATAGGCTTTGTCAGCGGGTCTGCTGTGTTGTCTGCCGAGTTGACTCGGTCCATCCGGACGTCACCTCTTCCTACCATTTCTCTAAGAAGATGGTAGCGTCTAAGAATGTGTTTGGAACGGTGATGAGATCTCGGTTCCTTTTCCTGCGCTATAGCGCCGTTGTTATCACAGAAGATGACAACAGGCTCGGCGATGCTAGGCACTATACCCAACTCTTGGATGTAGTTTCTCATCCAAACCGCTTCCTTAGCAGCTTCTGAAGCTGCTATGTATTCAGCCTCTGTGGTGGAGTCAGCAATGGTTGCTTGCTTAGAACTTTTCCAAGCTACTACTCCTCCATTGAGTTTGAATACGTACCCCGATTGAGACTTGGCATCATCGTCATCAGACTGGAAGCTAGCGTCGCTAAAGCCTTCCAGAATTAGTTCTCCATTGCCATAGACTAGGAACATGTCCTTAGTCCTTCTTAGGTACTTAAGGATGCCCTTAACAACATTCCAATGTGCCTCTCCTGCGCAGGACTGATATCTGCTTGTTACACTCAAAGCGTATGCAATGTCAGGCCTAGTGCAGTGAACCGCATATTGTATGCTACCTACGGCAGAAGCATAGGAGATGACCTTCATCCTTTCAAGTTCCTCATCAGTCTGTGGGGACTGTTTCTTGGATAACTTGATCCCATGCCTCATTGGAAGGAATCCTCGTTTGGAGTTGTCCATTCGATATCTCTTTAGAACTTTTTCCATATACGAGTTTTGGGTGCGTCCTAACATCCTTTTAGATCTGTCCCTGACAATCTGGATGCCTAGGATGTAGGAGGCTTCACCCAAGTCCTTCATGGAAAACTGGGTTGACAACCATGCTTTTGTGTTTCCTAACATTCTAACGTCATTACCAATGAGCAGAATGTCATCCACATAAAGCACTAGGAACACTATTGAGCTCCCACTGACCTTCTTGTATACACAAGGGTCGGATTCGTTTTTGATGAAGTCATAACCCCGTATTACTTCATCAAAGCGAATGTTCCAACTTCGGGAGGCTTGTTTGAGGCCATAGATGGACTTCTGGAGACGACAGACTTTCTGCTCTTCTCCAGTGACCGTGAAACCCTGCGGCTGATCCATATAGATCTCTTCTTCAACGAAACCGTTGAGGAAGGCCGTTTTCACGTCCATCTGCCATATCTCATAGTTATACCATGCTGCTATGGCGAGCAGAATCCGAATGGACTTAGCCATGGCTACTGGCGAGTAGGTATCCTCAAAATCGACCCCGGGTCGTTGAGTGTATCCCTTAGCTACAAGCCTAGCCTTAAAAGTTGTGACTTCTCCATCAACATCAAGTTTGCGCTTGTAGACCCACTTACAGCCGACTGGCTTAACACCTTTCGATGGATCTACAAGACTCCAGACTTGGTTCTCGCTCATGGAGTCCATTTCGGCTTTCATGGCCTCAAGCCATTTCCCGGAGTCGATGTCAGACATCGCTTCTCCATAAGTCTTAGGATCGTTATCCAAAAGATTGGTCGCACCTAGAAAGCCATATCTCACTGGAGGTTTGGACTCTCTAGTGGACCTACGGAGAACGGGAACGTCAGTGGTGACTGTGGGCGCTGACTGTATCGGAGCCGGTGGTTCAGGAACCGGGACTGGCTGTTCCTGAGGCTGTCCTTCATGCCTAGCATGTTGGACTTCTCGAGGTTGGTCAGCCCTTCGGCTGTTAATCCTGAATCCTCTAAGTGAGGGTTCCGCGGCCTCCTCTGATGGCTGGATTCCATCACTTGATTTCTCAAGGATCAGCTCATTAGGTTGGATATCCTCCGGGAAGCCTTGCTCCAAGAATACTGCGTTTTCTCGAAACAAACACCTTTTGTTCCAAGGGTCATAAAAGTAATAACCCGCAGTTTCTTAGGGTATCCAATGAACCTACATAAGCTAGACCTAGATTCTAACTTATCTCCCACTAACCTCTTGACGTATGCGGGACTACCCCACACTTTCTAGTAGTTGTAGGATGCAGGCTTGCCGTGCCATATCTCATATGGCGTTTGGGTCAATGTACTAGTAGGTGCTAAATTCAACAATTTCGCCGCCGTTTCTAGTGCATAACCCTAAAACGATAAGGGCAATTTGGTAAAACTCATCATGGACCGAACCATGTCCAACAGGGTTCGATTCCTCCTTTCAGAGACACCATTTAACTGTGGTGTTCCTGGAGGTGTCCATTCTGATATTATACCATGTTCTTTCAGATAATTTGGGAACTCCGTACTAAGGTATTCACCGCCTCGGTCCGACCGAAGGATTTTAATATTGCAGTTGGTTTGGTTCTCCACTTCAAGTCTGAATTCTTTAAACCTCTCAAGAGCTTCAGACTTGTACCTCATCAGGTAAACATAACCATACCGTGAATGATCATCGGTGAAGGTTATGAAGTAGGAGAACCCACCTCGGGCCTGCGTCCTTAGTGGTCCACATACGTCTGTATGGACCAAGTCCAACAGACCTGTGGCAAGCCTGCTTTGTCCTACAAAGGGCTTCTTAGTCATTTTCCCTCTTAGACAGGACTCACAAGTTGGTAGATCGCTCAAGTCCCCAACCTCTAGGTTCTTTGAGTCTACCAACCTTTTCATCCTATCTTGGGATATGTGACCTAGCCTAGCGTGCCACAGACGTGCGTTCCCGTTATTATCTAATTTTCGTTTGTGTTGTGCATTGAGGACGAAATTCATTTGTTGCAAGATATAGAGTCCGTTATGTAATGTACCAAGTAGATGAGCAATTCAACACCTCATCAAATAAAAGCAATTTTTATTGATTCTAAACTCATAACCACTATTGTCCAACAATGGAATGGAAATGATGTTTTTGATCATACTGGATACAAAATAAACTTGCTCTAAATCTATGCTAATACTGTCACTAATCACTAGAGTGGCGGATCCTACTGCTTCTGCCGAGATGGCTTTGCCATTCCCAAGCTTCAGGATCATGTCCCCGCTACCCAGTTTTCTGCTTCTTTTCAACACCTGCAAGTCATTGCAAATGTGAGCTCCACAGCCGGTATCTAATACCCAAGAGGCAGAACTAGTGACCATATTAACCTCAATCACATATATACCTTGGTTCGAGAAGAGTTTGGGGCACTCTCTCTTCCAATGCCCTTTCTCACGGCAGTTGATACATATGTCATATGCCTTCGACTGTTGCTTGGAGACAACCTTTCCCTTTCCTTTGCCTTTCCCCTCTTTGGCAATGGGAACACTCTTAGTGTTCGTAGCTGCTTTGACGGCTTTTCCCTTCCCCTTCTTCTTCTTCCAACGTCCGGCACCCTTGCTTTTCGTATTAGAAGTCGAAGCACCTGCAAACAATACCGAAGGCGTGGACTTCTTAGTCGTTGCCTCGTATTGAACCAACATATTGATCAACTCATGAATGCCCTTCTCAAGTGCGTTCATGTTGTAGTTGATGATAAATTGGTCAAAGGAGGGTGGGAGTGACTGAAGGATCACATCTATGTACGTTTCATTATCGAGACCTGCCTTTAGGTCCTCGAGCTTTTCCACCAGGGTAAGCATTTTAACCCCGTGCTCTTGTACAGAGGATCCTTTTGTCATTTTCGTTCCAAAGAACGCCTTGGTCGCGACATACCTAGTATGCCGGTCCGGGACTGCATAGCAATCCTTAAGGCGAGCCATAATGGAAGGGACATCGTCTAGCCTTTCATATTGCTTCTGAATCTTATTGGTCATCGAAGCAAGTATGATGCTACGGACCTTCCGGTTATCCTTATGCCAAGTCTTCGAACGTCTCACGTTCTTTTGGCGTGGATCCTTCCGGTAAGGTCCTAGGGAGAGGCTCGTCCATGACGTAGCCTTGGTTCTCATAATCTAGGACTATCCTGAGATTGCGCAACCAGTCGTTGTAGTTGGTTCCATTGAATTTGTTTGTCTCAAGAATGGTGGAAAGTGGGTTTTTAGACATTTTAAAATCTACATTTTATAAAACAGCGCGCGATCAGCAGAAAATAAAAGACGGTGGTTTGATAAAATAATTAAATGCATGGACTTTAGTCATTTAATCCTCCCACTATTTATACGAAAACACGGTACTCTCAAACGTGATTTTCGGGAAATCCTTTCCAAGTGGGCTTGGGATCTACAGCGATTTTTCCCATACCCCGCTTTACGATTCGCATGGAAAAGATCCTGTGGGAGGTATTCCATACCATTCTCGTTCCACGAGATTTTCAAGATTATTGCCTCACCCTTCCACATGATCCCGAGGACTCCAAGCGAATCATGTTAATTGGGCGTTAGACCCAACCCAATCGACCGAGCCACGGACCCACTGGTACCCCCACGACTCGTGAGACAGGTAGCAGCAGCCCGTTTTTCGTTCATGACATAGTGCAGCTTCCTTTAAGTACAATAACGTGCCACGACTCGTGAGACCACGCTATTGACCCAAAGCAGCTTCCTCACTATGCCACGGATTGGAAGGCATGGACAAACTCCTAAAGTTTATGTCCACTTTGTCTAGGGTCTAATACTTTGACATTGGTCCAACTAATGTGAGAGTAGTAAATGACCGAAATCTCAAATAAATAAATATCTACACATACATCCAAAATGCGTAAATAAACCATCCATAGCAGTTATATGATAAATAAACGACCCATTCATCCATCATCATAACCACATGCAAAATTAAAGCCTAGCACGCCCCTGTTGGATGATCACGAGCCCGAATCCTATGCGACCCACTGAGCCCGTAGTGGATCTATGGTCAATCTAGGGTTGGTCCTATACTATTACATTAATAATAACCCAATCATCATGCTGATGGGCCTTGGTCTCTTTTCTCTTTCTTCACTTCATGGAAAACTCCAAGGGACCTCCCGTCTGGGCTCTCCATGTGGTCCTCCCTTCTTCTCCACCAATTAAAAAAAAAAAAATAGAAACCTCACTCCTAGTCTACTCTCATTACATATTAAAAATAGAAACCCCAGCGAAAACCCGGGGGAGTACATAAGGAGGGAGGTAGAATGCCTTATTATTTCAAGGCAACTAGAAAGAGAGAAGGAGAAAGCAGTAAAAGAGGCACACAGGCCCAACAGAAAATAAACCATACATTCGGTCTAGGGCTCGCGATCATCCATTTCCATCCAACACACATAATCACATGATCCAATCATATAATTACAATATACCAACAAACATGATTTCCAATCATAAATATTCAAAATAATAAATGAATATGTGCACAATGTGTGAAAAATAAAACACAAATATTGGTAATAATATTCTCTCGTTTTAGGAAAATCTTTCCTCATTATTTTAAGTAAAATAACCCCGGGATTCCAAATCCAATTTATTTTACTCCTAAAATAATGTCTTTAGAAAAATAGGCACAATTGAACCAAAAAAATAGTTTTTCAGAATTAATTCAAAATTAAAACTGAAAATAATTAAAAAAATAAAAGAAAAACAACTGCTAGGGTTTTGAAACCCTATCAGCTCCAGCCGCCGCCGCCGGCACGCGCGCAGGGCAGCAGGCTCACGCGCGCAGGGCAGCAGGCTCAGCCTGCCGTCCCTGCGCGCGCGCAGGCACTGCCTGGCCGGCAGCGCGCTGCGCGGCCTGGCATTCCGGCAGGCCGTCGCGCGCGCAGGCTCCCTTGCCTTGCGCGCGCGCTGACCTGCTGGCTGCCGGCCGTGCCGTGCGCAGTGCGCGCGCAGACGTGCACCGGGCACGCCTGCCGGGTGCGCGCGCGCAGACTCCTCCGTCTGCGTGCGCGCGCGCCTGGCAGCGCTGCCCAGAGCCCGTCTGCGGGCGGACTCGCAGGCGCGCAGGCGCGCAGCCTTGCGCGTGCGCACAGACACCCTTGTCTGCGTGCGCGCGCGCCTGGAGGCGCTGCCCTGCGCGCAGCCTCCCTGGCTGCGCGCTGCCCCTGCGCGACCGGCTGGGCGGGTGCGCGCGGCCAGCCCTCCCGGCTGGCCGGCTGCGTCGTCTCTCGTTTTTCCGTTCAATTTTCCACCCCGTTTCCCAAGAAAAATAGAAAAAATACCAACATTCAGAGATTCACACGATTTAAAAGCAATAAAACCGACATGCTTAAAATGAAGAAAAATCAAGATTTAATAAAAACATGCCAATTTCACGTTTCGTGCTTATAACACACATAAACCCTAGGCCTATACACCGAACCGGGCTCTGATACCCCTGAAAAAAATCGGTGGATCGTCCCGGGAATTGCGCGAATGCGGAAGCGCGACAAAAAATAAACATATGAAAATTAAAGCATGCTTTAAATTTAAAAGTACACGCTCAAGGGGTGTGCCCTTGAGGTTCCCGGGTGTTCGGTGTATCTCATGATCATATAACATGTAAAGAAATCATGGAGGCCATAGAGTTGAAAATTAATGAGGGACGAAAAAGTAAAACGAGACCTACCCGTTGTCGTTTTCGTCTTCAACGGCTACTCGCGTTGTTCCCCGTTTTGCACCGAGGTCTCGTTCTTGAGACCCTCCAAATCGTGGCACACGATCCACCCACGTATCTTGCACGTCGTGCTAGCAACGAACAAGTGTATATTTTTGGAGTGGATGAATCAACAACACGTTATCAATTAACGGTATTGATTCATCTAAGTTCTAATGTTCCAAGAACAAAAGAACTAAGAAAAATATTTTCTTGTTAGAGAGAGAGAGGGGCGGGCGAGAGGTAGGAGAGGGGAGAGATGAGTGTGTGTTGTGTGTGTGATTTCAAGAATCATCATCCTTCAAAAGGTTGGAAGCTAGAGGTATTTATAGAGGAGGAGTTTAATCCTCTTTAAACTCCTACTCTAAGAACTCTAATTTGACTAGGATTTTGACCTAGTCAAAGTCCTAGTCAAACTAGTGTTTGACCTAGTCAAACGAATCCTAGCCTTCCATCTCCCCTTTCCATCTCAACCGTTGATTTTAATTTAATGGAATATTTGAATCCCATGAAATATTCCAAAAGGCTAAAAGAATAAATATTAATATTTATTCTAAGCCCATTAAATCAACCCTTTAATAAATCCTATTTATTAATTTAATTCCTTTTATCAAATAGAAGGAATTAATTTCTCCAAGAAAATATAGGACCCGATTAAATCTAATTTAATCATTCCTTTACTCCAATATTTAATTCTAAATTAAATATTAAGTGTGTGTGGATAGTGTGTGACTCTTTAGGTTCACCATTCAGCTAGACTTGGTCGGATTCCTAGAATCCGCCCGTTACCATGGGTGGCCATCTAGCAACGGTCCATGGCACTAGAGACTAGGTGAAATAATCGGGGATGAACATTTAGGCTCTAACAGTACACTTGTCCTTCTGTCTTCGGTCTCATCACTTAGAGTCTAGGGCACGGAAAATGCAGGAACCCATTTTGGACCTAAGTGTCGGTCTGTCCTTACTAAACGCCGCAAGGGAAACCTTCCCTTCTGTTCAGTTACTGTGGCCACAGATTTCAGGGACAAGACACAGAGCATACATGAGACTCAACTGTCAATGCCTTTTGACAGGAGACAGATCCTTTCTTGGAAACTACTGTCACTTTGTGCACCCGAGCTGCACTAGACATGGCTTATGACTACTCAAGAGTATTTTGGCAATCTCTCACCATATCTAAGATACAGACCTGATGCACAGGTAAACTCAGCAGTTCCTCAAGTCTAAGGACTTGGCCTGTACCGTTTGAACCGGGAATACACGTCATACCTTGCTGACCATACTCAAGGTCCTCCGTAAGACGGTTCCCGCGAGTTACCTCAGTCAGCTGCTTCCTAGCATGCTGACCCACTAACACTGCTTAGACGACCTTCGTCACCCGTCGATGAAATACGACAGCATATGCTTAGTGCAAGTCTCAAAGGGAATCCCGCTACCCATTTTCGGGATTCCTTGACTTGGAGATTTCCGGACTAATTCGGTAAGACTGATTTCATGGACCTACCTCCAAGCGTAGTCCCAGTCCCCGAAATCGTTTCTCAGTCTGTGGGCTTTGTTTACGTAGTGAACAGAAATGTAAATGCAGATAAGTGAACATAAACAAAGTATTGCCATATGAATTTTCACTTCTTTATTCATAAATGTTTTTTATCAAATACCAAAAATTATCTAAACATAGGTTACATATTCCTGCCAAAATTGGCTTACATGGTCACCTATTCTAACAGATTGTGTGTGACTCTTTAGGTTCACCTTTCAGCTAGACTTGGTCGGATTCCTAGAATCCGCCCGTTACCATGGGTGGCCATCTAGCAATGGTCCATGGCACTAGAGACTAGGTGAATATTCGGGGATGGACATTTAGGCTCTAACAATACACTTGTCCTTCCGTCTTCGGTCTCACTACTAAGGGTCTAGGGCACGGAAATGGCAGGTACCCATTTTGGACCTAAGTGTCGGTCTGTCCTTACTAAACGCCGCAAGGGAAACCTTCCCTTCTGTTCAGTTACTGTGGCCACAGATTTTAGGGACAAGACACAAAGCATATGTGAGACTCAACTGTCAATGCCTTTTGACAGGAGACAGATCCTTTCTTGGAAGCTACTGTCATTCTGTACACCGGAGGTGCACTAGACATGGCTTATGAGTACTCAAGTGCATCTTGGCAATCTCTCACCATATCTAAGATACAGCCCCGATATACAGGTAAACTCAGCAGTTCCTCAAGTCAAAGGACTTGACCTGTACTGTTGGAACCGGGAATACACGTCATACCTTGCCGACCCTACTCAAGGTCCTCCGTAAGACGGTTCCCGCGAGTCACCTCAGTCAGCAGCTCCCTAGCAGGCTAACCCACTAACACTGCTTAGAAGACCTTCGTCACCCGTCGATGAAATACGATAGCAGATGCTTAGTGCAAGTCTCAAGGGGAATCTCGGTACCCATTTTCGAGATTCCTTGACTTGGAGATTTTCGGACTGATTCGGAGGGACTGATTTCATGGACCTACCTCCAAGCGTAGTCTCAGTCCCCGAAATACGTTTTTAGTCCGTGGGCTTTGTTTGCGTAGTTGAAGAGATATGTATAAAGCAGATAAAGTGAACACAAACAAAGTAATGCCAAATGAATTTCACTTTTTTATTCATTAACAATATATCAAATCCTTGAAATTGTCTAGACATAGGTTATATTTCGCCTGCCAAGATTGGCTACATGGTCACCTATTCTAACAGATTGGTGCAGGTGACCAGCATAGAGGGGTCAATTGGCTTCATTAGTGCATCGACACAAAAGGTTTATAGTGTTAGTAAGATGAACAAATATCAGTTGTGGCATCGTCGGCATGCTCATGCATCAAGCAGTTATTATATTCTATTCCTGTCGTTTGCAATAATAATTTCATGATGTACCTTGTGATGTTTCCTAAGGCATAATAGACACATGAATCATTTTCATCAAGTAATAATAATGCTATCAGATTGTTGATCTAATCCACTTTGATATTTAGGATCCGTACAGTCAACAATCGTCATGTGGAGCTAATTAATTGCTAACGATTGTTGATGATTTTTCTTGTGATATGTGGGTTTATTTGATGACAAGAAATCTGAGGTGAAGCTAATTATTAAGAATTTTTATGCCTTGACTTTAACTGAATTTAATAAAAATGTAAAATCTGCAAATAAGTGGGATGATAGTCTACTGCACAGTAAGTATTTTGATTGTATACTATAATGGTAAGATGTTCTTTAGATTTAATTTATGTGATATTGCTAATCAGGGTATGAATATTGTAATTGTATCTGTTAGATATTAATATTCGACAGGATTGATTGTAACCAATTTAATTACTTCATTAATATTATTCATTGCTTTCATTTATGAAAATAAAAAAGTATCATTCTCTTTATTTACAATTTTGTGGTTGGATTTACTTACATTAAGATTTTTTTGCTAGAAGTTATAACCATATTTACATAATTGTTATATTATATCAAGTAAGTCTAACAAAAACAAAAAGACAACCAAAATATGTTCAACAAAATAGTATTGAAGTGAGACCAAATTTTTAAAAATACATGTAAAACAACATCATTTGATTTAAATACATAAAATTAAGAACATCGTCATATGCAGGAATTTTACTTTGAATATAGAGTAAAAATCAAAGCATAAACATAACAATAAAACTTTACTTTTCAATAGCAAGAAATATTATGTTTACATTGTCACGCCCCGAATCAGGGGTCACGACACGGCCATGCCGCCAAGTCCATAGCCTTAGTAGCATGAAGCCCTCATCACCAAAAAAATAAATCCAAACTCAACAATACTCATACTTAAATAATAAAAATCCCAAAACAATACTTGTTATGGAAATACATAAATCTAAACATTTTAACTCTAGCATCAAGTCCTAGAACCTAAACAATGAAAGGGTAATTCCTAAAAAAAAATTGTCCATAGAACTTCTTAATGGACGCCATGTGAGCACTTAGATCTTGACTGGCTACCAACCCCAGTATCGCTCCTCCCCATACTCCTCATTCATTTCATCTGCAAGGTATCATAAGTGGTGTGAGCGACTAATGCCCCATTAAGTAGTCTCTACCTCTTACCAGATGCGAACATAATACGTAAGTAATGAATGACTATCATTTATTAACACACAATGGTAACTTGAAAAAAATCAAATGGATAAAGGAGGAAATTTACAGTTTCAAAGTATTTGTCACGAAAATGATAACACTAAACTTTTCAATAAAAGCAAGGTATACACAATAATTGTGGGTGACAACAACAATGTGAGAGATCAATTCAAGTGTTTTCATAAATTGACCATTTTAACCAAGTAGGCATGCTCGCATTCACTAGCAACATAACAGACCTCTTACTTATTTGTGACTGTAATTATAACCCATAGTCTGGGCCTCAATCTTCAACCCCGATTGAGAGAGTCAGAACATAGTCTCAGTTTACACCCCCAACTGAGAGGGTCAGAATAGATTCTCAGTTTATAACCCCAGCTGAGAGGGTCAAACATAATTTCTCAATTTATAACCCCAACTGAGAGGGTCAGATGTAACTCCTCGATTTTTAACCCCAACTGAGAGGGTTCAGAACAACTCTAGCATTCCCGGTTAACAGTGATTTCGTTAACGGTTGAGCATGTTCTGTCAACTAGTCGATGAACTTGAGCATGCTTTTATTTAAAAATCAATAACATAACATTTGTCACCCGTATTTCGATTTCAAAAGAGCTCAAAAGAATAACAAATAATAGCTTAATTTGACACAACACAATGGCTTTCAAATTTCAGGATTTGACCAAGTGCTTACAACATTTAACAACAAAATCCTACCACACGTATCTAAAATTTGAACTTATAAAAAAAATATCATATGCTCGGATCGCAATTTGCTTTAAATCAAAAATTATCTTTTGAAATAATAAAAATATTTGAGAAAACATCACGTAAGAGGGAGTAACCACTTACCAAAATCTTCTGGCTCTAGAACCACTTGCTCCGAGACTACTGGATCCAATAAGTCAATTGATCATAATTCTTAAAATCAATAATCACCTAAGTCACATTCGACCCAATAAAAATAGGTGTGCTACCTATTTAATCCTAGAGAAACAAACTACTTATAGCTTAACTCAAACTAACAATCATATGGACTCAAATCTATAATTCAATACAAAATTTGCCTCATTACAATTGATACCCAAAATAAATCACTAAATACCTACATCGATTAATGATCCCAGTTGCTCAATTAATCCTTAACGATTCAATAGCCAAATAAAGGCACTAGACTAGACGGATAATAAGGTAACGCCAACTGGCAATATAATTGTGTGAATTTTGTAAAATTATATATTAGTAAATGACTATGAAAATTTTATAAAGAGTGTTAAAGATACTGAGTAAGATATATAAAAATATATTAGATAATTAAGTTGAATAAATAGGTATAAGGGTTTTCAAGATTGGGTTGGAGAATAATTACAAAACAGACTAGCAATTTTACTTGAATGAATTTTTAAAATTCAATCATAATTGGGAAAACCATAAAAAATTTATATGTTACTCAATACTCATATAATTGAATACAAAAAATAATTAATCTTTATAAGGAGCATCAAAAATCATCATAAAAAATCAGAAAGAATAAGGTTCTGCAGAAAAGAGCACCGCTGCAGGACATGACTCGAGGAATTTTATAAATTTATCCGGTACTTCAAAAATTCTAAAAAAATTATAAGTATTCTGTACGTGGTTTCATAAATATTTAGAAAACATTTTGTAACTAAAAGGCATATAAAAGTAAATCAAATAGACCAAAAACGATAGTTGTCAGATTCACGCCTAACTTCGGGCCGTGCTCGTGTAACAATTTTTATAAAATCTAATACAACTCAAATATTCCTGATATCTTACGAATAAACCAGAAACACAATAAGGTTTCATAATAAAATTATTCTTAATCAAATAAAATGAATAATATACAAGTAAAATGAGTTTTTCCAGATATCTAGAAAGTGTTCCATGAAGCAAAAACACCAACAGGCTAATTCTCCTATGAAATTCATATTTTATTAACTCCAAAATCTCCAATCACTTCCTATAGAAATTTCTAATTCATGAAAACATAAATATGTACTAGACCTAATATTTTTACGCTAATGACTCAAGGCTCAAACAAATCACACAATTCATCTAGATCCTAAAAGAAGCTATCTAATTATCATGACTTGATTAAACAAAAAGTTGAAGCTACCTCAAATTCGCAGCAACGGAGTGCTTCGACTTCCTTCCATCTCCTTCCTAATACGACTCAATTTCGACTAGGATATCTCGAGTTTATGGCAATTGACGGTTGAGTTTTGTGTATTTTCGCCTATAGAGAGATGTGTAGAAGAAAATAGGTTTTAGAGTTTGAATAGGGTATGTTTTCCTATTTTTTGGATGGTGGTTGGGTATATATAGGCTTAGTAAGTTGTATTCTATCAAAAGTCTCCAAAAAAATATTTTAAATCCAACTTTTAAGAGGGAGCAAAAATAAATCCGAAAATAAAAAAAAATGCTAGTCAAGTTGTGTCAATAAGGGTTAAACTAGTTGGTTTGACTCGATGGGGTGCGGGTATTACATTCTCCCCCCCTTATATGAAGTTTTGTCCTCGAAACTTGGCGTCCAGTGATTTTCTTAGAAGTATAGATTGCCATCATACAATTTGTTCTCAATACATTGGATTAAACTCTTACGCAACTAGGCTATAACAACTTTGATTTTGTATTCTATAACAAAAATTCATAATCCAACACTTAGTATCAACTAGGTATATGTAAAGCGGGTGCATCGCATGGTCTGCAGACTTGACTTTTTTTCCTTATAAAATAGCACTAGCACCCATTAATTCCGACATCAGCCATAGTGAAAGGCTTTTGCTTGTTGTTTTAATCCTCCCATATGAAAACTACTAGATTCAGTTTGTGATCTGGTCAATGCATTTCTCGCCAAAGATAATAGCCATGCAAATAATCTTTTGACCCAATCATATAAAATTCGTTCTCTCAATAAATCAATCAAGACTTATGAAACAAATCCTAATATAGGTTTCTCATGACTTTCAAAAATGAAAGGTAAGGTACCCAACTTACCAGTGTATTTACAGTTTAAATAAATTCAAATCACATGATATTTCTCATTAAATCCAAATAGTCATGTTCCTTTCTTGAACCAGCGAAATTCCCAAGGTTTGCATATCTTCAAGTTAATATTCTAAGTATCTATAAAAATCTTAAGTATGGACCTTATATGTCCTTCAAAAGCACTCTAATCCCCTTGCAAGTATCTAGACTTAAATATTATAACATGTTCCGCTAACATATACCATCCCAAAACATATCTTATTAAAATTTCTGTCATTGTTAAAATACTACTATACTCCATGAAATAGTTCGAATCCTATGTGGTTCACATGTTTAGCCCTTAATCAGTCCGCATCTTCTCAAAAATTCTTTTGCCAAGAAGAAGAGAAACAACCCATCCTAGATAAGCTTAAGATACTTGTATTGAACTAAATATATAATTCAAACGTTGGTGTTAGTAAGATATTACTATCCAAATAGATAACCTCCCATAAACTATTCAAAATAATCTCTTTATTGTTTCTCAAAATGTATGAAATCTTACTATGAATTTATAATCTAAATACACTGAACAATCTAAAATAATGACTCATAATATCAAACTAATCTTATTGAATATCGAACCTAAAACTACCAATGACAAACAAAATCACACACTTAGATCCTAAATCTAACTTACTTAAAGTCAAAATCACTTATCGAATGCTATAGTCTTAGTTGGATAAGGTCAAACTTATTCAACAAATACTTAACTAGGGTCTGACCATATCTAAACCTTCAATTCCATAGTATAAATCTATAATCTAGGTTTCAAACATACCCTCATGACCACATATATCTCAAAGATCATAACCTGCGCTCTGATACCACTCAATGTCACGCCCCGAATCAGGGGTCACGACACGGCCATGCCACCAAGTCCATAGCCCTAGTAGCATGAAGCCCTTATCACCTAAAAAATAAATCTAAACTCAACAATACTCATACTTAAACAATAAAAATCCCAAAACAATACTTGTTGTGAAAATACATAAATCTAAACATTTTAACTCTAGCATCAAGTCCTAAAAAACCTAAACAATGGAAGGGTAATTACTAAAAAAAATTTGTCCATAGAACTTCTTAATGGACGCCATGTGAGCACTTAGACCTTGATTGCCTACCAACCCCAGTTTCGCTCCTCCCCATACTCCTCATTCACTTCATCTGCAAGGTATCGTAAGTGGTGTGAGCGACTAATCGCGCAGTAAGCAGTCTCTACCTCTTACCAGATGCGAACATAGTACGTAAGTAATGAATGACTATCATTTATTAACATACAATGGTAACTTGAAAAAAAACAAATGGATAAAGGAGAAAATTGACAGTTTCAAAGTATTTGTCATGACAATGATAACACTAAACTTTTCAATAAAAGCAAGGTATACACAATAATTGTGGGTGACAACAACAATGTGAGAGATCATTGCAAGTGTTTTCATAAATTGACCATTTTAACCAAGTAGGCATGCTCGCATTCACTAGCAACATAACAGACCTCTTACTTATTTGTGACTATAATTATAACCCATAGTCCGGGCCTCAATCTTCAACCCCTATTGAGAGGGTCAGAACATAGTCTCAGTTTACACCCCCAACTGAGAGGGTCAGAATAGATTCTCAGTTTATAACCCCAACTGAGAGGGTCAAACATAATGACTCAGTTTATAACCCCAACTGAGAGGGTCAGATGTAACTCCTCAGTTTTTAACCCCAACTGAGAGGGTTCAGAACAACTCTAGTATTCCCGGTTAACAGTGATTTCGTTAACGGTTGAGCATGTTCTGTGTATTAGTCGATGAACTTGAGCATGCTTTTACATAAAAAGAATAACATAACATTTGTCACCCGTATTTTGATTTCAAAAGAGCTCAAAAGAATAACAAATAATAGCTTAATTTGACACAACACAATGGCTTTCAAATTTCCGAATTTGACCAAGTGCTTACATCAACATTTAACAACAAAATCCTACCACACGTATCTAAAATTTGAACTTATAAAAAAAAAAATATCGTATGCTCGCATCGCTATTTTGCTTTAAATCCAAAATTATCTTTTAAAATAAGAAAATATTTGAGAAAACATCACATAAGAGGGAGTAGCCACTTATCAAAATCTTCTGGCTCTAGTCCATTTATTTAACCACTTGCTCCGGGACTGCTGGATCCTATAAGTCAATTGATCATAAATCGTAAAATCAATAATCACCTAAGTCACATTCGACTCAATAAAAATAGGTGTGCTACCTATTTAATCCTAGAGAAACAAAGTACTTATAGTTTAACTCAAACTAACAATCATATGGACTCAAATCTATAATTCAATACAAAATTTGCCTCATTGCAATTGATACCCAAAATAAATCACTAAATACCTACATCGATTGATGATCCCAGTTGATCAATTAACGATTCAATAGCCAAATAAAGGCACTAGACTAGACGGATAATAAGGTAACGCCAACTGGCAATATAATTGTGTGAATTTTGTAAAATTATATATTTAGTAAATGTCTATGAAAATTTTATAAAGATTTTTAAAGATACTTCATAAGATATATAAAAATATATTAGATAATTAAGTTGAATAAATAGGTATAAGGGTTTTCAAGATCGGGTTGGAGAATAATTACAAAGCAGACTGGCAATTTTACTCGAATGAATTTTTAAAATTCAATCATACATGCGAAAACCATAAAACTTTTATATGTTACTCAATACTCATATAAGTGAATAAAAAAATAATTAATCTTTATAAGGAGCATCAAAAATCATCATACAAATTCAGAAAGAATAAGGTTCTGCAGAAAAGAGCACCGCTGCAAGATATGACTCGAGGAATTTTATAAATTTATCCGGTACTTCAAAAATTCTTAAAAATAACAGGTATTCTTTAAGTGGTTTGGTAAATATTTAGAAAAAGTTTTGTAACTAAAAGGCATATAAAAGTAAATTAAATAGACCAAAAACTATAGTTGTCAGATTCACGCCTAACTTCTGGCGGTGCTCGTGTAACAATTTTATAAAATCTAATACAACTCAAACATTCCTGATATTTTACTAATAAACCAGAAACACAATAAGGTTTCATAAAAAAAATTATTCCTAATCAAATAAAACGTATAATATACAAGTAAAATGAGTTTTTCTAGATATCTAGAAACTATTCCACGAAGCAAAAACACCAACAGGCTAATTCTCCTATGAAACTCATACTTTATTAACTCCAAAATCTCCAATCAATTCATATAGAAATTTCGAATTTATGAAAACATAAATATGTACTAGACCTAATATTTTTACGCTAATGACTCAAGGCTCAAACAAATCATGCAATTCATCTAGATCCTAAAAGAAGCTATCTAATTATCATGACTTTATTAAACTAAAAGTTGAAGCTACCTCAAATTCGCAGCAACGGAGTGCTTCGACTTCCTTCCATCTCCTTCCTAATACGACTCAATTTCGACATGGGATATCACGAGTTTATGGCAAGTGAAGGTTGTGTTTTGTGTATTTTTCGCCTATGGAGAGATGTGTAGAAGAAAATAGGTTTTAGAGTTTGAATAGGGTATGTTTTCCTATTTTTTGGATGGTGGTTGGGTATATATAGGCTTAGGAAGTTGTATTCTATCAAAAGTTTCCAAAAAAATATTTTAAAATCCAACTTTTAAGAGGGAGCAAAAATAAATCCGAAAAAAAAAATGCTAGTCAAGATGTGTCAATAAGGGTTAAACAAGTTGGTTTGACTCGATTGGGTGCGAGTATTACATACATAATCAAAATATGTTAAAAGAGAATAAATTGAGAAGCATGTAGTCAATAAAATTCTAAAAATTTGGATAATAGAAGTCATGACATAAAAAAAGAGAGAATGTGATGAAATTAGAACTATATCAAAGAATGGATTTCATCAAAGAAGTAGTTTTGATTAAGAATTGTTGGTGTGTTTTAATCTGAATCCACGTTTAGGAAATGTGAAGATATAACAAATAATTAGCTTCACTTAAGGATATGGATTTTGGAAGAAAACTTAAATAGAATTCAAAGCATAGGCAATATTGAGAAAAAAAATGGGCTTAATCAAAGAATCAATTTTAATTTTTTTTTTTTTGAGAAATAAGCGATGAGATTAGATTATAAATCAAAACCACACAGTTCACAAATACATCATAAACATCAAGCACCCAGCTACACATACTGAGCAATACTATCAATAGAACACAGAGAAATGCAAATTAAGCAAACCACACATTCAGTAGAAATAGACTAACATTTAACCCACATGAGCACACTGCTGGGCCCTTGGATAACTTTCTAGCATAATGGATGATCGTCTCCAGCAGTCCAACAGATCTTGCTGCTTCCCTTCCATCAAGTTCTTGCACCTGCGGTTCCAAATTGTCCAGCACATAATGAAGAATTTGTTCCTTTCATCCTCCTTCCGCTGCTACGCGATAAACACCACCCATTCCCCTGTTGCCGCCTCCCACTTTGACACAACTCGCCACGGTAAATCTGATATAGCCCACACTTGCCTCGCCACTGGACAGTCCAAGAAGTCATGGCGAATCATCTCTACAGCTGCTCCACACGAACTGCAACAGGTTTCCACTCCATATTTTGGATGAGCCAGACTGCCCAATGTTTGAATCGCCCCCGAGCATAAACACCACATGAAGACCCAGACACGAGGAGGGATTTTTGCACCCCACACCACCGACCAAACCGATCCACTATCCCCTCCAACTGCAATCCCAAGCTCAAATAGGAAGCCACCATCCGATTCCTCACAGCAACTGCACATCTATAAGCACTCTTAACCGTAAAACAACCCCTCTTATGGGATTTCCATCTCCACCTTACTCCACTCCCCTCCCCCTATTCCTCCCTTCTCACATAACCCTCTGCCAACACCTCCCGGCCCGCTAGAATACTACGCCACGTCCAAGAAGGCTGATGCCCCACCGACACCTCCCAAAAACTACACCGTGGATAATGTTTTCCATGTACCACCCTACTAAGGAGAGAATTAGGCCTAGTAACTAAACGCCATCCTTGTTTGGCAAATAGTGCCAAATTGAAATCTTTGAGACTCCAAAAACCCAACCCCCCCTTCCGACAAAGGACAACACAATTTAGACCAACCCACCCAATGCACCATCCTCTCTCCCCTATTATGCTACCAAAAATTCGATGTAGTCGATTCCAACTTATGCCATAAACGAGTAGGCAATTAGAAGCATGACATTGCATGTGTTGGCATCGACTGTACTATAGCCTTTATTAACACCCCCTTCCCCGCTTGGGACAATGATTTAGCATTCCAACCATTCATCCTCTCCCACACTCTCTCTTTAACATATTCAAACAAGGATCCCCGCCCCCTCCCTCCCCCCACTGGCAATCCCAAATATTTATCATCATACGCAACCAACCTCACCCCTAATAACGAAGCAAGAAACCTCCTATCACCCTCCCTCCCTCCCCCACTCACCATCATACATGATTTTCGAAAATTAATTACATGTCCCGACGTTCGAGCATAAAACTCCAAAATCATCCCGATCTCCCTCAACTCCCCCTTCGTGGCGTCACAGAATAACAACGTATCATCCGTGAACAAAAGGCGAGAAACCGCCGGTGCCTGCGGGGCCAACGAAACCCATGAATCCTCCCTTCTCGTTCGGCCACTTGAATCAAGCTCGAAAAAGCCTCTGCACAAAGAATAAAAAGATACAGAGACAATGGGTCACCCTGACTGATGAGTTTCTCCGATCTAAAGAAGCCAAACTGTTCCCCATTCAGTGTTAGCGAATATGAAACCGATGTAACTAACAGCATAATAAGACTTACAAATATATGGTGAAAACCCAACCTAAGCAACACCCCTCTGAGCAGTGGCCATTCAACCCTATCATAGGCCTTACTCATGTTCAATTTGAGAGCCGCACAAGCCTTAGACACTCTATTAGAGGTTTTCAATTGATGATTGAGTTCAAAGGCTAATAACATATTGTCAACTATGAGCCGACCCCGTATAAAGGAAGATTGAGATTAAGATATCACATTATCAAGAAACGGTCTCATACGATTAGCTACACACTTACAAGAAATTCTAACAACAACATTACAGAGGCTGATTGGACGAAGCTGTGAAACTGTTTCTAGAGACTGACACTTAGGAATGAGCACAATATGAGTGTAATTAAACTTATGCAATAATACATGCTCATTTAAAATTCGAAGCACAGAAGTAGTAACATCATTACCCACAATAGGCCATAACTTTTAAAAAAATAAAGGGGGCATGCCATTTGGACGGGGAGATTTAAGAGGAAACATACCGAAGAGTACAGTTTTAACCTCCGCCGCGGTGAAAGATTCAGCAAGGGCTTGATTCATCTCCGTCGAGACGTGAGCCTAGACATTTGCTAGCACTGTATCTACATCAGAATAAGATGGGTGGGATGATGCAAAGATATTCCGGGAGATGAACGTGAATAGCGGAAGCGCGTACATTGTCTAATAAAAATTGCAAAGCATAATTAAATGGAATTTAAAGCATGCATTACATACATAAACGAATCAAGGGTTGTGCCCTTGATTCTCCCGAGCGTTCAGTGTATCACATGTTCAATCAAACACAACATGAGCCATAGAATTTGAACCGAAAATCATATTTAAAGAACCTATCTGGTTGTAGTTTTGTCTTCGTTTAGCTACATGCATTATTCCCCGTTTTGCACCAAGATCTCAAAGAAGAGACCCTCTAAATCATCTCACTCGCTACACCGAAAAGCAACAAACCCTTGTGCTAGCAAGAAATTGTTTGGGGAGAATAGACATCGTTACACGCTATCAATTAACACAATCGACATCTCTTATGTTCTAGCTTGAATAAATCAAGAAGAACAAAGTAGAAATCTTGAAAAATAAAGAAGAGGGATGGACGAATTCTTGAGAGAGAATTGTGAGATGAGAGTTGTAGAGATTAGTAGGTGTATGTGTGTGTTTTTGAGTATTTATAGAAAATAGATTTTCCTATTCCTACTCAACCTCTTCTAAAAAGGCACACTTGACTAGGATTTTGACCTAGTCACATCCTAGTCAATCTAGGCTTTGATTACGTCAAATTAGTCATGACCCTTCATCTCATCAATCTATAGATCAAATCTTGTCCATCCATTTTGATGGGCTCTATGGAATGGGCTTATTTAATTCTAAATTAAATAGTCTCATAGACTTTATATAAAATCCTATTTAATATACTAAGCCCATTAATTAATTCATGGAATGGGCCTATTTAATTCTAAATTAAATAGTCCCATGGACTTTGTAATAAATCCTATTTAATATACCAAGCCCATTAATTAATTCGCCCTTTTAATCTAATTAAAATCATGCTTTATAAAATTCATAAATCTAATTTATGAACTCAAGCCCGATTATTCCAAATAATCCATCGAGGCTTGAATCTCCAAAATGTATAATTTAATTCCATTAAATTAAACCTTCTCCCGGAATTAATTCCAAATTAATTCCCTTTCATTTGGTGTAGCGGGTGTGACTCTTTAGGTTCACCTTTCAGCTAGACTTGAACCTAGTTCTTTTATTTCATAACCAAAGTAGTCCGTCACCATAGGTGGCCATCTAGCAACGGTCCATGGCACTAGAGACTAGGTGAAGATGTAGTATAAACATTTAGGCTTCAAGTTACATACAGGTATGGTCCTACTGTCGCCTGTCTCCTGGCCTTAGTCTAGGGCATGGAATTAGGATGTTGGTTTCCATCCTTTACTTAGGTATCTATGCTTTATGCTTTTGATAGGTTAACTCGACATATAAAATCATTTCCCACTCAATCAAGTGTTATGGCCATAGACTTTGTGAGTGTAAACCATCTCAAAGCGCATAGGAGATCTTGCTGTCATATGCTTTGACAGGGGACAGATCCTATCTTGGAATCCACCGTCCTTACATACTCCGACTGCACTGGACAAGGCTTATGATGACCATGTCATATTACGCGGGTAAATCTCACCAGATCCAAGATACAGCCTTAGTATGTAAGCGACTATCGTGATCCTCTAGTCCGAGGACTAATCCCGTACTATCGGAACTGGGAATACGAGTCATACCGACTGAGCCCGTGTGGCTTCCATATGACGATTCCCCCGAGTCACCTCACAGCAGCCACCTAGCTGGCTGACCCACTAACACTGCATGGACGAGCCTCATCACTTGTCGATGAAATGCGACTGCAGATGATTAGTGCAAGTCTCAAATGGATTCTCGATGCCCTGTCTCGAGATTCCTTGACTTGGAGTATTTCAGACCGATCCGAGAAACGAATTTCATGAACCTACCTACAAGTGTAGTTCCAATTTCTCGAAATGTGATTTCAATCTGTTGGCGTTTGTTGTGACATCGAAATGATGCAAGCAGTAAGTACACCAAACTCATGCCTATGAATCCTTACTACATTCATTAACATAATATTACTTGTTCAAAGATTGATGAATGATTTTCAGAACAGTCAATACCATTGACTTTCTTGTCACCCTTCTTCCTTACCCTTTTTACTTTTTTGCCGTCTGGCACCCTTGCCTTTCGCTATGGAGGTTGAAGCCTCTCCTACCAGTACCGACGATGCAGATTTTTCAATCGTTGCCTCGTACTAGACAAACATAATTACCAACTTATCAAGGTCTTTTTCTAATCTCATTCATATGGATAATCAATGATTTGTCGGAGGAAGGAAGAGACTGAAGGATCATGTCAATTTACATCTCTATTCCAAGACCGACGTGGAGATCTTTTGAGCTTTTCCACTAGGGATTACATCATCACTCCATGTTCTTTGTATAGACGTCCCTTTTGTCATCTTAGCTTTAAAAATGCCTTCATTGCATTATACCCTACATGCTGGTCCGGGACCATATAGACATGATGCAAATGAAGCATAGTTAAGCAAACATCATTATGTCCTACTTGTCGGTGGTCGTCCTTGAAGTTTTGAATGCCAAGCATTGCTTTAGTTGTCGACCCCTCCGGCAAGGGCTGAGGAACGTCCTCATCCGGTATGTGAGTTAAGGTTCTGGAAATCTAAGACCATCTTAAGATTTCACAGTCAATTCGTGTAGTTGGTTCCTATTTAATAAGCCTCTTAGTAATGTGTTTGGTGGATACTTAGACATTCACAATATATAAAATAGAAAATAATAAGTAGGATTAAGTAATATTTAGGTTAAGACTCAATCTTTAATCCTTAACCTCTCCCACTATTTCTACGAAAACACGGTACTCTCAAAAGTTGTTTTCGGAAAATGCTTTCCTAGTGGGCTCGAGATCCACAGCGATCTCTCCCATACCCTGCTTTTACGATTTGCATGGGAAACAACCTGTGGGAGGTATTCCATACCATTCTCGTTCCACGAGATTCCCAAGATAACTGCCTTACCCTTTTATGTGATCCCGAGGACTCCAAGCGAATCACGTTATTCGGCCGGTAGACCCGACCCAATCAACCGATTCATAGCCTCACTACTACCCCTACGACTTGTGAGATAGGTAACAGCAGTGTATTCCTCGTTTAGGATAAATTGCAGCTTCTTTTTAGCACGATAGTCGTGCCACGACTCGTGAGACCATGCTATCGACTGAAACTAGCTTCCTCACTTTGCCATGGATGGAAGGCTTGGACAAACTCCCAGATTCCTAGTCCATCTATTAAGGGTCTATATTCAACTTGGTCGAACCAAGTGAGTGTTTTAACGAAACGAGACCTCATCACATATTAAGTGTTTTGCATGCGTTACAGCAAAAATATTCTAAGCATGAATGTAAACATATATAACCATATAGAATACTCATAAGCATATAAAACGCATCGCATGCAAAATAAAACCTAGCACGCCCGTGTAGGATGATCACAAACCCAAACCTATGCGACCCACTGAGCCCGCAGTGGATCTATGGTCAATCTAAGGGTAGGGCCTATGTTATTACAAGATTTTAATAACCTATTACATGCAATGGGCCTTCTCCATGGATCCTTCGTGGGCCACCCGATGGCCTCCTCCATGGACCTTTAACACCTTGGGCTTGTCTTCTCTTGCAATTTTTATTTACAAAAATAAAACCTCACCACTAATTCTACTCTCATTACATGATAAAATAAGAAACCCCAATCAACAGTTGGGGGGAGTACATTAGGAGGGAGAGAGAAAGCCTTATTATTCAAAGGCAACTAGAAGAGAGAGAATAAAAAGAAAATAAAGAGGCACATAGGCCACAACCCAACAAATAAATATAAATAAACCATACATGCTGTATAGGGGCTTTGTGATCATCCTTCGTGAATCCAATTAACACAAATAGCACAAATACATATATCACATAAAACATGCGATTCAAACATCCATGATATCCCATACCATAAAATAAATGCAGAAGTTACACGTAAAATATTCACACCAAACATTGGATAATGGTGCAATCTATGCACAACGATTTTTGTTGGAAAATCCTTTTCCATAATTAACAAGGCAGTATTAATTCTAGGAAATAACAAATTTCAACCAAAATTAAAATGCCCCAAGTTAAATAGTTAACAAAAATTTCCAGAACAATACAGAAAAATCAAATTTTCTGAAAACGCACGAAAACAACGGTCCAGCACGGCCGGCTAGGCACGCAGCCTGCACAGGTAGTGCGCCTGCGCGCGCACGGGCCCTTTCCTGCGCGCGCACGGGCCCTTGCCTGCGCGCAGGTGTTGTGCTGCACAACTGCTGCAGCAGTGCGCACGCAGGTGCAGTGCGCACGCTTGCGCACACAGGCCCTCACTCGCGCGCGCGCTGGCGCGCGCCTTCTACCTGCTGCATGGCCTCCCTACCGACCGCCACCGTTTTTCATGTTTAAATATTTTCTTGCAATTAATTTTCTGAAATACAAAGACCATCAATTCAAGAATATGTCCATATATTCAAGAATCCCAAAATTCAACATTTGTGCAATATTAATACATGTCAAGATCTACTCATGCTCAAGCCATAAAATAACCATGATGTCCAACATCATAAAACGCATAAATTATTGCGAAATTTCACACTTGAATTTTGATCATTGGTGTAACCATTGCAAGAATTAAATCTAGTTAGGAAACCCTTTCCTCATCAACACAGCAATATTTATTTTAGGAAATTCCAAATCTCAAAAAATAAATATTCCAAATTAACGAGGTCAAAAAAATGCAGAAAATATCATAAAAATAATTCATAAAAAATAGTTTTGAAAAATGTGCCAAAAACGGGAGAGAAACGGAAACCAGCACAACCGACCGGCCAGGCACTTGCGCGCACGCCCAGCGTAGACGGTTGTGCGCACGCACCTGCGCCTGGCGCCCATGCCTGCGCGCGCGCAGACCCTTGCTTGCACGCGCGGCCAGCGCGCTGCTGCCGGTTCACCGTTTTTCACTCATTTTCGACCTTTCATGCTATTTTCTGAACCACAAGATAAATTCAACTCAAGAATATGCAAATACATATTCAAGAAATCCAAGATCTAAAATCCCATGCAAAATTAAACGCCAATCAAGATCTACGCTAAACATGCTTCATATGTAAAATAAAACACAATGATCATGCTTAAACGCACATAGCACATAGAATTCTAGGCCTATACACCAAACCGGGCTCTGATACCCCTAAAACGTTTAGTGGGATCGGCCCGGGAGATGAACGCGAATAGCGGAAGCGCGAAAGATTACATAATAAAAATTGCAAAGCATAATTAAATGGAATTTAAAGCATGCATTACATACATAAACTAATAAAGAGGTGTGCCCTTGATTCTCCTGGGCGTTCGATGTATCTCATGTTCAATAAACACAACCTGGAGGCCATAGAATTTGAACCGAAAATCATAATTAAAGAACCTACCCGGTTGTAGCTTTGTCTTCGTTCGGCTACATGCATTGTTCCCCATTTTGCACCAAGATCTCAAAGAAGAGACCCTCTAAATCATCTCACTCGCTACATCAGAAAGTAACGAACCCTTGTGCTAGCAAGAAATCATTTGGGGACAAGAGACATTGTTACACACTATCAATTAACGCAATCGACATCTCTTATGTTCTAGCTTGAATAAATCAAGAAGAACAAAGTAGAAATCTTGGAGAATAAAGAAGAGGGATGGACGAATTCTTGAGAGAAAATTGTGAGATGAGAGTTGTAGAGATTAGTAGGTGTATATGTGTGTTTTTTATTATTTATAGAAAAGAGATTTTCCTATTCCTACTCAACCTCTTCTAAAGAGGCACACTTGACTAGGATTTTGACCTAGTCAAATCCTAGTCAATCTAGGCTTTGATTAAGTCAAATTAATCATGGCCCTTCATCTCATCAATCTCTAGATCAAATCTTGTCAATCCATTTTGATGGGCTTTATGGAATGGGCCTATTTAATTCTAAATTAAATAGTCCCACGGACATTATATTAAATCCTATTTAATATACTAAGCCCATTAATTAATTCATGGAATGGGCCTATTTAATTCTAAATTAAATAGTCCCATGGAATTTATATTAAATCCTATTTAATATACCAAGCCCATTAATTAATTCACCCTTTTAATCTGATTAAAAGGAGAGCCCATGCTTTATAAAATCCATAAATCTAATTTATGAACTCAAACCCGATTATTCCTAATAATCCATCAAGGCTTGAATCTCCAAGAAGTATAATTTAGTCCCATTAAATTAAACCTTCTCCCTGAATTAATTCCAAAGTAATTCTCTTTCATTTGGTGTAGCGGGTGTGACTCTTTAGGTTCACCTTTCAGCTTGACTTGGACCTACTTCTTTTTATTTCATAACCAAAGTTGTTTGTCACCATGGGTGGCCATCTAGCAACAGTCCATGGCACTAGAGATTAGGTGAATATGTGGTGTGAACATTTAGGCTCCGAGTTACATGCAGGTACGGTCCTACGGTCGCTCGTTCCATACAGGTACGGTCCTACTGTGGCCTGTCTGTCAGCCTTAGTCTAGGGCATGGAATTAGGATGTCGGTTCCCATCCTTGACTTAGGCATCTATGCTTTATGCTTGAGATAGGTTAACTCGACATAGGAAATCCTTTCCCACTCATTCAAGTGCTATAACCATAGACTTTGTGAGTCTAAACCATCTCAAAGCGCATAGGAGATCTCGCTGTCATATGCTTTGACAGGGGACAGATCCTATCTTGGAATCCACCGTCCTTACATACTCCGACTGCACTGGACAAGGCTTATGATGACCATGTCATATCATACCATCAAATCTCACCAGATCGAAGATACAGCCTTAGTATGTAAGCGACTGCCGTGATCCTCGATTCCGAGGACTAATCCAGTACTATCAGAACTGGGAATACGAGTCATACTGACTAAGCCCGCGTGGCTTCCATGTGACGATTTCTGCGAGTCACCTCAGTCAGCAGCCACCTAGCTGGCTGACCCACTAACACTGCATGGACGAGCCTCATCACTTGTCGATGAAATGCGACTACAGATGCATAGTGCAAGTCTCAAATGGATTCTCGATGCCCTGTCTCGAGATTCCTTGACTTGGAGTATTTCAAATCGATCCGAGAAACTGATTTCATGAACCTACCTCCAAGCGTAGTTCCAATTTCCCGAAATGTGATTTCAGTCTGTGAGCGTTTGTTGTGACATCGAAATGATGCAAGCAGTAAGTACAACAAACTCATGCCTATGAATCCTTACTACATTCATTAACATAATATTACTTGTTCAAAGATTGATGAATGGTTCTCAAAACAGCCAATACTATTTACTTTTTGGTCACCTATTCTAACAATTCCCATCCCCATCTTTTAGTCAATGCGTTTCACTCCTTTGTTGCCATTTCATCAATTCCCGAGACTGATACTCCTCAAGCTTCCTCCTATATGAGTCCATCTCCTTCTATTCATCTAATCGAATATGTCCCCTTTCCAACTTCATGTATTTTTCTTCCAACATTTTCACCGCATGGGCCGGCTGCACAAACCTCTCCCTATTCCACCCGAGTAACCGCAACCTGCAGTTCTGAATTTTCTTAAACAGCCCTCTACCCGGATCCTTATCAGCCGTCGAACACCATGCTTCCACAACAACCTGATTGCATTCTTCAGCCTGTACCCATTGTGCCTCGAACCGAAACTGTCTGTTTCTACCATTCTGACGGACACTTTCCCCTAGATCCCAATGAACAACTAACATAGCATGATCGGAGTACGGTGACGACGAGTGCTTGACCACTGTATTCGAAAATTTCTCACACCATTTGGAGTTACCACAAACCCTATCCAAGCGAACCCAAACCGTGTGTGGATGTTGCCGTCGATTACACCAAGTAAATCTTGGCCCTTGATACCCCAAGTCAACCAAATCTGACCGCTCCAATGTCCCTCTGAAGTCCTCAATCTGCCACTGTGGTCTTTCACCCCCTGCTTTTTCCAACCGCACAAGTATCTCATTGAAATACCCCGCACACATCCACGAAGCATCCGACTGAGAGCTAAGGTAAATAAGTTTATTCCGCACAAATCTTCTTCTCAAAACCTTCGGCTCCCCGTAGAAGCCCGTGAATCTCCACTTAGCACAACACCCAGGAGAAATGACATCCACATCAATGTGGTGATTTGAGTAGGAACCTAACACAGCAGTACCATCCTTTTGCAAATACACCGCCAACCACCCCCGACGTCCCCTCCGCTGAAACAGAAACCCCATACATATCTAGACGATCTCGCACTCGCTCCATTCTTTGTTTACCGCACTTCGTTTCAGACAAAAACACCAATCAATAAATCATTATTCATTAATTAGTTTTAGTTAATGATAATTAGCGTAGTCAAAGAAAATGTAACAGATATACATTTAGTAACCAACATTAAATAGAATTTAAAAAACATGCATAAATTAGAGAGATAACCATGTAAATACATACATATACATATATATATGTTTTTGTAAACAACAGGTTAAAAGGAAGTGGATACAAAGACAGTGGCCAGTAATTTAATCTTATTGCGTAATTTAAATTTTTGAAGACTGATCAATCAATCATTAGATATAAACAAAATTGATTAATTAGCTTAATTGAGTTAAAGATAATAAACATATTCAAAGGAAATGTAACATATATTCATTTAGGAAAATTGTAACGGATTATGTAATAAACTATATATCCGTAAATAACAATGATGAATTTTAATAATAACCTTATTCAGACAGTTAAGGTAACAATGAAAAATGGCAATATGGAGACATAAGAAGTTATCCACCTC
Source organism: Sesamum alatum (assembly GCA_034509735.1). Taxonomy (NCBI): domain Eukaryota; kingdom Viridiplantae; phylum Streptophyta; class Magnoliopsida; order Lamiales; family Pedaliaceae; genus Sesamum; species Sesamum alatum. The sequence continues at coordinate 19,080,144 of JACGWO010000010.1, read as the reverse complement.
ATGGTCCACATAAGAGAGATGGAACCAATGGATGGTTTTCATAATAAATAACTTACCCACACACAAGCCATGCGGAACAAATAAATAAAATAATTTAAAAATATTAATATACATTAATTAATGTGTTTAAATTACTTACTTTGGTCAATTTTAGTTCATTTCAAAAAAAAAAAAAATCAAGTGAAATGAAATAAAATAGATAAAAGTGACCAAATACATATGTATACAAATTTTCGTGTTCCTAAATTTAACGAAACAAGAAAATATTACAAATAAATTTCTTGAATTGATTGAATATTTGTGGGTGAGAAATCTCTACTTGAAAACTTCTGATTCTTCTTTTCTAGAACGTGAACTTTGACTTCGGCAACCTCGGAGGTAGAACTCGATGTTTGATCTCCTTTGACGTTGACTTGTTTCCGGATTAATGATAAACTTGAAGATTTTTTACTCAAATTTGGGATATTCCTTAGTGGATTTCAGACTTTGATCTTCTCCCAAGGTGGACTTCTGTCATGATAATGTTAATTCACCGGTCTTCGGACTTCTTGTCGAATTAAACCTGATTTTGGACGATTTCCACGATGAACGCCTTGAACCTTGCCTAGAACGCCGTGGATCTTCATTGATTTGTGCTTGAGAGAATTTCGGGACTTCTTGAATGCTCTCTTACTTGTGTTTTCAATTGTATGTGTGTATATTCGATGATGAAATATATATTAAAATATCAATTAAATTAACTATTTATATTTAAAATTAATTTAGTAAATTCCAAAATACAAATAGAAACTTATTATAATTGATAAATAATATATATTTTTCACTTGTCGTCATTTGATTGGGAGCTAAAATAATTTATCTACAAATGCCCCCTCGAGACTCGTTCACGAACATATGCTTTAAAATGTAATTTTCAGAGTGAATGAGTCGCGAAAATATGGATCCCATCTTGAATTTCTCGTGGACTTAGGAGGTTTTGGGCCACATTATTTTTTTTAAGTAATGGGCCGAAAATTAAGTTGGGCTTCCCAGGTCACAGACCTCCCTATGCATTGAGTATAGGCCTAAGTGTAAAGTGGGTCTAATTCCCACTCTGGTGTTTGTGGACCAAGGAGCACTAGATCTTAGCAAAAATTTCTTTCTTAAAGTTGGTTTCTTCCTTCCATAGCCTCTTCTGCCAGCAATTGTGTTTCACCACCGTGGATGAAGACCCAGCAAATCTTGGCCTCAACTATAAAGTTTGATTAAACTATTTTTTTCATTATTAATTCGACTGCAACTAAAATTCTAGGACTTCGAATCAATCTGAAGAAGTAAAGGAATACATGTCTCGGTAGTCTTTTAATTTAATCAAGCTCTACAAGCCACCAAATTCAATTGAATTTAAACTTCTGAAAGCATTGCTATATAAAGGGATTCTACCATTGCAAACCTTTTTCTTTCTCTAATTAGTCTTTCAAGTGCTTTACAGAGTTGGAGAAAGACCTATAAGAAAGCAGTGGGACTCAAGCAAAACCGAACCACCATCGGAATCGCTTCAACGGCTTCATCACAGGACGAGAGTCAAGCTCTGCTTTGGTTCACCTCCGGGAAGGAGCTTCAAACAACAACAAAAATACGGAACAAGAGAGGATGTTTGCTTAAGCGGAATAGCTGGAAAGCAAGGGGAGTGACTGATTTCCTAGTTGGAAAGCAGGAACGGAGCTAACGCAAAGGGGGGGCAATGCATTACTCGATTCCTAGTCCTGGGCCCCGAAGCCCAAAAATCGTGAGAGTAGCTCCTGCATTCTCAAGGTGGGCTTCTAATTAAAATCAGTTCTCTTCTCAACTCTCTTTTTTTTTTTTGGGGGGGGGGGGGGTGTATGCACACAAAGTATTTGTTATAATGCCACAACGAGCTAATGCCAAAATTTCTTTGAATTCCTTTTCTTTTTGCAGATTTTCCAGCTTGATGAGAAGCTTTCGGCTCGAATTTTCTTCTCCAGATTTAAGCTCATTACGGTAACTCTTCTTAACTCGTTATATCAATATTTTTGTAGTTCGTTCCAACTTTCGAACTTTATTTGACAAGAATATTTCCTCGAATTTGTCTTGCTTGTCTTCTTCAATTCTTTCTTCTTTTTTTTTTTCTTTTACTTTCAATATCCGAATGCATTGTAGTGTATTTGAGAAGTCCGAATGCATGAAGATCTACTTATTTTTATTGAAGCAAGCCCATAAAAGTTTTGAAGCTTTGTCTTCGACTCAGCAAGTTAGTGTCTTTGTCATGCGAGCACTCGGGCCAACTTTCTTCAATTTGGTGTTCATGATTCCTTGGGACTTCTTTCTTGGTTGATTTCCTCAGCAAGTTTTTGGGTCTCAAAGTTTTTTGGTTCTCGCATGTTGAGGCACGTTGTGTTTACCTTAAACTTTTGAAGCTTTTGTCTTGAGCAGAATCTTGAATTCCATATGCATGTCTCGGCATATTTTTTGATAAACTGAGAATTTCATATTCATCAAAACAAATAATGGGTCAATGATTTTGGTCCATTATCACATAATACATTTAACAGTCATGATTTAATAATTTCCTTGAACACTTTTATTCTTTTTATTTTTGTTGCTTTAGTAATTAATTGAGTTAATATCTCTTTTTTTTTTTTTTTACTAACTCAATTAAAGTCTTCTTTCTTATTTTGTTCCTTGATAGGTTACAAGATGGTTTACTTTAAAGACGAGTCTTTTTCCTCCACTCAACAAAGCTTGGTTATCCTTGACGGTGAAAGTCAACCCATGGAGAAAGGAACAAATTTTACGACTCACACTCCTCTCATCGGTCAATACGCGAAGCAATGGCCAAGATTGATGCATCCACTTCACACGGAGCAATGGTCTCGAGAATTTCACTGAGGAAGACTTACAAGGTGTGGTCTTTACAAGCGACTCATCACCGTTGTTCTGACGAACCAAGTTTTTTACCGACGTTAGGCCGCTGCATCATGGAAGGGAAAGCCAAGTGGGGTGACAACATTCACTTTGCTGGAGAGTTCCGCTACATCAAATGATTTTGGGAGTGGACGGAAGATGTACTCAGTCGGTGTGAGCACAAACTAATTGCAGCTCAAGTATATGATGTCGTGTATGCCTCGTCGACGTCATCAAAGCATTCTACGAAGCGTGGTGTCCATCCACTAACATTCTTCTGACGTCGTTCGGAGAGTTGTCTATTTCGTTGTGGACGTGCATACCCTTGCCAGACTTCCTATGGCCAGACTCCTTTATGAAGAAGTCGTTCCAAGTGCTAAGGAGCTTAACGGTGTTGACGAGATGAGACGAAGACTTGTGCCTCAGTCTTGCAAATTTATGCTCCACGCTTACCGTTTACTTCGAAAGAGTAGTAATGGCGGCCAATCCTCCAAGTTCTTGTTGACAAGTGGATCAAATTTTGGTTTAGACGAGCCATGAGGTACTGCGAGCCCCCTCCACGTAAAGAGAAACAGACAGTTCGTCCTAAATCGACTGATAACCCTTCCGGAACCTTTGGGTGTACATGGCAAGTGGTCCACGGTGGACGTGATCGAAGGGAGTTTAAAGGAAAAGACATTCTTGACGGCGTATTTGGCGTGTTGTCTTTATACCTTTGCCCTTCCCATTCAAGATGTTGGTTCAATTCATCCAAGTGTTTTCAAGGTGGCGAGTGCTATGGTAGCCGGTCGAAGGATTGGTCTTGCAATTCCCATTTTAACTAGCATTTACAGAGGTTTGAATAAGATCTCTAACTCCCCAAGGCCAACTCGTGTACAGTCTCCATTTTCGATTCACTTTGTTTATAGTTGGATAGCTTATTATTTCAAGACTCAGTATAAACTTGTGCAAATTGTTCGTGGGCCCAAGATGACGCTCTTCTCAGGTAAAGGAGGCGCAAAACACTAGGATCCGCAAGAGGCGAGAAAGTGGCTACACAGAGGCGATTTTATCTCTTGGACTTGCAACATGATTGTGAGGGACAAAAATTTTTCATTCACAGACGCGGACACGCCACAGAATCTGAAGAAACCTATTTTATGGTCGTCCGTTTGAACTATCTTCCTTGGTGGCAAGGCGATCATTTCGTTGTCGAGCCCTATAGCCCTCATTGATTTAGTCGTCAATTTGGTTTCTTCCAGGAAGTTCCATGGATTCTTTCACAAGACATTCGCAAAGCTTCTTTAGAAGATGGAATCCATTATTGGCGCTTGTGCATTTTGTCCAACACCATGGAGAAAGTGTTGTTCCCTCCCATGCCCCTAAATGTGAAGAAGTTCTCCTCTGAGGCGTACAAAAGGTGGTGGCTCAAAGTTCATGTGGCTACATTGAAGAAAACGTGGCGAAGTTGCTTTCCTTATGCCCAAGTCAAGCTTCTCCCAAAGGCAAGGAGTGTGGTGAAGGAGTTGCCCAAGATCAACCTCGCGAGCAGGCCACCTCTCCTCCCAAGCGAAATTCTCAAGCGGTCGAACCTCTTGAGTGAATAAGAACAAAACCGCTCCTCGTTCCTTGGAAGTAAGCTGGAGTAGCAACCCTGATCATCATTGGAAGAGGCCGAAGAGGGATTCAAAGCCAACAAACATTGACGTTGATGGTGACGGCTCAAGTCACGACCCATTGACGTTGAATTTCGTCAAGGAGGTTATTTTTTTCGACCCGGTTCCTTTTTATTACTTTTTTCCAGCGACAAGGCCTTGTTGGTTTCTAACTCAAGTTGGTGCATTGTCGTAGCTCGAAGACGAAGTCTTAGTCATTGGAGATGATGAGACTTCTCAAGATAGTCCAGGATCAACCTTGGGATCTAATTTGATGGCTACAACTCGACCTCTTGGGATGGGGCTTAAGAGAAGACAACCCTCTTGTCAAGGCCCGGTGTCACTATTTGAAGGTGAGAGGTTTGTTCTTAATCATCAAAAGGAGTTCCTTCAACAGCTATGGAATGATCTTCTCGTGAAGATATCAAACACCCCAATTGATTTCATTTCATCAATTAAAGACGATGTTTACTTCGTTCTTGAATCTATGAAGAGCTTTCAGAATTTTGTCATCTCAAAAGAATCGATGAGCACATCCTTTGCTAAGGCCGCTGCTTATGATGAGGCGAGGTCGTCGTCTTCTGAAAGGCTATCCAAAGATGTTTTCGAGCGACAATTAAAAGAAGCCAATGATCGTCTTCAAGATGCTCGAGCTAAAGAAAGTGAAGAGGCTTTCAAGGTCTAATTCACTACGGACAAGTTGAAGCGTGTTGAGAAGGAGCTTGTGGATTTGAAGGAGCAAAGGAAGACCTTGTGTGCTACTCTGAAGGAAGAAAATCAACTTTTCCATAGTGCTCAAGTTGGAGTTCGTGAAATTGTGAAAGAAATTGCAGCCCCTTGAGAATACCACCCCGCTCAACGATGAAGTGGTTGTGAGTTTGGAGGCTTCAAGAACAAATTTGGTGGCCCTCAAGGAAGAGGTGAAGGATTTGAGTCCTTTGCTTGAGATTTGCTTAGGACCTTTTATTTTGTTGCATTTGATTCCTTTTTTCCTTTGTTCTAAGTCATGAACTCCAATGTCTTTGAGATTAAGTAATGAAAGCTTTTTTTATTTCTCTCTAGCTTTTTCTTTTTCTCTCTATCATTGCAATCTTTGAGCATATTTGAATACTTCATATGAGAAATAAAGTCCATTTAAATGTTATGACTGAACTCAGAATATCTAAGCTGCCTACGTACCTTATCAAGAGGATCAAGTCAATACGTAGTTCAAGGGTACGAAATATTTGTTCCGAGAGGGGAGGGCCGCTCACAATTTATACTCATGCGGGCTAGGAGTTTTTTCTTTTTCTTTCTCTCTTTTTTTGAGTTTTTTTGTTTCTTCTTTTTTGGTTTTTCCTTTTTTTTGTTTTTTTCCTTTTTTTTTCTTTTTTTTTCCAGGCGTAATATGGCTTCAAGAACTTTTCATTTATTGGGCCTATCCTCAAGCCGTGCAGCAACCAGCTTATATTCACCGTTAGTGTAGACCTCTTCGACATATAGACCATCCCATTTTGGCAAGAACTTGTTTCCATTCAATTCTTTGTGATAATAAGCCTCCTTACTGCGAGTACCAGATCACCAACTTGAAAAGAGCGCATGCGAACTTTCTTATGGAATGCCTTGGATAATCGAGCTTGATAACACTCGAGCCTTTGTTGTGCTTCCAACCTTTTCTCATCGAGAGCTTCTAGCTCTTCAAGCCGTATTCGAGCGTTTTCTTCTTTAGTGAGCCCTTTTTGTATTGCTATTCTCAATGAAGGAATTTGTTGCTCAAGCCGAGGACTGCCTCTACTCCATAAACCAGGGCATAAGGAGTTGCTTGCGTAGGTGTTCTGGCAGTGGTTCTATATGCCCATAGAGCTTCTCCATTTCTTTCGTGCCAATCCCACTTTGACTTGGTCACCACTTTGTTCAACAAATTGCACAAAGTTTTGTTAAATGCTTCAACAAGACCGTTGGCAACGGCATAGTACATAGAAGAGTTTCTTTGCTTAAATCAAAACTTTTGACATAATTTGTCTATCAAGCTATTGTAGAAGGTTTTTCCATTATCAATGATGATATACCTAGGCACTTCATAACGATAAATGATGTATGTACGGATGAAATCAACAACATTCTCTTTCTTTATTTCTTTAAGGGGGACTACTTCAGCCCATTTAGAGAGGTAGTCAGTTGCTGCCAGGATATATAAGTGACCACCGGAGTACTTTGTCATGGGTCCCACGACATCCAAACCCCAAGTACCAAAGGGCCACGAAGCCACGGTAGGGTGCAATGGCTCAGGTGGTTGGTGGATAAGATTGACGTGAATTTGACAGGCTTGACATCTCCTTGCGTAGTCCATGCAATCCTTAACCATTGTAGGCCAGTTATAACCCATCCTTTTTATACGAAAGTGTAGCTTTGGTCTGGATTGGTGAGCACCACAAACTCCAGAATGAGTTTCTTCCATAGCTTGCATTTTCTCATCATCATTTAGGCAGCGTAAGAAAATACTATCAAATGAGCATCTATAGAGCGTGTCTTTGAAGTAGATGAAGCGAGACGCCCGTCGTCGAATCTCGGCCTTTCGTCGTAGGTCATTGGGTAGCTTTTCGTATTTCAAATAGTCAACCAACGGTTGTCACCAATCTTCCTCTTCAAATTTGAAAACCTCCATAACATGGTTTTCTTCTTCTTGGAATGCGTCATCATCATCATCACTGAAGACTGGTGGTATGACCCAATTCTTACATATCGGTATGCGCATTTCCTTATCAGTCATTGAGAGATTTGATGCGAGCTTCACTAACGCATCAGCTTGTTTATTATCCTTTCTCGGCAGGTGCTCAAATTCTACATCTCCTAAGCATCCCATCAGCCCTCTTGCGTAGTCATGGTATCAGAGCAACTCAGACTTTTTGACTTCGTAGAGACCGAGGAGCTGATTGATCACTAACTGAGAGTCTCCATATACTTTGAGGTGTCGTTGCTTTATGTCAACTGCTATTTCTAATCCAAGGATTAAAGCTAGGTATTCCGCCATATTATTTGAACAGTTCTGGGTCAAAGTGAAGGAGTTGGGCGAATTTCCTCTTCAGATGTAACAAAGACAACTCCAGCACTGGCTCCTTCTTTGTGGGAGGCTTCATTAAAGTACATCTTCCAGGGTGGTGTAACTTTAATCACAAGAACGTCTTCATCAGAAAAATCATCAGACAACCCCACTCGACAAGCATTGGGTGATCGACTAGAAAGTCTGTTAAGACTTGTCCTTTCACAGCCTTCTGAGGAACGTATGCGATCTCGAATTGTTGCAGCTGCAGATACCATCTTGCGAGTCTATCAAACAGCATTGGCTTTGCCATGACATATTTCAGAAGATTTGCTTTTGAGACCAGATGGACACTGTGTGATTGAAAGTAATGCTTCGCTTCTAGATTGCAAAGATGAGCGCCAGACGTAGCTTTTCAATGGGTGAATAATTGAGCTCGTTTGATGTCATTGTTCTGCTTAAATAGTATAAAGCATTTTCCTTCCCTCTATCATTTTTCTGGGCAAGTAAGATTCCCACATAGCGCTCTTGAGCAGCAACATACAAGATTAAGGGGCGTCCGGGAACGGGTGCGACCAACACAAGAGGCTTCATTAAGTAGGACTTTATACTTCTGAATACTTTATCACAAACTTCATCCCATTCAAAGGGTACATCTTTCTTCATTAGACGACTGAATGGTTGACAACGGCCTGCTAGATTTGAAATAAATCTCCAAAAATATGCGAGTTTTCCTTGCAAACTCTTGAGCTCATAGATGTTTCGGGGTTCCGACATTCTTAAATAGCATCAATCTTGGCTTGCTCAATTTCTATACCCCGTTGGCAGACGATGAACCCAAGAAACTTTTCGAACGTCACCCCGAGTGCAAATTTGGAGGGATTCATTCTTAGTTGGTATCTCCTCAAACGTTCGAAGACCTTCCTTAAGTCGTGAAGATGATCCCGTCGTTTTTTTGACTTCACAACCAGGTCATCGATATAACATTCTATATTCTTGTGGAGCGTATCGTCGAACATCCTTTGCATTGCTCTTTGATATGTAGCATTGACATTCTTTAACCCAAAAGGCATGACCATGTAGCAATATATGCTTTTAGGAGTGCGAAATGCCGCCAATTCTTCGTCTTCCGGCGCCATACGTATTTTATTATATCAAGATGGCCCATCCATGAAAGATAAGGCTTCATGACTCGTAGTAATATCTATCATTAATTCAGCAATGGGTAATGGGAAGTCATCCTTGGGGCATGCATGATTCAAGTCTCTGAAGTCGACGCATACTCTAATCTGCCCATTCTTCTTTCTCACAGGGACGATACTGGAAATCCATGTTGGGTACTTGACTTTTCGAATGAAACCGACCTCGATGAGCTTGTTTACTTCACCTTCAATCAGCGGGATTAGCTCAGGTCGGAATCTTCGTTGGGCTTGTTTGACGGAACGGGCCCCTTTCTTCACCGATTGGTAGTGCACAACTAATTTTAGGTCTAGCCCGGGCATTTCTTTATAGGACCATGAAAACACGTCTTTATACTCATGAAGTAGCACGACATAAGCCTCATCTTCTTCCGGGGTTAGAAAGGCGCTTGTGTAAATTGGTCGGGGATCTTCGGGATCACCTAGATTGACTTCTTTCAACTCATCAATGGTGATTTTAACGCCTTCCTCAAGTTCTAGAGGAGCGTCTTTAGCATCTTCTTCTTCAACCTCCTAATTTTCAATTAAGGTGATGTGATGAGCTTGGGCGATATCTTTTTCAATACTGTCGTTAATGTAATTAGATGATGCTACGCTTTCTCTGTCATCCTCGTCATCAAGTTGAACTTGTGTAAAGACCATCGTATCTGCTTTAACCTTCAAGACTTTGCCACATGATATGTCCAAGGTTGTGTGGCATCTCATTCTAGAAGGAATCAAACTTCTGAGCTTTTGTGTATATGAGGACGTGATGTCTTCCTTTAGTTGTGCGGCTACCTTGGATACACCTTTCTTTTGATACCCCATTATTCTGCGTGGACCGAGTCTATCAAAGACAGATTGATTGTTGGTCTTTCTATACGTTATTCTTTTACGCAGGCCAAGTTTGTTGAAGTCAGACTCTCGTGGATTTTCTTCCTTTTGGTCGTTTTTAGTTGAAGAAAAACTTACATGGTTGTTGCTGGCCCTTTTATGGCGATGCGGATAGGCCTAGGAGGGGTAAAGCCAAAACCCACACGAGAATCTGGGATTGAATGCCCCTTTTCCTTCAACATTACTTTTGTGGTGTTGAGTCCGTAGGTCTTCTTATTAGTGGATTCAGGAGGAAGTTTTCCAATAGTTACCCTTTCTTGTAGAGTATACCCGGCTTTAACAAGGTTTGAAGGCTTTGGGATCGTATCCTTCTTCATCTATAGTCACCGCTTCATGTCCCTCTTCTTCTTTTTTGGTTGAGGGCACAAATCCTTCGAGTGGCGTTTTCAATGGTTGCTTCATGTTGACTTGAGTCAATGGTAAAGTCAGACTCTTTGAAAACCCAGCCTCGACGACGGGCTTCTCATTTCTCCTCATGCTTCGATCTTCATGTGACTTTGGTTTTTCTGAGGGTGAAATCTCTTTTCCTCTTTTGGCTATTTCGACATAGTACTTGGCGTCGGTAAAGTGCAATTCAGCTTCCATAAAAGGTTTGGTATCACCGAGTACCCTTTTCACTACACCATTGTGGCAATATTTGAAGTACTGATGCCATGTTAAAGGAACTGCAGAATTTTCATGCAACCAAGGGCAGCCAAGAAACATGCTGTAAGAAGTTTTGGCGTCTATAAGATGAAATAGCACGGTCGACGCCATATCGTCCATCAACAATTCCATCCATATAATGCCGACAGCCCTCTGTCCTCCTTGATTGAAGCCTTGAAACATGAGGCGGCTATTTGAGAGCTCGTCCATCGGGATCCCCAAGTCTTTCGAGGTTCATAGGGGTAAGATATTGACTACAGAGCCTCCATCGATCAATATACTTTTCACCTTTTGTGCACATGCATATCCAGCAACAAATAAAGGGCGGTTATGAGGCGTTAACTGAAGAAGCAAATCTTCATCGTTGAAAGTAATGGTGGACATGCATTCATCAGTACCAGAGGAATCTTCCTTTTCAGACAACGCGTCCTCATTGATCGTAGTATCGTTCGCATGTGTGGTATTGCAGGAGGCTTCACTGTTAAAAGACCCACACTTGACCGAGGTTACATTTGTTGTTGTGGTATCTTCTTTAAGAGAGATTTTACCTTGACGAGCTAACTGCATAACCTTGTCTTTGAACACAAAGCAATCTTGTATTGAATGCCTAACTGAACGATGATATTTGTAGTATTTTGGGTCATCTGTTCGTTCGGCTTCTTCAGGTCGCTTTGCTTCTGGTAGTTGGATGAGGTTAGCCTCCAACAAGTCATCAAATATGCCGGGGACTTCATAATCAAGGAAAGGATATTGCTTTGCTTATATTTCTTTCAAAGTTAATTTTCTTTGCGGTCTCTCGTAAGGAGCGTTTTGCTTTAGGGTAATGTTGTCTTTTGTTGCGCTCCTAAGCTTGAGTGAAGCTACATTCACTGCCATCGATTCCTTGCTTGGAGGTTTTGAAAAAGGTTTTCCCCCTTTCTTGATTTCTTGCCTTTCCTTGGTTCTGCGGGGTTTTTGGACAGGTTGTCCTTCTACTCCACTTGTTGCCATACTTAACGCCATGTAATGTGCTCTAGTGGCTAAATCCTCAAATGATCTGGATAGGATTCCTTGAATAATATACAGAAGACCCCAATGCATCCCTTGAATGCACATCTCAATGGCAGAATCTTCAGATAATCGATCTTTGCAGTTGAGGCTCAGATTCCTCAACCTATAGATATAATTGATGACCGGCTCATCCTTCCACTGGCAGGAATTTGTAAGCTCGATCATGCTGACGGTCCGCCTAGTGCTATAGAATCGATTGAGGAATATTTGCTCTAGCTGTTCCCTACCATCAATTGAACTGGCCTCCAGATCAGTAACCAATCAAATGCGTTGCATTTTAGTGATCGGAAAAAAATACTTGAGTAGGTGATCTCCATACATTCCAGCGTTGTTCCATGTTTCGACGAAGTGAGCGACGCGCTGCTTAGAATTGCCTTTGTCATCAAATTGTTGGAACTTTGGTGGTTGGTAGCCAATCGACATCTTCAAGCTATCAATCGTTGGAGTGTAGGGCTTGGAGTAGGTGAAGGATGACCTTGCGTTTCCCTCAATCTTGCTCCTGATGGTTCCTTCAGTGAATTATTTTAGTTGGTCTATCGGAATCAACCCATCAGACGAGACTTGAAGATCTTTGGAAGGTTTATCCTTCTCGGTATAATTCTCCTTGCTGGATATTTCTAATTCATCATGAGCCTCGACTTGTTTTCCCCGAATATGGTTTGTCTCAACATTGTCTGGCTTGTTGATCAACCTAGCAATTTGGGCATCTTGCTCTTGGACATGCTTGGTGAGTCCCTCAATAGCTCTCGTTAGGCTTGCAATTTTTTCTTCTAAAGTTGTGGCATTCATCACCATGACTTGGGCCACATTCGTTGTGATGGAGTACCTAGACTCGGAGCGAGGAGAGGATGGAGGAGATTTATCTTCGTCATCTTCACTTGCATGGCTAGGTATGAAGGTGTCCTTTTGAGCAGGCTCAATGGGAGGAGTCATCAGGGAAGGTTCCTTAAGTTTCTTTGACATATTTCTCGTAGTAACACCAAGACTCTTGGTACTTGAACTTGAAAACTTCGATGCGGCGAGTTTGGAATTCACCGTCTTCACAGCTTTTCCTTGAATGTCCATCGAAATACTTCAGACTTTGTTGAAGTGAAGAGATGAGAGGTAGAGCGTTCCCACTGGGCGTGCCAAAATTTGTAAACAAATATTCGTGTTCCTGAATTTAACGAAACAAGAAAATATTATAAATAAATATCTTGAATTGATTGAATATTTGTTGGTGCGAAATCTCTATTTGAACCTCTTATTCTTCTCTTCAAGAACGTGAAATTTGACTTCGACAACCTCGGAGGTAAAACTCGACGTTTGATCTCCTTTGACATTGACTTTGAATAACGTTAATTCAGGGGTCATTGACTTGTTCCCGGATTAAACGCTATAAACTTGAAGATATTTGACTTGAATTTGGGATATTTCTTGGTGGATTTAAGACTTTGATCTTCTCCCAAGGTGGACTTCGATCTTGATAACGTTAATTCGCCGGTCTTCTGACTTCTTGTCGAATTAAACGCTGATTTTGGACGATTTGCGCAACGAATTCCTTGAATCTTGCCTAAAACACCGTGGATCTTCCTTGATTTGTGCTTGAGAGGATTTCGGGACTTCTTGAATGCTCTCTTACTTGTGTCTTCAATTGTATGTGTGTGTTGAATGAGTTCCAAGGACCCCTTTATATAGTTGTTAAAGAGGTAGAGTTGTGGTGAACTGGAACACTTATTTTGTATTATCTGTTAATTTTAATTTAAAGAGATATACATTAAATATTTGGGAAGACATGATTGGTTGATTTTGATATTATCTCCTTAATTTTTGTATTTTTCAAAGAGATAATATAAAAATATTTGTCTTGATTTGATTGGCCGATACACCTCAATTTGACACTTGTCGGCTGTTGAGTTGACGATGAAATTTGTACTAAAATATTAATTAAATTAACTATTTATATTTAAAATTAATTTAGTAAATTCCACAATACAAATAGAAAATTATTATAATTGATAAATAATATATTTTTTCCACTTATCGACATTTGATTGGGAGCAAAAATAATTTTTCTACAACATACATATATCATTCAAATAAATAAATGATTCGAGATACATAAATCTAATTATTTACAAAACACTAATATAAAAATTGTTAATACAATAATAGAATTACCTATAAGTTGATTTGTTTGCATCATTGTATTCAGGGATATTCGCGCGCCACTTTTGGTAATAATGATCTTAATAATATAACTATGTTAAAAGAAATTATATAAACATAAATGCAAAAAATGAACAATGTGTGTTTTAAAAGTTGATTCTATACCACTTGGATATTAGGATCATCCTATCCTCTTAAGTGGTTGCTAATAATAAGTTAAAAAATATTTATTAGAAAAAGTGGTTTAATCATAAAAAAGTATAACAAAATATGATCATATGATATTGAAATAAAGTACTTTCATCTAAATTTATTCGTTAGTTCCATTCATCAAAATATATAGATTAACAAAATAGACTTATTAGTGTAAATAATATTATTCTAAAATATTTTATGAAATATTAATAAAAATTATTAAAAATCTTTACCATTGTAAAGTTTCACCCTTCTATCCAAGCAACTATTTTCTCACTATTAAAGTATTTGCTATATTTGTGACTAAAATTAGAGAGAGATAAAAAGGTTTAAAGGAAGGGTATTTTTTGGTAGTTTAATGAATTAGTACGATAACTACCTTAATATTAAAAATTTATATTTTTGTCCTTTAAATTGGTAAATTCATTTTGCAAGAAAAAAAGAATGAGTTTACAATAAAACCTTTATAAATTAATAATGTCCGGACCAAGTAATTTTATTAATTTAAAGAGGTATTAATTATTCAAAAAATTAATAATTTATCAATTGAAAGAGATTATTTGTGATTCAACAAACCTACATTAATGTTCTTGATGAATAAAACATATGCATTGTATCGGCTAATTGAATAATGTCATGTACATGTGATTAATAAATATAATACATCCCCCTTAAAAAAATTAAAGTTCATTGTAGAACGTAGTACTAGTTAAAATCACCTATTGGATTATTAGAGTGAAAATTATACATGTTCAGAGGTCCAAAATTTTAAAAAAAAAATTGTCGGTAGTGTTGTTCAAACTTCTATTGAGTATGAAACTGAAAATGATACGTCTTTGCTACCAATTACGCGAAAGGAAGCACTCATAACAACAACTCTTCGCAATTTTTTTTTGTAGTATAGAACGCAATACTGGAGCGTTTAGATGCAGTAAGAAAAGTTAGAGATGAAATACAATTAGATTGAAATTTAAAAAAAATACAATAGAATCATATTTACTAAATTGCCCTAGTTATATTTGTAATGTTATAGAATTATTAATTTATAATATTGAAGGGACTATTAATTTATATAAGGGTCTTCTAAAAAATTATTATCTTATTGATTTATTGAAATTATTAATTTAGACCTTGGGCCCAAGTCGGGTCCAAGAAAAAAAAATATTATTTTAAAAAAGTTATTAATTTATAGAGGTTCTACTGTATTATGTAAAATTAAAAGGCAAGTTATGCAAAAGGCACATGATCACTTCTATATCAGACACAAAAAGAAATTTCCTTTCTATAATTAGTATAGATATAATATAATATGATTGTGATGGTGTGTGATTCGGGAGGTGATTAGTCTAAACACGTTAACTCGAAGTGACGTCGCGAGGTAATGAAAAAGCAGAAAGTAGGAAGATCGATTTCTATAAATGAATTTCACATATCCTTACAAATGGATTTCTCCTCCTATTTATAGTAAATTACATGGGATGAAAGTACAATATCGTCCCTCAACTACCCTCAATCCAACGCCCTGAATATAATTAGGGGTGGCAACGGGGGAGGTATGGGGCGGGTTTGGGTGGACCCGAGACCCGCCCCGCCAACTCCAGGAAGGACGCGGGACCCGCCCCGCCCCGGTTATTTTTCAACCCCAGACCCGACCCGCCCCGCCCTGGTACAAAACCCGCCGGGGCGGGTCTAACCCGGTAGACCCAGTTTTTTTAAATTTTTCTATTTTTTATTTGTTTTACAAATTAAAAAAATTAAATTTAATATATCAATTACAAAATAAAATTATTTATTCATGATCTAACTGAAATTCAAGTCGAAAAACAATTTCAAGTACATATAAAATTGTTCATAATAGAACAACTCAAACAATTCATATTGAATTATTTATTAGAGATTAGTAACAACTTTTTCGTCATTCTAATCGTTAAGTATTGTGGGATAATTTTTCAATTTATCAACTACTGAAGATGTACCTAACAATAAATAAATTAAATGATACAATATTTTGTTAGTGTTTATTCTATCATAATAAAATAAAAGAAATATATATATATATCTAAACGGGGCGGGTCCGGGGTGATAGAATAGGTGACCAGAAAGCCAATAAGTTTGGCGATTTGTAACCTATCTGACAACTTGATGTAAATGTAATATTATTATGTGATGAATAAGATGGGTGTTCATCACCAATGGTACCTTCTTTGTTGCGCTCATCTTACATTTGTTAAAACGGTGTTTAACTTATATCGCAACAAAAGCCCACAGACCATGGATAACAACTCGTGCAGTTGGGCCACGCATTGGATGGTGGTCATGAAACCAACTGATTAAGAGTTGGGTCTGAAACGTTCCGAGTCGAGGACCTCGAGACAGGGCATTAATAGTCCTATTGAGACTTGCGTCAAGAGTCGTGTTCATTGGATGAGTGCCGTGTTTCATCGGCGACAGGCGTGGGACGCCTACACGATCTTGATGGGTTGGTCGACTGGGGTCGAGCCGACTGGACTGACTCGCGGGGATCATCATATGGAAGCCTTGGAGGCTTGGTCGGTATAATTGGTTTTTCCCCGGTTCCGATAGCACGGGAGTAATCCTCAGACTTGAGGGATCATGGCAGTCGCGTGCACAGGACGGCTGTATCTTGGATCTGGCGAGAGGTAATCATTCTGTAAGATGATTATCATAAGCCTTGTCCAGTGCAGTCGGAATGTGTAGCGAGGACGGTGGATTACAAGAAGAGGATCCGTCCCCTGTCAGTATGTGACAGAGGTATCTCCTATGCACTCGGAGACACGTTCATGCTGTTTGAAGCTGTGGCCACAGTGGTTGGTCGAACAGGGAATGGTTTCCTGTGTCGACGCAATGAAGCATACGTGGTCTCGAGTATTAAGCATAGATGCCTAGTCAAGGATGGGAATCGACGCCCAATTTCATACCCTAGACTAAGGCCGGGAGACGGTAGGCGGAAGGATCGTACCCGTACGGAATCGGCGCCTAAATGTTCACGCCAATTCACCTAGTCTCTAGTGCCATGGACCGTTGCTAGACGGCCACCCATAGTAACGGGCCCTTGTGGGACACGGGCCCAAGTCCAGCTGAGGGTGAACCTAAAGGGTCACACACAAATCACCGAGGAGGTTGAGAGATCGACTTGGAGTCAATCTCGAAGGATAAAATAAGTAATTGGATTACTTAAGGGAAAGTCCATTGGATGGACGGGTCGATATTGTATCGGGCTTTCATTTAATCGGTAAATTGGATTTTCGATTAAATATGGAAAGTTGAGATGTTGAGACGTTGGATCTTTTAATTGGATTAAAAGATCAACGGGAATAATTTAAGTGGACATTAAATTGGATTTAATATTGGGTTCGTCGTAATTGGATTACGATAAAACCCGGTCCGTTAAATTATACCCGAGAGGAGAAATAATTCCTAATTTGGAATAGGAAGAAGTTGGACTTCTTCCCTTAATTAAACATAGCCGACATGCTCTCTTGGAGGAAGCAAAATCAGCCATGTTGCATGCTAGGTGGTATGTTGACTTGTCTCTTTTGGAAAGAGACAAATCAAATCCAATCAAGCTCTTCCCTTTTGGTATGATTTGATCATACATAAATTTTGGTAGGCTTGATTGAAGAATTGATGGTGATTGATTGGAATGAATCTAGACATCCTTGGATGAACCTAGACACATTCCAATAATCACATTAATTATGTATATATATTAGAATATACAACACCTAGCATAAGTGATTCATTATTCATCTTTTTCTAGGAAAAAGAGAAGAAAAAAATCCTCTCCTCTCTCTCAAAATTTCGTGCTCCCTCCCTCTCTTACACTTGTGTTCTTCACTTGATTTTGAATCAAGAAGAAGAACAAAGTAAGTTTAAGAGAATACTAATTCATAGTGTTCTTCTCTTAAACCAATTCCTTCCTAAACCCGTTCTTTTCTAGCAAGAAGAACGTGTGTTTCTTCCGGTGTGGTGTGGATCACCTTTGGAGAATCCATACGTTTGGATTTCGTGAGCATTCCGGAGAAGGAACAACGCTAGTAGCCGGGAGCATACGCTAAACAATCAAAGGTAACGGTTTATTACGCTTTGATTGATTTCATTTGTATATCTATGCCCTATGTGTTTAATTATATGTTTTAATATTTCCACATCCTACATCGAACGCCCGGTTGAGCACCCAAGGGTACACACCTTGGGATTCGCGTATTTTGAATTTGATTTAAATTTACGCACTTTTCTCGCATTCCTCGCTTCCGCTCGCGCTCCCGGGCGGATCCGCTTGTCCTTCAAATGGTATCAGAGCCCGGTTCGATGTAAGGGGCATAGATCTATGTGTTTGGCATGATCTACTTGCTTTTAAATGGCTTTGTTTGGCATGTTAGATTACATAAATATATGAATAATATGATGATTCAATTGTTTGGATTTAATGGACTTTTGGCATGCTTAATTTTGTTAGATTAGATCTAAAATTGCATGCTTATTTTCAGAATAATATTAATGTTATTGTGCTGAAACAGTTTTTTTTTAAAAAAAAAAAAATTAATTTGGTCGGGCCGGCAGTGGCCGCGCGCAGGCGCCCGCCTGCGCGCGCTGAGCTTCGGCCAGCGTGCGCGCAGGGGCGCGCGCGCGTGCTGTGCGCAGCCGGCCGCTGCTGGCCGAGGGCCAGCGCGCGCGCGCTGCCCTTTGCGCGCGGCCGGCCGGCCAGCACAACGGCTGGGCCGTTTTGTGCCGTTTTTCGACTTTTTCCGAAAAATTTGATTTTCTGTATTTTCTGCACGATATTCTGAAAATATGTTAATTTTGCATTTTTGATTTTGGGATAATTGGATTATTCCTTGAATTAAATTTGCTTAATTAATTTGGGATTAATACATGCATTGGATGCATTGTGTAAAATGTCCATTAAATTTAAAATTTGAATTTTGCATATTATTTATATGTTTATGCTTCTGTGATGTTGGACATCACTTGGATATTTGGAATATCCATTGATTTTATTGCATGATTATTTGGAATAATTATGTTATATGTGAGTTGATGGAATCAACATGGGATGATCACAAAGCCCTAGACCTTGTGTATGGATGAATGAATGTTTATTTATTTTATGTTGGGTGGGGCCTGCGTGCCTCTTGTTTTTGGGACTATCATCTCCCGTATTTTCACCCTCATGATGTTAAGGCTTGTTTTCTTTATTACCGATGTATTACTTTCAGTTGTAATGAGAGTAGATAGGATTGGTGAGGTTTCAATTTTAACAAGCAATTGGAGTCGGAGACCCCAAGGAGGAGCATCAAGGCGTGAAACAAGAAGCACTTCAAGGCCCATTGGAATGACAATGGGTTTTATTATTATTGTAATAATTTAGGACCACCCTAGACAGACCATAGACTCACTACGGGCTCAGTGGGTCGCATAGGTTGGGCTTGTGATCATCCTAACAGGGGTATGCTATGTTTTCTGCATGCGGCGTATTTATTTATCGCTTTAAATATTGGATATTTATGCATGCTAAAACACCATAATGTGATGAGGTCTCGGTCACACTTACACTCTCATTTGGTTGGACCAAATTAAATATTAGGCCCAGAACGGACTTGGATCAAAATGGTATTTTGGTCTGTCCGAGCCTTCCATCCACAGCAATATGGTGAGGAAGCTACCACTACCCAAGTGTGGTCTCACGAGTCGTGGCACACTTGGAATAGGGGAAAGCTGCACTATTGTTGTGAACAAAAAGACTGTGCTCGCTGTTTCCCTATCTCACGAGTCGTGGGGGGCGACAGTTTGAGGTATGATTTGGTTGATGGGTCGGGCCCAACATTGAGTAACATGGTTCGCTTGGAGTCCTCGGGACCATGTGAATAGGTGAGGCAAAATATCTTGGGAATCTCATTGGATGAGAATGATATTGGATATCTCCCACAAGGTCTTCTTCATGTGAATCGTAAAAGCGGGGCATGGAGATTACGCTTGTGGATCCCAAGCCCACTAGGAAATGGTTTCCCGAAACTCCGCTTGAGAGTGGCGGACTTTCATATAAATAGTGGGAGGGTTAAAGACTAAAAGACCCAGTCTTCAACTTGAACAATAATATTACCATCATCTGCTAATTTCTGCTTTACATTTTTTAATAATGTAGATATGTCTAAGAACCCGTTAACCATGATTCTTGAGACTAACAAATTCAACGGAACGAACTACTCGGACTGGCTGAGAAACCTGAGGATTGTCCTCGGTTTCGAGAACCAAGGCTACGTCTTGGACGAGCCGCCACCGAGCGACTTACCGGAGGGGTCCACGCCTGAAGAACGTTTGACGTTCGAGAAATGGCATGAGGACAACCGGAGAGTACGCAGTATCATACTGGCTTCGATGTCTAATGACATCCAGAAGCAGTATGAGAGGCTGGACAACGTCTCCGCCACAATGCTCCGCATGAACAAGGTTTATGCGGTTCCGGATAGGCATATTAGATATGCCGCCAATAAGCATTCTTTGGCACCAAGCTCGCTGAAGGAGCGTCTGTACAGAGTCATGGGGTCAAGATGCTCTCCCTAGTGGAGAAACTCGAGGACGTTAAAGCTGGGCTTAACAATGACACGTACATTGACGTGATCCTCCAGTCGCTTCCTCCATCCTATGACCCGTTTGTTGTAAACTACAACATGAACGGACTTGAGAAGTCTATTCATGAGTTGATCAACATGCTGGTCCAATACGAGGTAACGACCCACAAGTCGGCGCCGGTGGTATTGATAGGAGAGGCCTCGACCTCCAAGGCGAATGGCAAGAGGGCCGGACGCTGGAAGAGGAAGAAGGGCAAAGGGAAGACGGTTGTGGCCCCTGCTCACGCTTCGGGCGTCCTTGTTGCTCCGGTTGGACCAAGCATAGGGAAAGGGAAGGCCCGTGGTTCTCAGCGGTCCAAGGCAAATGATGTCTGCATGCATTGCCAAGGGAAAGAGCATTGGAAAAGGGAGTGCCCACAACTCCTCTCCAACCCAGGTGTGTTTGTGGTTGAAGTTAATATGATTACTAATTCTGCTTCATGGGTATTGGATACCGGGTGTGGTGCTCACATCTGCAATGATTTGCAGGCACTGCAAAGAAGCAGAAGGCTAACCAAGGATGAGATGATCCTGAGGCTAGGCGATGGCAAGGCCGTTGCTGCGGAGGCCGTAGGATCACTAGAGTTAGCCATTAGTAGTCATGTTAGGATTGTACTGAACGACTGTTTCTATGTACCTAGCATGATTAAAAACATTGTTTCCATCCCGGTCCTTGATAAGGAGGGATATGAATTTACCATCAATAAAAATGGTTTTTCATTATCAAAGATGGTATTTCTCATTTGCTTGGTACATTGGTCAACGGTCTGTACATACTTCAGCAGTCTAATTGGATAAAGACTGTAGAACACAAATGAAAACGTGATGATCATAATAACGCACAGATATGGCATGCGAGGTTAGGTCATATCTCTAAAGATAGGATAAGAAGGTTGGTGGACTCAAAGAGTCTAGAAATAGACGATTTGGACAACCTACCGACCTGCGAATCCTGTCTAAAGGGAAAGATGACCAAGAAACCCTTTGTTGGACAAAGTACGCTAGCCAGTGGTCTGTTGGATTTGATCCATACAGATGTCTGTGGTCCACTAAATACTCAGGCTAGAGGTGGGTACTCGTACTTCATAACCTTTACCGATGATCACTCACGGTATGGTTATGTTTACCTGATGAGGTACAAGTCTGAAGCCTTTGGAAGGTTTAAAGAATACAGACTTGAAGTAGAGAACCAAACCGGTCGAAAGATCAAAGCCCTTCGGTCGGACCGAGGTGGAGAGTATTTGAGTGGTGAGTTTACTGATTATCTAAAAGAGAATGGGATTCTCTCTCAGTGGACCCCTCCTGGAACACCGCAGCTTAATGGTGTGTCTGAAAGGAGGAATCGGACCTTGTTGGACATGGTCCGATCCATGATGAGTTTTATCGAACTACCCCTTTCCTTCTGGGGATACGCTCTTGAGACGGCGGCCAAAGTTTTTGAACTTGGCGCCATCTAAAAGGGTATCCCAGACGCCATATGAGATATGGCATGGCAAGCCTGCCTCCCACAAATACTTGAAAGTGTGGGGTTGCCCCGCATATGTCAAGAGATTAGTGGGAGATAAACTGGACTCGAGGTCTAGTTTATGCAGGTTCATCGGCTATCTGAAAGAAATTGCGGGGTATTATTTCTATGATCCCTCCGAGCAAAAGGTTTTTGTCTCGCGAAACGCAGTGTTCTTGGAAAAAGGTTTTCCATCGGATAGTCGACGTGATGAGGTGCTCCTTGAGGAATCAAGTAAGGAACCCCAAGAGGCGGCAGTGACATCTGAGCCTGAAGTTCCCACTGATATTGTTCCAGTCCTCCGTAGGTCGGCCAGAGTATCCCATGCACCTGATAGGTATGGATTTTTGGGCCTGACCAGTCAGTTGGATAATGATCCAAAGACGTACGGAGAAGCAATGTCGGACATCGATTCGGACAAGTGGCTTGAGGCCATGAAATCCGAGATGGACTCGATGGGTACAAACAAGGTTTGGACCCTAGCAGATCCACCAAAAGGGGTTAAACCCGAAGCTGAAACATACGTTTTGATGAAGTCATACGGGGATATGATTTCATCAAGAACGAGTCCGATCCTTGTATATACAAGAAGATCAGTGGGAGCTCAGTTGCATTTTTGGTGCTTTACGTGGATGACATCTTGCTCATTGGGAATGATGCTAAGATGTTGGGTACCACTAAAGCTTGGTTGTCAACGCAATTCTCCATGAAGGATATGGGCGAGGCATCCTACATCCTTGGCATCAAGATCTACAGGGATAGATCTAGAAGGATGTTAGGAATGGCCCAGTTTGAGAAAGTCTTGAAGAGATTCAAGATGGAGAACTCAAAACGAGGATTCCTTCCTATGAGGCATGGAATTAAGTTATCCAAGAAGCAGTCTCCTAAGACTGATGAGGAGCTTAAAAGGATGTTGGACATCCCCTATGCTTCAGCCGTAGGCAGCATACAGTATGTTGTTCAATGCACTAGACCTGATGTGGCTTTCGCTTTGAGCGTAACAAGTCGATATCAGTCGTGTGCCGGGAGGCACACTGGAGTGCAGTCAAGACTATCCTGAAGTACCTAAAAAGGACTAAGGACGTGTTCTTGATCTACGGCGGTGGAAAGTTGATACTGGAAGGCTATAGCGACGCTAGCTTCCAGTCGGATGACAATGATGCCAAGTCTCAGTATGATTTTGTATTTAGGCTAAATGGTGGCGTGGTTACTTGGAAGAGTTCCAAGTAGGCTACCACGGCGGACTCCACCATAGTGTTTTGAATACATAGCGGCTTTGGAAGCTGCTAAGGAGTGGTTTGGTTGATGAGCTACATCCAAGGGTTGGATGTAGTACCTAGCATTGCTAAGCCTGTAATTATCTTTTATGATAACAACGGGACGATAGCGCTAGCAAAGGAACCGAGATCTCATCACGATCCAAGCATATTCTTAGACGCTACCATCTACTTAGAGAGATGGATAGCAGGAGTGACGTTCGGTTGGACCGAGTCACCTCCAAGAAAACATAGCGGATCCACTTGCTAAGCCCATGTCGCAAGTTGCCCATACTCACCATCTAAATAAGAGGTTTGAGGCCAATGGGTGATTGGCTTTAGGTCAAGTGGGAGATTGTTAGAATAGGTGACCAGAAAGCCAATAGGTTTGGCGATTTGTAACCTATCTGACAACTTGATGTAAATGTAATATTATTATGTGATGAATAAGATGGGTGTTCATCACCAATGGTACCTTCTTTGTTGCGCTCATCTTACATTTGTTAAAACGGTGTTTAACTTATATCGCAACAAAGCCCACAGACCATGGATAACAACTCGTGCAGTTGGGCCACGCATTGGATGGTGGTCATGAAACCAACTGATTAAGAGTTGGGTCTGAAACGTTCCGAGTCGAGGACCTCGAGACAGGCATTAAGAGTCCTATTGAGACTTGCGTCAAGAGTCGTGTTCATTGGATGAGTGCCGTGTTTCATCGGCGACAGGCGTGGGACGCCTACACGATCTTGATGGGTTGGTTGACTGGGGTCGAGCCGACTGGACTGACTCGCGGGATCATCATATGGAAGCCTTGGAGGCTTGGTCGGTATGATTGGTTTTTCCCCGGTTCCGATAGTACGGGAGTAATCCTCAGACTTGAGGGATCATGGCAGTCGCGTGCACAGGACGGCTGTATCTTGGATCTGGCGAGAGGTAATCATTCTGTAAGATGATTATCATAAGCCTTGTCCAGTGCAGTCAGAATGTGTAGCGAGGACGGTGGATTCCAAGAAGAGGATCCGTCCCCTGTCAGTATGTGACAGAGGTATCTCCTATGCACTCGGAGACACGTTCATGCTGTTTGAAGCTGTGGCCACAGTGGTTGGTCGAACAGGGAATGGTTTCCTGTGTCGACGCAATGAAGCATACGTGGTCTCGAGTATTAAGCATAGATGCCTAGTCAAAGATGGGAACCGACGCCCAATTCCATACCCTAGACTAAGGCCGGGAGACGGTAGACGGTAGACGGAAGGATCGTACCCGTACGGAATCGGCGCCTAAATGTTCACGCCAATTCACCTAGTCTCTAGTGCCATGGACCTTTGCTAGACGGCCACCCATGGTAACGGGCCCTTGTGGGACACGGGCCCAAGTCTAGCTGAGGGTGAACCTAAAGGGTCACACACAAATCACCGAGGAGGTTGAGAGATCGACTTGGAGTCAATCTCGAAGGATAAAATAAGTAATTGGATTACTTAAGGGAAAGTCCATTGGATGGACGGGCCGATATTGTATCGGGCTTTCATTTAATCGGTAAATTGGATTTTCGATTAAATATGGAAAGTTGAGATGTTGAGACGTTGGATCTTTTAATTGGATTAAAAGATCAACGGGAATAATTTAAGTGGACATTAAATTGGATTTAATATTGGGTTCGTCGTAATTGGATTACGATAAAACCCGGTCCGTTAAATTATACCCGAGAGGAGAAATAATTCCTAATTTGGAATAGGAAGAAGTTGGACTTCTTCCCTTAATTAAACATAGCCGACATGCTCCCTTGGAGGAAGCAAAATCAGCCATGTTACATGCTAGGTGGTATGTTGACTTGTCTCTTTTGGAAAGAGACAAATCAACTCCAATCAAGCTCTTCCCTTTTGGTATGATTTGATCATACATAAATTTTGGTAGGCTTGATTGAAGAATTGATGGTGATTGATTGGAATGAATCTAGACATCCTTGGATGAACCTAGACACATTCCAATAATCACATTAATTATGTATATATATTAGAATATACAACACCTAGCATAAGTGATTCATTATTCATCTTTTTCTAGGAAAAAGAGAAGACAAAAATCCTCTCCTCTCTCTCAAAATTTCGTGCTCCCTCCCTCTCTTACACTTGTGTTCTTCACTTGATTTTGAATCAAGAAGAAGAACAAAGTAAGTTTAAGAGAACACTAATTCATAGTGTTCTTCTCTTAAACCGATTCCTTCCTAAACCCGTTCTTTTCTAGCAAGAAGAACGTGTGTTTCTTTCGGTGTGGTGTGGATCACCTTTGGAGAATCCATACGTTTGGATTTCGTGAGCATTCCGGAGAAGGAACAACGCTAGTAGCCGGGAGCATACGCTAAACAATCAAAGGTAACGGTTTATTACGCTTTGATTGATTTCATTTGTATATCTATGCCCTATGTGTTTAATTATATGTTTTAATATTTACACATCCTACATCGAACGCCCGGTTGAGCACCCAAGGGTACACCCCTTGGGATTCGCGTATTTTGAATGTGATTTAAATTTACGCATTTTTCTCGCTTTTCTCGCTTCCGCTCGCGCTCCCGGGCGGATCCGCTTGTCCTTCATGGGGTGGGTCCTTAAGGACCCGAGACCCATCCCGGACCTGGCCGGGTCCTAAATCTTAGGACCCGTTACCCGCCCCATTAGGTGTGGGTCTGGGGCGGGTTTTGCCGGGTCCAGGTTGAATTGCCACCCCTAGATATAATTGTTGAGGGCGCCTTGGTAATTTGGCATCCCCCACTACTTTTGTAACCACCTTCGAGTAACCGCCGTCAACTTCCATTGATGGTGTTGTTGTAAATTCCTTGGCAGCTTGAGGGTATTTTAGTAATTTAGGATTCCTAGCACTATCAGTAGACACCGAACTTCCAAATGTTTCTGAAAATTTTGGAAGTTCTAAGGGGTAATTTGATTCTGACTCTACTTCTTCTTTTTGATAGTAATCCTTTTTGGCTCAAAGTCTTTTCCTTCTGGGACTCTTCTCAATATGAGTCCTTCTTCTATTGGGGTTTTCTTTTTCCTTTTTGCTCTATTCCTTCCTTTGCCAGAATTTTCTGCTTTCTATATAAACTTGTTGAGGCACTTTAAATTCTTCATCTAGTTCCATCTTCCCTTTTAATCTCTCCCATCTTCAAGAAAATGTCGAAGCGCATCGGCTCGGGTATTTAGCTCTTCGTCTTTTTTCCTCCAATATTTTCTTGTTTCCGTCTCCACAAACGCATTCATCCTTTGTCAAAATACCAACAGAAAAAAGCTTCGTTATTCCGAAAAGAAGACTCTAGGACATGTCGAACACTCAACGGGGCGCCGAAAGCACGTGGGGGAGCACGTGCGCGCCGGGTCGGGGCATGCCCCGACCCGACGCTAGTCGAGGCACTCTGCCTCGGCCTGGATCTGGCCAAGGCGTTGAGCCTCAGCCTGACCCCGACCGAGGGGCATCTCTCTCACCTCCTTCCGCCCCTCTCGTTCGTCCGAATATTGTGGATTTTAAGTGATTGAAGCGATCAGGAATCTCCCTACGTGTCCTTCGCTTTCACCAAGTCCTTCCTTCGAGTCAAGCTCAAAAGAAACTCCTCCACTCTTATCTCCCCTTGCAGCTGACTTAGTTGATTCCAGTCTAGACAAAACCGAGTCCTCTTCAGCCCCCCACTCCAAGTCCCGTTGCTACATTATGGACGTTCAGAACTGCCATAGTCATGGGAGTCCTGAAGAGTTCTGTCTTCTTGAGACTAAAGTCAACGCCTCTTCCGAGTTCACCCTTCTACTTCCTAGTGTTGACGATAGGATCAAGCTTCCCCCATCAAGATTCTTCACGGCTTACCTATCTTTCTTCGATTCTGGTCTTACACTTCCTCCGCATCCTCTATTACTTAAGATCATCACCTGCACTACATTGAGCATCAATCAATTCACCCCCAACTCCCCAGTACGCTTTAGGGGGTTCCTCCAGCGTTTCGAGGAACTCAATTTGTCCCCCTCCCTCGAGGCCTTCTACTCTTTATTCACTATCAGAAAGGTTCCTAACGACTCCCATTTCTACTTCTACCCCCGGGGGGTTGTAAATTTCTTGAGGGTGGTGTTTCTTCGAAAGGTCCCTGGAAAGAAAAATTCTTATACGTAAAGGACCTAGCCTGGGGGTTGGTGGCTCCTTGGGGGAAGTCGCCCTTTGTGCCCGACCCCGTCCCTGATCTTCGTCTGTCCCTCATTGGGGTTGGGCTGTTCGATCAACTTTTTGATGTCAAAAATTTAGGGTATGCTGGTACCTGATTCTATCTTTTATGCATTCTACTTGTTTTGAAAAATTTTGGCACGATCTCACTCCTTCCTCGTTAATTTCTTGCAGAAAGAAAATTTCTCTCCATAACGTCCATCGCTTCCGCGAGAGGGAAAATGCTTCAAGGCCCTGCAACCCTCCTCCGCCCCCCTCGAGGAGGGGGGAAAGCAGTCGTCGGCGCTCTCCTCCTGCTCGGGCTAAGGATCCTTCTGGCAACTCGACTCGCCATGAAGGGCGCTCCTCCCCCCCTCCTGAAGGTAGAGCCTCCAAACGTCCTCGGGAAGGTGAAGTTGACCCCCCCCCCCCCTCCGTGGAGCAGGAAAAGGTCTATTTACTTACGGGACGAACAGGCAAGGGAACATCTCTTCTTTTTGGGATGTTGCTGACGTTGACCTTGCCCACAAAAAATCGAGGGATCTAGTGAGCCCTTACAACGTGACGCTCCTTGGTGCCCTCCCAAGTGGCACTCTCACTCGGCTTCTGCAGGGTGAAGCTGCTAGGGTATATTTTTTATATTTCGTATTGTGCTTCATCTTCTTAACCTTTAAGTGTCTAATTGAGGGGTATTCTATGTTCTTAGGTTATCAACTTAGCTGAATCTACTGAGATGCGGCTAAGCAACTATGAGAAGGAGATTCAGCGACTGAAGGACGCTCTTGAGGATGCGAGGAAAGACTTGGGGCGATGTCAAGGAGAGCTTAAGGTTTCTTCTGCTGAGCAAATTAAGTGGAAGGATAGCTTTAACCAAGAGATTGCTTCGGGGAAGACCTTCTTGAAATTAGACGCGGGCAAGGCC
Organism: Sesamum alatum; assembly: GCA_034509735.1. Taxonomy (NCBI): domain Eukaryota; kingdom Viridiplantae; phylum Streptophyta; class Magnoliopsida; order Lamiales; family Pedaliaceae; genus Sesamum; species Sesamum alatum. Next base: position 19,051,990 of record JACGWO010000010.1, on the reverse strand, counting down.
TATTTGGAGTGTGTGTGGGATGACTTCAAGGAGAAGTATGTGGGTTCTAAAGAGTTCAACCAAGTTGTCCTTGGCAAGGCGAGCGAGGTATATGACCAAGTAATTAGGCAATGTCAATCCACATTGAAGAACAGTGGTAGCTATGGTGATGAAGACTTCATGTTTCTTGATCCCAAGGTTCCTGACGAGGATGGAGATGAAGATGGTGAAGGCGAGGTTGCTAATGACGTGCTTGATGACACTCCTACTGACGGAATCCTCACCTCCACCATCGAGAAGAACTAGATCTAGACTTAGGATTATTTATTATTATTATTATTTTACTATTCAAATTTTCTTTTTGTACGCTCAAAATGTTTTAGGACTAATTATCTTGTTTTCTCGAATTTGAATTCTTGGGATGCTTTTCTCCCTCTCGAACTATTAGTCTTTAAAAATAATAAAGAAGAATTTATTTCTTCATGGTTCTTATAAACTTTAAATTTCACAGTATTCATATTTATTGATTTCGATATGAGGGGATCCCTCCTTTCTCAAGAGAACTCCTCATTGTGTTGTTCTTTTGTTCAGCACAGTTATGATTATGAGGGGCAATCCCCCTCCTTCAAGCAAAATTATGAGTGTAGAGGGGTCATCCCCCCCTTTCAGGCGAGAATTAAAATGTGAGGGGAAATCCCCCTCTTCCAAGCGAAGTTTGTGAATATGAGGGGTCATCCCCCCCTTTCAAGCGAGAATTAAAATGTGAGGGGCAATCCCCCTCTTCCAAGCAAAGTCTATGAATAGGAGGGGCAATCCCCCCCCCCCCCCCTCCCTTTCATGCGCATAAGGGCAATCCCCCTTTTTGAAGAAGTGTTTCAAAATATGAGGGGCAATCCCCCTCTTTTAAGGAAAGTTGTAAATATGAGCGGTAATCCCCCTCTATCCTAGAGAATGATTGGAGGGGCAATCCCCCTCTTCACACTACAAGAACAAAATGTGAATAACAAAACACATTAACATAAATGGGAAGGGACATCCCCCTCCTTAGACAACAATAGGTGGTATTTAAATGAGAAATTCCTCGTTGAAAAACAAAATAATGACATTTTATTACAATAAGTGAAGGTTACAAAGGTGCTGAAAACTAAATATATACAACTTTTCAAACGAAAATTCTAAGCGAAATATTTCTTTAAGTTGACCACGTTCCATGTGCGCGGTACTTCCTTTCCATCCAGCTTTTGCAGGCGATAAGTTCCTTTTCCCACTATCTCAATCACTTGTTATGGCCCAATCCATTTGGTGTCGAGCTTTCCGATATTTCCCGTCGCATCAGCCCTTGGTAATACGAGATCGCCTACTTGAAAATCCCGATGTCGGACTCTATCATTATAAGCTCTTGCCATCAACGTTTTGTACGCTTCTGTCCTGACATTCGCGTTGCTCCTTAGTTCTTCTAGAAAATCCAGGTCGACTCGCCTTTCACTATCATTGCTAGTCGGCTCGTAGCGCTTCACCCTGAATGTCTCCTCTCCAATCTCCACCGGGATGACAGCCTCAGTCCCGTAAACCAGACTAAACGGGGTTTTTCAAGTGCCTCATCGCGGGGTGGTCCGATACGCCCATAGGACTCCCGGAAGCTCTTCTACCCAATTACCTTTGGCGTCTTCTAGCCTCGTCTTCAAATTACGGAGGATTATTCTGTTGGTTACTTCTGCCTATCGATTAGATTGGAGGGTTGCTACCGAAGCGTAATATTGTTTTATCTTCAGCTCTTGACACCACTGACGGAAGTTGGTCCCCTGGAACTGCATACCATTATCCATCATAAAAGCTCTGGGAATGCCAAAGCGACATATGATGTTCTTCCACACAAACTTCATGACTTCTTTCTCCGTGATTCTGCTTAACGCCTCTGCCTCCACCCACTTCGAGAAATAGTCCACGGCAACAAGCAAGTACTCTCGTTGCCCCCATTGAACGAATGGGCAAGGGCTTTGCAACGGTTGCATATCTGCTACTGGAACGCGAGTGACATTAGCGTGTTCTTGGCACTTTCAGCATTTCTTCACTAAGTCTCCGACGTCTGCCTGCATGGTTGGCCAAAAGTATCCTTGTCGCAAAGCCTTGCGCGCCAAAGCTCTCCCTCCGGAGTGGTTGCCACAATTCCCTTCGTGAATTTCTCTCAAGACATATTCCGCCTTGTCTTTACTTATGCACTTGAGATATGGCTGCGAAAATCCTCTCTTATATAATTCCCCGTCTATCAAGGTGAACCTGGCTGCCCTTGTGCGAATTGCCCTTGCTTCCTTAGGATCTTGGGGCACTACTCCAGATTTCAGATATGCTTTTAGCTCCTCCATCCATCCTGTTGAACTTCCTTTCGCTGTCAAGACTTCATTCCCGTCCACGTTCACATCAGGATACTCTTGATTCAACAAGGTTATCCTCCTGCTTTTCAGGGGAGCCAATGAGCTGGCCAGCTTAGCAAGTTGATCTGCCTCCTCATTCTCCGCCCGCAGAATTTGTTCTAAAGTGAACGCGTCGAATTTTTTCCTCACTGTTTGAATACTTGCCAGGTACTTGGCCATTTGCTCTCCTTTGGCCTCAAAGTCCCATTCACTTGCCTGACCACCAGCTGGGAATCACTATACACCTTCATGTGCTTTGCCCCAGCTGCAAAGGCCAACTTTCCCCCTGCAATGAGGGCTTCGTACTCCGCTTCATTATTCGAGGCAGCGAAACCAAACTGCATGGCATAACGCAGCATGTCCCCATGCGGGCTCTCAATTAATATTCCCGCACCGCTACCTTGAGACGTGGATGAGCCGTCCTCGAACTGTTAGAATAGTTGACCAGAAAGCCAATAGGTTTGGCGATTTGTAACCTATTATACAACTCGATGTAAATGTAATATTATTATGTGATGAATAAAGTAAGTAATCGTCACTTTTGGTGCTTACTTTGTTGCGCTCATTTCACCTTTGTTAAAACGGTGTTTTACTTATATCGCAACAAAACCCACAGACCACGGTTAACAACTCGTGCAGTTGGCCACGCATTGGATGGTGGTCATGAAACCAACTGATTAAGAGTTGGGTCTGAAACGTTCCAAGTCGAGGACCTCGAGACAAGGCATCGAGAGTCCTATTGAGACTTGCATCAAGATTCGTGTTCATTGAATGAGTATCGTGTTTCATCGACGACAGGCGTGGGAGGCCTACACGATCTTGATGGGTTGGTCGACTGGGGTCGAGCCGACTGGACTGACTCGCGGGGATCATCATATGGAAGCCTTGGAGGCTTGGTCGGTATGATTGGATTTCCCCGGTTCAGATAGTACGAGAGTAGTCCTCAAACTTGAGGGATCATGGCAGTCGCGTTCACAGGACGGTTGTATCTTGGATCTGGCAAGAGGTGATCATTCTGTAAGATGATCATTATAACCCTTGTCCAGTGCAGTCGAAATGTGTAGCGAGGACGGTGGATTCCAAGAAGAGGATCCGTCCCCTGTCAATATGTGACAGAGGTATCTCCTATGCACTCGGAGACACATTCATGTTGTTTAAAGCTGTGGCCATAGTGGTTGGTCGAACAGGGAATGGTTTCCTATATCGACGCAATGAAGCATATGTAGTCTCGAGTATTAAGCATAGATGCCTAGTCAAGGATGGGAACCAACGCCCAATTCCATACCCTAGACTAAGACCTGAAGACGGTAGACGGAAGGACTGTTCCCGTATGGAATCAGCGCCTAAATGTTCACGCCAACATTCACGTAGTCTCTAGTGCCATGGACCGTTGCTAGACGGCCACCCATGGTAACGGGCCCTTGTAGGACACGGGCCCAAGTTTAGCTGACGGTGAACCTAAAGTGTCACACACAAATCACCGAGGAGGTTGAGAGATTGACTTGGAGTCAATCTCGAAGGATAAATAAGTAATTGGATTACTTAAGGGATAGTCCATTGGATGGACGGGCCGATATTGTATCAGGCCCTTGTTTAGTCGATAAATTGGATTTTCGATTAAATATGGAAAGTTGAGATGTTGGATCTTTTAATTGGATTAAAAGATCAACGGGAATAATTTAATAGGACATTAAATTAGATTTAATATTTTGTTCATCATAATTAGATTACGATAAAATCCGGTCCGTTAAATTTGACCCGAGAGGAGAAATAATTCCTATTTTGGAATAGGAAGAAGTTGGACTTCTTCCCATATTGAGCATGGCTGAAATGCTCCCTTGGAGGAAGCTAAAATCTGTCATGCTTCATGCAAGGTGGTATGTTGACTTATCTCTTTTGGAAAGAGACAAATCAACTCAAATCAAGCCCTTCCCTTTTGGTATGATTTGATCATACCATAAAAGTTGGTAGGCTTGATTGAAGAATTAATGGTGATTGATTGGAATGTATCTAGATATCCTTGGATGAACCTAGACACATTCCAATAATCACATTAATTATGTATATATAGGAGTATATACAACACCTTGTGTATTAGAATCATTGTTCATCTTTTTCAAGAAAAAAGAAGACAATTTTTGGCCCTCTTCTCTCCATCTAACTCTCGGCCATCTCCCTCCCTTTCTACTTGTGTTCTTCACGTGATTTTGAATCAAGAGGAAGAACAAAGTAAGTTTAAGAGAACACTAATTCATAGTGTCCTTCTCGTAAATCGATTCCTTCATAAACCCATTTTCCTCTAGCAAGGAGAACGTGAGTTTCTTCCGATGTGGTGTGGATCACCTTTGGAGAATCCATACGTTTGGTTTTCGTGAGCATTCCGGAAAGGGGAACAACGCAAGTAGCCGAGCACACGTATAAGTCATAAAAGGTAACAATTTATTACGCTTTGATAGTTTTGGTTTTCATCTATTCCCTTTGTGTTATATGTATGTTTTTAACATTAATACATCCTACATCGAACGCCCGATTGAGCACCCAAGGGTATACCCCTTGGGATACGTTAATTTAAATTTGATTTAAATTTACGCACCGTTTCTCGCTTTCTCGCTTCCGTTCGCGCTCCTGGGCGGAACCGCTTGTCCTTCAAGTGGTATCAGAGCCCGGTTCGATGTAAGGGGCATAGATCTATGTGATCGGCATGATCTACTTGTTTTCATGGCTTTAATGGCATGTTAGATTATATAAGTATATGAATAATATGATGATTCAATTGTTTGAATTTTATTGACTTTTGGCATGCTTATTTTCTTAGATTGGATCTAAAGTTGCATGCTCATTTTCAGATTATCACTACTGTTTTGTCCTGAAAAATGATGTTGAAAAATATGGAAAACGGACAGAACTGCTGCCGCCCCTGCCGGCTGGTCACTGGCTCGCAGGTGCACTGCCAGCGTGCGTGTTGGCAGGGGCAGCCGCGCATACCGCTGGTGCGCAGGCAGCCGCTGCTGGCCGGCAGGCACAACGACTGGGCCGTTTTGTGCCGTTTCTCGATATTTTCTGGAAAATTTAATTTTCTATTTTTTCTGCACATTATTCTGGAAATGTATTAATTTTGCACATTTGATTTTGGAATAATTGGATTATTCCTTAGATCGAATTTGCTTACTTAATTTGGGATTAATACATGCATTGGATGCATTGTCTGTAATGTCCATTAAATTTGTATTTTGAATTTTTCATATTGTTTATATATTTATGCTTTTGTGATGTTAGACATCACTTGGATATTCGGAATATCCATTGGTTTAATGCACGATTATTTGGAATAATTGTGTTACGTGCGTTGATGGAATCAACATGGGATGATCACAAAAGCCCTAGACCTTGTGTATGGATGAATGTACGGTTGTTTACATTTCTATTGGGTGGGGCCTGCGTGCCTCTTGTTTTGGGACTATTATCTCCCGTATTTCAGCCTCATGATGTTAAGGCTTGTTATTATTTTCAATGTATTACTTTCACTTGTAATGAGAGTAGATAGGACTGGTGAGGTTTTAATTTTAACAAGCATATGGAGTCGGAGACCCCAAGGTGGAGCATCAAGGCGTGAAACAAGAGTATTACAAGGCCCATTGGAATGACAATGGGTATATTATTATTGTAATAATTTAGGACCACCCTAGACAGACCATAGACTCACTGCGGGCTCAGTGGGTCGCAAAGGTTGGGCTTGTGATCATCCTAACAGGGGTATGCTATGTTTTCTGCATGCGGCATATTTATTTATCGCTTTAAATGTTGGATATTTATGCATGCTAAAACACCATAATGTGATGAGGTCTTGGTCGTACACAAACTCTCATTTGGTTGGACCAAATTAAATATTAGGCCCAAAACGGACTTGGATCAAAATGGGATTTTGATCTGTCCGAGCCTTCCATCCACAACAATATGGTGAGGAAGCTACCACTACCCAAGTGTGGTCTCACGAGTCATGGTACACTTGGACAAAGGGAAACCTGCACATTGTTGTGAACAAAAAAGGACTACGCTCGCTGTTTCCCTGTCTCACGAGTCGTGGGGGGCGACAGTTTGAGGCATGATTTGGATGATGGGTCGGGCCCAACACTGAGTAACATGGTTCGCTTGGAATCCTCGGAACCATGCGAATAGGTGAGGTAAAATATCTTGGGAATCTCATTGGATGAGAATGATATTGGATATCTCCCACGAGGTTTTCTTCATGTGAATCATAAAAGCGGGGCATGGAGATTACGCTTGTGGATCCCTAGCCCACTAGGAAATGGTTTTCCGAAACTCCGTTTGAGAGTGGCGGACTTTCATATAAATAGTGGGAGGGTTAAAGACTAAAATACCAAGTCTTCAACTTGAAACAATAATATTACCATCATCTGCTAATTTCTGCTTTACATTTTCATTAATGTAAATATGTCTAAGAATCCATTAACCATGGTACTTGAAACTAATAAATTCAACGAAACGAACTACTCAGGTTAGTTGAGAAACCTGAGGATTGCCTCGATTCCGAGAACCAAGGCTACGTCTTGGACGAGCTGTCGCCGAGCAACTTACCGGAGGGGTCCACGCCAGAAGAACATTTGACGTTCGAGAAATGGCATGAGGACAACCGAAAAGTACGCAGTGTCTTACAGGCTTCGATGTCTAACGACATCCAGAAGCAGTATGAGAGGCTGGACAATGTCTCCGCCATAATGCTCCGCATGAACGAGGTTTATGCAGTTTCGGATAGGCATATTAGATATGTCGCCACAAAAGCATTCTTTGGCACCAAGCTTGCTAAAGGATCGTCTGTACAAAGTCATGGGGTCAAGATGCTCTCCCTAGTGGAGAAACTCGAGGACCTTAAAGTTGGGCTTAATAATGACACGTACATTGACGTGATCCTCCAGTCGCTTCCTCCATCCTATGACCCGTTTGTTGTAAATTACAACATGAACAAACTTGAGAAGTCTATTCATGAGTTGATCAACATGCTGGTCCAATACGAGGCAACGACCCACAAGTCAGCGCCAGTGGTATTGATAGGAGAGGCTTTGACCTCCAAAGCGAATGGCAAGAGGGCCAGACGCTGGAAGAGGAAGAAGGGGAAAGGGAAGATGGTTGCGGCCCCTGCTCACGCTCCAGGCACCACTGTTGCTCCGGTGGGACCAAGCAAAGGGAAAGGGAAGGCCCGTGGTTCTCAACGGTCCAAGGCAAATATGTCTGCATGCATTGCCAAGGGAAGGCGCGTTGGAAAGGGAGTGCCCACAACTCCTCTCCAACCCAGGTATGTTTGTGGTTGAAGTAAACATGATAACTGATTCTGCTTCATGGGTATTGGATACCGGGTGTGGTGCTCAAATCTGCAATAATTTGCAAGCACTGCAAAGAAGCACAAGGCTAACCAAGGATGAGATGATCCTGAGACTAGGCGACTGCAAGACCGTTGCTATGTACTGAACAATTGTACTGAACGACTGTTTCTAGTACCTAGCATGATTAAAAACATTGTTTTCATCCCGATCCTGGATAAGGAGGGATTTTCATTTACCATCAATAAAAACAGCTTTTCCATTATTAAAGATGGTATTTCTCATCTGCTTGGTACATTGGTCAACGGTCTGTACATACTTCAACAGTCTAATTGGATTATGACTGCAGAACACAAACGAAAATGTGATGATCACAATAACACACAGATATGGCATGCGAGGTTAGGTCATATCTCCAAATATAGGATAAGAAGGTTGATGGACTCAAAGAGTCTAGAAGTAGACGATTTGGACAACATACCGACCTGCGAATCCTGTCTGAAGGGAAAGATGACCAAGAAACCCTTTGTTGGACAAAGCACGCTAGCCAATGGTCTATTGGATTTGATCCATACGGATGTTTGTGGCCCACTAAATACTGAGGCTAGAGGTGGGTACTCGTACTTCATAACCTTTACCGATGATCACTCACGGTATGGTTATGTTTATCTAATGAGGTACCAGTTTGAAGCCTTTGGAAGGTTTAAGGAATACAGACTTGAAGTAGAGAACCAAACTGGTCGAAAGATCAAGGCTATTCGGTCGAACCAAGGTGGAGAGTATTTGAGTGGTGAGTTTACTGATTATCTAAAAGAGAATGGGATTCTCTCTCAGTGGACCCCTCCTAGAACACCACAGCTTAATGGTGTGTCTGAAAGGAGGAATCGAACCTTGTTGGACATGGTTCGATCCATGATGAGTTTTACCGAACTCCCCCTTTCCTTCTGGGGATACGCTCTTGAGACGGCGGCCAAAGTTTTGAACTTGGCGCCATCTAAGAAGATATTCCAGTCTCTATATGAGATATGGCATGGCAAGCCTGCTTCCTACAAATACTTGAAAGTGTGGGGTTGCCCCGCATATGTCAAGAGATTAGTGGGAGATAAACTGGACTTGAGGTCTAGTTTATGCAGGTTCATCGACTATCCAAAAGAAACTGCGGGGTATTATTTCTATGAACCCTCCGAGCAAAAGGTTTTTGTCTCGCGAAACGCAGTGTTCTTGAAAAAGGGTTTTCCATTGGATAGTCGGCGCGATGAGGTACTCCTTTAGGAATTAGGTGAGGTACCCCATGAGGCGGTAGTGACATCTGAGCCAGTAGTTCCCACTGATATTGTTCCAGTCCTCCATAAGTCGGCCAGAGTGTCCCATGCACCTGATAGGTATGGATTTCTGGGCCTGATCGGTCAGTTAGATAATGATCCAAAGACGTACGGAGAAGCGATGTCGGACACCGATTCGGATAAGTGGCTTGAGGCCATGAAATCCGAAATGGACTCAATGGGTTCAAACCAGGTTTGGACCCTAGTGGACCCACCCAAAGGGGTAAAACCCGTGGGGTGTAAACGGGTCTACAAACGTAATCCTGGAGCTAACGGGGAGGTTACAACCTTCAAGGCCAGGCTTGTGGCAAAAGGTTACACTCAGCGACTCGGGGTCGATTTTGAGGAAACCTACTCGCCTGTAGCAATGGTCAAGTCCATTCGGATACTGCTTGCCATAGCAGCATGGTATGACTATGAAATATGGCAGATAGATGTGAAAACGGCCTTCCTCAACGGTTTCGTAGAGGAAGAGATCTATATGGATCAGCCGGAAGGTTTCACAACTATTGAAGAAGAGCAGAAGGTCTGCCGTCTCCAAAGGTCCATCTATGGCCTCAAACAAGCTTCCCGAAGCTGGAACATACGTTTTGATGAAGTCATACGGGGATATGATTTCATCAAGAATGAGTCCGATCCTTATGTATACAAGAAGATCAGTGGGAGCTCAGTTGCGTTTCTGGTGCTTTATGTGGATGCCATCTTGCTCATTGGGAATGATACCAAGATGTTAGGTACCACTAAAGTTTGGTTGTCAACGCAATTCTCCATGAAGGATATGGGCGAGGCATCCTACATCATTGGCATCAAGATCTACTGGGATAGATCTAGAAGGATGTTAGGAATGGCCCAATCCTCGTATATTGAGAAAGTCTTGAAGAGATTCAAGATGGAGAACTCGAAACGAGGATTCCTTCCTATGAGGCATGGAATTAAGTTGTCCAAGAAGCAGTCACCTAAGACTGATGAGGAGCTTAAACGGATGTTGGACATCCCCTATGCTTCAGCCGTAGGCAGCATACAGTATCTTGTTCAGTGCACTAGACCTGATGTGGCTTTCGCTTTGAGCGTAACTAGTCGATATCAGTCGTGTGCCGGGGAGGCACACTGGAGTGCAGTCAAGACTATCCTGAAGTACCTGAAAAGGACTAAGGTCATGTTCTTGATCTACGGCGGTGGAGAGTTGATACTGGAAGGCTATAGCAACGCTAGCTTCCAGTCGGATGACGATGATGCCAATCTCAGTCTGGTTATGTGTTCAGACTTAATGGTGGCATGGTTGCTTGGAAGAGTTCCAAGCAGGCTACCATGGCGGACTCCACCTCAGAGTCTGAATACATAGCAGCTTCAGAAGCTGCTAAGGAGGCGGTTTGGATGAAGAGCTACATCCAAGAGTTGGGATGTAGTACCTAGCATCGCTGAGCCAGTAGTTATCTTGTGCGATAACAATGGGGTAATAGCACAAGAAAAGGAACCGAGATCTCATCACCGATCCAGCGTATTCTTAAACGCGACCATCTGCTCAGAGAGATGGTTAGCAGGGGCGACATTCGGATGGACCGAGTCAGCTCCGCAGAAAACATAGCAGATCCACTTACTAGGCCTGTGTCGCAAGTTGCCCATATTCAGCATCTAGATAAGATGGGTTTGAGACCAATGGGTGATTGGCTTTAGGTCAAGTGGGAGATTGTTAGAATAGGTGACCAGAAAGCCAATAGGTTTGGCGATTTGTAACCTATTATACAACTCGATGTAAATGTAATATTATTATGTGATGAATAAAATGAGTATTCGTCACTTTTGGTGCTTACTTTGTTGCGCTCATTTCACATTTGCTAAAACAATATTTTACTTATATCGCAACAAAGCCCACAGAGCACGATTAACAACTCATGCAGTTGGGCCACGCATTGGATGGTGGTCATGAAACCAACTGATTAAGAGTTGCGTCTGAAACGTTCCAAGTCGAGGACCTCGAGACAGGGCATCGAGAGTCCTATTAAGACTTCTATCAAGAGTCGTGTTCATTGGATGAGTGTCGTGTTTCATCGACGACAGGCGTGGGACACCTACACGGTCTTGATGGGTTGGTCAACTGGGGGATCATGGCAGTCGCGTGCACAGGACGACTGTATCTTGGATCTGGCGAGAGGTGATCATTCTGTAAGATGACTATTATAAGCGTTGTCCAGTGCAGTCGAAATATGTAGCAAGGACAGTGGATTCCAAGAAGAGGATCCGTCCCCTGTCAGTATGTGACAGAGGTATCTCCTATGCACTCGGAGACACGTTCATGCTGTTTAAAGTTGTGGCCATAGTGGTTGGTCGAACAAGGAATGGTTTCCTATGTCGACGCAATGAAGCATACATAGTCTCGAGTATTAAGCATAGATGCCTAGTCAAGGATGGGAACCGACGCCCAATTCCATACCCTAGACTAAGACCGGGAGACGGTAGACAGAAGGACCGTACCCGTACGGAATCGGCACCTAAATATTCACGCCAACATTCACCTAGTCTCTAGTGCCATGGACCGTTGCTAGACGGCCACCCATGGTAACGGGCCCTTGTGGGACACAGGCCCAAGTCTAGCTGAGGGTGAACCTAAAGGGTCACACACAAATCACCGAGAAGGTTGAGATATTGACTTGGAGTCAATCTCGAAGGATAAATAAGTAATTGGATTACTTAAGGGATAGTCCATTGGATGGATGGGCCGATATTGTATCGGGCCATTGTTTAATCTGTAAATTGGATTTTCGATTAAATATGAAAAGTTGAGATGTTGGATCTTTTAATTGGATTAAAAGATCAACGGGAATAATTTAAGTGGACATTAAATTGGGTTTAATGTTGGGTTCATCATAATTGGATTACGATAAAATCCTGTCCGTTAAATTTGACCCGAGAGGAGAAATAATTCCTATTTTGGAATAGGAAGAAGTTGGACTTCTTCCCATATTGAGCATGGCCGAAATGCTCCCTTGGAGGAAGCTAAAATCAGCCATGTTTCATGCAAGGTGGTATGTTGACTTATCTCTTTTCGAAAGAGACAAATCAACTCCAATCAAACCCTTCCCTTTTGGTATGATTTGATCATACCATAAAAGTTGGTAGGCTTGATTGAAGAATTAATGGTGATTGATTGGAATGTATCTGGACATCCTTGGATGAACCTAGACATATTCCAATAATCACATTAATTATGTATATATAGGAGTATATACAACACCTTGTGTATTAGAATCATTGTTCATCTTTTTCAAGAAAAAGAAGACAATTTTCGGCCCTCTCCTCGCCCTCTAACTCTCGGCCATCTCCCTCCCTTTCTACTTGTGTTCTTCACTTGATTTTGAATCAAGAGGAAGAATAAAGTAAGTTTAAGAGAACACTAATTCATAGTGTCCTTCTCTTAAATCGATTCCTTCATAAACCCGTTTTCCTCTAGCAAGGAGAATGTGAGTTTCTTCCGGTGTGGTGTGGATCACCTTTGGAGAATCCATACGTTTGGATTTCATGAGCATTCCGGAAAAGGGAATAACACAAGTAGCTGAGCACACGTAAAAGTCATCAAAGGTAACAATTTATTATGCTTTGATAGTTTAATTTTTCATCTATGCCCTATGTGTTACATGTATGTTTTTAACATTAATACATCCTACATCGAACGCCCGGTTGAGCACCCAAGCGTACACCCTTTGGGATACGTTAATTTAAATTTGATTTAAATTTACGCACTGTTTCTCGCTTTCTTGCTTCCGCTCGCGCTCCGAGCGGATCCGCTTGTCCTTCACGAACATCCTCCACCACTTCTTTTCTTACGTGCCCTTTTCTTCCGTTAACTCAGAAATAAAGTCTGCCAACGCTTGCGCCTTGATTGTAGGCCTAGATTGATATTCGATTCCATGTTCACTTAGCTCCACTGACCACTTTACCATCCTTCCAGATGTGTTGGGATCTGCTAGCACCCTCTTCAAGGGTTGGTTCGTCAATACTACCACGGGGTGCGATTGAAAATAGGGACCCAGCTTCCTAGCTGTTGTTATCAAGGCCAAGGCCACCTTCTCTATCTGGGTATATCTTTCCTCCGGCCCCTGCAGACCCTTGCTCGCATAGTATACTGGTCGGTGTTCGCGCGCTTCTTCTCTCACGAGAACCGAACTTACTGCCCCTTCTGAAACGGATAGATACACGAACAGGGTCTCCTCGGGCTCCGGCTTTGTCAACAGAGGTGGTGAAGTAAGATACCTCTTTAAGTCCTCAAAAGCGGCCTGACACTGCTCCCTCCAAGAAAAACCTTCCACCTTTCTCAATACCTTGAAGAATGGAAGTCCCCATTCTGAAGACTTCGAGATGAAACGATTAAGTGCCGCCATTCCGTCCCGTCAATTTCTGGACATCCTTTATCGTCTAGGGAGGTTCCATTTTCATGATAGGCTCAATTTTTTTCGGATTTGCCTCTATCCGTCTCTGAGAGACCATGAATCCTAAGAACTTCCCTCCTTGAACTCCAGAAGTGCATTTCGCGGGATTCAGCTTCATCCCATATTTCTTCAAAGTGCAAAAGTATTCTGTGAGGTCTTTCACATGGTCTTCCCTCCTACGACTCTTGACCAGCATGTCATCTATATATACTTCCATGTTCCTTCCTATCTGCTCCCGGAACATGCCATTTACCAACCTCTGATATGTGGCGCCCGCGTTCTTCAAAACGAACGGCATAACTCTGTAGTAATATGTCCCTTGCTTGGTAACGAAACTTGTCTTTTCCTAATCTTCATGTGCCAACCAAATCTGGTTATACCCTTGAAAAGCATCTAGAAAGTTCATTAACTCACACCCTGAAGTTGAGTCAATAAGTGCGTCGATCCTGGGTAAGGGGTATGAATCTTTGGGGCAGGCTCGATTTAGGTCGGTGAAATCAATACACATCCTCCACTTCCCATTGCTTTTCGGAACTAGGACTACATTGGCCAACCACTCGGGGTAATATACAGGTCGAATATAGTCGACTTGAAGCAGCTTCTCGACTTCTTCGCCGATTATCTTGTTCCTCTCCACCCCGAACGCCCTCCTTTTCTGCTTTACTGGTTTTGCCTTCGGGTCTATGTTAAGTTTATGGACCATGACCTCGGGGTCTATCCCTTTCATATCTGACAACTCCCATGCAAATGCCTCAACAGATTCTTGCAAAAAATCAATGATGATGCGCTCCAGCTGCGCGCTTACGAAGGACCCAACCTTCAACGACTTCCTTTTGATCCCCCAGGAGCTCCACCATTTTGATCTCCTCAAAGGCCTCCATTCTTTCCTCCTCAACTTTCCTCTTTTTGGATTCTCTTCGGGCCTCCTCTCTTTGTCTCTCTCGGGAACTTCCTTTGTCTGGGTCACCAAGGTACCTCTCTGGGGATTCCCTTGCTGCAACCAAACTACCATTACCCTCAATTTTCCCCTTAGGGACCTCTATTGGCTTCTTCAATATACTGGCATAACATTCTCTTGCTTGCTTCCTATCCCCTACCACTTCTCCTATGCCTTCGGGTGTTGGGAACGTTACCTTCATGCGGTAGGTAGATATCACAGCCTGGAAGAGATTCAAACTTGGTCTCGCGAGGATTGCGTTGTAAGTAGAAGGTGCATCCACCACCAAAAACTTGACAAACTTTGTCACTCGCCTAGGGTACGTCCCTATTGATACTGGCGGCGTGACCTCCCCTAATGGCGCAACTACATCTCCGCTGAAGATGGTCAAGGGGGTATTGACGGGCGTGAGTTGTACATTATCGATCCTCATCTGAGAAAAGGCTTTGTGAAAAAGGATATCTGCTGAACTCCCACTATCTATTAAGATATTCCTCAACCAGAAGTTTGATACTGAGGCTGCCACGACCATTGCATCATTGCTGGAGGGAAGGCTCCCCTCCAAGTCTTTGTCATTAAAAACTATCTCTCAAGTGGGGTGTGCTCGAGGTATCTCCTTGACCTCACTATAGGCAACCTGGTTGGCAACGTACCTCGCTGCTGTCACGGCAGCTTTCCTAGCTCGCCCCAAGTCCCCGCCCGTTGGTCCTCCTGAAATGACTCCAATCACTCCAGTGGTTCGAAGGTTATCTTTTCTCTCCCGGTCTACTTCCACTTTAACTCCCATCTCGAGACGGGGTGTTGTCTGCTTACTCTCGCAGATGACCTCCCGGGGCCCTTGCTTCATCTTTCCCATAAATTCCTTTAGGAACCTCTCCTGATGAGCTTCTCAATTTCATTTCTCAAATGGCGGCATACCTCAGTGTTGTTGCCTCGATCCTTATGAAAGTGGTAGTACTTGTCAGATTTCATTCTCTGAGGATTGTCCTTCATCGGATAAGGCCATCTCACTAGCCCTTGTTGTTCAGCTACAGCGAGAACTTGAACTCGTGGAGCATTCAATGGGGTATACCGTACCAACTCCCCAAGCAGCGGTCATTTGCGTTCCTGCCTGACCCCCTTTAACCTGGGGGGAAACCTCCTTTCTCCGTCATCAGCCTTCCGCTTGAGGATATTTGCTGGACGCACTCCTACTGTCTCTTCTATCC
Source organism: Sesamum alatum (assembly GCA_034509735.1). NCBI lineage: Eukaryota > Viridiplantae > Streptophyta > Magnoliopsida > Lamiales > Pedaliaceae > Sesamum > Sesamum alatum. The sequence goes on along the minus strand of JACGWO010000010.1, from coordinate 19,036,373 downwards.
TGATGTATTTCTATGCTCTTAGCAGCAACTCTTCCTCAGTCGAAGGAGGTTTTCCCACAATCGACTCCTTAAACCGTCCTCTTCTCAAATTTTGTTGCATGATGGTCGCCAAAAGCTCAGGATTCACGTGCAGGACTTCTAACACTGTTTTTGAGAAGCGCTGCACATATTCCCTCATACTCTCATTCTCCCGCTGGACTATTGTGAACAAGTATGAAGCGGTCTTGAGATACCGCCTGTTTATTGAGAAATGGTGCAGGAAACGCTGAGAGAGTTATTTAAACGACTCAATAGTCCCTAGAGGTAGCTGGTTGAACCATGCCATTGCTCTTCCTGAGAGGGTAGTACGAAATAGCTAACAATATGCTGCGTCGTTGATGTCCAGCAGATCCGCTCTAGCCATGAAGCGGTTGAAGTGATCCTGAGGATCCCCTACTCCACTATACTCATTCAAACTCGGGATCTTGACCCCTGGGTGGATGGCTTCTGCCAATATGTGGGGGGCGAAAGGACTCCATCGCGGAGGTGCCACTGCCAAAGGTCACGCCAGGTACCCTGGAGGCCCCAACGGATTGGGGAATACATGCGGGGGAGGGACCCCCCTCTCGTGATATCCACCTCCTTGCACCGGCGGCACCTCCTCCTGAGGAGGTGGAAAGTAGTTGTCTTCATGTCCCTCATGCAGTAGATGCAGGAAGTAATCTTCTTCACCCACGCCCCTGCGAGGAGGCAAGGGGTAAAAGTTATCCTGAGGCTGCGTGGCCCTGCTGTTGACCTCCTCCTCGTAGTCCATGCCTTCGATGGTTTCCCCGGGCCCCTGCTCACCCAAGGGAGCGTCTTGACCTCTTTGAGGATTGCGAGGGGGTCGCGGGGCTAATGCGCGTTCGGCTATGTACTGCGCCACGGCCCTCTCGGCGGCTTGGGCGGATGCCTCCTCCACCAACTAGCGAAGAGCCTCGTGAGTTATCTGAATAAGTGGGGGTGGAGGTAAAGCCTCGACCTCTTCCTGCCTCTCCTCCTCTTGGCTTTGCACTGGTGGATTCTCCAAGGCGTGACCTTGCTCCTGCTCTCCACTTCCTCTCTCGGGCTCCTCTTGCCCCACGTTCGCACTCCTCGCTCTCGAACGAGTAATCATCTTCAATGCCTAGACTAGTTCCCAGAGACGGCGCCAAGTTGATGGTGTGTGATTCGGGAGGTGATTAGTCTAAACATGTTAACTCGAAGTGACGTTGCGAGGTAATGCAAAAGCCGAAAGTAGGAAGATCGATTTCTATAATGCATTTCACATATCCTTACAAATGGATTTCTCCTCCTATTTATAGTAAATTACATGGGATGAAAGTACAATATCATCCCTCAACTACTCTCAATCCAACGACCTAGATCTAATTGTTGAGGGCGCCTTGGTAATTTGGCGTCCCCCACTATTTTTGTAACCACCTTCGAGTAACCGCCGTCAACTTCCTTCGATGGCGTTGTTGTAAATTCCTTGACAGTTTGAAGGTATTTTTGTAATTTAGAATTCCTAGCACTATCAAATTGTGTGGCTCACATTTACAAAAGAAAATTTTTAGCGATGGATTTTTGGACGGAAATATGTTACAAATCATAATCTAAGATAGGGTTTGTGATGGTCAGGATGATGTTGTAAAAGACCCTATCACAAAACTATTGTGATGGAAATAAGTATCCATAGCAAACACTGTCACCTCGGAGAACAAGGGTATTAATACCTTCGAACGGTTTTTGCGGTGGGTTTGCAAAGATATAATTGTTTGGTTAAGTTGAGAAGTTGTGACGGCAATAGCGACGGACGTCCGTCCAAAATGTCTAGGGGTGGCAACGGGGGGGTTTGGGTGGATCCGAAATCCGCCCCGCCAACTCCGGGAAGGACCCGGGACCCGCCCCGCCCCAGTTATCTTTTAACCCTGCCCAGTCCCGGCACAAAACCCGCCGGAGCGGGTCTAACCTGGTAGACCCGGTTATTTTTTTTATTTGTTCTATATATTAAAAAAATTAATATATCAATTACGAATAAAATTGTTCATGATCTAACTTAGATTCACGTCAAAAAAATATTTTCAAGTAAAAAAAAATATTTATAATAAAATAACCCAAACAATTCATATCGATTATTAATTAGTAACTACTTCTTGGTCTTCCTCATCGTTAAGTATTGGTGGAAAAATTTTCAATTCATCAATTATTGAACAAGTACCTACAATAAATAAATTAAATGCTATAATATTTTATTAATTATTTATTCTATCATGATAAAGTAAAAAAAATAAATATATATATATATATATATAAACGGGGTGGATCCTCAAGAACCCGGGACCCGCCCTAGACCCGACCGAGTCCTAATTCATAGAACCCGTTATCCGTCCTGTCTTTAATTTTTTAGACCCGGACCCACTCCATTAAAGATAAATTTGAAGCGAATTTTATCGGATTCGAGTTGAATTGCCACCCTTAAAAACGACCAGATTATTGAGTCGATTTGCGATGACTAGGAAGTCATAATTGGATTTGCGTGTTTGTCTTTTAATTGTGACAACCTTCTCCATCCCAAAAATATCCCACCAAATATGGGGACGGTCTTGTGTTTTGTGATAGTCTTGTAAATAGTACACGTCGATTTTACCATACGGTGGCTGTTTCAAATTCCAATGCAAAATTCTCACTGTTTTATTTTATTTACTTATTAATATTAAATTAGTTTATAAATTGTAATTAAATTTAACTTTTGAAAAAAAAATATAACTAATATTAAATTAAAAATGGAGAAAATAATAAAAAAAATACAATTAGTATTAATATATTAAACAATAGATTTTTTACACTATTTAATTAAAATAAAATATATAAAAAAACATAATCAAGTCCTATGACCTCATGTTCATCATCAGGAGGCTGGCCATCTAGATCCACTTATGGCTGCTGGCAGCCTAGGTCAACCGACACTCTGTCCACTAGGAATGCAGGGACATCATCTGATACTGGCGGACCTAGTGTCGGAGTGTGGACCGCTAGTGAGGGATCTCTATGTGCAATATCATGTGCAACACAAGGTCTTGCAGGCCGCCTATTCATCCCATTGATCTTGATGTTATTGGGTTTTCTGCTGGCGGTTCGGTTAACGTCTCCAGGTGGCCTGCAAAATGTGGAATGGGCCTAGAAGCCCATCCTGAATATTAGCGCCTCTATTTAGCCCTTTGTTGTAGTGAGCTATAACTCTTCCTACTGTGGCGCGCTAGCAGTAAAAGATGCAAATTCAAGGGGGCTGCTAAGAGGCATGCTCCGCGACTAGTTTCTGGAATGTCTCCTCAAACAAAAATAAATAAATAATATAGTTGGTTTAAACATTTTAAAAAGGTTTAATTTAGAAAGATATAAATTAAAACTTACTGCAATCTCCTCTACTCTTAGGTGGCTCCAACCGCTGTCAACTTGCTTTTTTCAACAATCAGAGAATATCTACAATTGTCGAGAGGACTTGCCGAGCTAGGCTCCTGTGTAAATATTTAAAAATAGAAAATGTTAGATAAATTTAAAAAATAATTAAAATCTATTAAACATAACTTACTATATTTCTCTTCTGCATCCTAACTGCGGATGACCCCTTGGTATACGATACTTGCCACCACTATAAAAAATATGACATTTAATCATGCTAATTTCTATGGTTAATATAAAATAGTCGTAGCTAATAGTCATTAACCATGGCCATGCAACGGTTGTCGGTGGTGCTTTTTGGAAGGGTGGTTAAAATATTTGCTATGGCTAAAAGTCATGGCGAATATTTTTACCACGACTCTTAGTCGTGGCAAATAACTTTTGCATCATGAACAAGCTAGTATTTGTATCGATTTCTATTTAACTGTAGTTAATAATAGTTATTTATAATAATTCTTAAACATAGTCATTAAAAATATAGTTAATATGGATTTTTTTAGTTCTTTTTTCTGGAGCAATGCAACATTGACTACCTTTGTTAGCCTTATTCTTGGTTGCTTTCTCGTAGAACTCTAGAATGGAGCAGATCAAGAGAAGGGTTGCCTAGATCTCCTTGGTGATCCAAGGCCAACCGTTGGTTCACCTTCCCAGCTGCTAGGGAGGACACTACTGTAACCCGATCGTCGAGTAGAAGCTGCACTTCCACCTTCATATAAATAAAGGAAAAAATATGATTAGTTAATAATGGAATTAAATGCAGGAAATATAAATAAAAACATTTAAATGTAAAATTACCTTACCTCCACAAGCTTAATGAAGCGGCATGGTCCTTTGTGTTTGTATGTCTATACTATTATATATGTTGTTTAAAAATTGTTATTAAATTCCTAAAGTTCCTAAATGTCATCAATAATTACCTAAAATTCCTAAATTCCCAAAAGAGAAGTGGTTCCTAAATTTTTATAATCTGTTATCTAAATTCCCGGAAAACCGAACAAATTGGGGCCTAGAGAAATGTTATAAAATTCCTAAAATTATGCTAAATATTAAGAATAATTCCCAACAATTAGAAAATCAGAAGAAAAAGAAAATGTGCATTATATCATAAATTCATAATTTAAAAACATACAATTACAGTTAATTTCATGATCAAATTTCACCAGAATCTCATTGAAATTTCACAAAGAAAATTAAAAACAAAGACAACCTGTCAATTTCGTCGATCCACAACCCACCCATCAATTTTTCCCTAAAAAAGAAAAAGAAAATCCACCTATCAATAAATTGTTGAAAATTTTAACTTTAGCACGTAATAGTTTATTTTAAATGCTTATAAACTCTTTTCTTGAAAATAAATTAAAAAATATTTTTGATTTGAAACCATTTAAATTAAATTAATTTAAACTAAAAGTTATAATTAAGCAATTTCCCACCAATTTTTGCAACTTAATAGTAAAATTATAGTTTTTTTTTTCAAATACTCTAATTTTAACTTTTTTTTTTCACTGCCTACTTTTATTTTCAAGTACTCCCAATTTTAGTTACCATTTTTTTTATAATTTATTCTTACAGCTTATCTATAATATTATAAAAGAAAACCTTTTGGGGTATCAACTTTTGAATGTCTAAATTACCTTTCATACGACGACTAGTTGTATTAAAAATCATTTATATGTGTTATAAGTGCTGGGAGAATTAACTTCTTTTGGTAGTACCGTGGGTGTTGCTTGTATCGACAACTAACTATACTATATATTAAGGGAGAACATCCTTTTGTTTATTATTAGGGAGAGCACCAATTTGGTGTTTTCAAATTTTTTATCTGTCAATTTTATTTTTATTTTAAAATTTATTTATTTCTTTTGTTGTTTTTCCACTTTCCATGTTGAAGTAACTATTTCTCCTCCTTTCCCACTTATTAGATCACTCATCTATCTTTTTCTTTAAATATGGATTTTCTTTTATCCATTTATTCTCTTATTTTATTTTACTCATTTCTATTTTGATCATAAATTATTAAATTAATAAAAATATTATTGTATTTTCACGTACATCAAGTGTGCGTCTTCGACTAGTTTATTATTAAGGGAGAGCACCCTTTTGATATTCATATTTTTTATTTTTTTCATTTTTTTTAATTTTTAGTTTTTAAAACTATTTCACCAAATATTTTATTATTTTTTTTTCTTAACTCCAAACTTTCTTAGCCTCTTAACCTTCATGTACTTTTAACTTCTTAAACTGGTAACTTTATTTTATCCCTCTCTTATTTTATTAGTTGAATTAATGCAGTTGAAATATATATTTAAAAATAACAACTAATATTTAAATATTTTAATTTGTTGTTTTTTTAGGGTTATTTATACTGAGGCTCCCTCTAAAAATGTGAAATACACTTTCCCCAATGAAGTTTCGAAATTACACTTACACCCCCTCCAAAATTTCACCGTTAGGGTTAGGATGGAAAATATTGACGTTAGTAATAACATTGCATAAATTATCAATTTACCCTTCATTTAATATTCCCATGTAATAATTTTGTACTTATAAAGAAAAATTTATATATGATGATGTTAAAATCACTCGGTATATATATATATATATATATATATTACATTATTCCCTTATAAGTAAATAAATATACATGAAATGTTAAATGAGGGAAAATTTGAAATTTTCTATAATTTTTTTGTTGACATCAACATTTTCCGTCTAATCGCTAATGGAAGGGGACGAAGTGTAAATAGAGAATTTTTGGAAGGGGTGTAAGCGTGATTTCAAAATTTTTTTTTAAAAAAAAATATATAATTTTAAATTTTCAGAGAAGATGTAAATGTAATTAATTTTTTTTTTTAATGTATCATTGAGTGTTAAAGAATGTGAATATATAGAGAATGAAAGGTGCAAATCCAACGACCAAAAAATGATTACAAAACAAAAATTCTTTCTGTTACCAGGACTCAATCCCGGGTCTCCTAACGATCTAGACTACAACGGATTTGGCATCCATGTCTAAGTAATATATTGAAAGAAATTGTGTGTTTTTCCTTGCATATAAGTGGCGGAAATTACAGCAGCATATATACATCACAATACCCTACAATACAAAGTTAATGTCTACTTAAAATAAGTTGGCTAAATAATATGGAATATCAATAGAATATTCTCTTTACAATATATACAAGAGTTGCCTTATATGCATGCTCAATACTCCCCCTCAAGTTGGAGCATGAGGATCATGAATGCCCAACTTGCAAAGTAGGTATGTAAATTGTTGTCGTACAAGAGCTTTCGTAAATATATCGGCAAGCTGATTTTGGGAACGAACATGAGCTGTAACAATGGTACTCACCTGAATTTGATCACGAACATAATGACATTCCACTTCTATATGCTTGGTCCGTTCATGAAACACTGGATTAGCAGCAATGTGTAAAGCAGCTTGACTATCACAAAACAATCGCATAGGCTGAGAATGTGAAACTCCAAGCGAGCACAATAAGGACTTAAGCCATGTTAATTCACAACTAGTAGCAGTTATGGGACGATATTCAGCCTCAGCGGAAGAACGTTAAACCGTAGGTTGCTTCTTTGTTTTCCAGGAGATGGAAGAATTCCCAAGGAGAATAAAATAGCCAGAAAGAAAACGTCTTGTAAGAGGAAAACTCGCCCAATCCGAATCGCATTAGACATTAAGATGCAATGCACTATCATGTTGTAAGAGAATACCTTGACCAAGATGACCCTTCAAATAATAAAGGACACGAAGTGCAGCCTCCCAATGTGCATCACGCGGAGCTTGCAGAAACTGAGCCAAGATATGTACAACGTAGCACAATTCGGGCCGAGTGATAGTCAAGTAAATAAGGCAACCAACAAGGCGACGGTAACGAGCAGGATCAACGTACAAAGGCCCATCATCGAGAGACAAATTATGATTATGCTCAATGGGAAAATCAACTGGTTTGGCTCCCAGAAATCTAACATCAGATAAAATATCAAGCCCTTCATGTGAAAACAACGACTCAGATAAGCTTTGAACTTGGAAAGAGCCACAGGATTATCCCCGGCAATGATCAAATCATCAACATAGATGAGGACATGTAAAGAAGCTTCTTTTCTCTCATAAGTGAATAGAGAATAACCAGCGTAAGATTGTTGAAAACCAAAAGATTTAAAAGCACCAGCGAATTTTGCAAACCAATTTCGAGGAGCTTGGCGAAGACCATACAAAGATTTCTGAAGGCGACATACCTTGCTAGGAGTAAAGATAGAAAATCCTTGTGGGAGTTGCATGTATACTTCTTCATCAAGATCACCGTGAAGAAAAGCATTATGAACATCCATTTGATGAAGTGCCCAACAACGAGCAACAACAACAACAAGAAAAGTGCGAACAGACAACATCTTCGCGATAGGAGCAAAAGTTTCGGTGAAATCAATCCCCTCAACTTGATTGTTGCCCAAAATCACAAAACAAGCTTTAAATCGCTCAAAAGTCCCGTTGGCATTGTATTTAATTTTGTACATCCATTTACATCTGATGGCGTGCTTGTCAGGGGGAAGATCCTCGATAGTCCAAGTCCCTTTAGATTCGAGGGCAGCGATTTCTTTAGCCATAGTCTCATGCCATCGAGGTTCTTTAACGGCATCAGAAAATTGAGTCGATTCAGTTTTAGCTGTAATAGCTGCGAGAAAGCGTGTATGATTTGCAGTAAAATGAGCACAAGTCACATAATTCGTTATAGGATAAAGAGTACCTAAGGACGATGATTGAAGTGTGGGTGAAGCAGATGGGTCTACATAGTGTGTTGTGAGGCAAACATAATCTTTGAGTCTAGTGTTTGGTTGGCGTGACCTTTCACTGCGGCGTAAAACACAAGAAGGACTCCCCTTGTCGGCCGAAGTACTAACCAAATCCTGTGGCTAGTGAGAGTCAAGGCTCATTTCTCGATCATTGGCAGAGCCAACTGAAGTAGAAACGGTACTCTCTAACCCATTTTCGGATGTATTACTCAAATCAAGTGGTGAAGGGGAATGGCGTGTCATAGGATCGTCGTAAGCTGCTGGAGAGAGTGAGTTATCAATTGAAGCATCCAGTGTGGTGGTAGGTTCACAGTACGGAAATTGAGTCTCAAAGAACACAACATCCCGAGAGACAAAAAATTTGCGTGCCTCTAAATCAAAAACACGTCACCCCTTCTTTCCATGTGGATAACCCACGAAAATACACTTTCTACTTCTAGGATTAAATTTGCTTTTATCTCGAGGAACATGACGAGCAAAGCACAAACACCAAATGTTCTTAGATGAGTGTACGGAGGGGGTTTCTCATGCAACATTTCATATGGACTTTTTCCATTCAACAAAGAAGTAGGAGTGCGATTAATAAGATAGGCCACAGTTAATATACACTCACCCCAAAAAGCAAGAGGTAAATTCGCTTGAAAACGAAGAGCATGACCCACATTGAGGATATGTTTGTGTTTGTGTTCCACGCGGCCATTTTGTTGAGGCGTATCTGTAGACAAATAAATTTTGTGCCCAATCAAATGACGACAAGTGGAAAATATATATTAGTTATCAATTATATTCTATTTTTGTATTTATATTTTGGAATTTACCAAATTAATTCTAAATATAAATAGTTAAATTAATTAATATTTTAATATATATTTTGTCATCAAATTAACGGTCGACACGTGTCAAATTGAGGTGTTCCAGCCAATCAAATCAAGATAAATATTTCTCATATTATCTCTTTAAAAAATACAAAAATTAAAGAGATAATATCGAAATTGACCAATCATATCTTCCCAAATATTTAATGTATTTATCTCTTTAAATTAAAATAAAGAGATAATACAAAATAAGTGTTCAAGTTCACCACAACTCTGCCTCTTTGACAGCTATATAAAGGGATCCTTGGAACTCATTTAGAACACACACACACATACAAGCAAGACAACATTCAAGATGTCCCGAAATCCTCTCAAGCACAAAATCAAGGAAGATCTATGGCGTCCTAGGCAAGATTCAAGGCGTTCATCGCGGAAATCATCCAAGATCAGCGTTTAATTCGACAAGAAGTCCAAAGACCGGCGAATTAATGTTATCAAGATAGAAATCCACCTTGACAGAAGATCAAAGTCTCAAATCCACCAAGAAATATTCCAAGTTCAAGTCAAATATCTCCAAGTTCATAGTGAAGGACAAGCGAATCCGCCCGGGAGCGCGAGCGGAAGCGAAAAAGTGAGAAATTGTGCGTAAATTTAAATCAAATTCAAAATACGCGAATCCCAAGGGGTGTACCCTTGGGTGCTCAACCGGGCGTTCGATGTAGGATGTGTAAATATTAAAACATATATTTAAGCACATAGGGCATAGATATATAAATGAAATCAATCAAAGCGTAATAAACCGTTACCTTTGATTGTTTAGCGTATGCTCCCGGCTACTTGCATTGTTCCTTCTCCGGAATGCTCACAAAATCCAAACGTATGGATTCTCCAAAGGTGATCCACACCACACCGGAAGAAACACACGTTCTTCTTGCTAGAAAAGAACGGGTTTAGGAAGGAATCGATTTAAGAGAAGAACACTATGAATTAGTGTTCTCTTAAACTTACTTTGTTCTTCTTCTTGATTCAAAATCAAGTGAAGAACACAAGTGTAAGAGAGGGAGAGAGCACGAAAATTGAGACACAGGAGAGGATTTTTGTCTTCTCTTTTTCCTAAAAAAAGATGAATAATGAATCACTTATGCTTGGTGTTGTATATTCTCATATATATACATAATTAATGTGATTATTGGAATGTGTCTAGGTTCATCCAAGGATGTCTAGATGCATTCCAATCAATCACCATCAATTCTTCAATCAAGCCTACCAAAATTTATGGTATGATCAAATCATACCAAAAGGGAAGAGCTTGATTGGAGTTGATTTGTCTCTTTCCAAAAGAGATAAGTCAACATACCACCTAGCATGAAACATGGCTGATTTTGCTTCCTCCAAGGGAGCATGTCAGCCATATTTAATTAAGGGAAGAAGTCCAACTTCTTCCTATTCCAAAATAGGAATTATTTCTCCTCTCGGGTATAATTTAACGGACCGGGTTTTATCGTAATCCAATTACGACGAATCCAACATTAAATCCAATTTAATGTTCATTTAAATTATTCCTGTTGATCTTTTAATTCAATTAAAAGATCCAACGTCTCAACGTCTCAACTTTCCATATTTAATCGAAAATCCAATTTACCGATTAAACGAAAGCCCAATACAATATCAGCCGGTCCATCCAATGGACTTTCCCTTAAGTAATCCAATTACTTATTTTATCCTTCGGAATTGACTCCAAGTCAATCTCTCAACCTCATCGGTGATTTGTGTGTGACCCTTTAGGTTCACCCTCAGCTAGACTTGGGCCTGTGTCCCACAAGGGCCCGTTACTATGGGTGGCCGTCTAGCAACGCTCCATGGCACTAGAGACTAAGTGAATTGGCGTGAACATTTAGGCTCCGATTCTGTACGGGTACAATCCTTCCGTCTACCGTCTCCCGGCCTTAGTCTAAGGTATGGAATTGGGCGTTGGTTCCCATCCTTGACTAGGCATCTATGCTTAATACTCGAGACCACGTATGCTTCATTGCGTCGACACAGGAAACCATTCCCTGTTCGACCAACCACTGTGGCCACAGCTTCAAACAACATGAACGTGTCTCCGAGTGCATAGGAGATACCTCTGTCACATACTGACAGGGGACGGATCCTCTTCTTGGAATCCACCGTCCTCGCTACACATTCCGACTGCACTGGACAAGGCTTATGATAATCATCTTACAGAATGATTACCTCTCGCCAGATCCAAGATACAGCCGTCCTGTGCACGCGACTGCCATGATTCCTCAAGTCTGAGGATTACTCCCGTACTATCGGAATCGGGGATAACCAATCATACCGACCAAGCCTCCAAGGCTTCCATATGATGATCCCCGTGAGTCAGTCCAGTCGGCTCGACCCCAGTCGACCAACCCATCAAGATCGTGTAGGCGTCCCACACCTGTTGCCGATGAAACACGACACTCATCCAATGAACACGACTCTTGATGCAAGTCTCAATAGGACTCTCGATGCGAGGTCCTCGACTTGGAACGTTTCAGACCCAACTCTTAATCAGTTGGTTTCATGACCACCATCCAATGCGTGGCCCAACTGCACGAGTTGTTAATCCATGGTCTGTGTGCTTTGTTGCGATATAAGTTAAACACCATTTTAACAAATGTAAGATCAGCGCAACAAAGAAGGTACCATTGGTGACGAACACTCATCTTATTCCTCACATAATAGTATTACATTCACATCAAGTTGTCGGATAGGTTACAAATTGCCAAACCTATTGGCTTTCTGGTCACCTATTCCAACAATCTCCCACTTGACCTAAAGCCAATCACCCATTGACCTCGAACCTCTTGTTCAGATGGTGAGTATGGGCAACTTGCGACATGGGCTTAGCAAGTGGATCTGCTATGTTTTCTGCGGAGGTGACTCGGTCCAACCGAACGTCACTCCTGCTATCCATCTCTCTATAAGATGGTAGCGTCTAAGAATATGCTTGGATCGTGATAGATCTCGGTTCCTTTGCTAGCGCTATCGTCCCGTTGTTATCATAAAAGATAATTACAGGCTTAGCAATGCTAGGTACTACATCCAACCCTTGGATGTAGCTCATCAACCAAACCACTCCTTAGCAGCTTCCGAAGCTGCTATATATTCAGACTCTGTGGTGGAGTCTGCCGTGGTAGCCTGCTTGGAACTCTTCCAAGCAACCACGCCACCATTAAGTCTGAACATATAACCAGACTGAGACTTGGCATCATCGTCATCCGACTGGAAGCTAGCGTCGCTATAGCCTTCCAGTATCAACTCTCCACCACCGTAGATCAAGAACATGCCCTTAGTCCTTTTTTAGGTACTTCAGGATAATCTTGACTGCACTCCAGTGTGCCTCCCCGACACACGACTGATATCGGCTAGTTACGCTCAAAGCGAAAGCCCCATCAGGTCTAGTGCACTGAACAACATACTGTATGCTGCCTACGGCTGAAGCATAGGGGATGTCCAACATCCTTTTAAGCTCCTCATCAGTCTTAGGAGACTGCTTCTTGGATAACTTAATTCCATGCCTCATAGGAAGGAATCCTCGTTTTAAGTTCTCCATCTTGAATCTCTTCAAGAGTTTCTCAATGTACGAGGACTGGGCCATTCCTAACATCCTTCTAGATCTATCCCTGTAGATCTTGATGCCAAGGATGTAGGATGACTCGCCCATATCCTTCATGGAGAATTGCGTTGACAACCAAGCTTTAGTGGTACCTAACATCTTAGCATCATTCCCAATGAGCAAGATGTCATCAACGTAAAGCACCAGAAATGCAACGAAGCTCCCACTGATCTTCTTGTATACACAAGGATCGGACTCGTTCTTGATGGAATCATATCCCCGTATGACTTCATCAAAACGTATGTTCCAGCTTCGAGAAGCTTGTTTGAGGCCATAGATGGACCTTTGGAGACGACAGACCTTCTGCTCTTCTCCAACAGTTGTGAAACCCTCCGGCTGATCCATATAGATCTCTTCCTCTACAAAACCGTTGAGGAAGGCCGTTTTAACGTCCATCTGCCATATTTCATAGTCATACCATGCTACTATGGCAAGCAGTATCCGAATGGACTTGGCCATTGCTACGGGCGAGTAGGTTTCCTCAAAATCGACCCCGGGTCGCTGAGTGTAACCTTTCGCCACAAGCCTGGCTTTGAAGGTTGTAACCTCCCCGTCAGCTCCAAGCTTACGTTTGTAGACCCATTTACACCCTACGGGTTTAACCCCTTTGGGTGGATCTACTAGGGTCCAAACCTTGTTTGTACCCATCGAGTCCATCTTGGATTTCATGGCCTCAAGCCACTTGTCCGAATCGATATCCGACATCGCTTCTCCGTACATCTTCGGATCATTATCCAACTGACTGGTCAGGCCCAGAAATCCATACCTATCAGGTGCATGGGATACTCTGGCCGACCTACGGAGGACTGGAACAATATCAGTGGGAACTTCTGGCTTAGATGTCACTGCCGCCTCTTGGGGTGCCTCACTTGATTCCTCAAGGAGAACCTCATCGCGTCAACTATCTGATGGAAAACCTTTTTCCAAGAACACTGCGTTTCGCGAGACAAAAACCTTTTGCTCGGAGGGATCATAGAAATAATACCCCGCAGTTTCTTTTGGATAGCCGATGAACCTGCATAAACTAGACCTCGAGTCCAGTTTATCTCCCACTAATCTCTTGACATATGCGGGGCAACCCCACACTTTCAAGTATTTGTAGGAGGCAGGCTTGCCATGCCATATCTCATATGGCGTCTGGGATACCTTTTTAGATGGCGCCAAGTTCAAAACTTTGGCCGCCGTCTCAAGAGCGTATCCCCAGAAGGAAAGGGGTAGTTCGGTAAAACTCATCATGGATCGAACCATGTCCAACAAGGTCCGATTCCTCCTTTCAGACACACCATTAAGCTGCGGTGTTCCAGGAGGGGTCCACTGAGAGAGAATCCCATTCTCTTTTAGATAATCAGTAAACTCACCACTCAAATACTCTCCACCTCGGTCCGACCGAAGGGCTTTGATCTTTCGACCGGTTTGGTTCTCTACTTCAAGTCTGTATTCCTTAAACCTTCCAAAGGCTTCAGACTTGTACCTCATCAGGTAAACATAACCATACCGTGAGTGATCATCGGTAAAGGTTATGAAGTACGAGTACCCACCTCTAGCCTGAGTATTTAGTGGACCACAGACATTTGTATGGATCAAATCCAACAAACCACTGGCTAGCGTACTTTGTCCAACAAAGGATTTCTTGGTCATCTTTCCCTTTAGACAGGATTCGCAGGTCGGTAGGTTGTCCAAATCATCTATTTCTAGACTCTTTGAGTCCACCAACCTTCTTATCCTATCTTTAGAGATATGACCTAACCTCGCATGCCATATCTGTGCGTTATTATGATTATCACGTTTTCGTTTGTGTTCTGCAGTCATAATCCAATTAGACTGTTGAATTATGTACAGACTGTTGACCAATGTACCAAGCAAATGAGAAATACCATCTTTGATAATGAAAAAACCGTTTTTATTGATGGTAAATTCATATCCCTCCTTATCAAGGACTGGGATGGAAACAATGTTTTTAATCATGCTAGGTACATAGAAACAGTCGTTCAGTACAATCCTAACATGACTACTAATGGCTAACTCTAGTGATCCTACGGCCTCCGCAGCAACGGCCTTGCCATCGCCTAGCCTCAGGATCATCTCATCCTTGGTTAGCCTTCTGCTTCTTTGCAGTGCCTGCAAATCATTACAGATATGAGCACCACACCCGGTATCCAATACCCATGAAGCAGAAGTAGTAATCATATTTACTTCAACCACAAACATACCTGCATTGGAGAGGAGTTGTGGGCACTCCCTCTTCCAATGCCCTTTCCCTTGGCAATGCATGCAGACATCATTTGCCTTGGACCGCTGAGAACCACGGGCCTTCCCTTTCCCTTTGCTCGGTGCAACCGGAGCAACAGGGACGCCTGGAGCGCGAGCAGAGGCCGCAACCGTCTTCCCTTTGCCCTTCTTCCTCTTCCAGCGTCCGGCCCTCTTGCCATTCGCCTTGGAGGTTGAAGCCTCTCCTATCAATACCGCCGGCGCCGACTTGTGGGTCGTTACCTCGTATTGGACCAGCATGTTGCTCAACTCATGAATAGATTTCTCAAGTCCGTTCATGTTGTAGTTTACAACAAACAGGTCATAGGATGGAGGAAGCGACTGGAGGATCACGTCAATGTACGTGTCATTGTTAAGCCCAGCTTTGAGGTCCTCGAGTTTCTCCACTAGGGAGAGCATCTTGACCCCATGACTCTGTACCGACGCTCCTTCAGCGAGCTTGGTGCCAAAGAATGCTTTTGTGACGGCATATCTAATATGCCTATCCGGAACCGCATAAACCTCGTTCATGCGAAGCATTATGGCGGAGACGTTGTCCAGCCTCTCATACTGCTTCTGGATGTCGTTAGAGATCGAAGCCAGTATGATACTGCATACTTTTCGGTTGTCCTCATGCCATTTCTCGAACGTCAAACGTTCTTCAGGCGTGGACCCCTCCGGTAAGTCGCTCGGTGGCGGCTCGTCCAAGACGTAGCCTTGGTTCTCGAAACCGAGGACAATCCTCAGGTTTCTCAGCCAGTCCGAGTAGTTCGTTCCATTGAATTTGTTAGTCTCAAGAATCATGGTTAACGGGTTCTTAGACATATCTATATTAATGAAAATGTAAAGCAGAAATTAGCAGATGATGGTAATATTATTGTTCAAGTTGAAGACTTGGTCTTTTAGTCTTTAACCCTCCCACTATTTATACGAAAGTCTGCCACTCTCAAGCGGAGTTTCGGGAAACCATTTCCTAGTGGGCTTGGGATCCACAAGCGTAATCTCCATGCCCCGCTTTTACGATTCACATGAAGAAGACCTTGTGGGAGATATCCAATATCATTCTCATCCAATGAGATTCCCAAGATATTTTGCCTCACCTATTCACATGGTCCCGAGGACTCCAAGCGAACCATGTTACTCAGTGTTGGGCCCGACCCATCAACCAAATCATGCCTCAAACTGTCGCCCTCCACGACTCGTGAGACAGGGAAACAACGAGCGCAGTCTTTTTGTTCACAACAATAGTGCAGCTTTCCCCTAGTCCAAGTGTGCCACGACTCGTGAGACCACACTTGGGTAGTGGTAGCTTCCTCACCACATTGTACGCCGCATGCAGAAAACATAGCATACCCCTGTTTAGGATGATCACAAGCCCAACCTATGCGACCCACTGAGCCCACAGTGAGTCTATGGTCTATCTAGGGTGGTCCTAAATTATTACAATAATAATAAACCCATTGTCATTCCAATGGGCCTTGAAGTGCTTCTTGTTTCATGCCTTGATGCTCCTCCTTGGGGTCTCCGACTCCAATTGCTTGTTAAAATTGAAACCTCACCAGTCCTATCTACTCTCATTACAACTGAAAGTAATACATCGGTAATAAAGAAAACAAGCCTTAACATCATGAGGCTGAAAATACGGGAGATGATAGTCCCAAAAACAAGAGGCACGCAGGCCCCACCCAACAGAAAATAAATGATCATACATTCATCCATACATAAGGTCTAGGGCTCTTGTGATCATCCCATGTTGATTCCATCAACTCACATAACATGATTATTCCAAATAATCATGCATAAAACCAATGGACATTCCAAATATCCAAGTGATGTCCAACATCACAAAAGCATAAACATATAAATAATATGCAAAATTCAAATTTCAAATTTAATGGACATTTTACACAATGCATCCAATGCATGTATTAATCCCAAATTAATTAAGCAAATTTAATTCAAGGAATAATCCAATTATTCCAAAATCAAAAATGCAAAATTAATATATTTTCAGAATATTGTGCAGAAAATACAGAAAATTAAATTTTCCGAAAAAAGTCGAAAAAACGGCACAAAACGGCCCAGCCGCTGTGCTGGTCGGCCGGCCGCGCGCACAGGGCAGCGCGCGCGCAGGCCTCGGCCAACAGCGGCCGGCTGCGCACAGCGCGCGCGCAGGCGCCCGCCTGCGCGCGGCCACTACCGACCTGATCAAAATATTTTTTTTTTTTTTGTTATTCAAAACTATTTCAGCACAATAATAGTAATACTATTCTGAAAATAAGCATGCAATTTTAGATCCTATCTAACAAAATTAAGCATGCCAAAAGTCCATTAAATCCAAACAATTGAATCATCATATTATTCATATATTTATGTAACCTAACATGCCAATAAAGCCATTTAAAAGCAAGTAGATCATGCCAAACACATAGATCTATGCCCCTTACATCAAACCGGGCTCTGATACCACTTGAAGGACAAGCGAATCCGTCCGGGAGCGCGAGCGGAAGCGAAAAAGCGAGAAATTGTGCGTAAATTTAAATCAAATTCAAAATACGCGAATCCCAAGGGGTGTACCCTTGGGTGCTCGGGCGTTCGATGTAGGATGTGTAAATATTAAAACATATATTTAAGCACATAGGGCATAGATATATAAATGAAATCAATCAAAGCGTAATAAACCGTTACCTTTGATTGTTTAGCGTATGCTCCCGGCTACTTGCATTGTTCCTTCTCCGGAATGCTCACGAAATCCAAACGTATGGATTCTCCAAAGGTGATCCACACCACACCGGAAGAAAGACACGTTCTTCTTGCTAGAAAAGAACGGGTTTAGGAAGGAATCGGTTTAAGAGAAGAACACTATGAATTAGTGTTCTCTTAAACTTACTTTGTTCTTCTTCTTGATTCAAAATCAAGTGAAGAACACAAGTGTAAGAGAGGGAGAGAGCACGAAAATTGAGAGAGAGGAGAGGATTTTTGTCTTCTCTTTTTCCTAAAAAAATATGAATAATGAATCACTTATGCTTGGTGTTGTATATTCTCATATGTATACATAATTAATGTGATTATTGGAATGTGTCTAGGTTCATCCAAGGATGTCTAGATTCATTCCAATTAATCACCATCAATTCTTCAATCAAGCCTACCAAAATTTATGGTATGATCAAATCATACCAAAAGGGAAGAGCTTGATTGGAGTTGATTTGTCTCTTTCCAAAAGAGATAAGTCAACATACCACCTAGCATGAAACATGGCTGATTTTGCTTCCTCCAAGGGAGCATGTCGGCCATATTTAATTAAGGGAAGAAGTCCAACTTCTTCATATTCCAAAATAGGAATTATTTCTCCTCTCGGGTATAATTTAACGGACCGGGTTTTATCGTAATCCAATTACGACGAATCCAACATTAAATCCAATTTAATGTCCATTTAAATTATTCCTGTTGATCTTTTAATCCAATTAAAAGATCCAACGTCTCAACGTCTCAACTTTCCATATTTAATCGAAAATCCAATTTACCGATTAAACGAAAGCCCAATACAATATCGGCCGGTCCATCCAATGGACTTTCCCTTAAGTAATCCAATTACTTATTTTATCCTTCGAGATTGACTCCAAGTCAATCTCTCAACCTCCTCGGTGATTTGTGTGTGACCCTTTAGGTTCACCCTCAGCTAGACTTGGGCCCGTGTCCCACAAGGGCCCGTTACTATGGGTGGCCGTCTAGCAACACTCCATGGCACTAGAGACTAGGTGAATTGGCGTGAACATTTAGGCGCCGATTCTGTACGGGTACAATCCTTCCGTCTACCGTCTCCCGGCCTTAATCTAAGGTATGGAATTGGGCGTTGGTTCCCATCCTTGACTGGGCATCTATGCTTAATACTCGAGACCACGTATGCTTCATTGCGTCGACACAGGAAACCATTCCCTGTTCGACCAACCACTGTGGCCACAGCTTCAAACAGCTTGAACGTGTCTCCGAGTGCATAGGAGATACCTCTGTCACATACTGACAGGGGACGGATCCTCTTCTTGGAATCCACCGTCCTCACTACACATTCCGACTGCACTGGACAAGGCTTATGATAATCATCTTACAGAATGATTACCTCTCGCGACTGCCATGATTCCTCAAGTCTGAGGATTACTCCCGTACTATCGGAACCGGGAAAAACCAATCATACCGACCAAGCCTCAAAGGCTTTCATATAATGATCCCCGTGAGTCAGTCCAGTCGGCTCGACCCCAGTCGACCAACCCATCAAGATCATGTAGGCGTCCCACGCCTGTCGCCGATGAAACACGACACTCATCCAATGAACACGACTCTTAACGCAAGTCTCAATAGGACTCTCGATGCCGTGTCTCGAGGTCCTCGACTTGGAACGTTTCAGACCCAACTCTTAATCAGTTGGTTTCATGACCACCATCCAATGCGTGGCCCAACTGCACGAGTTGTTAATCCATGGTCTGTGGGCTTTGTTGCGATATAAGTTAAACACCGTTTTAACAAATGTAAGATGAGCGCAACAAAGAAGGTACCATTGGTGACGAACACTCATCTTATTCATCACATAATAATATTACATTCACATCAAGTTGTCGGATAGGTTACAAATTGCCAAACCTATTGGCTTTCTGGTCACCTATTCCAACACATAGCGTTTGACCCAGGAACAAATCAACGACCCCCGAATTAACGTTATTCAAAGTCAAAGTCAATATCAAAGGACAAACATCGAGTTTCACCTCCGAAGTTGCTGAAGTCAAAGACCACGTTTTTGAAGAGAAGAATCAGAGGCTTTCAAGTAGAGATTTCGCACCCACAAATACTCAAATCAATTCGAGAAATTTAGTTGTACTATTTTCTTATTTCGTTAAATTTAGGAACACGAAAATTTATTTACAAATTTTGGCACGTCCGGTGGGACTGCTCTACCTCTCATCTTTTCCCTTCAACAAAGTCGAAAGTATTTCGATGGACACTCAAGGAAAAGCTATGAAGATGGTGAGTTCCAAACTTGCCACATCAAGGTCTTCAAGTTCAAGTACCAAGAGTCTCGATGTTACTACAAGAAGCATGTCGAAGAAACTTAAAGAATCTTCCCAGATGACTCCTCCCATTGAGTTTGCTCAGAAGGACGTCTTCATACCTAGCCATGCAAGCGAAGATGACGAAGATAAATCTCCTCCGTCCTCTTCTCGCTTTAAGTCTAGCTACTCCTTCACAACAAATGTAGCCTTGGTCATGGTGATGAATGCCACAACCTTAGAAAAGCAAATTGCAAACCTGATAAGAGCTATCGAGGGACTCACCAAACATGTCCAAAAGCAAGATGCCCAAATTGCTAGGTTGATCAACAAGCAAGACAACGTTGACACAAGCCATATCGGGGTGAAACAAATTGAGGCTCACGATGAAGAAGAGGCATCCGCAAAGCAGCATTATACCGAGAAGGATAAGTCTGCAAAAGAGCTTCAGATCTCATCTGATGGACTGATTCCAGTGGACCGACTCAAAGAATTCATTGAAGGAACCATCAGAAGCAAGATCGAGGGAACCTCAAGGTCGTCCTTTACTCACACAAAGCCATACACTCAAAGAATTGATCATCTGAAGATGCCAATCGGCTATCAACCTCCCAAGTTCCAACAATTTGATAGCAAAGGCAATCCTAAGCAACACGTCGCTCACTTCGTGGAAATGTGCAACAACGTTGGAACATATGGGGATCACCTCGTCAAACAATTTGTTCGATCTTTGAAAGAAAATACGTTTGGTTGGTACACCGACTTGGAAGCCAAATCAGTTGACAGTTGGGGGCAATTAGAACAAGAGTTTCCCAATCGTTTTTACAGTACCAGAAGAACAGTCAGCATGATCGAGCTGACGAACTCACACTAGTAGAAAGAAGAGCCCGTCATTGATTATATCAATCGTTGGAAAAATTTGAGCCTTAATTGCAAAGATCGATTGTCCGAGACTTCAGCAACTGAAATGTGTATCCAAGGAATGTATTGGGAACTTTGCTACATTCTTCAAGCAATAAAACCAAGAACTTTTGAAGAGCTAGCGACTCGTGCACATGGAATTGAAATGAGCTTCAATTGCAATGAAGACGAATACTCAAATAATACCAATGATGATGCTGATGATGATGCAACACCATGAAAGTTTTCAATGCTCCTGGATATGAGCATAAACTATCTAATGTCCCAAAAAAAAAATCAATGCTCCTGGATATGAGCATAAACTATCTAAAGTCCCAAAAAAAATCTTAGTGCTCCTAGATATGAGCATAAACTATGTAAGGTTGAAAAAAAAAATCTTAATGTTCCTAGATATGAGCATAAACTATCTAATGTCCAAAAAATATTTTTATACTCCTTGATACGAGTATAAACTATCTACAAATTTACTTGATGAACTCCTTGATATGAGTATAAACTATCGATGAATTCAAGTCAAGAACTCATTGACATGAGTATAAACTATCTACAAACTCAAGAATTCCTTGATATGAGTATAAGCTATCTACAAATTCAATTTGAAGACTCCTTGATATGAGAATAAACTATCAACAAATTCAAATAAGTTCAAGTCAAGAACTCCTTGATATGAGTATAAACTATCTACAAAGTCAAGTTTGAAGACTCCTTGATATGAGAATAAACTATCAACAAATTCAAATAAGTTCAAGTCAAGAACTCCTTGATATGAGTATAAACTATCTACAAAGTCAAGTTTGAAGACTCCTTGATATGAGAATAATTCAAGTGAACTACGTTGTGACTTTTTCATCCCACAGAGGTACATAGGCAGCTTGAACAATGTTTTCAAGTCCAATCAAATGTTGAAAAAAAAAAAAAAGAACAAGACATGTTCACTCCTTCACTTTGCTGCAGTAGATGCTCGTGAACAAGTCTCGAGGGGGCATTTGTAGACAAATATATTTTGTGCCCAATCAAATGACGCAAGCGAAAAATATATATTAGTTATCAATTATATTCTATTTTTCTATTTATATTTTGGAATTTACCAAATTAATTCTAAATATAAATAGTTAAATTAATTGATATTTTAATATATATTTCTTCATCAAATCAACGGTTGACACGTGTCAAATTGAGTTGCTCCAGCCAATCAAATCAAGACAAATATTTCTCATATTATTTCTTTGAAAAATACAAAAATTAAAGAGATAATATCAAAATTGACCAATCATGTCTTCCCAAATATTTAATATATTTATCTCTTTAAATTAAAATAAAAAGATTATACAAAATAAGTGTTCAAGTTCACCACAACTCTACCTCTTTGACAACTATATAAAGGGATCCTTGGAACTCATTCAAAACACACACACATACACATACAAGCAAGAGAGCATTCAAGAAGTCCCGAAATCCTCTCAAGCACAAATCAAGGAAGATCTACGGCGTTTTAGGCAAGATTCAAGGCGTTCGTCGCGAAAATCATCCAAGATCAGCGTTTAATTTCACAAGAAGTCTAAAGACCGGCGAATTAACGTTATCAAGACAGAAATCCACCTTGGCCGGAAGATCAAAGTCTCAAATCCAACAAGAAATATTCCAAGTTCAAGTCAAATATCTTCAAGTTCATAGCGTTTGATCCGGGAACAAGTCAACGACCCCTCGAATTAACGTTATTCAAAGTCAAAGTCAACATCAAAGGAGATCAAACGTCGAGTTTCACCTCCGAAGTTGCTGAAGTCAAAGATTACGTTTTTTAAGAGAAGAATCAGAGGCTTTCAAGTAGAGATTTCGTACCCACAAATACTCAAATCAATTCGAGAAATTTATTTGTACTATTTTCTTGTTTCGTTAAATTCAGGAACACGAAAATTTGTTTACAGTACCCACACAAGACGTTTGGAACTCAAATCCATTCTCCATAAAGTAAGGCCTCAAAGGTATGAATTCAGTCCCATTGTTGCTACGAACCACTTTTACATGCTTATCAAACTTAACTTTGGCTATTACACCAAAATTTGTGAGAAGTTTTCTGACTTCTGATTTTTCAGCCATCAAATAGACCCAGACCCCTCTTGAAAAATCACCAACACTAGTTAAAAAATAATGACCACCACATGAAGACGGTATACTATAAGGTCCCCAAACATCACAGTGAATCAATGCAAATAACTCATCAGCTTTATTAGTACTACGAGGAAACACCTCACGTGTCTGCTTAGCTTTGAAACAAATATCACACGGTTCATTCTCAAATCTACTAGATGCAAAACTACTGAAATCAGGTAGAGTAGAAATTATCTGACTTGATGCATGCCCAAGACGTCGATGCCATAACTGATAGTTACTCCTTGTTGAGTATGATAACTCCTCATTGGTGCCTCATATAACAATAAGTAGACCCTATCCTTTTGCTTACCCACACCAATCAAGGTCCTCAAAGTGCAGTGCTGTATCACACATACTTTATTAGTTGGCGTAACAAGGAAATGCAAATCATTAATTAAGGACGCTAAAGAGATTAAATTGCAACTCAATTTAGGGACATAAAGAACATGATCTAGTCGCAATTTGTCTCCCAAGATCACCGAGCTCTTTTTCACCGCATTTGTACATGTCCCATTAGGAAGACCAATGGGGGTCGGCAAAATATCGACTAAGTTCACCAGCAAGTGCTTGTTTCCTGTCATGTGATGTGATGCGCCAGAATCGAGTATCCACTGACCTGAGAGTTTTTCCTTTGAAATTCCTTTATCCTGCGAGTTGGCCATAGCCAAAACGGTTGCCCATTGATCATCAGTGAAAGTGGACGTCAAACTCGCCTTATCTTAAGGCGTCAATACTGTTGAAGTCCCGGTTGCAGCAGATATATTAACTGTTCGGGCCGTATTAGCAACGACATTTGTTCATTTGCCACGTCCCATTGAGTTGGTATTACGACCATGTCCTGATCCTTTCCCACTTCCAGTAGACCGCCATTTAGGATACCCAATAATTTTGAAGCATGATTTGATCTCATGGCCAGTTTTCCACAACTCTTACACACAACATTTGTTGTACCACTTGGCGCCGACTTTGGTCCTTGGATAGCAAAATTAACTGCCTCAGTTCGAACATCACGAGTGCGAGTCAAAGCCCGGTGTCTTTCTTCTTGGATAATTAGCGCATATGTATGATTCAACAGAGGTAGCGGCTTTTGTGAAATTATATTGGAACGAATGGTTCCATAAACATCGTCATCAAGGCCCATCAGAAATTAATGGACTCTTTCAGCCTCAAGTTGTTTGTCCCATTCAAAAGGAAGATTACATGTACACTTACCACATGTTGGAGGTTTCACATAATTAAAAAGCTCTTCCCAAATCACCTTCATACGTCCAAAGTAAGTAACAATACTCTGCCCGTCTTGCTTGCACTTTGCCATGTCTGGTCGTAATTGCTGAATACGTGGTCCATTTCTGATGGAAAAATTTTGCTTCAAGTCTTCCCAAAGTTCTTTCACCGTGTCATAATATGTTATCGTCGATTTGAGGGTCGGCTCAATGGATTGAAAAATCCACGCCACAAGCATCGAATTGACGCTCCACCAATCTTCAATTTCCTCCGAATCATCTGTTGGTTTCGGATATTTTCCCTATAAGAAGCTTTGTTTTCTTTTGGCTCAAAACGTGTTGTGCATCGATCTTTCCCATTCTTCGTAATTGTCTCCCTTGAAAACCATAGGACAAATATTCATCCCAGGGTGATCCGAAGGGTGAAAGTAATATGGCAATGAAAGGTTATTTCCCTTGCCATCGCTCTTCTTCATATCTTTTTGATCAGTCATGGTGCAAGCTTTGTCACCTACTCATAGATTTTTATTTATTTTTTCAGTGAGAATATGGCTATGATGCCATGAAAGAAATTGTATGTTTTTCCTTGCATATCAGTGGCGGAATTTACAGCAGCATATATACATCATAATACCCTATAATACAAAGTCAATGTCTACCTAAAATAAGTTGGCTAAATAATATGAAATATCAACACAATATTCTCTTTACAATATATACAAGAGTTGCCTATATATATGCTCAATATATATCAATGATTCTATGCTTTAGGTACTTAATTCTATGTTTCTTGATTTCTTGACACATATTCAAGCCGTTTTATCTATAATTCCGGCGTGGCCTTGAGCAAAGACTTGCATTGCCATAATATCTTCTATATTTTAGTCGTTAATTAATAAGTTGTGCCATTCCTTCTACTATGTGTCTGTTGAATGCATAAAATTCTAATTCAAATCGAATTTGATCAAATTTGAATTAATTACACGACAGATTTTATCTGCGGGCCTTGACTAATCATAGCCCCATGCACTCGTGTGCGGGAGTAGTTTTGGGATCCATTTCGTTACGGAAGGCAAAGGCGTGGTTTAAATTACAAGCAATATTAGCTATTTTAATTTTTTTCTCAACTATACTATATATTTCTAAATTATAAATCTACTGATCGCCGTGCCACACTGTCTGTGCTTGTAAATAATAAATAATTTTTTATGCTTAAAATATATTATAAAATATAAACCAATACATCATATTTCAAAAAAAAAAAAGAGAAAGAAAGAAAGAAAAGAAAATCAACTTAAGGGTTTTATGATACAACAAAAAAAAATATGTAGTGTGGTATTACAAATAATTGTTTATGAGTGAAAAATGTATTTTTTTTTATATTAGTATAGATTAAAGAAAAGAATGATATACGAAAGGGATTAGATGCAAAATATTCCTTTGTAAGAGTTGAAGTACAAGCGAAAAAATCCCGCAACGAAAAGAAGGTTATCTAAAAATATTCTTGTGGAAAAAATAAAAGAGCAAAATAATTCACCACTCAATTGGGGTTGAATTGTCAAATAAGTATTTTGAATTTCTTACACTATAAGAAATAATATTTTTTTTTTAAGTTGGAAGTGACGAAATTTTATTAATTGAAATAAAACAATTACAATCAGTCCTGTCAATATCAATATTGGACAGAGATAAATACAATAATCATATCAACAATATCATAAACTAACATCTTGCTATTACAACAACAAATAAACCTACTATACAGTAGAAACAATATCACAAATAAACCTACGATGCAGTAGAAACAAATCATCCCACGCAGAGGATTCAAACCCATGACCCTCTAGGATCATGGGACACAAGAAATAATATTTTTTGTTATGACAAATTATCATGATTAAAAGTGACAAATCATGGCAATTGTTAATTAACCACACTTGCACTATGACCGTGATTATTCAAAGCGAGGCAAAAAAATGCCCATTGTTAGAAATCATGGCGAATATTTTGGCCAAAACTATGACCATTATAAATATAATAATCATGATCATTACTTAAATTTTTGTGTTGATTTTGTCTAATCATGGTAGAAAGTATTGTTCTAATATAATTTTAAAATCGTAATCATTTATACAGGGGTAGAAATTACTGAAGGATGAAACGATTTTTTATGAAATATTTGCTCTAGCATTCACCAACCCAACGGATTGTATGCTTATTTAAATTATATAAATTATATTTTTTTTATATATATATTGGCCCCTCCAATTATTTATTAACTCTCCCTCCCCCATCATCTTTTGAAACGTCTCCTGAAATAAAATAGAAAAAAAAAATAGTTAATTAATCATTTTAAGTTGATTAAGCAAGTACATGCAGAAATTAATGTTCTAAAACCAAAACATATTTATAGAAATGTTTTGCATATTCTTCACTACTTTACTTAGGATCTATAAAGATGATTTTTTGAATTATCACATCTATATTTCACATAATTGTTGTAGCACCACTTAGTAGAGAGTGACTAATGGAAGTTTCCTCTTTATTGAAGTTACTAGAGTTTCTAAGACTGCGTAAGTTTGATGGGGTTATAATAGAAATCTCAACTAATGTAAATCTCGTGAACATATATAGAACTACAACAAAACAGGGTTTTAGGGACGGATTTTTTTGTTTTTGAAGCATATAAAATCAGAGATGGAAAATTTTCAAAAAAAAGTTATACTTGAAAGTCTAATGACTAATTCCGTAGCTAAATTCGTCTGGACTTCAAGATGGAATTTAATCGGTTTAAAGTCTGTCTCTCTTTTCAAACAAACTTAGACAAGATATGTCTTTGAATCCATCTTAAATCCAGATCCAATGGGTCCAAGATCTAAATATATTCTATTAAACATGAATTTTTAGGATGGGTCCAAACCCCATCGGATCCGACCTGACCTTTATTTATTTATTGTTTTTCCAAAAAATTCTAATCAAATTTATGTCTTTCCTTCTCTACCACTAGCAATCTCTCTCTCTCTCTCACTTACACGCACACTGATGTGATGCTCACATTAAGAGAAAAAAATGCCAAGTAACTCACTACTCATTCAATAGTTGAAATACACAATTTTTTTTGGACTCCATGGCTGACTTTATAGATCTCCTCCGTAGCTTTGGCAAACTTCATGTTAATTCTATCCACTTCCTTGTCAGTTTCAACAATGTTGCACCGAAATTCCTGAAAAATGCTGAAATGGGGCTGAGAAATTACGATTGAAGGGCGATGAAAATGATGGCTTTTCTTGGAATAATGGTGTGAGAAGTAGCGGTTCGAGAAATTTGTAAGGGGTCTTGTGAGAAATGGAGATTTGGGCTTTGGAGATCTCCCAAAATAGTGTCCGGGGAGTAGTTTGCATAGAGACATTGACGAGCGGAGACGCACTTTGGGACATAGACTGCAAGCAAGAATGACAGAGAAACTAGAGAGAAGAATAAAGAACCAACGGGTTTGAGAGCACGGCGCTTGGCGGAGGCTGCGGCGAGTTGGATGCGAGAACAGATTTTCTGTGTGTGAGTTGAGAAGTTCTCAGGGAGTTGTGTAGAAAATTAGGGAAAGAATGAGTATGGGTTGGGCATGGGTAATAATGAGTATATTACTGACCCAAACTCATTCATTTAAATTTAATAGGTTTGGGCTTGGGTTTGGATTCGATTTAAAACTATGGGCCTGAGTATGGATGGATTAGACCTATTATAATGGACCTGAGTATGGGTAAATTTGGTCCATTGATAGGCCTAACTAGATGGCTTATCATATTTTCAGTATGATGATTATCTAAAAATTTGCTAGATATCAAATACACGAAAATCAGTGTCCACGGAATTCTTATGCTACTTGGACATATGGATGTAACTAACAGTACGATGATTGTCTAGAAAACTGTAAATGCATCTAACTGAAAACCTACTATTTAGCCTCAACTCCATCATATGGACAAAGAGATCAATGCAACGATGCCCAGCAAGTTAGAAGCATAGATCCCAATCAACCCCGCATGTTGTTGCTTAGTGAAAAGAAACATTGCAGACTTGGAAGACATATCGGAAAAAAGATAGCATAAATTCACTCGTGAGGCCTGACACACTACCAAAAAAAAACAGGGCATCCGCTTCAGTCTAATGGTAGCAAATGCTCATATATCAGTATCTATAGCTGTAAAAGTGGTCGTAATTATTTTTGAAA
Source organism: Sesamum alatum (assembly GCA_034509735.1). Lineage (NCBI taxonomy): Eukaryota > Viridiplantae > Streptophyta > Magnoliopsida > Lamiales > Pedaliaceae > Sesamum > Sesamum alatum. The sequence continues at coordinate 19,007,820 of JACGWO010000010.1, read as the reverse complement.
TTTATACCTCTATAGTTAATTTTGACTACAGTTATTTTAAAATCTATAACTTTCTCATGGCTACGAATTCTGTAGCCATTAGGTGTATAAGATATGTAGATTTCATAACTAATTTTGTTGCAGTAAAGACGAAATAGTACAAGAAAATAACTTAATAGCAACGAAAAAATTTGTTGTTGAAATCAACGTCGAACTAATTAGGAAGTAAACATTCTCGTTGCTAATCTACACTATTTAATATATATTTAAGCAATTCGTTGTTAACTTATTAGCAAGTAAATTTTCGTTGCTAAATAATTAGTAAGTAATTTTTTTGTATTAAATAATGCATTGGCAACAAGAATTTTACTTACTAATTAGCTCGACGCTGATTTTTTTCGTTGCTATTGAGCATTTTTCTTATAGTGAAATATCTGTTACGAATATTTAATAATTTCTAGGGTAAATGCTACATTTGGTCCCTTATGTTTTCGTTTAGAATCACTATAATCCCTGAAGTTCATTTTTTAACTTTAGCATCCCTAAATTTTAATTTTTGTCTCACTTTGGTCCCTCTGACCATTTTCGTGAAAATGTTACCGGAATTTAACTTTTTGGAGGGTAAAATGGTCGATCTAACTTTGATTTTCACTTTAGTCCCTTAAGTTTGTAAAATATCAAATTAGTCCTTTTATTAAGTTAAAACACAACCCTTTTATACCCTTGTATGATGAATATGATGTACTAATCTCATGTGAATAATAAAAAAATTGAACTCTTGTGAACATAATAATAACATATTGCTTAACTTAAAATAAACGGTATTTTTTTTTTCAGTTTTAGTAGTTAAAAAAATCAAAATTATGAATTAACTTTATAAAACTTTTATTGTCTGAAAATATAATAAAAAAATATAAGTCAATAATTAATATTTTTTTTTTATTTTAAGTGTAAGAGAAAAGTCTACAAAAGTAAAACTTTAACAATATTTATTAATTGTTTGGAGTTTCGAATAGGGTGATATACTTTTGAAGTAATTCTATGGTGGATTATATATATATATAAAATTTCTTAAGAGACTTTTTTAAATATATAGCTCCATTTTATAGAAAACTTTCTATAAAAATCTCTTAAAATGAATTTATATACATCTATATATGAAGTCCACAAAATAATCTAGTTAAAAGTACATTCCACCAACTTTTAATTCAAAACCCTAGGTGTTAATATTTAATGAACATTGTTAAGATTTAATTTTCTTAAATTTATCTATAACTCCTAAGATTAGAAATTACCGACTTAGATGTTTTTATTATATTTTTAGATTAAGTAAGTTTTATAAAATTTATTCACAACTTTTAATTTTTTTGTTAACTTCTGAAATTAAAAGAGAGAGAGAGAGACTGTTTAATATTAAGTTACGCAATATGTTATTATTATGTTTATAAGATTTCAAAATTTTCATTATTCCCACAAGATAATTATATCATATTGAGCATGCAAAAATATATAAAAAAAAAATGCTTCCTTGCCTAAAAAAAGGACTAATTTGATAATTTACAGACTTAAGGGACTAAAGTGAGAAAATCAAACTTAAATTGACCATTCTACCCTCCAAAAGTCAAAGTTAGGCCACATTTTTCGCCGGAAAATGGTCAAAGGGACCAACCTGAGACAAAAACTAAAGTTTAGGGATGTTAGAGTCAAGAAATAAACTTGAGGGATTAAAGTGATTCTGAACGAAAACTTAAGGGACAAAATGTAACATTTACCCTAATTTTTATAATCTTAAATACAGAATTTCTATTGCTATATACATAGCAACAAAAAATTCTATAGCCACCGTCGTCGCAATGGAAGCAAAGATTTTGTAGTAATTTCCAACACCATGGCTACGAAAATTATGTAGCAATTTTTCTACCAAAATTCCATAGCAATATTATCACCATAGAAATAGAAAGCTTTGTAGTTGTTTTTATTACTATAGTGATAAAAATTTTATAGCTATTTTTTTTTATTGCAAGCGAGACTCTGTAACAATTTTCAATTCCAGAACTATAATAATTCCGTAGTTAACTCATTAGAAACTACAAATTTTTTTGTAGAGAATTTTATCTTTTTCATTACCATAGCCATGGTAATTTCACAGCTAGTTTTGTTTCCATTGCAAATGAGATTTCATGGCAATTTTTAATTCCAAAACTACGATAATTCCGTAGTTAACTCATTAAAAACCAAAAGAAAAATTTATAATGCATTTTGAAAATGCAAACATGATTTTTCTAGCTAAATTCTTAATAATGGTATTTGAGGCCCCCTCAAGATCCACCAGGCCAGCCTAAGAGCTAGGAGTAGGCCTCCAGGCCAGGTAGTCCAGCAAGCCAAGACCGTAACCCAAAACAGTAAGAACTTTAATGCATAAGCCTAATTTTTATGTACGGACCTGGCAAGCACACGGAAAATGCTCGTACAACAAGCCTAGTCAAAAAGCTCGGATTCCACATCACACAGATAGCCAACACATAAGTCCACCTTTAAATTCCCAGTAGGTTCGCTAGAATCCGAATCTTTCTCAGCAGGTAACAACTTTTCTGGAAAACATGACAGATGTGGCAAGATTGACTCAAACGACTATATCTGCACCAATTCAACTCCAATTCTCGCGAAGTTTATTGGGTTGAGAAGCTGACTTCCAAAGGTTTCCAATGGTACACGACAATCAACTTAATTTTTCCAAAATCGGTTTAAACACCAGCTATATAAAGGCACATTGTGCAGTCATTTGGGACAAGTTACAAGTTACAATTCAAATTCACACAACTTTCAAGTAACATCTATACTCTCTTGGCTTCACTTTGCATAGGGTTTTCTCTCCAATTTTCAGCTATTTCTTAGCATATTCTCACATGAATTATCACTACAACATGTCACTTTACCATTATTCTCACTTTATTCAAGTTTTTCCTTTATTTTATTCAGTCGAACATTACAGACTTAAGCATCGGAATGCTAATCCCTCTCTGCAGGTTAGTCTCTTCTACAATCTTGGGACTTTCGTGAAGATTCCTTGATATTTTGTGGTGTTGCTAGACCCCGGTACACATCATTGGCGCCGTCTGTGGGAAACCTTGAGCTTTGGTGTGAGAAATGGCCGATAGATAACGTTGGATCTTTCTCGGGAGATGCCCCTCTCCCTGCTGCAGTAGGATCTACCGTCCTACCTCCTGAACAGACGAGGAGCGTCACCAGCGCTCCCACTCCAGCTAATAACCCAGCTCCAGCTGGTGGCCTCCCGGTTCCAGTTGTCAATTTCCCTGCCCCAACTGGTGCTTTACCTGCTCCAGCTGATGTCGTTACTGCTCCGGGTAGTGACCTTTCAGCTCCGGTGTCCAACTCAGTCGTTGCTCCTGCCGTCTTGGATCCTGTCCTGTACGAGCACCTCCGCCAATTAATAATGGAGACCATTCACTCAACTTTCGTAGCTCCCAAGCAAGTGGCGCAGGACCCTCTTCCCAGCGAAAGCAAGGAGGAACGTCAGGAAGTCAACCAACGAATGAACAGGCCCCTATTGGGCAACAACAAGACAAAGCTCTCCCTACTGGCTTCGCCAACAAGGAGGCAACCCCTTTTCAGCCCCTTGAAATTTGGCAAGCCCTTAGGTAGGACATGGCCGAGCTTTGCCAGTAGGTAACAAAAGATACTTTGCCGGCATATTGTGGCACTCCTTTCAACGAGGACATCATCGCGGAAGAGCTCCCTGCTCACTTCAGAGCACCTCCCCATCTTCCTGCCTACAATGGCACTACCGACACGACCGAGCACATGCGTAAGTTCGAAAATGCAGCCCTGCTGCACAGGTACACCGATGGTATTAAATGCCATATTTTTCTTATTACACTAACCGATTCTGCTCAACAATGGTTCGACCAGCTCCCAACTGGATCAATAAGATCTTTTACAGAATTTAGCTTTCTTTTCCTACACCAGTTTGCTAGCAGCAAGAAGTACCGAAAATCGGCTATCAGCCTTTTCAAAGTCAAGTAGGAGGAAAAGGAGACACTAAGAGCCTATGTGCAATGTTTCAACAATGCCGTCCTGGAAGTCCCTGCTGCCCACCAGGAGGTGCTGATCAACGCACTCACCTAGGGACTACGAGTGGGACCGCTATTCGAATCCTTTGCAAAGAAACCTGCGGCTAATTTCCATGAGGTACTGGCTCGTGCAGAGAAGCACACAAACCTCGAAGATGCCCAAATGGTCAAGAAGGGGGACAGCAAGGACTAAAAGAGAGAAGGAGAATCTTCCTCCATTCGGCAAAGCAGAGGGGAGCCCCGAGGACGGTTCAACCCCCTGGACCCAAGGAATGAACACTATACCCAGCTGATCACCAGCCCAATGTGGATCTTGATGGCCACAGATCACCATCCTGCTTACAATGTCCCAAAGGCTCGAAGGTGTTAGAATAGGTGACCATGTAAGCCAATTTTGGCGGGTATATGTAACCTATGTCTAGATAATTATAGGTGTTTTGATAAATCATTAATGAATAAAGAAGTGAATTTTCATTTGGCATTACTTTGTTTGTGTTCACTTGCACCTATTTATCCATATCTGTTCACTACGCAAACAAAGTCCACGGACTGAGAATCAATTTCGGGGACTGGGACTACGCTTGGAGGTAGGTCCATGGAATCAGTCTTCCCGAATCAGTCCGGAAATCTCCAAGTCAAGGAATCCCGAAAATGGGTACCGGGATTCCATTTGAGACTTGCACTAAGCATCTGCTGTCGTGTTTCATCGACGGGTGACGAGGATCGTCTAAGCAGTGTTAGTGGGTTAGCATGCGAGGACGCAGCTGACTGAGGTGACTCGCGGGAACCGTCTTACGGAGGACCTTGAGTATGGTCTGCAAGGTATGACGAGTATTCCCGGTTCCAACGGTACAGGTCAAGTCCTTTGACTTGAGGAATTGCTGAGTTTACCTGTACATCAGGGCTGTATCTTAGATATGGTGAGAGATTGCCAGAATTCTCTTTGGTAGTCATAAGCCATGTCTAGTGCAGTTCTGGTGTGCAAAGTGACAGTAGTTTCCAAGAAAGGATCTGTCTCCTGTCAATAGGTTTTGGCAGTTGAGTCTCATGTATACTCTAGGTCTTGTCCCTAAAACTGTGGCCACAGTGACTGAACAGAAGGGAAGGATTCCCTTGCGGCGTTTAGTGAGGACAGACCGACACTTAGGTCCAAAATGGGTACCTGCATTTTCCGTGCCCTAGACTCTAAGTGATGAGACCGAAGACAGAAGGACAAGCGTACTGTTAGAGCCTAAATGTTCATCCCTGAATATTTCACCTAGTCTCTAGTGCCATGGACCGTTGCTAGATGGCCACCCATGGTAACGGACGGATTCTAGGAATCCGACCAAGTCTAGCTGAATGGTGAACCTAAAGAGTCACACACTATCCACACACAATTAAATATTTAATTTGGAATTAAATATTGGAGTGAAGGAATGATTAAATTAGATTTAATCGGACCTTTATTTTTTTCTTGGAGAAATAATTCTTTCTATTTGATAGAAGGAATTAAATTGATAAATTGGATTTATCAAAAGGATTTATTTAATGGGCTTAAATAATATTTATATTTATTTTAGCCTCTTGGAAATATTTAAATAGGTTTTAAATATTTCCATTAAATTAAATTAAATCAAATCAACGGTTGAGATTAATGGGAGAGATGGATGGCTAGGATCGTTTTGACTAGGTCAAAACACTAGTTTGACTAGGACTTTGACTAGGTCAAAATCCTAGTCAAATTAGAGTTCTTAAAAGAGGAGTTTAAAGAGGATTAAAACTCCTCTTCTATATAAACCCCTAGCATCCTACAATTTACATGATGATGAATCTCCAACACACACACTACTACACACACACGGATTCTCTCTCCCTCTCTCTCGTCCGATTCTCTCTCCCTCTCCAAGAAATATTTTCTTGGTTCTTTTTGTTCTTGGAACATTAAGAACTTGATGAACCAATACCATTAATCCATAATGTGTTATTGATTCATCCACTCCAAAAACATAAACTTGTTCGTTGCTAGCACGACGTGCAAGATACGTGGGTGGATCGTGTGTCACGATTTGGAGGGTCTCAAGAACGAGATCTTGGTGCAAAACGGGGAACAACGCGTGTAGCCGTTGAAGACGAAAACGACAACGGGTAGGTCTCGTTTATGTTTTTCGTCCTCTTTTATTTTCCAACCCTATGGCCTCCATGATTTATTTTATGTTATTCGTTCATGAGATACACCGAACGCCCGGGAAATTTCAAAGGCACACCCTTTGAAACGTGTTTTAATTTAAAAGCATGTTTAAATTCCGCATTTATTTTTTTAATTATACCGCGCTTCCGCATTCGCGCTTTTCCCGGGACGATCCACATAATCTTTCAGTGGTATCAGAGCCCGGTTCGGTGTATAGGCCTAGGGTTTATGTGCGTTTTAAGCATGAAACGTGAAATAGCATGTTGTAATTAAATCTTGAATTTCTTGATTCTTGAAGCATGTTATTTTATTGCTTTTAATTCGTGTGAATTGCTGAATATTGGTATTTTCTGTTTTTCTTGGGAATCGGGATGGGAATTAATCTGAAAAACGAGAAAACGTCACAGCCGGCCAGCCGGGAAGGCTGGCCGCGCGCAGCCGAGCGCTGCCGGCAGGGCAGACGCGCGCAGGCATGGGAAGCCTGCGCGCGCGCGCTGCCGGCCGCGCAGGGGCAGCGCGCAGCCGGGTTGGCTGCGCGCGGGCGTGCGCGCATGGAAACGCCTCCAGGCGCGCGCGCGGGCAGACAGAGGTGTCTGCGCGCGCGCGCCCGGCAGGCGCGCCCATGCGCGCGCGCGCGCAAGGCTGGCGGGCGGAGGAGCCCGCGCGCGGACGGGCACCAGGCGCGCCGCCAGGCGCGCGCGCACGCAGACGGAGGCGTCTGCGCGCGCGCGCCCGGCAGGCACGCCCAGTGCGCGTCTGCGCGCGCGCTCTGCGCGCGACGCAGGGACGCGGCCGGTGGCCAGCAGGCCAGCGCGCGCGCACAGGCAAAGGAGCCTGCGCGCGCGTCGGCCTGCCGGAGCACCAGGCCGCGCAGCGCGCTGCCGGCCAGGCGCGCGCGCACGCAGGCAAGGGGCCTGCGCGCGCGCGCCCGGCCAGGCAGTGCCTGCGCGCGCAGGGGCGGCAGGCTGGGCCTGCTGCCCTGCGCGCACGGCCTGCCGGCTGCTGCCGGTGGCGGCGGCCGGCGGCTGCTGCAGCTAGGGTTTTTTGAAACCCTAGCATTATTATTTTATTTTTAAATTCATTTTCAGTTTTAATTTTGAATTAATTCTGAAAATTCGTTTTTTTGGGTTCAATTTTGCCTAAATTCCTAAAGACATTATTTTAGGAGTAAAATAAATTGGATTTAGAATCCCGGGGTTATTTTACTTAAAATAATGAGGAAAGGTTTTCCTAAAACGAGAAAAATTTTACATTACCAATATCTATATTTTATTTTTCACACGTTGCGCACATGTTCATTTATTTTCATCTTAGATTGATGTGATTGGAAATCATGTGTTGTTGGAATATTATGATTATGTGATTAGATCATGTAATTATGTGTGTTGGATGGAAATGGATGATCACGAGCCCTAGACCGAATGTATGGTTTAATTTACTGTTGGGCCTGTGTGCCTCTTTAAACTGCTTTCTCCTTCTCTCTTTCTAGTGCCTTGGAATAATAAGGCTTTCTACCTCCCTCCTTATGTACTCCCCCCGGGGTTTCGCTGGGGTTTCTAATTTTTTTATATGTAATGAGAGTAGACTAGGAGTGAGGTTTCCATTTTTGTAATTGGTGGAGAAGAAGGAAGGACCACATGGAGAGCACAGACCGGAGGTCCCTTGGCGTTTTCCATGAAGTGAAGAAAGAGAAAAAGAGACCAAGGCCCATCAGAATGATGATTGGGTTACTATTATTGTAATAGTATAGGACCAACCCTAGATTGACCATAGATCCACTGCGGGCTCAGTGGATCGCATAGGATTCGGGCTTGTGATCATCCAACAGGGGCGTGCTAGGCTTTAATTTTGCATGTGGTTATTGTGATGGATGAATGGGTTTTATTTATCATGTATAACTGCTATGGATGAATTTCATTTATGCATTTTTGGATAAATGTATGGATATAGTATGAGATCTCGGTCATTATTACTCTCACATTGGTTGGACCAATGTTAAAATATTAGACCCTAGATAAAGTGGACATGAACTCTAGGAGTTCGTCCATGCCTTCCAATCCGTGGCATAGTGAGGAAGCTGTTTTAGGTCAATAGCGTGGTCTCACGAGTCGTGGCACGTTATTGTACTTAAAAGAAGCTGCACTATGTCATGAACGAAAAATGGGCTGCTGCTACCTGTCTCACAAGTCGTGGGGGTACTAGTGGGTCCATGGCTCGGTCGATTGGGTCGGGTCTAACGCCTAATTAGCATGATTCGCTTGGAGTCCTCGGGATCATGCAAAAGGGTGAGGCAATAATCTTGGGAATCTCGTGGAACGAGAATGGTATGGAATACCTCCCACAGGATCTTTTCCATGCGAATCGTAAAAGCGGGGTATGGGAAAAATCGCTGTGGATCCCAAGCCCACTAGGAAAGGATTTCCCGAAAACTACGTTTGAGAGTACCGTGTTTTCGTATAAATAGTGGGAGGATTAAATGACTAAAGACCAAGCATTTAATTATTTTTATCAAACCACCGTCTTTACTTTCTGCTGATCGCGCGTTGTTTTTCAACATGTAGATTTTAAAATGTCTAAGAACCCACTTTCAACCATTCTTGAGACAAATAAATTTAATGGAACCAACTACAACGACTGGTTGCGCAATCTCAGGATAGTCCTGGATTATGAGAACCAAGGCTACGTCATGGACGAGCCTCTCCCTAGGACCTTACCGGAGGGATCCACGCCAGAGGAACGTGAGACGTTCGAGACTTGGCATAAGGATAACCGGAAGGTTCGTAGCATCATACTTGCTTCGATGACCAATGAGATTCAAAAGCAATATGAAAGGCTAGACGATGTCCCTTCCATAATGGCTCGCCTTAAGGATTGCTATGCAGTCCCGGACCGGCATACTAGGTATGTCGCGACCAAGGCGTTCTTTGGAACTAAAATGACAGAAGGATCCTCTGTACAAGAGCATGGGGTTAAAATGCTTACCCTAGTGGAAAAGCTCGAGGACCTAAAGGCAGGTCTCGATAACGAAACGTACATAGATGTGATCCTTCAGTCACTCCCACCCTCCTTTGATCAATTTATTGTCAACTTCAACATGAATGCACTTGAGAAGGGTATTCATGAGTTGATCAATATGTTGGTGCAATACGAGGCAACGACTAAGAAGTCCACGCCTTCGGTATTGTTTGGAGGTGCTTCTACTTCCAAGACGAAAGGCAAGGGCGCCGGACGTTGGAAAAGGAAGAAAGGGAAGGGAAAGGCAGTCATAGCAGCTACGAACACTCAGAGTGTTCCCATTGCCAAAGAGGGGAAAGGCAAAGGAAAGGGAAAGGTTGTCTCCAAGCAACAGTCGAAGGCATATGACATATGTATCAACTGCCGTGAGAAAGGGCATTGGAAGAGAGAGTGCCCCAAACTCTTCTCAAACCAAGGTATATTTGTGATTGAGGTTAACATGGTCACTAATTCTGCCTCTTGGGTATTGGATACCGGCTGTGGAGCTCACATTTGCAATGATCTGCAGGTGTTGAAAAGAAGCAGAAAACTAAGTAGCGGGGACATGATCCTGAAGCTCGGAAATGGCAAGGCCATCTCGGCAGAAGCAGTAGGATCCGCCACTTTAGTTATTAGTGATACCATTAGCATAGAATTAGAGCAAGTTTATTTTGTACCCAGTATGATTAAAAACATCATTTCCATTCCATTGTTAGACAATAATGGTTATGAGTTTAAAATCAATAAAAATTGCTTTTATTTGATGAGGTGTGGAATTGCTCATCTACTTGGTACATTACATAATGGGCTCTATATCTTGCAACAAACGAATTTCGTTCTTAACGCTCAACACAAACGGAAATTAGATAATAACGGGAACGCACGTCTGTGGCACGCTAGGCTAGGTCACATATCCCAAGATAGGATGAAAAGGTTGGTAGACTCAAAGAACCTAGAGGTTGGGGACTTGAGTGATCTACCAACTTGTGAATCTTGTCTAAGAGGGAAAATGACCAAGAAGCCCTTTGTAGGACAAAGCAGGCTTGCCACAGGTCTGTTGGACTTGGTCCATACAGACGTGTGTGGACCACTAAGGACGCAGGCCCGAGGTGGGTTCTCCTACTTCATAACCTTCACCGATGATCATTCACGGTATGGTTATGTTTACCTAATGAGGTACAAGTCTGAAGCTCTTGAGAGGTTTAAAGAATTCAGACTTGAAGTGGAGAACCAGACCAACTGCAAAATTAAAATCCTACGGTCAGACCGAGGCGGTGAATACCTTAGTGCCGAATTCCTAGATTATCTAAAGGAACATGGTATAATATCAGAATGGACACCTCCCGGAACACCACAGTTAAATGGCGTCTCTGAAAGGAGGAACCGAACCCTGTTGGACATGGTTCGTTCCATGATGAGTTTTACCAAAATTGCCCCTATCGTTTTGGGGTTATGCATTAGAAACGGCAGCCAAGTTATTGAATCTGGCGCCTACTAGTGTAGTGACCCAAACGCCATATGAGATATGGCACGGTAAGCCTGCATCCTACAACTACTTGAAAGTGTGGGGTAGCCCCGCATACGTCAAGAGGTTAGTGGGAGATAAGCTAGAATCCAGGTCTAGCCTATGCAGGTTCGTTGGATACCCTAAAGAAACTGCGGGTTATTACTTTTATGACCCTTTGGAACAAAAGGTATTTGTTTCAAGGAATGCAGTATTCTTGGAGCAAGGCTTCCCAGAGGATATCCAACCTGATGAGCTGATCCTTGAGGAATCAAGTGATGGAACTCAGCCATCAGAAACAGTCGCGGAAACCTCACCTAGAGGATTCAGGATAGACACTAGGAGGACTGACCAACCTAGAGAAGTCCAACATGCTAGGCATGAAGGACAACCTCAAGAAAGGCCAGTCCCGGTCCCTGAACCGCCGGCTCCGATACAGTCAGCGCCCACAGTTACCACTAACGTTCCCGTTCTCCGAAGGTCCACTAGAGAATCCAGACCTCCAGTGAGATATGGATTTCTAGGTGCGACCGATCTTCTGGATAACGATCCTAAGACATACGGGGAAGCGATGTCAGACATCGACTCTGGGAAATGGCTTGAGGCCATGAAAACGAAATGGACTCCATGAGCGAGAACCAAGTTTGGAGACTTGTAGATCCACCGAAAAGTGTTAAGCCAGTGGGCTGTAAGTGGGTCTACAAGCGCAAACTCGGCGTTGATGGAGAGGTCACTACCTTCAAGGCTAGGCTTGTAGCTAAGGGATACACTCAACGACCCGGGGTCGATTTTGAGGATACCTACTCGCCAGTAGCCATGGCTAAATCCATTCGGATCCTGCTTGCCATAGCAGCATGGCATGACTATGAAATATGGCAGATGGACGTGAAAACGGCCTTCCTCAACGGCTTCGTTGAAGAAGAGATCTATATGGATCAGCCGGAGGGTTTCACGGTCACTGGAGAAGAACAGAAGGTCTGTCGTCTCCAGAAGTCCATCTATGGCCTCAAACAAGCTTCCCGGAGTTGGAACATTCGATTTGATGAGGTAATACGGGGTTATGACTTCATCAAAAACGAATCCGACCCTTATGTATACAAGAAGGTCAGTGGGAGCTCCATAGTGTTCCTAGTGCTTTACGTGGATGACATTCTGCTCATTGGAAATGACGTCAGAATGTTAGGAAACACGAAAGCATGGCTGTCAACCAAGTTTTCCATGAAGGACTTGGGTGAAGCATCCTACATCCTAGGCATCCAGATTGTCAGGGACAGATCTAAAAGGATGTTAGGGCTCACCCAAAACTCGTATGTGGAGAAAGTCCTAAAGAGATATCGAATGGACAACTCCAAACGAGGGTTCCTTCCTATGAGGCATGGGATCAAGTTGTCCAAGAAACAGTCCCCGCAGACTGATGAGGAACTTGAAAAGATGAAAGTCATCCCCTATGCTTCTGCCGTAGGTAGCATCCAATATGCGGCCCATTGCACCAGGCCTGACATTGCATACGCTTTGAGCGTGACAAGCAGATATCAGTCCTGTGCAGGAGAGGCACATTGGAATGCCGTTAAGGGCATCCTTAAGTACCTTAGGAGGACTAAGGAAATGTTCTTGGTCTATGGCAATGGAGAACTAATTCTGGAAGGCTTTAGCGACGCTAGCTTCCAGTCTGATGACGATGATGCCAAGTCTCAATCGGGGTATGTATTCAAGCTCAACGGAGGAGTAGTGGCTTGGAAAAGTTCCAAGCAAGCAACCACTGCTGACTCCACCACTGAGGCTGAATACATAGCGGCTTCAGAAGCTGCCAAGGAAGCGGTTTGGATGAGAAACTACATCCAAGAGTTGGGTGTGGTGCCTAGCATCGCCGAGCCCGTTGTCATCTTCTGTGACAACAACGGTGCAATAGCGCAAGCGAAGGAACCGAGATCTCACCACCGTTCCAAACACATTCTTAGACGCTACCATCTTCTTAGAGAAATGGTAGGAAGAGGTGACGTTCGGATGGACCGAGTCAACTCAGCAGACAACACAGCAGACCCGCTGACAAAGCCTATGCCGCAAAGTGCTCATACGCAACATCTTGAGAAGATGGGGATTAGGCATATGGGTGATTGGCTTTAAAGGTCAAGTGGGAGATTGTTAGAATAGGTGACCATGTAAGCCAATTTTGGCGGGTATATGTAACCTATGTCTAGATAATTATAGGTGTTTTGATAAATCATTAATGAATAAAGAAGTGAATTTTCATTTGGCATTACTTTGTTTGTGTTCACTTGCACCTATTTATCCATATCTGTTCACTACGCAAACAAAGCCCACGGACTGAGAATCAATTTCGGGGACTGGGACTACGCTTGGAGGTAGGTCCATGGAATCAGTCTTCCCGAATCAGTCCGGAAATCTCCAAGTCAAGGAATCCCGAAAATGGGTACCGGGATTCCATTTGAGACTTGCACTAAGCATCTGCTGTCGTGTTTCATCGACGGGTGACGAGGATCGTCTAAGCAGTGTTAGTGGGTTAGCATGCGAGGACGCAGCTGACTGAGGTGACTCGCGGGAACCGTCTTACGGAGGACCTTGAGTATGGTCTGCAAGGTATGACGAGTATTCCCGGTTCCAACGGTACAGGTCAAGTCCTTTGACTTGAGGAATTGCTGAGTTTACCTGTACATCAGGGCTGTATCTTAGATATGGTGAGAGATTGCCAGAATTCTCTTTGGTAGTCATAAGCCATGTCTAGTGCAGTTCTGGTGTGCAAAGTGACAGTAGTTTCCAAGAAAGGATCTGTCTCCTGTCAATAGGTTTTGGCAGTTGAGTCTCATGTATACTCTAGGTCTTGTCCCTAAAACTGTGGCCACAGTGACTGAACAGAAGGGAAGGATTCCCTTGCGGCGTTTAGTGAGGACAGACCGACACTTAGGTCCAAAATGGGTACCTGCATTTTCCGTGCCCTAGACTCTAAGTGATGAGACCGAAGACAGAAGGACAAGCGTACTGTTAGAGCCTAAATGTTCATCCCTGAATATTTCACCTAGTCTCTAGTGCCATGGACCGTTGCTAGATGGCCACCCATGGTAACGGACGGATTCTAGGAATCCGACCAAGTCTAGCTGAATGGTGAACCTAAAGAGTCACACACTATCCACACACAATTAAATATTTAATTTGGAATTAAATATTGGAGTGAAGGAATGATTAAATTAGATTTAATCGGGACCTTTATTTTTTTCTTGGAGAAATAATTCTTTCTATTTGATAGAAGGAATTAAATTGATAAATTGGATTTATCAAAAGGATTTATTTAATGGGCTTAAATAATATTTATATTTATTTTAGCCTCTTGGAAATATTTAAATAGGTTTTAAATATTTCCATTAAATTAAATTAAATCAAATCAACGGTTGAGATTAATGGGAGAGATGGATGGCTAGGATCGTTTTGACTAGGTCAAAACACTAGTTTGACTAGGACTTTGACTAGGTCAAAATCCTAGTCAAATTAGAGTTCTTAAAAGAGGAGTTTAAAGAGGATTAAAACTCCTTTTCTATATAAACCCCTAGCATCCTACAATTTACATGATGATGAATCTCCAACACACACACTACTACACACACACGGATTCTCTCTCCCTCTCTCTCGTCCGATTCTCTCTCCCTCTCCAAGAAATATTTTCTTGGTTCTTTTTGTTCTTGGAACATTAAGAACTTGATGAACCAATACCATTAATCCATAATGTGTTATTGATTCATCCACTCCAAAAATATAAACTTGTTCGTTGCTAGCACGACGTGCAAGATACGTGGGTGGATCGTGTGTCACGATTTGGAGGGTCTCAAGAACGAGATCTTGGTGCAAAACGGGGAACAACGCGTGTAGCCGTTGAAGACGAAAACGACAACGGGTAGGTCTCGTTTATGTTTTTCGTCCTCTTTTATTTTCCAACCCTATGGCCTCCATGATTTATTTTATGTTATTCGTTCATGAGATACACCGAACGCCCGGGAAATTTCAAAGGCACACCCTTTGAAACGTGTTTTAATTTAAAAGCATGTTTAAATTCCGCATTTATTTTTTTAATTATACCGCGCTTCCGCATTCGCGCTTTTCCCGGGACGATCCACATAATCTTTCAGAAGGAGGGTCCTTAGCAGCCTAAATCTAAATATTTCTGTAGGCACCACAGGGAGTATGGATACGCCACTAACAGGTGTTGCCAATTGAGGCACGAAATAGAATGGGTCATCCAAATCGATTACCTGAAATACTATGTGTACAAGGACCAACGTTGTGAATAGAAGGAAGAGCGCACGCCATCGCGGTTCCCACAACAATGAGGAGCAGGTCGCTGATCCTCCAGAAGGGAGCACCGAAAAGAAAAATTCCCAACTGAGGAACAAAGCCCAGAAAACACCCCTGCCAAAGGGAGTAATTCACATGATTGTAGGAGGACCTACCGATGGGGACTCCAGCAGAGCCCGACACATCTATGCCCGCGCTGCTAGAGCAGTGATGGAGCTTGACCACAAACCACCAGTAGGGGATGCTATAATCCATTTTGGACCTGCTGACATACAGGGTGTTCATTTGCCTCATAATAATGCACTTGTTATTTCTGCCACTCTTGCTAACTACACTGTTCAGCGTATTTTTGTTGATTCTGGTAGTTCTGTAGATATCCTCTTCTATGAGGTCTACCGGCAAATGGAGCTTGGGGATATCCCGCTGGAGCCGGTAGACCTCATAGAAGAGGAGTAGGAGAAGTCACCGGTGACCAATGCACTGCCCGAAAACGCTACGTTGAATCTATAAAAGGAGGCAAAAGGAAAGACATGGAGTAGACGTTCCCCAGCCCAACAAAGAGAAGGGGAAAAGACCCCTGCAGCACGATAAGCAAGGAAACGAGATTCTGCTCGAGTTCAGCCCGCCGAGGAGTTGCTGAGTATTCAACTAATACCTGGAAAGCCAGACAAAACCACCAGGATCGGTTCCCAGCTAAACCCTGATTTAGCAGGGTGACTAACCACCTTTTTTGTAGGAAACCGTGGATGTCTTCTCCTGGAAAGACCAGGACCTAGTGGTTATTGACCCCAACATTGCAGTACATAGCCTGAACTTGGATCCAACCTTCCCTCATGTTAAGTAGAAGAAAAGATATTTCGGTTGTGAGAAGGACAAGGTCATCCAGGAGGAGGTAAGCAAGCTCCTTCATGCAGGGCACATCAAGGAGATTCAACTCCCCCAATGGTTATCCAATGTGGTACTTGTACCCAACCTAGGTAATAAATGATGCATGTGTGCTGATTTTCGAAATGTGAGTAAGGCATGTCCTAAGGATTGTTATCCCTTACCTCGTATAGACTAGCTGGTGGATTCCACCTCTGGTCTTGAACTACAAAGTCTAATGGATGCCTCACAGGGTTACCACCAGATTATGCTGAACCCCAGATGACCAAAATTGAGTAAGTTTCATTATGTTAGGGGGAACATATTGCTATATAGTTATGCCCTTTGGGCTAAAAAATGCAGGTGTTACGTACCAACAGTTGGTGGACGTATGTTACGAGAATAGCTCAGACACAACATGGAAGTGTACGTGGACGACATGCTGGTAAAGAGCCGACAGATGGACCAGCACATCACAGACCTTGCTGAAACCTTCAACATCCTCAGAAAATACCACATGAAGCTGAACCCGGCCAAATGCTCATTCAGTGTTCGAAGTGGTCGATTCCTCAGCTTCATGGTGATAGAGAAGGGTATCCAGGTCAACAAAGATAAAATAAGAGCAATCCAATAGATGGGACCTCTTACCAACCTCAATGAAGTGCAGAAACTTGTTGGTCGCATTGTTGCCCTCAAAGGGTTCATATCCCGCTCTGCTGAGCGTAGTCTTCCTTTCTTTAAAGCTCTGTTGAAGGCCTAGGACTTTGCATGGGATGAAGCTTGCCAACAAGCTTTCCAGGACCTGAAGGCTTACCTGGCTGAACTGCCTTTACTCACCAAACCCTCACCAGGTGAGACATTATACTTATACCTTGCTACAGGTCAACATGCTGTGAGTTCCGTGCTCATCAAAGGAGGAGGACAGAGTACAGAAACCTATATACTACGTCAGCAAGGTGTTACATGGCGTTGAACAATGCTACCCTGAGGTACAAAAGCTGGCATTTGCCCTGGTAACAACTACTAGAAAATTAAACCTTTACTTTCTATCACATTCTATTACTGTGCCCACTAACACTCCCCTGCGAACTATACTGGGGAAAGCTGAGACTTTTGGCAGGATGATTAAATGGGTTGTTGTGCTAAGCGAGTATGACAGTTCCTATCAGCTTATAACGTCTATCAAAGCCCAGGCCCTCGCTAACTTCATGACTGAAGCTGCACCAACCCAAGAAGATGAAGGAACATGGCTACTCCATGTGGATGGATCCTTCACCTATACGGGCAACAGAGGAGGTATCGTGCTGACTAGCTAGGAAGGAGATGAGCTGGAATTCGCCCTAAGGTTTGACTTCAAGGCTTCGAACAAAGAAGCTGAGTATGAAGCCCTCATAGCAGGCATTAAGATGGCACTGGACGCAGGAGCAAGGAGCGTAACTGCCTACTCCGATTCCCAGCTTGTAACCAACTAGGTAGGTGGCACATATGATGTCAAGGAGGATCACATGAAGGGGGTACCTCCAGGAAGTAAGCAACCTTAAGACTAGGCTAAAAAGCTTTCAACTCTATCAAATTCCCCACACTTAAAACACAAGGGCAGATTATCTTTCCCTACTGGCTAGCTCCCTAGCCGACTGTAGCACTCATACCATCACTGTAAGGAGCCTTACTAAGGTTACTCTTGACACTAACGTGCATGTCTTGTAGATTAGCACAGATTGGAGAAAACCCATGCTCGGTTATCTACAGGAAGGAATCCTTCCTGCTAATGAAAATAAAACAGCTCGCTTGAGAAGCCAGGCAGCTAGATTTACCTTGCTGGGAGGAATCCTCTACAAGCATAGCTTCTCCCAGCCCTACCTCCGATGCCTGTCGGCTGAGGAAGGCAGAACCGTGTTCCAGGAGATTCACGAAAGATGCTGCAGATCCCATATAGGTGGCATGGCCCTTGCAGGAAAAGCTTTAAGAGCTGGATATTTCTGGCCTACTCTAAAAGAAGACGCAATAAATTGGGTGAGGAGGTGTGAGCAGTGCCAGAGGCACTCCCTACTCATCCATGTGCCAGCTGAGCCCTTCAAGGCCCTTTCAGCACCTTACCCATTTTCCCAGTTGGGGATGGACATAGTGGGTCCCTTCCCAATCACACAAAGACAGTGCAAATTCCTGCTAGTAGCAGTGGACTATTTCAGCAAGTGGGTGGAAGCAGAACCCCTTGCCAAAATCACAGAGGATAAAGTGATTAATTTTTTATGGAAAAGCATCATATGCAGGTATGGTTGGCTTACCTCGTGTCTTATTTCTAACAATGGTCGCCAGTTTCAGGGCTAGAAACTTCAAGACTAGTGTCCTGACTTGGGCATCCACCAGCGCTTCACTTCAGTAGCCTACCCCCAAGTTAACGAACAGGTAGAAGTTACAAACAGGATCCTGGTGCAAGGTATCAAGACCAGGTTGGAGTAAGCACAAAAGCAGTGGGTAGATGCCCTTGCCCATCATGCTATGGTCTTACAAGACCATTCCCAGATCAACTACAAAAGAGACTCCTTTCAACTTGGTATACGGCTCAAAGGCCATAATCCCGGCTGAAGCAGGGCTGGAATCTTTCAGGATATAGTACTACGAATAGAAGAGCAACGATGCCCTGCTGCGTACCAACCTGAACCTCATTGATGAAATCCGATAGGATGCTCGAACTCGCATAGAAAGATACAAATAGAAACTAGTCAATGCTTACAACAGAAGGGTGAAGAAGAGAGAGTTCTAGGTGGGAGATCTCGTGCTGAGATGAGTTAGCGCCTTAAAACTAGTAGGAGAACTGTCTCCTAACTGGGAGGGCCCCTACAAAGTGAGTCGGATTGTTAAATTCGAATGCATACAACCTCAGGAAGATTTACTCCTGAACATCCTATACTCATTACTTTATTACCTGCTTAATTAGCACTTACTGGCTGAATATAAGAGCAATTCCTACTCCTTTGCTATACTCTGCTTTATCAACAAGTTAATCACCTTACTGGCTCCTAGCCCACATAAGCCGCCTTGTTGGCGCACACATTCAATAAGTTGCCCTTGCTGGCGCATGCTCATAATAAGTCGTCTTTGCTAGCGCACTCTTACTGGCTTTAAGCCTTGATAAGCCACCCTGCTGGCGTACTCCTACTGGCTGCAAAAGCCCTAATAAGTTGCCCTTGAAACGGCACATTCATGCTCATTTCACAGACTGAAAGTTTTAAATAATTCGCCTTCAACATGCATACTTATCTAGTTATGATAGCTCATACATAATGGCATGCATATGCTCCATAACTGCTTGGATCTTGTTTCTACTTGCTATTTCTTGCACTTGCTTACTACCTATTGCAGCAGGTCTTGCTTTGCTCCAGCTGATGCAGCTGCCAGCAAGGGATCTCAAAGCTTGACCAACGCAAGAGTCATTTACCCTGCTGATGACAGGAAGCTGCTAATAACTTTGTTTGTGTCAAACCTTTGCTTACAACAAGCAGTACGAATTGAGACTTGCCATGCTAACCATAAGGCCTGAAAAGCCTTCTCCTTTCAGTACTTGTCTGCAGGTGAACACTTTATTCTGGGCATGCTAAGCCCATGCCTGTTGATAAGTTGGGACATTCCCAACAAATTACTATACTAACATGCAGGAACGCAGAAGCATAGCAACAAGCACATTCAAAACAAGGAAACAACTTCTGCAGGAATGCAAAAATATTCATAAAAGCAAGGTGGGGGAGAAGCATAATCCTTGGCATCAAAGTGCCAGCAACTAAAAGAAAAAGAATATATTCAAATCCCACAACTGGGCTCTTTCAAACTTCACGCAGGAGGTATAAAATATTCAGTAAAAAAATTTTAAATCGTTCTTCTCGCAGAAAGGGGAACATATTCATTTACCAATAGAGGGAGGCACACTTCCTTCACTAGCTGCAGCAGGAGGCTCTGATCTCAAGGGGGTTGCATCCTCCGCCACTTACCCAGTAAGGTCCAGAGACATGGGATCATCCTCAGCAAGAGGGAATTCTGGCATAAGAGCAATTCCATCTTCATCCGAGTCCGAGGCTATGGACAGGCCTGTATTTCGGTCTAAGAAGGAGGCTTTAACACTGGCAGGAGGATAGCAAATTGCTGAACACAGGTCTGGAATCCGTGATAGTAGTACTTCAGAAGCTTTATCCACCAGCAGGCTCTAAAACTTTGGAGTCTTGGTATACCCAGCCAGAAGACTCCGCTAAATACCCTCCAGCATGTCTTGACCTTCCTCAGTTTCGGGGTATTGGCGGATCAACTCCTTGCTTTCCTTCTCGGCCTGCAGGACCGCCTGTTCCAAACCGATGTGCAGGGCAGTGACCTCCTTCCTCATATGGCAGAGGCTGGCTGCATCTTCCTGGTGCGTACCATCCCTCTTCTTAATGGTTTCCCTCAACCTGCGGATAGTTTTCTCCTGCTCTTCCACCCTTTTAGGGAGCCCTTAAACAAAGGACCTCCCTGCTCCAACCAACTAAACAAGCTGCCCCCCACACGCATGCCTGCACGGCAAAAACAAAATAATCTGGTTACATCATTTTTTCTCCATTACTACTATGCACTAACATGCTTGATATAGGGACTTACCCTGCTAAAGTGAGTATCAAATAGGCCCAAGGCCTGGGCTCGGGGCAGGTTGTTCGCATACGTTTTGTCTTGGGGTGGCTTGATTCCCCTTCAAAAATTCACCAGCCCGGCTAGGCTCCCCCTTGTCTAGCAGCAGGGAGTAGTCCTCCTGCAGGGTCCATTCGGGAGAGAGTTTTCTTCTCACCGCCCTCTCTTCAGCAGCGCGGGGAGTTCCTGCTCGTGTAGCAGGGCGACGAGCAAGAGGTGCCAAGGGACCTAGATGACCCTTAGCCTTCTTGGTGGGAGTCAAGATAGGATTAGCAGGGTGCTTACCTTTGGGATCCCCAGTAGAGGCCGAGCCTGCAGGGGTGGAGGGGGGACTCTTGATTAGGGTTCGCCGTGCAGAGGAGTTTGCGCCAGGGGTCGCCTCTGCCTTGTCTTGCAGCGGCTTTTGAAACATCCTTCCTGCACACATCAGGTAAACACAAGAAAATATATTAATAAACATTTTCTAATCATTTCCCTCCAGTAAGTAAACAATAAGCAGGCTACAGGAGCATATGCGAGTAGCAGTATCCATGCTTGCCGCTTTAGGGCTCAGGCCAAACTGGTGAAGAATAGCATGGTGTACTATCTTGCGGAGATTAAAAGGAGAATCATCCAAGCGTTCTAGCAAGTGCTGGAAGGCAACTATTCGGTTGCGGGCAGAATATTTTAATTGATCAGGGGGGTTCACAACCCACACATGAGCGAACCGCCAGGGCTTAGGAGAAGAGAAGAAAAAACAATCTCGTTTCGACTCCTTCACTGAGGACTCAGTGGATAGAAACTGAGCTTCCCCTCGGGAGGTGAAATAAAACAGGCCTGGATCCGCTCTCTTAACCATGAAAAAGGAGTGGAATTGGGCAGCAGAAGGAGTCTCCCCTAAGTTTTTCACCAGAATGTAAAAGCTAGATAGCAAGCTAAAGGATTTTAGAACCAGCTGATTCAGAGGGATGTTTAAAAGGTTGGCCACTTCACAGAAAAGATGGGTTATAGGAAATCGAAGGCCTGCTTTTAACTGAGTAAGGTAAAAACACAGAAAGCTAGTAGGAGGAAAATTGGGGTGAGCCGTAGGAGCAGGGGCCGGGATCACATGATCACTAGGTATCCCGTACTTATCTCATACCCCCACCAGATCCTGCTCCGTTAACCTAGACCTGTATATGCAAAAGGCATCAACCCCTGTTGCAAGCAGGAGATCCTTCATCCGCTTCCAGCTCCTCTCCTCCTTACTATTTTCCTCCTCCTCGCTCTCATCCCCATGGTGGGAGGCAGAATCGGAAGTTGTGGGATTATCATCACCTTCATCCGTAGAAGGTTCTATCAAGTCAATCAACACGTCCTCAATCGCATCCCTATCTATTCTACCCATAGACATGACTACCAAAAAACAGAGGGGAGCAGGGAAGCATACCTAGACACAAGCAGAAGAAAGTAGGGAATTACGAAGAAAAGCCCAAGAAATCGGGAACCTACAAAGCAAAAATCTATTTCAGAAAATTTCTTGTAGAAGAAAGAGGGAGAATTTTTTCAAAAGAGGAAGAAGATTTACTCAGGAAACTCGGAGATGGTGAAAAAGTAACTTCCCAAAAGTAGGTTTTCTACCCTAGCAGATGAAGAGTCCCATCAGCGCTGGGCTCGGTCTCTCTCTTCCTCACTTGGTGGTCAGGCGCCAATCACAGGATGCGTACGCTGGCACGCGCGGTAAAGCTTTCCCCTTTTTCCTACTTTTTTGCAATAATTACCCTGCCATCCCTTCTGCAAATAAGTACAAATCTTTTCAAATATCCGCATGCTATTACGCACAACGGCACATCAGGGAGAGGGCAGCACATCAGAACTTCTCTTGTTGGCCCAGTCAGGTATACAACTCTTATGCTAACCTTTGCAGGACTACTTACATCTACTCCACCAGTCCGACAACAAGTCTCGCACTACTGGAGTAGGGGGAGTGATGATGCCCCCTCAAAACCCACTAGGCCAGACCAAGAGCTAGGAGTAGGCCTCCAGGCCATGCAGTTCAGCAGGCCAAGACCATCAAGCCCAAAACAGTAAGAACTTTCATGCATAAGCCTAATTTTTATGCATGGACCTGGCAGGCCCATGAAAAAGGCTCATGCAACAAGCCTAGTGATCAAATAGCTCTGCTTCCACATCACAAAGATAGCCAACACATAAGGCCACATCATACTAAAAAATCTCATTCAAATTCCCAATAGGTTGGCCAGAATCCAGATCTTTCTCAGCAGGTAATTGCTTTTCCAGAAAACATAATACATGTGGCAGGATTGACTCAAACGACTATATCTGCACCAATTCAACTCCGATTCTTGCACGGTTTATTGGGTTGAGAAGATGACTTCCCAAGGTTCTAACGTTATATGGAACTCAACTTAATTCTTCCAGAATCGGGTTCAACACCAGCTATAAAAAGGCATACTATGCAGTCATTTGGGACAAGGTACAAGTTACACATCACAATTCAATACACACAACTTTTAAGTAACATCTATACTTTCTTGGCACTCACTTTGCGCACGATTTTCTATCCAATTTTCAGCTATTTCTCAGAATATTCTCGCACAGATTATCACTACAACATATCACTTTATCGTTATTCTCACTTTATTCAAGTTTTCCCTTTATTTTATTCAGTCGAACATTATTGACTTAAGCATTGGAGTGCTAACCCCTCTCTGCAGGTTAGTCTCCCCTACATTCTTGGAAATTTTGTGAAGATCCCTGAACATTGTGTGGTGCTACGGACTCCGGTACGCATCAGAATTATTTGCTATGAAATATCAGTTACACTTTTAATGAAGAGTTTCGTAGCTATTGCATCAATACATTTTCAACCTGTTTAAAATAAAATTCAAATAATATATAAAATCACAAAAAATTAACATCAAATAAGAAGGAATAATAATAATAATAATAATATAAAATCAAGTTCAAAGTTAATAAGCCCATACATCAAACCAAAACACCAAGTATTTGAGTATCACAAGTACAACAAATTTCAATCCTCCATGTCACCCACTTAACTCTCATTTGCATCATTAATACCAACGTTACACATAATATTTCAATTATTATGTCTATTACTATCAACATGACTCCTACAACGTCCCTCACCTATATTAATTCTATCAACATACTATTGTTTGTGATTCCCAGATCCTCCAGTGTGGCTATGGTTTGTCCACTGGATATCTTGTAGCATTTGACGTATTTTATCCGAAAGACATTGTTCCATAGCTTTCAGAAGGACTCGTTCTTCCCCTTGTAACTGCATGTTTGTCTGTTTCAACTTCTCCATCTCCTTCTGTAAAAGGTCAAATCGCTTATTTGACTCTTCTTGTGCATGTTTTGCTACCTTGTTTTGTTTTACTTTAAAGATTGATCCAGAATAAGCAATGTCACTAAAACTACGATGAAGAGGTTGACTACCAAATCCGTATGCCCGAAATTTAGACGAACCACCAGAAGCTTCAAAGCCATGCTGCAGGATTAAAATTATGTGAAGATGATAGATTTGAAACATCATTTCTTTTGGAGCAAAGTGTCATAGGAAACCTAACAATAAGTATGACAATTTTATACTCAATGTACATAACAAGACACCTTTTAAAATCCATTCCTAAATATTCGCCCAATTCAAAAGTCAAATTCATACACAACAGTAAAACATCCACAAACTTAGAAAATGCAAATCACATTTTTCATAAGTACAAAATAGATAAATAAAATAAAATTTAATGCCAAATTGAAATATTTCCAACAAGCAACCAAAACAACCAAAATCTAATGAATCTCAATCAGGATAAAAAAGAAATATCGTTGCAAATTTAAATAAAGTAAACCATTAACACAACATTCGTTCGTAATTATTCAAAATTTCTTCAACCAAATTATCAGAACAAATAGAATAAAGAGTAAGTTAAGTAAAACTTACCTGCACTTGTTTGGCCTTATCGCAAGAGAATTCACCTGTACCTTTATTTCCTCTGTGAGCACGATCATAAAGTTCAATATCTGAAACTTCACGATCATATTCTCTTTGTTGCACAAAATAGATTATCCAAAAATATGAGAAAGATGTACAAAGTAAATTAAAAAAATATATATTCTATTGATATAAACATCCTACAAATGAATCTAAATAATAAAATTCAAAATTTACTATATCTTCCTATAGGCTGCAGAAGGCTTCAAACCACCCGTATGTGTTGATATTGAACCATCATTTGGAGTTGTCATGCTCATTTTTTCCAACTTTTAATAATCTTTGAAATATCTCTTTACTCCAATAATCTTCACACAACTTATTCTAAATGCTCTCACCCAACCATTTAGGTCCATGGCTTCTCCAATCTAAAGGCTTATTGGACTTACTTTTAGTGCAACATATTTTCACTCTTTACCTAGCATAAAATCGACGTTCTTCAACGTGCCACCATATGTTATAAACATCACTTGTTCGCCTAATCGTATATTTTCTCTATTACATATGGTTTAAGTTAAATAAACAAATATGGTGACCATTCCATCAGTTTTAGAGGGGGTAGTAAGTGGTTTGGAGGTGGCGAGACCGAGAGGGGTCCAACACTTATGGGTGGAGGTGGACTCCTAAGTTGTTTTGAACATCATCCGTAGTGGTTTGGCCCAATGGACGCTACAGGGCTTGCTTACCAGGTTGAGGACACCTCCCTCGACTTGGAGGTTAGGTCCACCCACATCTTTCTTAAGGGGGACGCAATAGCGGACTCACTTGCAAACAGGGCTTGTGAGGCTAGGGATGATAAGGTTCTGACCAACAGATTTGCACGACTCCCTTCATTCATTGACAAGCTTAGATAGGTGCTTTCCTCTTTCGTTTGCAAGGGAGTTAGTACTCCTGATTTATGGCTTTCCAGACGTGCTTGTATAAACATTTTTGGGATTCTTTGATTTTTTATTAAATGGGTGAGGGCCGGCCTAACCACCGTGCCTAGCCACAAACGACTTTAACAAAAAAAAAAAAATGATAGAAGATCAATTCCCATTAACAATCACAATAAATATACAAATCAACGAAACACACCAAAACTAAACAATAAAACAACATGCAAAAAAAAAATAACAATATATTCTCAAAAATAGTAGTAAATCCCACAAAAGAATAACTAACCTTAGTCCAAATTTTTAGCAATAAATATGTGTAATCCAATTACTTCCAAGTATTTAGTTGAAATCGCTCCACAAGGGTGAAAATTTTCTCGCTGAATTTGCTTTCAAATACTTGAGAAACTAGTAATTTTCCACCAAATTCATCACGTTAGTAATCAAATATCATCAACTAATATTATAAATAGGTAGTAAAATTTTTTAAAAAAAACTATGAAATTAAGTTCTTTAATTTTCATACAAGAAATTATGATATTAGTGACAAAATATCAAGTGATAAAGTTGTCATTAAAAATATATATTAAGTAAATATTTTTTATCTTGTCACTATTTTTATTAGTAACACAAATTATGTAGAAAGTTGTTGCTAAATACAATTAGTGACAAAGTAATCTATAGTGAAAACCCAATATAGTGACAATAATTATTTGTTGTTTGTAGGTTGTTACTATGCATGTGTTACTAGTTGAATTTAGTGACTACATTTTGCACATTTTTTGTAACTAATTCTTTCTAGTAACAAAGTATATTACTAATTAGATTATTCTTTTAATATTTCTAAAATAAGTGAGCTGATTGATTTTCAGAAAATAGAAATAATAAAATTATAATTTTATGTAAAAATGTATTAAATAATATGAATAATTGGTACTTGACACATATTTATCATATCATTGAGACCCTCCACATATACATCGTATAAATACATTACAATAAATAACTATGAATGTTCTTTAGTAGATCATAAAATTTAGACACAAATAATGTCCATATTTTATATTTTGTTAAGGTTAATTACGAAAAGTTGAATGTATAGTTGAATTCATTGCACTAGCAACAAAAGTTACAAGGGAAAATTATATTTTTGGTCTCATATGTTATGGCCTTTTTCAATTTAGTCCAATTTGTTATGATTTTCTCATACTTTCATAAGTTGAAAATTTTCTCAGTTTTAGCCCTCGCGTACATTTTCCATCCAATAGTTAATAGAAAATGTATGGAAATGCATGTGAGACTACTAATAGCTTCGTCAATTATTGGACCGAAAATACATGTGAGGACTAAACTTGAAAAAAAATTTAACTTATGGGATGTAGTGCGAGAAAATCGTAACAAATGGGACTAAATTGAAAATAGTCTTAACATATGAGACCCAAAATGCGATTTTCCAAATTATAACAACTATGCACTTAAATAGCAAAATTCAAATACTAGTGAAACTATAAACTTGAAATCCATAGAAAATTTCATAGTGGTTTTCTATTAAAGATATCTAGTTATTTTTATTAATTTATTATCTTTTCTTCAGAATATTGATAGTTAAACTATTCCACTGACATAAGAATTGCAACATATAATCACATATATAAAAACTCTATTATAACTTCTACTTGTAAATTTAGTTATGAACTTGAAATATTTATCAAACTCTTCATTCCTAGTTGGTAATTAAGATATTCTATAGTTTCTATAAATTTATTTCCTACGCAAAACTTTGTAACTAAGTTGTTGCAGTAGCAAAGGAGATTGGCAGCAGAAGTGTAAGTGTTGAGACAGCCAATTCCGTAGCTAATTTGTAGTTAATATAATATACTTATTTTTCTATTTTATTTTGTTACGCAAAATTTTTAGCTAATTCATTGTACAAGTAACAAATATAGTAACAAAATTTTTTGGCGTTGCAACTTCTAATGACATATAAAATATTAATTTAAATTTATAGCAAACTCTGTAGATAATTCATAATTAAAATATTTTATCATTTCATTTATCTCTCAATTTATGTTTTCTTCGAAAAAATTATAGCTAATTTATTGTGTATGCAATAAAAATTGAACTAATATACCCTTTGTTGCAATATTTGTAGCCATTCCATTTTTGCTGTGAAATATTCATTGTTAGTCCATCTCATGATTAGCCATAGAATTTTAATATTTGTACCCATTTCATTGTCGACGTACCTTATTTTTGTGGATAATTATAATACACTATTTGCTATGGAATATCCATTCTCATTAGCTATGAAATTAATTTCATTGCAATAAATTAATAGGTCTAAAGCAACACATATAGACAAATACTTTTCAAAATGAATAACTATACAAAGTTATTTAAATTTTAAACATTGCCATCTTACCAAATCAGAACGTCCTAACAAATTGCACAAAAATCTTGTTGATCCTTGTGTCCAGGTCCGCTTTCAAATCGGACATTGGTGTATCCCGCTTGTTGAATCAATTTGTGGACCATTTCATTCAGCTCCACTGCCCTCTTTGGTGCATCTTTTTCTATCATTTGTGCATCTTCTTCCCTCTTCCGGGACTCCTCGAGTGCTTGCTCCAGCATTCTTTTAGTCCCTGCTTCTTGTCTTAAAAATTCGTCTTGCATTTTCATAGTTACTCATTATATTTTTCATCCATTACTTTGATAGTTAATTAGATCTTTCTTCAAACTCCCAAAGTATTAAAGTAACAGAAGTCCTACTAAATCTATCAAAAGATTGACTATGCCCAAATCTATACATGCGGCCCTTAGACGACCCTCCCGTTACTTGACACCATCGTTGCATAGAAAATGAAGACTCGGTTGAGTCGTTACTGTAACCTATTTTTGTCATATAATCCTCCTATATGATGTGACATATAAAGAATATCATTTAATAAGAATCTAACCACACTTCTGGAAAGACAACAATGGGTTGCTGCTATAGGAAAATGGTATGTTAGCTTTTTTAATCTATATAAATAAAGTTTATTTTTTAATCTAACTTGATAAATTATCTTCGCTTATAAAGGAAAACAAAAATAAAGTTGCTTTATCGAGGGATATCCACATAAATAAGAGGTGAGGTGGTGAATTTATGAATTCTATTGCCCAATCAACATATGTAAGTTAAGCTCTAAATTTATTTATAAAAAAAAAAATATTTATATGTTTGACTAATTATTTTACATAAGCATTATAGGAGAAAATGCTATGAAAAGTTAACTTATTGATGAAAATGAAGAGCAACCTTCTGAGAATGCAATTATGAAGTCTACATTAGGTCATAGATCATGGTATGTAAACAGAATGGTGGATGGAGTCGAGGTAGTTAAAAACAGACAGTCATGTCCTAGTGTAGTTGGTAATGCTAAACTGAAAGAAAAATTATCAGAGTTGCACCGAGCCAATAATAAAATTATCGACCTTAGTGAAGTATATGAGGAGTAGATAGAAATATTAGAGGAACAGACGAAGGAGATGGATGTCTATAAGGAGCAATACAGGACATATTCAGAAAAGATAGATATCTTACAAAGTCAAATGGCGCAAATACAACACTTTCTACAAAAGTTTCCTGGAATTCCACCAAGTATATTTACTAGTAAGAGTTTCATTATAAATAAAATATTTAATTTTGTGATTGTTGTTGATTTAACATAATGAAAGAATTGTTTCAAATTGATATTGCTCAATTTAATATCTGTAAATAATGCTTAATATCTCCAAGTATTCGTTTGTAAAATAGAAGATGAGGTACTATTTCCTTTTCTTAGAGTTTAGTATGAACAAAAGAAAGTGTTGATCTTTCTAGATGCTCTCATTTTGGTATATTATAGTTCTTTCTTCCTCTCATGGCGAAAGAGTATGTGATTTGTATATCATATATCATCTCTATTTTTTATAGACTTTGACTATTTATTATGGAATGCATATCTGATTGTTGTTTTAGATATATTGGCCTGCCTCAATTTCTCTTTTGCCCCTGCAACAGTTTATTAGCCTCTCTAATAGAGAAAATTAGGTTGTTTCTCTGCTAAAGATGCAGCCATGTTACAACCTCTGTAACACAGAAACAACCTAAGTTTCTCTATCACATTTGTCTGCTCATGAGACAGAAACAATGGTTGTTTCTCTGGGAAGGAGGCAACAAATTTGTTGCTCTCCATTATTTGTTTGCTACAGGAGCAGCATTTTCAACAAATTTTCTGCCTCTTCCAAAGAGAAACATTGGTCGTTTCTCTGTAAGAGAGAATGAGTCTCATTTTTAGTGAAGAGAAATGGTATAGTTATTGATTGTTTACTTGCAATTATACATGAGTGATGTCTTGGTGTTGGATATATAATTCAATATTTGTTTTCTTTCTAATTGATGGTAACTTTTGGAGTCTAATTTATCATTCATATTTCTCTTGTACAAATATGCATTTTTTCCACAATCTGTATGTTTAAGGTTAATTATTGAGGAGAAATGATTTTTTTTTCTAGTTCTTGAGTATTCGTATTGATTTTTTATGCACTAAGGGTCTTGTTTTCTTTTTTTTTTTTTTTCCTGAATACTTTTTTCAATAGATTGTACGACAAAAGATGGTTCTGCTTGAGTTTTGAACACGTCAAATGTTGATATGTTGTGTTGATATAGTATCTTCAATGAAAATATATCGATCGTATTTTCAAGTGTACTTTTAAATTTTTAGAAATTGATATGGATACATGATTTTTTTTTCTAGCTTGGATTTTGTAATCTACTCAAATATTTTAGCATGTCAAGTATGTTTTATATTCGAACATTTTGTCTTGGTTTTTCTCTAATGCATGATACTAGTCATTTCTTTTATTAGTGTACAAATCCCTTGCAATTTATTATCTAATTGACATACACAAGTTTATCGTTTCTGATGAAAAATTCTAGGTTAATATTTATATTGAATTATTTTGATACAAATGCGCTTGAGATGCAAAATATCATTTTCTTAGGTCAAGATATTGGGCGATAATATGAATCTATTAAATACTAATATTATAATAAAATTGCAATTAATGATTTTGTAATGAATAAATTATGTCGCATTATAATTTTAATGTGAGGAAATATTCCTCACAAGAAAAATTTCAAAAATGTATATTTAATAAAAATAAAATTATAATGTGAGGAATTTTTTGTCACAAATTATTTTTTAATTTTTTAAAGTTCATTTTGGATAACTCTATTTTGAGGAAATTATCGTCACAATGAGTTTTTTAAAATTAATTTTGAATAATTCTAATATGAGAAAATTATCGTCATATTTTGTTAATATAATATGTGGGAAAAAAGTAGTCTAATATGACGATATATTTGGTCAAATTTAATAAAATATAACTTTTTTGGGAAAAAATAATTTATTGCGAGGAAAAAAATATTTAAAATGAGGACATATTCATCATATACACTGTTTATTTATAGGGAAATTTATTCCTTCACAAGTACTGGTGGCAATATGGGTTGGAACCATGCCAACCCACCTAATTTTGAGTTGGTTTGGATTTGAAATACTTTAACATGGGTCTAGTATGTATTGAATTTAATTATATGATGGGTTCTATAATAAATGGGTTTCACTATGTTTAACTTTTTATTAGTTAATCAAATATCATGCAATTGATAACAAATGTTATTATAATTATGAGTTTAATATGTGTTGTGTTTCATTAAGAATGTGTTTGACTAAATTTATAAGTTTCTTAAAACATCTTATAAGATGTTTGGGAGCTTATAAGTTTCAAAATTTTGTTTGGCAAATTTTTTTTTAAAGAGGTTATAAAATCTCAAAATAAGATGTTTTGAATCCTATAAGCTCTTAAAAAAAGTTAACATTTCTAACTAATATGTTACATGACAAAACTACCCTTATTCACCACACACACTCTCTCTATATACACACACTCCCTCTCTCTCTCTCTCCACACACACACACACACAAACACACACACATTGTACACACACAGTACTCTCTCTCTCTCTCTCTCTCACACACACAAACACAGACACGCACACTGTACACACACAGTACTCTCTCTCTCTCTCTCTCTCTCTCTCTCTCTCTCTCTCTCTCTCTCACACACACACACACATATAGATTCTCTCTCTAGGATTTTAAAATTATTTATTGTTATTAATTTTTATTTTGCATTTAAAAAAGAGAAATTGCTTCATTATTAAATAATAAATTATTATAGCTAAACAAAAATAAGATTGCTATGATATTATATTTACTGAAAAAATATAAATTCAAGACATTATAAGTTATACAATTAAAAATAGTCATTGCATCAGGAGAGAAAACATATATCTATATTAATATTCGACTAGCATGAATGTACATATATATTATTTTTATTCAAAATTTAGGTCATAATCCGCCATTTTTTTTTAATTCTTGTAAAAGAAATTATCTAATAAATTTCTATTTGAAGTTAAACTAATGTGTACTATTTATGAAATTATTTTAAAAATATTTAAAAACAAAATATGTCAACAAAAATAACAATTTATTTGTTCCTAATAAAAAGACCTTATTATGCCAAACATCCTAACATCTTTAAGATATGAAAACATCTTATAAGCTTTAACATCTTATTTTACCCAAACACTTTAAGAGCTTATTTTTAAAATAAGATCCAACATCTTATAAGTTCCTAAAACATCTTATAAGATGTAGGAACTTATAAGACGTTTAAAAAAAAACTTAGCCAAAAACCCTCTAAGTCTAATAAAATCATATGTCGATTATACAAGTATTTTCTTTATTCTTTTTAAAACCAGTTAAATATAATATTTTTTAAATATATTTTCATGTGGTTTTTGAAAAAAGAATGACAGACTTCTAATTCTGGTAATTAATAAATTATTGCTTTTTAAAGTGTTCATTCTGTAAAATCAACTGCATAAACTTGAACCAAGATTTTGATAAATAAAAATATTTGGTGCAATATTCTGATAAAGTAATTATTTTATATTTTCAGACACGCGTATGCCGTGTCCATGTCTGACACGTGCCCAACACTGCATCGAGTAATTTGTTTAAGTGTCCATGCATTATACCATATATATAAGAACGGGTTTAATGCAATTTACCCCCCTATGATATTGCAAATGAGCAAACTAATTACTCCCCTATAAAAAAATAGTAATTTACCCCCCTGTGTTTTTGAAAATGAAGCAATTTACCTCCCTTTTTAGGGAGGTAAATTACTTCATTTTAGTAAATTGTTTCATTTTGAAAAACACGAGGGAGGGGGGAGTAAATTGTTTTATTTTAAAAAATATAGAAGGGATAAATTACTATTTATTTTTTATAGAGGGTAATTTGCTCATTTAGAGTATCAAAGAGGTTGTTTGTATTTTTTTCCATATAAGAACAATAAACAATCAAATTAATTCAGTTTTCGGTTGTGTTCTATGACAAGTATTATTTATTCAATTCAGTTGTGGCCAACAAAATAACACGACTAGAACTTGATTCTTGCAACTGGCTCTTTTAACTCATAAAATAAATAAATGAAAATAATACTATATATATATATATATGAAATAAAAGGAAAGACGTCACCCCATATTAAACCATATACTTTTTTAACTGAAATTTGGTTGCTTACACCCAAGCCACAAGTACATGAAATAAAGCCATGCAAAAAGCAGAGCTCAAAAAATTGGGTGCCAGTCCAAAAAAAAAAAAAGAAAGAAAGAAAGAAAACAGAAGAAAATACAATAGTTTTGATCATAATCCATAACTTAATTCTTCATCGTGATCGAAGGAAGTAAAAACTCAGCTCCTGCCCATTGTTATTTCCATCAGGATCAATCAAATGAAAGGACTCAGAATTTGCTGATCCATGAAACCTCCCAAACTTCCCTCTCATATACATAACATCATGCTCAACTCTTGTGATCCCTGCGCCGACGGCCACCGTCTCGATTTGCTGCAACACCTCCATATCAGCCCTTGATGGCTTCCTCTTCACAGCAAACCCTACTTTTCTTCCATTGAAATACATTGTCCACAACGGCATGGACAAGAGCGAACCCGAACCCGAATCCAAATCCGTGCTCCGTTTACACTCGAAGGCGAACCGAACTGACCCTCCTTTCATTTCCTTGGCAAGGACGTTTGTAGGTATGGCAAGTTCGAGCAGGAGGATTGGACATATTGATTTAGGGTTTGTTTGGATGCAGAAGCTGACTTTCCCCCGACGGTAGCCGAACAGCGTGCCGGTGATGGTGGAGGAGTATTTAGGGGTGTAGGTTTTGCCTAGAGTTTGTTGGTTTTCTTGCCTGATAATGCAGTTGCCGCAGGTGGGGAGGAGGAGCTCCGCGATGGCGCGGAGGAGCCGCCAAGACCGGACTTGTTTCTGGCAGTCGACGGTGGTGACGTGATTGGCGGCGCCGCCGTCTACTGAGTAGGATATCATCATGTTATGTGGAGGACCTTGGATGTTGGGGTTAGGCTCTCAAGGAATTGTTGGTTTGAAGAGGGGTTTATATATATGTGAAGAATATGCATTTTTGCTCCTTTAAGTAAGATTTTTTCTTTATTTTTTTTTCTTCCGTCGCGTTATGCTGTTTGGAAAAGTAGGTATAAAGTGGGAATTTTGATTCGACAAATAATTGTAAGGCCTTTTGGGCTGGAAAAAAGATAGAAAAAAACAATAATTGGTGGGGGGATTGTGCCACTATGCTACTGTGCTTGTTTTTTGTGAATATTGAATACTATCTTAATTGCTCATGAAAAATTCCCATATTGTACGTTCCAAGCACTTTATCCATCCATTACCAAAATTTTATTCTTACTATATATATATATATATGATTTTTTTGACTAGTCATTTTGACTTTTCTTATTATAGTTATAAAATTACATGGATCTTAGTCATTTTCCTTTACAAAAATGAACAATTCTAATAAATTAGCATAAGGATTATTACGGCATAAAGTTAAATATTCGTTGAGTGATCTTAATTATAATTTTGACAATCAATGTATATATATCTAATATAATAAATTAAATAAGAGTTTAACTTATCACTATAGCTGAATAAATCCTTAGTAGAACCAATTCACTTACCGGTACCAAGCGTCTAGTTATATGCCAATCTTCAAGGTGAATTTTATGGCATTTCCAGTGGGAAAAAACTGCATTTCAGTTTTAATTCAGTATGCATTACATTATTTGGGAAATTATAAATACTCTTCTAAGGTTTGTAATTTTTAATCAAAGGTCTAGAATTGTCCATGTTGTTCTTTATTTTTTTTATATATTATAGAAAAATCAATCGAGGCAAATTACATTATTTTTTCTCTGTATAAAAAATATAAGAAACCTCTCGCCGCGCATTTAGTCCACAAAAATTCAAAAAAATTTAATAAATAGTTATGTTTGTGTAAGGGCATTTTGGTAATTTTTTTACACATAATAATTGATGAAAATGAGTTATTTGTTATAAGGTTACAAACTTCAGGGAGTATTTGTAATTTTGAAAAAATAAGAGGATATCAGTGATTATATCAAACCTATGGAGATGTCGTTGTAGTTCACCCTTACAAGAAATATAACAATTAATTGACCATGGCTAAATGTCATATTTAATAATAAATAGTCATAGCAAATAGTCATTGACCACGACCACGCATGATAGACCGTTCCAACATGTAGTGCTAAGTGAGACCCTTTTACGCCTTGAATGAACAATATAATGCAATGACCATTCCAAATTGTGGGTCTTGTGAAAATCAAGTTTAGTTCCAACTACTCCTCCAACATATTACTATTAGGAACGGTCCTTATACATAATAGATTATCTGTTGCTACGACCGTTCCAAATATGCTCCAACGGCTATATTATAATGGTGACTTTAGCGTTCGTATGTCTGTTCCAGCGACCGTTCCTAATGATGGAGCAATGGTTGTATTTCAATGGCTAGTTTAGTGTTCCAAATAATATTCCAATGACCGTTCCAATATTTTTCTATATATATGTTCCCGTTCATTTTAATTGTTCTTATTACTCTATCTCTCAAACTTATTTGTTCTAACTCCCTCTCTTGATTCTTTATACGTAAAATAAAAAATATCAACAATCTGCGCTAAATTTGCATTAATCTTGAAAGGTGTTTTGCTCAGGTAAGAAGTTGAAATTCTTTAATGGTTAATTATATCTATATATATAATTTATTCTGGTCATTTAATTACTGTTGCGAATTGCTTGTGTGTACGTCGGGCCGTCTTTCTGGTCTTCGTATAACTATGAGGGACCGACTGATGATGGTACTCGTTATTGTCCTTCTGATGTGGGTCCTAGTTCATATTATAGTTCGGGGCCCTATGATTATGTGTCTGTGTTGTCAAACTGTCTTTTTGATGTAGTTCATGTTGCTGACCAACCGTTGTGGAACGGCTGCACTGCCTCTCAGTTGGCGTCAATTGCTAGTTTGGTGAATATCAAGGCCGAAGGGGGTTTTTCCGAGCATACATATGATCGTTTGTGCCAGTGGGCTGATACTGTAATGCCCCGCGATCACAATTTCCCCACCGATTATTACAGTACGAAGAAATTGATAAAAGAATTGGGTTTACTAGTTCAGAAGATTGATGCATGCAAAAACGATTGCATGTTGTACTGGAAAGATGATATTGATCTGAAATATTGCAAGTTTTGTGGAGACGCTAGGTACAAGCCCACCAGATACAGAAATCCTAGACACAAGAAGTCCCCGTATGCGATTCTTAGGTATCCGCTGCTTACCCATTGGCTGCAGAGGTTGTATGCGTCGGAGGCCACTGCAGAGTATATGACTTGGCATGCCAACCATCAGACGGAGGAGGGGTCCATGTGTCATCCGTCTGATGCAGAGGCTTGGAAGCATTGTGACCGGACATATCCTGATTTTGCAGGTGAGCCTCGTAATATTAGACTAGGGGTGTGCACAGATGGGTTTGCACCGCACGCCCAATATGGTAAAACTTACTCATTCTAGCCCGTAATACTTGCACCGTACAATCTCCCACTAGGAATGTGCATGAAGTTTGAGTATATATTCCTAACTATGGTGATTCATATATTATTTTTCTGTAAATTTTAAGGCCCATCTAAAAATTGTCCAAAATTTTTTAGAATTTTTTGGTAAATTTGAAGGAATTTTAACAATTTATGATTTAATGTCAAATTTTTCTGTAATTTTGAACATATTTTCTTATGAAGTTCTGAAAAGTCTGCCAAATTATGTGCAAATTTTTTGGAATCTTTTCAGCATTTTCTGAATTTTTTTTGTTAATTTTCTTAAATTTCTATGAATTTTTTTGAATTTATGTGAAATTATATATAACATATTGTAATCATATTTTAGGGAAGAATTTTGGGGATTTAGTATAAGGATATAGGAAATATAAGAATTTAGCGCAATTGTATGGAAGAATTTTGGGATTTAGTATACATTTTAGGAAATAATTGCAAGATTTAGTATACATTTTAGGAAATAATTGCAAGATTTAGTATACCTTTTAGGAAATAATTGAAAGATTTAGTATACATTGTAGGGAAAATTTCAATAATCTAGCAATTATTAGTGTAGTTTTGGGAAATAGTATACAATTTTGGGATTTAGTATACATTTTAGAAAATAATTGTAAGATTTAGTATACATTTTAAGAAATAATTATAAGATTTAGTATACATTTTAGGAAATAATTATGTTAGATTTAGTATACATTTTAGGAAATAAATTGATACTTACATTTTAAAAACTCTTACCACTAAATTTTGAAAAAAACAATTGTAGATCATGTATGACCGGGATTTCCCTCCTCGAGGAGGTGGACGTGCTTGCGGTCGTGCCCCGGCGGTTCGACCACCAACGGGTGCTGCTTCCCATGGTGGGGAAGCAGCAGGAGTACAACCCCCCACCACCACCGGCAGAGCAGCCAGTTGCCACACCAGTGTACGATCATGAGCCCAATCCATCTACTCCTGCACATATCCCAGAGGCTGCCGGACCATCTACTCTCGCACCGGCTGCAGATTCGGCCCGTCCATGGGCTACACCAGCTCCACCACTCCTCCCATCATCCGCGCACTGGTACATCACCTTTGCCGACACCAGGTATATATATATATATATATATTTTAAAATATTTTTGGAATTTAAAATTTTATTTTTATATCAGAATAATTATTATATAATTTCAAGGTTGAGCGCAAGATACACGAGCACATGTCGTGGTGGTGTGAGTACACTATCCCTACCCTTGGGGCTGTTTGCGTCAGGTGCCGCTAGAGCACCAACATTTTTGGTTCGAGAGCCTAAAGGTAACATACTTTAATGTCAATTTAATGGTATAAAATTGATTTTTTTTATTAAATATTTTAACAATTTCTTTTTTTTTTTGCAAATGACGTACTGGTGGGACTGTGACGATGAGTCCATGTTCAAAGTCTTCCACATGTTTGCGGGGAAGTTCCTCTGCAAGAAGTTCGTTCTCGCCAGACAGTATCTGGTGAAGCTTCTCTAGCTGGCGAACGAAGTCTGGCGGCAGCTCCTTCTATACTGGGACAACCAGGAGTTCAAGTACGAGTGTGCCAAGAACAAGGCCAACCGATCTGCTATCCCAACAGCATCCTCTACTGTCTACCGTAGGGGTTCTGCCTCCATCGGGATGCACAAGAGGGAGATTGTAAGAAATTTATTTTTTTTTAAAGTATTAATCATCATTATTAAATTAAAACTGTAATAACTATTCCTTTTTTTACATGAGACGCAACTCGGTCAGCCAGTCAAGCAGATGGTGTTATTCTCCAAATGCTACAAGAAGAAGGCCGACGATGGCTGGAGCGGCCCTAGGATAGCGGAGGTGGCGATAAGATTTGTATTACATTTTTAAATTTATTTTCTTTTAATTTTTTAAAATAATTATAATAATTTACTATTTTTGCATGAGACGTTCCAGAAGTTGCTGGAGGATCACCAGTCTCAATCTATGGTTGATCCTTGGGATCGTCCGTCCGAATCGGAGGGCTCGGTGGCGCGGACCGAGCAAGAGTTGTGGCTGGCTGCAGTCGAGGCAAGAATAATGGCCGAGTATTCGGTCTTGGTTCTGAGGCCTACGGCCTTAGCCAGACCTTTACCTCTCCGTCACCACCGCCACCACAACGTCGAACTTGGAGGATCGCATGGTCCGGCTGGAGGAGATGATGGCCGACATGATGGGCATGATGAATACTCTATAGACCAACAACTCTGTTGGCGGCCCATCACGGCCTCAGACAGACTCCCCCTCCAGACGATGACAATATGAACCAGGATGAGGGAATGAGGTGTAGATTCAGGTTTTTTTTTTTTTTAAATTTTTGTAATTAAATTGGATAATATTTTTTTTCCAAATTATGCATTTTTTGGTATTTAAATAATAATTATTTAACCAAATTCAAAAAACTTATTAATAATTTAAATTTTATTTTAATAATAATAATAATTAGTATATAATAATAATAATAAATTTTAATGATTCATTTATTTATGAACAGTCTTTTCTACGGTCACGAATTTCATACAAATCGACGTAACCGTTCCAAAAGAAGACCTGTTTAATGAGACAATCGTTCCTAATATCGTATAAACAAGAATTCCGAATTAGGGGCCAACCGTTCTTAAATTTGGTCCAAATTCAATGACTTTGTGGTATTATTAGTGTTCCAAATCGAATACCTAAAACCAGTCCAAACACGTATTCCAAATAAAGATTAAAAAATTATTCCTACGTTCCTTAGCAAAGCAGG
This sequence comes from Sesamum alatum, assembly GCA_034509735.1. Classification (NCBI taxonomy): domain Eukaryota; kingdom Viridiplantae; phylum Streptophyta; class Magnoliopsida; order Lamiales; family Pedaliaceae; genus Sesamum; species Sesamum alatum. The sequence goes on along the minus strand of JACGWO010000010.1, from coordinate 18,968,534 downwards.
TCTAGGAGTGTTCCACCTACCGTTCCAACATCTACCCCCAAATAAATAGTATCCCGTTCCATTTTGTATTCCAGAGTCAGTGGAAAAATGCATCTCCAATATACTTAAAGCGCTACAAACGGAGTTTCTACAATCGTTCCAAATTACGTGAATTACATAAGATGTGACCGTTCCAAATATTAACCATGTGTTCCAAATAAACAAATTATATATTCATACACACAAAGCTAATTAGGAATGGTTTTTACCTTGTAGGCCAAAAACAGTTCCAAAATAGGGACGGTCTAGGTGGCACCGTTCCTAAATATTAGGAACGTCTCCAGTTTCAACGGAAAGCTAACCATTCCATAACTTTTCCTAATTGAGGTCCAAGTTCATCAGATGATCTTTTCACCGTTCCAAAGGAAAAAAAAATCATTCCTAATATTGTTTCAATTCCCGCATTTTTTGTAGTGTAGATCACATATACTTTGTACTTAAATGTAATATATATTTTTGGAATATTTTGAAGTATGTAAGATCATAAGATTTAACTCCCTCAATATTTTAAAATATTAGAATTTTGTCCAAAGGGCATTTTTGTCCAAAAAAATGGCCAAATCATAGTCAAACTTTTTCTTAGGGGGTATTTTGAAATAACACGTGATAAATTCACGGGAACCCTAGCCTCTTGTGAGGCCTCTGCAGCCCCAATAGTGACATGCTGATTGACGCAGCGGGCCAACTGCCAGTAGCGTATTCTAATGGTCAGCCTCCTAATGTCACATGCTTATTTTATATATTATTCTTTAATCAAGAATCGTAAAATATCCTATTTTTATTTAATATTATTAATGGACATTTTGATTACTTATGAAATTTTTTATTTTATATTTATTGCATAACAATCCAAAATTTCAGCCGATTTGCAATATTAAAATTAATTTAAATATATTTAAAAAAAATGCAACGAATATGGGAGCCATATATATGTTATTGAGACCGTCGTAAGACTCAAAGCCGTTGTAAATATTCATCGCAAACTTTTGGAATTGTAGAGGACGTCGCAAAATAAACCACGAATATGCGCATCAAATTGCAATTTCAGTGTCATCACAAAAGCCATTGAAAATGATTACAATAAACTCATCATTTTGCAACAATAGCCTTCCCAAATTGAAGAATCAACCAAAAAATTATACTGTTGCAAAACCGTCGAATCATTACAAAGTGTTAATAACCTTGTTCGTCAAACTGATGGTGTTTGCGGCAATTTCTTTATCCAATTCCAAAACATTGTGATAGATCTTCACTATAGTTTTGCAATGGAGTCTCTTGCCACGTCTTTCTGATTGTCACAAATCCCTTTGTAGGAAAAACAAAAATGATAAGTCGTTGTGTAGTGGTAAATCTACTACCTTGGAAGCAAAAATTGCGGTACGACCGTGGTGCAATCATTATAACCATTCGCTCCCCAAGGTTAACATAACACTCTCAAATACGTGCCCTCGTGGTAAAGAGTTGGAACATCAAGTAGTATAACTCATAGAAGTAAAGCAACAAAAGAAAAACAGAGAGGAAGAATTCGAGTTGTGTATCAAATGAACCAAACCGAGGCCTATTTTTAGAAGAGAGGCCTTGATTTGTTGTGATAATGCAACAACTAAGACTATCAAAAAAAATTATCAAGGCTTGGTCAATCAGTCGGATTTTCCTCAATAGAAAAGACTAATGCTTAGTCAAAAAACGGCTATATCGGACTTGGTCAAGTCGTCTTCAAAACAAAGAGAGGAAAAAGTGTGGATTTTATAATGTTTCTACCACATAAAATGTTAAAAATGCAAGGTCCAGCCTGAATCCGGATGGGCGAGCCCGTGTGTGTGGCATTTAACCAAAATTCTCCTACCCACACTTCTCGAGTGATAAGATAACAAAAGGCTCTATATAAATGTGAAGGAAAAGGTTTGTGAAGGCAATGTGGGACAAAAGAAAGTCTCACTAGTAGTTATTCCCCACAATCCCCCAGTAATAACTAACTAGTTGGACAATATAGTTTTATGAGTAAAGGAAGGAATCACTAAAAAACATGCGGGATTTGAAACGGGTTTAGGAACGTTTATTGGAACGGTTTTAGTAGTTGGACACTGTTGGACTGGCATTTGGAACGGCCATGGAATGGGAGTCCTTTCGTCATAATAGACGACGTTCCTAATTATTTGGAATGGATGGGCGGTGACCGTTCCTAATTAGTAACGAATTTTGTACCATTTATTCATAAACTGTTCCTGAATACGTTTGATTATCTAAAAATGTAAATTATTTTTTAGAACACTTTTGTTTCTATTTGGAACGGGTATCGGACTTCGGGGTGCAAAATAATTTCTTTGAATTGACTGAATATTTATGGGTGCAAAATCTCTATTGAACCTCTGATTCTTCACTAAAAGAACATGATCTCTAATTTCGGCAACTTCGGAGGCAAGACTTGACATTTGATCCTCTTCAATGTTGACTTTGACTTTGAATAACGTTAATTGGGGGGTTGTTGACTTGTTCCCGGATTAAATGCTATAAATTTGGAGATGTTTTTCTTGAACTTGAATATTTCTTGGTGGATTTGAGGCTTTGATCTTTCGCCAAGGTGGACTTGCATCTTGATGACATCAATTCACGGGTCGTCGGACTTCTACTCAAATTAAACGTTGACTTTTGGATGATTTCCGCAACGAACGCCTTGCTTCTTGCCTTGAACGCCATGGATCTTACTTGACTTTCGCTTGAGAGGGTTTTGAGACTTGTTGAATGCTCTCGTGTTTGTCTCTTCAATTGTCTTCAACTCTATGCGTTGAATGAGTTCCAAGGACCCCTTTATATAGCTGTAAAAGAGGTAGAGTTTTGGTTAACTTGAACATCATTTTGTATTATCACTTTGTTTGAGTTAAAGAGATAAATACATGAAATATTTGTGAATACATGACTGGTCAATTTTGACATTATCTCTTTAATATTTGTATTTTTCAAAGAGATAATATCGAAAATATTTGTCATGATTTGATTGGTTGAAACACCTCAGATTGACACTTTTGGCCGTTGATTTAATGACGAAATATATATTAAAATGTTAATTAAATTAACTATTTACACTTGGAATTAATTTAGTAAATTTTAAAATATAAATAAAAAAGGGAATATAATTAATAATTAATATGAATTTTCCACTTTCGTCATTTGATTGGGTGTTGAATGGGTGCAAAATTAATTTGTCTACAAATGCCCCCTCGAGACTCGCACACAATATACTTGAAAATGTAATTTTCAAGTAAATGAGTCACGAAAATATGTTTTAAATTTTAATAGCCCGCCTCAATTACGGACTTGTTGAAGCAACACCCGCTTTGAATTTCTTGTAGTATTGAGAATTTGAGCTGTAATTTGCATTGAGTTGATTTATTCTCCCGCCGAATAATCCATCGAGGCAGGCCCATCACACCTTTATTTGGGCTAAGAGAAGTGGCCAAAAATCTTATAGGCTTGTAAAATCTATTAATTTTTTTTCCTCTTCATTTGGCCTAAGCCCACCAAGCCCTCTTTTTCTTTCTTTCTTTTTTTTCTTCCTTCTCGCACAATTAAAACTTCTTTCTTCTGAAGTTTGAATTGAAGCAAGTCTTTGCGGGAGTCACAAACATGGAGTAGCTGAATTTGAGTTTAAGTCAATGTTGATATTTGAGCTATATGAAACATTGGTATTTAATATCGGTTTGGCCAACATTTTAGTTCTATCAAACTCGTGCTCTTTAAATTTGAGTCCAATGGGAAAAAAATGAAGTTTAATTGGGCTAAACCACTGAAATCGATGCCTATATAAGGAGCTAAAATATGGTGATCCAAACTATGATTTTACTGCGTTCTTGGGGTATATTCCAATAGCTAAATAGGTTTTTCTTTTTCAATTTTCTGGTATGCCCACAAGGTGTTTGTGCTAATGCCTCAATGGATTTTCTTAGGTAGAATTTCCAGTTTGTCGTGAAACTTTCGGCTCAGACTTTCCTCTACAGATTTCACTAAGTTCATCCAGGTAATGCTTCTCAACTTGCTATTTCGATTCTTCGTAGTTCGTTTCAACTTTTGAGCTTTATGATAACATTTCCTCAAATTTGTCTTGTTTGTCCTCTTGTCTCTTGGACCTTCAATATCTCAATTTGTGCGGTGTGTATGTTATGGTGTCTTTTGAGAAGTCCATATTCATGAAACTTTACTTATTTTCTGAAATTACGACACAAAAAATGTGCTATGCCCATTCAAGATTCATAGTAATACCAAACCCACAATCTATATTGAAGTTCTTTTCCATGAAACCGAAACAACATTTTTTCCTATTGTGCCATGCCCCATGAAATTTCAGCTTAATACTAATTTGAGAATGTGTGGAGCATTAGAGAAGTGCTATCTTTATCTGTGATGGATTTTAGTGCATGAACCTTGTTCATGTTTGTTGGGCCGTGCATGCACTTTCGAGCCTACTTGGATTTGGCCTCAAAATCGGTTTTACGAGCATTTCATTGGGCCATATAAACACTTGGGCCATGCAAACATTTATGTATAAGCCGCATAATGTTCCGTATGATTCTTCAATTTGGGTCGAAGACAAAATTTTCAAGTATCACGGTTTAATTAATCTTGCGATTCACTGACTCCGACTTTTTGATTGAGTGTGAATACACATGATTTATTTGAGTTGATTTCTTTTCTAAATTAATTAAATCTCTTAGTTAAGTTTCAAAATAGTTTGTTTCAAAGACGCATGTTACAAATTTTTTTTTTTTTGCTTTGTTAAGTTGCAACATAGTTTGTTTCAAAAACAAATTTTCTCCTTTCGGGGAACTAAACTTGGTCATTCTTAATGATGAAAGTCAACCCATGGAGAAAGGAACAACCTTGATAATTCACACTCCTCTTATCGGTCGATACACAAAGCAATGGCCAAGATTGACTAATTCAGTTCATACAGAACAATAGTCTCAAGTGGTTCCACTGAGAAAGACTTCCAAGGTATGATCTTTGCAAGGGACTCATCATCGTCGTTCTAACGAACCAAGTCCTCTACCGACATTAGGCCACCGCATAGGGAAGGCTAAGTGGAGCGACACTATTCAATTTGCTAGCGAGTTCTGATACATCAAAGGATTTTGGGAGTGGATGGAAGACGTACTCAACTGGTGCGAGCACAAGCTAGTTGCAGCTCAAGTATATGATGTTGTGTATGCCTCATTGTTCACTTACGACCGCAATTCCAACATCGTCAAGGCGTTCAGCATGGTGTCCATCAGCTAATACTCTTCTCACATCCTTTGAAGAGTTGTCTATGTCATAGCGGGACGTGCATACCCTTACTGGACTTCCTACGATTGGACTCCTTTACAACGAAGTCGTCCCAAGCACGAAGGAGCTTGATGGTGTTGATGAGACGTTATGAAGACTTGTGCTTCGCTCTTGCAAATTCCTGCTCCACGCTTATCATTTGCCTCAAGGGAGTCGAAATGGTGGTCAATCCTCTCAAGTCTCTGCCGACAAATAGATTAAATTTTGATTTAGAAGTGCCACAAAGTACTGTGAGCCTCCTTCGTGTAAAGAGAAGAAGATAGTTTGTCCTAAGTCGACTCACAATCTTTCCAGAACCTTTGCAGTACATGGCAAGTAGTCCACGGCGGATGAGGCATTATTCTCGAGGCTTAGTATTGAAGGAAGTTTAAAGAGAGAGACATTCGTGGCAGCGGATTTCGCATGTTTGCTTTGTACTTTTGCTCTTCCTATTCAAGATGTTGGTTCAAATGTCCAAGTGTGTTTTCAAGGTGGCGAGTGCCATGGCAGCCGATCGAAGGGTTGGTCTTGCCGTTCCCGTCTTGGCTAGTATTTACAAAGGTTTGAATAAGATTTCTTACTCCCCAAGACCAATTCGCGTGCATTGTCTATTTTCGATTCACTTTGTTCATAGTTGGATAGGTTATTATTTCAAAACTCACTATCAAATTCTGCAAAGTATTTATGGGCCCAAAATGCCGTTTTTCTTAGGCGAATGAGGTGCAAAATACTACGATTTGCAAGAGGTGAAAAAGCAGCTTCATAGAGGTGACTTTATCTCTTGCACTTGCAACATGTTTGTGAAGGACAAGAATTTCTCATTTATAGATGATAGGCATGGCACAGAATATGAAGAAGCCTATTTCATGGCCATTCGTTCAAACTATCTTCCTTTGCCGTAGGGCGATCACTTTGTTGTTGAGTCCTATAGTCCCCATCGATTCAGTTGTCAATTGGTTTCTTCAAAGAATTTCCGAGAATTCTTTCACAAGACGTTCGCAAGGCCTCTTTGGAAGGTGGAATCTATTATTGGCGTTTGTGCATTTTGTCCAAAACTATGGAAAAAGTGTGATTTCCTTCAATGCCCCTCAAATGTGAAGAAGTTCTCCTCCGAGGCCTACAAAAAGTGGTGGACTGAAGTTCATGGTACATACTTTGAAGAGAATGTGTCGAGGTTGCTTGCTTCAAACCCAAGTCATATTTCTCCCAGAGGCAAAGAGTGTAGGAAGGAGCTGTCCAAGATCAATCTCGTGAGCATGTTATCTCTCCTTTTAACAAGCGTAATTCTCAAGTTGTTGAATCCCTTGAAATAAGTAAGAATAAAAGTGTTTTTCGTCCGTTGGGGTAAGCGGGAGTAGCCATCCTAATCATCATTGGAAGAGGCCAAAGAAGGATCCCAACTATTTAAAGCCAACAAATGTTGATGTTGATAGTGACGTCTCAAGTCATGCACCATCGATTGAATTTTGTCAATGGGATTATTTTTCTTACCCGTTTCCCCGTTGTTTTTTAGCAATACGATCTTCTTTTGTTTGTAACTCAAGTTGATGCATTGTCGTAGCTCGAAGATGAAGTCTTAGCCGTCGAAGATGATGGAATTTCTCAAGCCAGTCAAGGATCGACTTTTAGGTATAACTTGTTGGCTACCACTCTTCCACTTTGAATGGGGCTTAAGAGAAAACAAACCTCTTGTCATGCCGCGATATCGGTATTTGAAGGCAAGAGGTTTGTTCTTAATTCATCAAAAGGTATTCCTTTAAAAGCTGTGGAGTGATCTTCTTGTGAAGATATCAAACACCCCAATTGACTTCACCTCATTAATCAAAGACGATGTTACTTCGTTCTTTAATCCATGAAGAGCTTTTAGAAGTTTAATGTTAGAATAGGTGACCATGTAAGCCAATTTTGGCGGGAATATGTAACCTATGTCTAGACAATTTCAGGTGTTTGATAAAATATTTATGAATAAAGAAGTGAAAATTCATATGGCAACACTTTGTTTACGTTCACTTATATCTGCTATTACATATCTGTTCACTACGCAAACAAAGCCCACGGACTGAGAATCTATTTCGGGGACTGGGACTACGCTTAGAGGTAGGTCCATGAAATCAGTCTTACCGAATCAGTCCGGAAATCTCCAAGTCAAGGAATCTCGAAAATGGGTACTGAGATTCCCCTTGAGACTTGCACTAAGCATCTGCTGTCGTATTTCATCGATGGGTGACGAAGGTCGTCTAAGCAGTGTTAGTGGGTTAGCATGCTAGGAAGCAGCTGACTGAGGTGACTCGCGGGAACCGTCTTACAGAGGACCTTGAGTATGGTCAGCAAGGTATGACGTGTATTCCCGGTTCCAACGGTACAGGTCAAGTCCTTTGACTTGAGGAACTACTGAGTTTACCTGTACATCAGGTCTGTATCTTAGATATGGTGAGAGATTGCCAAAATACTCTTGAGTAGTCATAAGCCATGTCTACTGCAGCTCTGGTGTACAGCGTGACAGTAGTTTCCAAGAAAGGATCTGTCTCCTGTCAAAAGGCATTGACAGTTGAGTCTCATGTATGCTCTGTGTCTTGTCCCTAAAATCTGTGGCCACAGTAACTGAACAGAAGGGAAGGTTTCCCTTGCGGCGTTTAGCAAGGACAAACCGACACTTAGGTTCAAAATGGGTACCTGCATTTTTCGTGCCCTAGACCCTAAGTGATGAGACCAAAGACAGAAGGACAAGTGTACTGTTAGAGCCTAAGTGTTCATCCCTGAATATTTCACCTAGTCTCTAGTGCCATGGACCGTTGCTAGATGGCCACCCATGGTAACGGACGGATTCTAGGAATCCGACCAAGTCTAGATGAAAGGTGAACCTAAAGAGTCACACACTATCCACACACACTTAGTATTTAATTTGGAATTAAATATTGGAGTAAAGGAATGATTAAATTGGATTTAATCGGGTCCTATATTTTCTTGGAGAATTAATTCCTTCTATTTGATAAAGGGAATTAAATTAATAAATTGGATTTATTAAGGGAATTAATTTAATGGGCCTAGAATAAATATTAATATTTATTTATTATATTTATTTGGCCTTTTGGAATATTTAATAGGATTTAAATATTCCATTAAATTAAATTAATGGTTGAGATTTAATGGGAGAGATGAAAGGCTAGGATTGAATTTGACAAGGTCAAATTCTACTTTGACTAGGACTTTGACTAGGTCAAAATCCTAGTCAAATTAAGCTTCTAAAGAGTTGGAGTTTAAAGAGGATTAAACTCCTCCTCTATATAAACCCCTAGCCTTGCACCTTTTGAAGGATGATGAAATTCCAACACACACACAACACACACCAACTCGGCTCTCTCCCTCTCCCCTCTCATCCACCCCCTCTCTCTCTTAGCAAGAAAATAATTCTTGTTCTTTTGTTCTTGGAACATTAGAACATTGATGAATCAATACCGTTAATTCATAACGTGTTGTTGATTCATCCACTCCAATAAATTACATACTTGTTCGTTGCTAGCATGACGTGCAAGATATGTGGGTGGATCGTGTGTCACGATTTGGAGGGTCTCAAGAACGAGATCTTGGTGCAAAACGGGGAACAACGCGTGTGGCCGTTGAAGATGAAAACGACAACGGGTAGGTCTCGGTTTACGTTTTCGCCTCTTTTATTTTTTCAACCCTATGGCCTCCATGATTATTGTATGTTGTTTATTCATGAGATACACCAAACACCCGGGAATCTCAAGGGTACACCCCTTGAGCGTGTTCTTTTATTTTATAAAGCATGTTTTAAATTCCGCTATTTTATTTTATACCGCGCTTCCGCATTCGCGCAATTTTCCCGGGACGATCCACGCATTCTTTCATTTAACATCTCAAAAGTGGAAGAATCAATGAACATGTTCTTCGCCAAGCTGTTGCTTATGATGAAGCAAGATCATTGCCTTCTGAAAAGTTTTCCAAGGGTCTTCTCGAGTGATAGGTAAAGGAAGTTAACGATCGTCTCCAAGATGCCCGAGCTAAAGAGAGGGAAGAGGCTTCTAAGATCCAATCCACTATGGACAATTTGAAGCATATTGAAATGCGCTTGTGGATTTGAAGGCACAAAGGATGAACTTGTAACACTATGTGGATCGTCCCGGGAGAGGGCGCATGCGGAAGCGCGATGTACTAAAACATAAATGTAAATTAAAACATTCATAAACGGAAATATTAAAGAAGCGTTCAAGGGGTGTTCCGCGTCCAGTGTATCTCATGAATAAAAGAAAGCATGCATGATTTCATGGAGACCATAAGGTTGGAAAAAAAAAAAGATACTACGAACGATACTTACCCATTGTAGACTTTTTCGTTCGGCTACATGCATTGTTCCATGTTTTGCCACCAACATCCCAATGTAGGAATCCTCTAAATCGTCTACGCAATTTACCGGATCTTGATTTTCTTGTGCTAGCAAGAGATCAAGAGGAAAAGAAAAAACAATCGACCATATGCTATTAAGTTAACATGATCGATTGTTAATCATTCCCTTTATCAAAGACAAGAGAACATGAAACACTTCGAAGTGGAGAGAGAGAGGTCGAACGAGAGAGAGGGAGAGAGAGAGAGAGGCGGCCATGTGTGTGTGTGTGTGAGATGAGAGTAGTAGAGAACTAGTGTGTGTGTGTGTGTGTGTGTGTCTGTGTCTATGTGCTATGAGTACTTATAATGAAGTCTTTTTCCTAATCCTATTCAAACTCTTCAAAAGAGGCACTCCTTACACAACTAGGATTTTGACCTAGTCAAATCCTAGTCAACATAGGGTTTGATAAAGTCAAACTTAATCCTAGCCCCAAGATTCGATCTCGTCCGTCCATCCCTTGATGGGCTTTGTGGATTGGTCTCTTAAATCCTATTTAATAGTCCGAAAATTCCTAATGGGCTTGTAGTAATGTCAAATAAATACTTAAGCCCAAATTAATATTCCCATCTTCATTGTGCTTAAAGACGGAAATCGCCATTCTCTTTAATTCATAAATCCAATTCATGAACAAAGCCTAATTAATCCAATTAATATTTAAAGGATTGACACTCCAAAAGAGATCCAATTTAATCCAATTAAATTGTTTGACCTCTCGAAATTAATTCCTAATTAATTCCCCATTTTCAGTTAATTAAGTGTGACTCTTTAGGTTCACCCTCAGCTAGACTTGGGTGAATATCCAATCATCTCATGCTAGAAGTTCCTCCATTACCATGGATGGTCGTCTAGCAACGGTCCATGACACTAGAGACTAGGTGAAATCATGGCGTGAATGTTTAGGCCCAAAATGTGTATGAGCATTGTCCTTCCGTCTACTATCTCACAGTTATTAGTCTAGGGTATGGATGTTATGACATCGGTACCTATCCTTGACTTAAGTCAATACTCGTATACCCACTGAAACGTCACTGGGATCTTATCACACTGTTCAGTCGTTGTGGCCACAGATTTAATAGGGAACAAGTCTCAAAGTATAGGTGAGACATTACTGTCAATCATTTGATGGGAGATGAATTCTGTTTTGGGACCTACTGTGCACACTACACATCTTGACTGCACTAGATACGGCTTATAGCAACTAAGTCTCTCGACTTAGGAACCTCTTGCCAGACCTAAGATACAGGCATGGTGTGCATTTGACCACAGTAGTGCTCAAGTCCGAGGACCAATCTCGTACTGTCGGAACCGGGAATGCAAGTCATACCGATCAACCTTAACTCAAGGTTTTTCATATGACGATTCTCGCGAGTCACCTCAATCAGCCGGCACCGAGCTGGCTAACCCACTAATATTACATAGACGATCCTCATTACTCGTTGGTGAAATGCGACTGCAATCATTTAGGTCAAGTCTCAAATGGATCCTCGATGCCCAATCTCGAGGTCCCTTGACTTGGAGTATTTCAGACCGATCTATAGAAACTGATTTCGTGACTGCCATCTTATGCGCAGTCCAAATCTTGGATTAACCTTTTCCGATCTATGGGATTTGGTTGTGCATTGAACAGTTATATATATCAAGCAGTAAGTGAACACAATCAAAGTATTAATGCCGTAACTGAATATCACTTTTATTCAGAATAAACTTATTTACACCACGAATGTCAGAATTAGGTAACATAAGCCTCACAAGATTTGCTTTACGTTCCTATTCTAACAGAACTTGTGTACTACTTTGAAGGGACAAAAACAACTTCATCACAGTGCTCAAGCTGGAGTTCATGAGATAGAGAAGGACATGGTAGTCCTTGAGAACACCACCCTACTTAGTGATGTAGTAGTTGAGGATTTGGAGTATTCAAGAGCAAATTTGGAAGCCTTCAAGGAAGAGTTGAAGGACTTAAGTCCCTTTGCATGAGATTTGTTCAAGAACCCTTTATCTTGTCGCATTTAATTTTTGTTTTCGGTTCTAAGTCATGAACTTTAATGTTTCCTTTTGAGATTACATAATAGAAGCTTCTTTACTTTCTATCTTGCAGTCTTTGAGCATGCTTGAATATTTCCCATTTTTCCGACTTCATATGAGAAATAAAGTTCCTTTAAATGTTATGACTGAACTTAGAAATATATAAGCTGCCTATGTACCTCATCATGAGGATCAAGTCAATACGTAGTTCAAGGGTACAAAATATTCATTTGGAGAGGGAGGGTTGTTCACATTTTATACTCATGCAGAGTAGGAGTTTTTTTTTTCTTTCCTATTCGTTTTCTTTTTTTTCTTTTGTTTTACTCAATTTTCTTTTTTTTTTTCAGGCATAGTATCGCTTCAACAACTTTCCATTCATCAGGTCTATCATCAAGCATGCTTCAGCAACTAACTTATATGCACCATTTGTGTAGACCTCTTTGACGACATACAGACCATCCCATTTTGACAAGAGCTTGTTGCCCATTTGATAGGTTGTGATTATAGGCCTCTTCCCTGCGAGTACTAGATCACCAACTTGAAAAGAGGCGAACCTTCTTATTGAATGCCTTGGATAATCGAGCTTGATAACACTCGAGCTTTAGTTGTGCTTTCAATCTCTTCTCATCAAGGGCTTCTAGCTCTTCAAGCCGTATTCAAGCGTTTTTTTCTTCAGTAAGACATTCTTGTATTGCTATCCTCAATGAAGGGATTTGTTGCTCGAGCGGAAGGACTGCTTCCACTCCATAAACCAAAGCATAAAGAGTTGCTTGTATGGGCATTCTCATAGTGGTTCTATATGCCCAAGCTTCTCCAATTCTTTCATGCAAATCTCGTTTTGACTTGGTCACCACTTTCTTCAATAGGCTGCACAAAGTTTTGTTAAATGTTTCAACAAGACCGTTGGCAGCGACATAGTACATAGAAGAATTTATTTGCTTAAGACCATACTTTTGACATAATTTGTCTATCAACTTGTTGCGAAAAGGTTTTCCATAATCAGTGATGATATAACTTTGTACTCCATAAGGGTAGATGATGTTGGTACGGATAAAATCAGCAACATTCTCTTTCTTCACTTCTTTAAGGGGGACAACATTAGTTCATTTAGGAAAATAGTCGGTTGCTACCAAGATATACAAGTTACCACCAGAGGACTTTTCATGGGTCCCACGACATCCAAAACCCAAGCATCGAAAGGAACAAAGCGAAGGTAGGATGCAACGACTTAAGTGGTTGATGGTTAACATTGGTGTGAAATTGACAAGCTTGACATCTCTTCACATAGTCCATGTAATCTTTAACAATTGTCGGCCAATAATAATCCATCCTCTTTACGCGGAAGTGAAGGACAAGCGGATCCGCCCGGGAGCGCGAGCGGAAGCGAGAAAAGTGCGTAAATTTAAATCAAATTCAAAATACGCGAATCCCAAGGGTGTACCCTTGGGTGCTCAACCGGGCGTTCGATGTAGGATGTGTAAATATTAAAACATATATTTAATATTTACACACATAGGGCATAGATATATAAATGAAATCAATCAAAGCGTAATAAACCGTTACCTTTGATTGTTTAGCGTATGCTCCCGGCTACTAGCGTTGTTCCTTCTCCGGAATGCTCACGAAATCCAAACGTATGGATTCTCCAAAGGTGATTCACACCACACCGGAAGAAACACACGTTCTTCTTGCTAGAAAAGAACGGGTTTAGGAAGGAATCGGTTTAAGAGAAGAACACTATGAATTAGTGTTCTCTTAAACTTACTTCGTTCTTCTTATTGATTCAAAATCAAGTGAAGAACACAAGTGTGAGAGAGGGAGGGAGCACGAAATTTTGAGAGAGAGGAGAGGATTTTTGTCTTCTCTTTTTCCTAGAAAAAGATAAATAGTGAATCACTTATGCTTGGTGTTGTATATTCTAGTATATATACATAATTAATGTGATTATTGGAATGTGTCTAGGTTCATCCAAGGATGTCTAGATTCATTCCAATCAATCACCATCAATTCTTCAATCAAGCCTACCAAAATTTATGGTATGATCAAATCATACCAAAAGGGAAGAGCTTGATTGGAGTTGATTTGTCTCTTTCCAAAAGAGATAAGTCAACATACCACCTAGCATGAAACATGGCTGATTTTGCTTCCTCCAAGGGAGCGTGTCGGCCATGTTTAATTAAGGAAAGAAGTCCAACTTCTTCCCATTCCAAATTAGGAATTATTTATCCTCTCGGGTATAATTTAACGGACCGGGTTTTATCGTAATCCAATTGCGACGAACCCAATATTAAATCCAATTTAATGTCCACTTAAATTATTCCCGTTGATCTTTTAATCCAATTGAAAGATCCAACGTCTCAACATCTCAACTCTCCATATTTAATCGAAAAATCCAATTTACCGATTAAATGAAAGCCCGATACAATATCGGCCCGTCCATCCAATGGACTTTTCCCTTAAGTAATCCAATTACTTATTTTATCCTTCGAGATTGACTCCAAGTCGATCTCTCAACCTCCTCGGTGATTTGTGTGTGACCCTTTAGGTTCACCCTCAGCTAGACTTGGGCCCGTGTCCCACAAGGGCCCGTTACCATGGGTGGCCGTCTAGCAACGGTCCATGGCACTAGAGACTAGGTGAATTGGCGTGAACATTTAGGCGCCGATTCCGTACGGGTACGATCCTTCCTTCTACCGTCTCCCGGCCTTAGTCTAGGGTATGGAGTTGGGCGTCGGTTCCCATCCTTGACTAGGCATCTATGCCTAATACTCGAGACCACGTATGCTTCATTGCGTCGACACAGGGAACCATTCCCTATTCGACCAACCACTGTGGCCACAGCTTCAAACAGCATGAACATGTCTCCGAGTGCATAGGAGATACCTCTGTCACATACTGACAGGGGACGGATCCTCTTCTTGGAATCCACCGTCCTCGCTACACATTCTGACTGCACTGGACAAGGCTTCTGATAATCATCTTACAGAATGATTACCTCTCGCCAGATCCAAGATACAGCCGTCCTGTGCACGCGACTGCCATGATCCCTCAAGTCTGAGGATTACTCCCGTACTATCGGAACCGGAGAATCCAATCATACCGACCAAGCCTCCAAGGCTTCCATATGATGATCCCCGCGAGTCAGTCCAGTCGGCTCGACCCCAGTCGACCAACCCATCAAGATCGTGTAGGCATCCCACGCCTGTCGTCGATGAAACACGGCACTTATCCAATGAACACGACTCTTGACGCAAGTCTCAATAGGACTCTCGATGCCCTGTCTCGAGGTCCTCGACTTTGAATGTTTCAGACCCAACTCTTAATCAGTTGGTTTCATGACCACCATCCAATGCGTGGCCCAACTGCACGAGTTGTTATCCATGGTCTTTGGGCTTTGTTGCGATATAAGTTAAACACCATTTTAACAAATGTAAGATGAGCGCAACAAAGGAGGTACCATTGGTGACGAACACTCATCTTATTTATCACATAATAATATTACATTCACATCAAGTTGTCGGATAGGTTACAAATTGCCAAACCTATTGGCTTTCTGGTCACCTATTCCAACAATCTCCCACTTGACCTAAAGCCAATCACCCATTGACCTCGAACCTCTTATTCAGATGGTGAGTATGGGCAACTTGCGACATGGGCTTAGCAAGTGGATCTGCTATGTTTTCTGCGGAGGTGACTCGGTCCAACCGAACATCACTCCTGCTATCCATCTCTCTAAGTAGATGGTAGCGTCTAAGAATATGATTGGATCGTGATGAGATCTCGGTTTCTTTGCTAGCGCTATTGCCCCGTTGTTATCATAAAAGATAATTACAGGCTTAGCAATGCTAGGTACTACATCCAACCCTTGGATGTAGCTCATCAACCAAACCACTCCTTAGCAGCTTCGAAAGCCGCTATGTATTCAAAACTCTATGGTGGAGTCCGCCGTGGTAGCCTACTTGGAACCCTTCCAAGTAACCACGCCACCATTTAGTCTAAATACAAAACCATGCTGAGACTTGGCATCATCGTCATCCGACTGGAAGCTAGCGTCGCTCCACCGCCGTAGATCAAGAACATGTCCTTAGTCCTTTTTCAGGTACTTCAGGATAGTCTTGACTGCACTCCAGTGTGCCTCCCCGGCACACGACTGATATCAGGTAGTTACGCTCAAAGCGAAAGCCACATCAGGTCTAGTGCACTGAACAACATACTGTATGCTGCCTACGGCTGAAGCATAGGGGATGTCCAACATCCTTTTAAGCTCCTCATCAGTCTTAGGAGACTGCTTCTTGGATAACTTAATTCCATGCCTCATTGGAAGGAATCCTCGTTTTGAGTTCTCCATCTTGAATCTCTTCAAGACTTTCTCAATGTACGAGGACTGGGCCATTCTTAACGTCCTTCTAGACCTATCCCTGTAGATCTTGATGCCAAGGATGTAGGATGCCTCGCCCATATCCTTCATGGAGAATTGTGTTGACAACCAAGCTTTAGTGGTACCCAACATCTTAGCATCATTCCCAATGAGCAAGATGTCATCCACGTAAAGCACTAGAAACGCAACTGAGCTCCCACTGATCTTCTTGTATACACAAGGATCGGACTCGTTCTTGGTGAAATCATATCCCCGTATGACTTCATCAAAACGTATGTTCCAGCTTCGGGAAGCTTGTTTGAGGCCATAGATGGACCTTTGGAGACGGCAGACCTTCTGCTCTTCTCTAACAGTTGTGAATCCTTCCGGCTGATCCATATAGATCTCTTCCTCTACGAAACCGTTGAGGAAAGCCGTTTTCACGTCCATCTGCCATATTTCATAGTCATACCATGCTGCTATGGCAAGCAGTATCCGAATGGACTTGGCCATTGCTACGGGCGAGTAGGTTTTCTAAAAATCGACCCCGGGTCGTTGAGTATAACCTTTCGCCACAAGCCTGGCTTTGAAGGTTGTAACCTCCCCGTCAGCTCCAAGCTTACGTTTGTAGACCCATTTACACCCTACGGGTTTAACCCCTTTGGGTGGATCTACTAGGGTCCAAACCTTGTTTGTACCCATCGAGTCCATCTCGGATTTCATGGCCTCAAGCCACTTGTCCGAATCGATGTCCGACATCGTTTCTCCGTATGTCTTTGGATCATTATCCAACTGACTGGTCAGGCCCAGAAATCCATACCTATCAGGTGCATGGGATACTCTGGCCGACCTACGGAGGACTGGAATAATATCAGTGGGAACTTCAGGCTCAGATGTCACTTGATTCCTCAAGGACTCAAGGAGCACCTCATCGTGTCGACGATCCGATGAAAAACCTTTTTTCAAGAACACTGCGTTTCGCGAGACAAAAACCTTTTGCTCGGAGGGATCATAGAAATAATACCCCGCAGTTTCTTTCGGATAGCTGATGAACCTGCATAAACTAGACCTCGAGTCCAGTTTATCTCCCACTAATCTCTTGACATATGCGGGGCAACCCCACACTTTCAAGTATTTGTAGGAGGCAGGCTTGCCATGCCATATCTCATATGGCGTCTGGGATACCCTTTTAGATGGCGCCAAGTTCAAAAACTTTGGCCGCCGTCTCAAGAGCGTATCCCCAGAAGGAAAGGGGTAGTTCGGTAAAACTCATCATGGATCGGACCATGTCCAACAAGGTCCAATTCCTCCTTTCAGACACACCATTAAGCTGCAGTGTTCCAGGAGGGGTCCACTGAGAGAGAATCCCATTCTCTTTTAGATAATCAGTAAACTCACCACTCAAATACTCTCCACCTCGGTCCGATCGAAGGGCTTTGATCTTTCGACCGGTTTGGTTCTCTACTTCAAGTCTGTATTCTTTAAAACCTTCCAAAGGCTTCAGACTTGTACCTCATCAGGTAAACGTAACCATACCGTGAGTGATCATCGGTAAAGGTTATGAAGTACGAGTACCCACCTCTAGCCTGAGTATTTAGTGGACCACAGACATCTGTATGGATCAAATCCAACAGACCACTGGCTAGCATACTTTGTCCAATAAAGGGTTTCTTGGTCATCTTTCCCTTTAGACAGGATTCGCAAGTCGGTAGGTTGTCCAAATCGTCTATTTCTAGACTCTTTGAGTCCACCAACCTTCTTATCCTATCTTTAGAGATATGACCTAACCTCGCATGCCATATCTGTGCGTTATTATGATCATCACGTTTTCGTTTGTGTTCTGCAGTCATAATCCAATTAGACTGTTGAAGTATGTACAGACCGTTGACCAATGTACCAAACAAATGAGAAATACCATCTTTGATATGAAAAAACTGTTTTTATTGATGGTAAATTCATATCCCTCCTTATCAAGGACCGGGATGGAAACAATGTTTTTAATCATGCTAGGTACATAGAAACAGTCGTTCAGTACAATCCTAACATGACTACTAATGGCTAACTCTAGTGATCCTACGGCCTCCGCAGCAACGGCCTTGCCATCGCCTAGCCTCAGGATCATCTCATCCTTGGTTAGCCTTCTGCTTCTTTGCAGTGCCTGCAAATCATTGCAGATGTGAGCACCACACCCGGTATCCAATACCCATGAAGCAGAATTAGTAATCATATTAACTTCAACCACAAACACACCCGGGTTGGAGAGGAGTTGTGGGCACTCCCTCTTCCAATGCCCTTTCCCTTGGCAATGCATGCAGACATCATTTGCCTTGGACCGCTGAGAACCACGGGCCTTCCCTTTCCCTTTGCTCGGTCCAACCGGAGCAACAGGGACGCTCGGAGCGTGAGCAGGGGCCACAACCGTCTTCCCTTTGCCCTTCTTCCTCTTCCAGCGTCCGGCCCTCTTGCCATTCGTCTTGGAGGTCGAAGCCTCTCCTATCAATACCGCCGGCGCCGACTTGGGGTCGTTGCCTTGTTTTGGACTAGCATGTTGATCAACTCATGAATAGACTTCTCAAGTCCGTTCATGTTGTAGTTTACAACAAACGGGTCATAGGATGGAGGAAGCGACTGGAGGATCACGTCAATGTACGTGTCATTGTTAAGCCCAGCTTTAAGGTCCTCGAGTTTCTCCACTAGGGAGAGCATCTTGACCCCATGACTCTGTACAGATGCTCCTTCAGCGAGCTTGGTGCCAAAAGAATGCTTTTGTGGCGGCATATCTAATATGCCTATCCGGAACCGCATAAACCTCGTTCATGCGGAGCATTATGGCGGAGACGTTGTCCAGCCTCTCATACTGCTTCTGGATGTCGTTAGACATCGAAGCTAGTATGATACTGCGTACTTTCCGGTTGTCCTCATGCCATTTCTCGAACGTCAAACGTTCTTCAGGCGTGGACCCCTCCGGTAAGTTGCTCGGTGGCGGCTCGTCCAAGACGTAGCCTTGGTTCTCGAAACCGAGGACAATCCTCAGGTTTCTCAGCCAGTCCGAGTAGTTCGTTCCGTTGAATTTGTTAGTCTCAAGAATCATGGTTAACGGGTTCTTAGACATATCTACATTAATGAAAATGTAAAGCAGAAATTAGCAGATGATAGTAATATTATTGTTCAAGTTGAAGACTTGGTCTTTTAGTCTTTAGCCCTCCCACTATTTATACGAAAGTCCGCCACTCTCAAGCGGAGTTTCGGGAAACCATTTCCTAGTGGGCTTGGGATCCACAAGCGTAATCTCCATGCCCCGCTTTTACGATTCACATGAAGAAGACCTTGTGGGAGATATCCAATATCATTCTCATCCAATGAGATTCCCAAGATATTTTGCCTCACCTATTCACATGGTCTCGAGGACTCCAAGAGAACCATGTTACTCAGTGTTGGGCCCGACCCATCAACCAAATCATGCCTCAAACTGTCGCCCCCACGACTCGTGAGACAGGGAAACAGCGAGCGCAGTCTTTTTGTTCACAACAATAGTGCAGCTTTCCCCTAGTCCAAGTGTGCCACGACTCGTGAGACCACACTTGGGTAGTGGTAGCTTCCTCACCACATTGCTGTGGATGGAAGGCTCGGACAGACCAAAATACCATTTTGATCCAAGTCCGTTCTGGGCCTAATATTTAATTTAGTCCAACCAAATGAGAGTTTAAGTGTGACCGAGACCTCATCACATTATAGTGTTTTAGCATGCATAAATATCCAATATTTAAAGCTATAAATAAATATGCTGCATGCAGAAAAACATAGCATACCCCTGTTAGGATGATCACAAGCCCAACCTATGCGACCCACTGAGCCCGCAGTGAGTCTATGGTCTGTCTAGGGTGATCCTAAATTATTACAATAATAATAAACCCATTGTCATTCCAATGGGCCTTGAAGTGCTTCTTGTTTCACGCCTTGATGCTCCTCCTTGGGGTCTCCGACTCCAATTGTTTGTTAAAAGTAAAACCTCACCAATCCTATCTACTCTCATTACAATTGAAAGTAATACATCGGTAATAAAGAAAACAAGCCTTAACATCATGAGGCTGAAAATACGGGAGATGATAGTCCCAAAAACAAGAGGCACGCAGGCCCCACCCAATAGAAAATAAACAAACATTCATTTATCCGTACACAAGGTCTAGGGCTTTGTGATCATCCCATGTTCATTCCATCAACTCACATATAACATAATTATTCCAAATAATCATGCAATAAAACCCTTTGCATAAGATTTGTTTAAGAACCCTTTATCTTGTCGCATTTAATTTTTATTTTCGGTTCTAAGTCATGAACTTTAATGTTTCCTTTTGAGATTACATAATAGAAGCTTCTTTACTTTCTATCTTGCAGTCTTTGAGCATGCTTGAATATTTCCCATTTTTCCGACTTCGTATGAGAAATAAAGTTCCTTTAAATGTTATGACTGAACTTAGAAATATATAAGCTGCCTATGTACTTCATCATGAGGATCAAGTCAATACGTAGTTCAAGGGTACAAAATATTCATTTGGAGAGGGAGGGTTGTTCACATTTTATACTCATGCAGAGTAGGAGTTTTTTTTCTTTCCTATTCGTTTTCTTTTTTTCTTTTGTTTTACTCAATTTTCTTTTTTTTTTTTCAGGCATAGTATCGCTTCAACAACTTTCCATTCATCAGGTCTATCATCAAGCATGCTTCAACAACTAACTTATATGCACCATTTGTGTAGACCTCTTTGACGACATACAGACCATCCCATTTTGACAAGAGCTTGTTGCCCATTTGATAGGTTGTGATGATAGGCCTCTTCCCTGCGAGTACTAGATCACCAACTTGAAAAGAGGCGAACCTTCTTATTGAATGCCTTGGATAATCGAGCTTGATAACACTCGAGCTTTAGTTGTGCTTTCAATCTCTTCTCATCAAGGGCTTCTAGCTCTTCAAGCCGTATTCAAGCGTTTTTTTCTTTAGTAAGATATTCTTGTATTGCTATCCTCAATGATGGGATTTGTTGCTCGAGCGGAAGGACTGCTTCCACTCCATAAACCAAAGCATAAAGAGTTGCTTGCATGGGCATTCTCATAGTGGTTCTATATGCCCAAGCTTTTCCAATTCTTTCATGCAAATCTCGTTTTGACTTGGTCACCACTTTCTTCAATAGGCTGCACAAAGTTTTGTTAAATGTTTCAACAAGACCGTTGGCAGCGACATAGTACATAGAAGAATTTATTTGCTTAAGACCATACTTTTGACATAATTTGTCTATCAACTTGTTGCGAAAAGGTTTTCCATAATCAGTGATGATATAACTTTGTACTCCATAAGGGTAGATGATGTTGGTACGGATAAAATCAGCAACATTCTCTTTCTTCACTTCTTTAAGGGGGACAAACATTAGTTCATTTAGGAAAATAGTCGGTTGCTACCAAGATATACAAGTTACCACCAGAGGACTTTTCATGGGTCCCACGACATCCAAAACCCAAGCATCGAAAGGAACAAAGCGAAGGTAGGATGCAACGACTTAAGTGGTTGATGGTTAACATTGGCGTGAAATTGACAAGCTTGACATCTCTTCACATAGTCTATGTAATCTTTAACAATTGTCGGCCAATAATAATCCATCCTCTTTACGCGGAAGTGAAGGACAAGCGGATCTGCCTGGGAGCGCGAGCGGAAGCGAGAAAAGTGCGTAAATTTAAATCAAATTCAAAATACGCGAATCCCAAGGGGTGTACCCTTGGGTGCTCAACCGAGCGTTCGATGTAGGATGTGTAAATATTAAAACATATATTTAATATTTACACACATAGGGCATAGATATATAAATGAAATCAATCAAAGCGTAATAAACCGTTACCTTTGATTGTTTAGCGTATGCTCCCGGCTACTAGCGTTGTTCCTTCTCCGGAATGCTCATGAAATCCAAACGTATGGATTCTCCAAAGGTGATCCACACCACACCGGAAGAAACACATGTTCTTCTTGCTAGAAAAGAACGGGTTTAGGAAGGAATCGGTTTAAGAGAAGAACACTATGAATTAGTGTTCTCTTAAACTTACTTTGTTCTTCTTCTTGATTCAAAATCAAGTGAAGAACACAAGTGTGAGAGAGGGAGGGAGCACGAAATTTTGAGAGAGAGGAGAGGATTTTTGTCTTCTCTTTTTCCTAGAAAAAGATGAATAATGAATCTCTTATGCTTGGTGTTGTATATTCTAATATATATACATAATTAATGTGATTATTGGAATGTGTCTAGGTTCATCCAAGGATGTCTAGATTCATTCCAATCAATCACCATCAATTCTTCAATCAAGCCTACCAAAATTTATGGTATGATCAAATCATACCAAAAGGGAAGAGCTTGATTGGAGTTGATTTGTCTCTTTCCAAAAGAGATAAGTCAACATACCACCTAGCATGAAACATGGCTGATTTTGCTTCCTCCAAGGGAGCGTGTCGGCCATGTTTAATTAAGGAAAGAAGTCCAACTTCTTCCCATTCCAAATTAGGAATTATTTATCCTCTCGGGTATAATTTAACGGACCGGGTTTTATCGTAATCCAATTGCGACGAACCTAATATTAAATCCAATTTAATGTCCATTTAAATTATTCCCGTTGATCTTTTAATCCAATTAAAAGATCCAACGTCTCAACATCTCAACTTTCCATATTTAATCGAAAATCCAATTTACCGATTAAATGAAAGCCCGATACAATATCGGCCCGTCCATCCAATGGACTTTTCCCTTAAGTAATCCAATTACTTATTTTATCCTTCGAGATTGACTCCAAGTCGATCTCTTAACCTCCTCGGTGATTTGTGTGTGACCCTTTAGGTTCACCCTCAGCTAGACTTGGGCCCGTGTCCCACAAGGGCCCGTTACCATGGGTGGCCGTCTAGCAACGGTCCATGGCACTAGAGACTAGGTGAATTGGCGTGAACATTTAGGCGCCGATTCCGTACGGGTACGATCCTTCCGTCTACCGTCTCCCGGCCTTAGTCTAGGGTATGAAATTGGGCGTCGGTTCCCATCCTTGACTAGGCATCTATGCTTAATACTCGAGACCACGTATGCTTCATTGCGTCGACACAGGGAACCATTCCCTGTTCGACCAACCACTGTGGCCACAGCTTCAAACAACATGAACATGTCTCCGAGTGCATAGGAGATACCTCTGTCACATACTGACAGGGGACGGATCCTCTTCTTGGAATCCACCGTCCTCGCTACACATTCTGACTGCACTGGACAAGGCTTATGATAATCATCTTACAGAATGATTACCTCTCGCCAGATCCAAGATACAGCCGTCCTGTGCACGCGACTGCCATGATCCCTCAAGTCTGAGGATTACTCCCGTACTATCGGAACCGAGGAATCCAATCATACCGACCAAGCCTCCAAGACTTCCATATGATGATCCCCGCGAGTCAGTCCAGTCGGCTCGACCCCAGTCGACCAACCCATCAAGATCGTGTAGGCATCCCACGCCTGTCGCCGATGAAACACGGCACTCATCCAATGAACACGACTCTTGACGCAAGTCTCAATAGGACTCTCGATGCCCTGTCTCGAGGTCCTCGACTTGGAACGTTTCAGACCCAACTCTTAATCAGTTGGTTTCATGACCATCATCCAATGCGTGGCCCAACTGCACGAGTTGTTATCCATGGTCTGTGGGCTTTGTTGCGAAATAAGTTAAACACCATTTTAACAAATGTAAGATGAGCGCAACAAAGGAGGTACCATTGGTGACGAACACTCATCTTATTCATCATATAGTAATATTACATTCACATCAAGTTGTCGGATAGGTTACAAATTGCCAAACCTATTGGCTTTCTGGTCACCTATTCCAACAGGAAGTGTAGTTTTTGTCCGGATTGGTGAGCACCACAAACTCCAGAATGAGCTTATTCCATAACTTGAATCTCTTCATCATCACTTAAGTAGAGTAAAGGAATTCCATCAAATGAGCGACTATAGAGCGTGTCATCCTCATCATCACTAAAGACTGGTGGTATGACCCAATTCTTTTATATTGGTGCGTGTTTCCTTCTCGGTCATCGAGAGAGTTGAAGCAAGTTTCACCAATGCATCAACTTGTTTATTATCCTTTATTGGTAGGTGCTCAAGTTCTACATCTCGTAGCCATCCCATCAGTCTTCTTGTGTAGTCATGGTATGAAAGCAACTCAAATTTTTTGACTTCGTAGAGACGAGGAGCTAATTGATCACTAACTAAGAGGCTCCATATACTTTGAGGTATCGTTGCTTTATGTCAACTGCCATGAGTAGGGTAGGACTTTCCCGTTAGATGTGACGAAGAAAACCCCAACCCCGGCTCCCTCTATATGGGAAGCTCCATCAAAATACATTTTCCAACGGGGCGTAACTTCAATTAGAAGGACATCTTCGTCAGGCAAGTCATCAGACAATTCCCACTCAATAGGCATAGGGTGATCGACTAGAAAGTCTGCTAAGACTTACCATTTCACGGCTTTTTGAGAAACGTATGTGATCTCAAATTGTTGTAGCTGAAGATACCATCTTGCGAGCTTATCAGAAGCATTGGCTTTGACATAACATTTTCCAGAGGATTTGCCTTTGGGACCAGATGGACACTGTGTGATTGAAAGTAATTCTTCAAGTTCTGGATTCAAAGATGAGCGCCAAACATAGCTTTTCGATTGGTGAATAGTTGAACTCGTTTGATGTCATCGTTCTACTTAAATAGTACAAAGCATTTTCTTTTCCTTCATTGTTCTTTTGGGAAAGTAAGATTCCTACAGTGCACTGTTGAGTAGCAACGTAAAGGATTAAGGGGTTCCCAGGCACGGGTGCAACCAACACGGAGGCCTCATTAAGTAATACTTTATACTTCTGAATGCTTTATCAATTGATTCATCCCACTCAAGGGTACATCTTTCTTCATTAGACAACTAAATGGTTGACAACAGCCTGCTAGATTTGAAATGAATCTCTGAAGATATACGAGCTTTCCTTTCAAGCTCTTGAGCTCATGGATATTTCGAGGTTCTAACATACTAAAAATGGCATCAATCTTGGCTTGCTCAATTTCTATACCCCACTGGCGGACAATGAACCCAAGGAATTTTTTGGACGTAACTTCGAATGCATATTTGGAAGGATTCATTTTTAGTTGTTACCTCCTCAAACGTTCAAAAAACCTTCCTCAAGTCATGAAGATGATCTCCTTGTTTCTTTGACTTCACGACTGAGTCATCTACGTAGCATTCTACATTCATGTGGAGCATGTCGTTGAAGATCTTTTGCATTGCCCTTTTATACAAAGGCATGACTTTGTAGCAATATATACCTTTAGGAGTGCGAAATGCTGTCAATTCTTCATCTACTGGTGCCATACGTATTTTATTATATCCAGATGATCCATCCATGAAAGTTAGGCTTTCATGACCCGTAGTGGCATCTATCATTAATTCAACAATGGGTAACGAGAAGTCAACTTTGGGGCGTGTATTATTCAAGTTCTTGAAGTCAAAACATACTCGTATATGTCCATTCTTCTTTCTCAAAGGGACGATACTGGATATCTACGTCGGATACTTGACTTCTCGAATGAAACCAACTTTGATGAGTTTGTTTACGTCGTCTTCAATTCAATGGGATCAACTGAGGTCGGAACGAGGGCCCTTTCTTTACTGATATGTGGTGCATAGCTACTTTTGGGTCTAGCCCGGGCATTTCTTTGTTGGACCATGCAAATACGTTTTTGAACTCATGTAGTAGTGTGACTATGCTTCCTCTTTTTTAGGGGTTAGCGAGGTGCTTGTGTAAACTGGCTGGGGATCTTCA
Organism: Sesamum alatum; assembly: GCA_034509735.1. NCBI lineage: Eukaryota > Viridiplantae > Streptophyta > Magnoliopsida > Lamiales > Pedaliaceae > Sesamum > Sesamum alatum. The sequence goes on along the minus strand of JACGWO010000010.1, from coordinate 18,942,542 downwards.
GTATCACCTAGATAGACTTCCTTCAACTCATCAACGGTGGCTTTAACAGCCTCATCAAGTTCTAAGGGAGCGTCTTTGGCATCGTCTTTTTCAACCTCATCACTTCCAATTAACGTGATATGATGAGCTTGGGTAATATCTTCTTCAGTACCACTATTAATATAATTAGATGATGTTACGTTTTCTCTATCATCCTCATCATCAAGTTGAGCTAGCATGAAGACCATAGTTTGTGCTTTAACCTTCAAGATTGTGCCACATGATAAAGCTTAAGCCATGTGGCGTCTCATCCTGGAAGGAATCAAACTTTTGAGTTTCTATCTACATGAGCATGCGAGGTTTTTCTTTGATTGTGCAGCCACCTTGGATATGCTTTTCTTTTTATACACCATTCTTTTCCATCGACCAAATCTATCGAAGACAAATTGATTGTTGTTTTTGCGTTCATCATCCTTTTACGTGGCCTAAGTCTATTGAAGACAGACTCTCGTAGATTTTCTTCCCTTTGGTCATCTTTAGTTAAAGAGAAACTTTCACTAACATGGTTGTTGATGGCCCTTTTATGGCGATGTAGATAGGTTTAAGAGGGGTAAAGTCAAGACCCACACGAGAATCTGGAATTGCATGCCTATTTTCCTTCAACATTACTTGGGTGGCGTGGAGTACATGGAGCTTCTTATTGGTGGCTTCAGGATGAAGTTTTTCAAGGGCTAGCCTTTTTTGTGGATTATACCCAGCTTTAATAAGTGGTTTGAAGGTTGAGGATCATATCCTTCTCCATCTATGGCCAACGTCTCATGTATCTTTTCTTCTTCTTAGGTTGAGGCACAAATCCTTTAAGTGGCGGCTTCGATGGTTGCTTCCATTAATCTGAGTCAATGGTAAAGTCAGACTCTTTGAAAATTCAGCCTCGACAATAGGTGGCTCGTTTCTCCTCACGCTTCGATTGTTATGTGACTTTAGTTTTTCCGATGGTGAAATCTCTTTACTCTTTTGACAGCTGCGACATAGTACTTGGCATCCGCCAACTGCGATTCAACTTCGTTAAAAAGGTTTGGTATCACTGAGTACCTTTTTCACTATACCATTGTGGAAATATCTGAAGCATTGATGCCATGTTGAAGGAACTACAGAATTTTCATGCAACCAACGACGGCAAGAAGCATGTTGTAAGACGTTTTGGCGTCTATAACATGAAATAACGCGATCAACGTCATATCATCCATCAACAGTTCCATTCTTATATTGCCGACAGCCCTTTGTCCTCCCCAATTAAAGTCTTGAATCGTGAGGTGGCTGTTTGAGAGTTCGTCCATCGGGATCCCCAATTCTTTCAAGTTCGGATGGATAAGATATTAACTAAAGAATCTTCATCGATCAATACTCTGTTGACCTTCTGTTCACATGATATCCAGCAACGAACAAAGGGTGATTATCAGGGTTAGATCCGAGAAACAAAGTGAAAGTGATTATGGACATACACTCATAAGTATTAGAGGAATCTTCCTTCTCGAATAGTGCATCCTCATTTATCGCAGCATCATTCTCATGTATGGTATTGCATGAAGCTTTGTAGTCCTTGAAAGACCCACGCTTGATCGTGGTAATATTTGCTGATGCGGTATCTTCGAGAGAGATATTTTACCTTGGCGAGCTAGTTGCATAACCTTGTCCTTGAACACGAAGCTATCTTTATTGAATGCCTAATTAAACGATGATATATGTAGTACTTTGGGTCATCTATTCGTTCGTCTTCTTGAGGTCGCTTCATTGTGGGCAAGTCGATAAGGTTAGCCTTCAACAAATCATGAAATATCCTAGGGACATCAAAATCAAGAAAACGATATTGTTTTGCTTGCATTTCCTTCAAAGTTAATGTACTTTGTGGTGTCTCGTAAGGAGCGTTATTTTTTGGAACAACATTATCTTTTATTGATTACTTGCTTGGAGTTTTTGAGAAAGGTTTTGCCCCCTTCCTTGATTTCTTGCATTTTTTTGGTTCTACGAGGTTCTTGGACAAGTGGCCCTTCCACTCCATTCGCTGTCATACTTAACTCCATGTCATGTGCTTGAGTGGCTAAATTTTTGAATGATCTGGGTAGGACTCCTTAGAGAATACCGAAGGCCCAAATGCATCCCTTGAATGCACACCTCAATGGCAGAAGCGTCAGAAATTGATCTTTGTAGTTAAGGTTTAAATTCCTCCACCAGCTCATCCTTCAACTGGCCGGAATTTGTAAGCTCAATCATGCTGACAGTCCACCTAGTGCTATAGAATAAATTGAGAAATTCTTGCTCTAGTTGTTCCTATCCATAAATTGAACCGACCTCCAAATAAGTATACCAATCAAATGTATTATCTTTCAGTGATCAGACAAACTATTTGACTAGATGATCCTCATATGTTCTAGCGTTGTTTCACGTTTCCACGAAATGAGCCACGTGTTGCTTAGGATTGTCTCTGCCATCAAAATGCTGGAACTTTGGTGTTTCGTATCCCATCGGCATCTTTAAGTTGTCAACCCTTGGAGTGTAGGGCTTGGAGTAAGTAAAGGATGAACTCAGTCTTGCTCCTGATGGTCCCTTCGATGAATTCTTTTAGTTGCTCTACCGGAATCAATCCATCAGTCGAGACTTAAAGCTCTTTTGTAGGTTTACCCTTCTCGGTATAATACTGCTTTGTGGATTGTACGAAGTGATAAAAGAAGAGATGAATCTATATTATTGATTAATGATGATTCCACCTCTATTTATAGTGATGGAATTTAAGGATAACTACACCTATAGAAGAGACCTACTTGAAGTAAAACTACACCTATAGAAGAGACCTACTTGAAGTAAAATAGGAAAAGATAAGAACAAATTTAAATATTCTAACACTCCCCCTCAAGCTGGAGCAAATATATCAATCATGCCCAGCTTGTTACACATAATATTAAATTGTTTTGTTCCTAAAGCCTTGGTAAAAACATCTGCTCTTTGCTCTGAAGAAGGAGTAAAGGGAGTGCAAATTTTCTGACTCATGACAGCCTCACGAATGAAGTGACAATCAACCTCAATATGCTTTGTCCTCTCATGGAAAATAGGATTACTGGCAATATGAATAGTTGCTTGATTGTCACAGTGCATAGGTACAGGATCATTGTTCGTAAAACCTAACTCTTTCAAAAGATTCTTTAACCACAAAACTTCACTAGTGGTGTGAGCCATAGCCCGATATTCAGCTTCTGCGCTTGACCTAGCAACTGTAGTTTGTTTTTTGCTACGCCAAGTCACAAGGTTCCCACCAACATAGGTGCAATATCCAGAAGTAGATTTTCTATCATCCTTCGACCCTGCATAGTCTGCATCAGAATAGGCTTCTATCTTTGTGTGTCCATGCTGTTGGAAGAATAATCCTTTTCCCGGGGATGCCTTTATATATTTCAAGATCCTTAGAACAGCTTCCCAATGAACTGATCGTGGCTTATCCATAAACTGACTAACTAGGCCAACTGCAAAGGAGATATCAGGTCTAGTTACGGTTAAGTAGATTAGCTTGCCAACAAGTCTTCTATACTTTGCCTTGTCCTCCAAATAGTTACTATCATCATTCCAAAAATCAGGATTAAATTCCATAGGAGTGTCCACCGGTTTAGTGCCGAGTAAACCTGCTTTCTGAAGGAGATCACAGGCATATTTTCTCTGAGATAGAGAGATCCCATGCTTGCTATGAGCAATTTCAATCCCCAAAAAATACTTCGGCCTCCCCAAATCTTTAGTGACGAAGTGCTTCATTAGGTATGTCTTGGCTTCTTCTATCCCGGAAACATCACTACCGGTGATTAAGATATCATCAACATAGACTGCTAGAATAACCGTACCTGATTCCTTAATTCGAACAAAGACTGAATGATCTGCTTGGCACCGTGAAAATCCAAACTCACCAATAATAGTACTGAATTTATCAAACCATGCCCTTGGACTTTGTTTAAGACCGTAGATCGCTTTCTTCAATCTGCACACCATTCGTTGCTTCTCCCCCTGAGCAACATAACCTGGAGGTTGCTCCATATAGACAATTTCCTTCAAGTCACCATATAAGAAAGCATTTTTGATGTCCATCTGAGGCATTGGCCAACTGAGATTAACTGCCAAGGAAAACAAAACTCTAATAGAGTTAAGACGAGCAACAGGGGAGAATGTTTCAAAATAATCTACCCCATATGTCTGAGTAAAGCCCTTGGCAACCAGGCGAGCTTTATATCGGTCTAGGGACCCGTCAGCATGAAACTTGAGGGCGAACACCCATCGACAAGCGACGACGTCGACGTTAGGAGGTGGATGGACAAGCTCCCAGGTTCCCCGGGAAAGGAGAGCCGACATCTCCTCATCCATCGCCGCCTTCCACTCCGAATGCGAAAGTGCCTCATAATAAGAATTAGGGATAGAAACAGATGATAGAGAGACAGAGAAAGCACGATAAACAGGACTAAGACATTTATAGGAAAGGGAATGAGCCAATGGATGAGCAGTGCAAGACCTTTTACCTTTGCGAAGGGCAATGGGAAGATCCTCCGCAGACATAGGGGTCGGGGTGCCAGGAGCTGCAGCAAGAGGAAGACTTGGCGGATCAACAGGCATGGTAGTCGTAGAATGAGTACGCCTGCAATACACCTGTAAAGGTCGTGTAGGTGGTTCGGTATGGGGAGGATGTGAGAGTGCCGGGACCGGTAAGGGAAGAGATGGAAGAGGAACATAAGGGGAAGGGGTCTTAGAGTAATAAGCAGTGGACTCAAAGAAAGTAACATCGGCAGAGGTAAATGACCGGTGAGATATAGGATCATAACACCGATACCCTTTTTGTGCTCGTGAATACCCCAAAAATATACATTTAACAGAACGAGGTGACAGTTTATCGAGGTTAGGAGAATGGAGATGAACAAAGCACACACACCCAAAGACTCGAGGAGTTAACCCAAAGAGAGGCTTACCAGGGAAAAGACAAGAATACGGAATATCCCCACTGAGAACACTAGAAGGCATACGGTTAATGAGATAACAAGCTGTGAGAATAGCATCCCCCCAATAGGATTTTGGAACATGCGTATGAGCCAAAATAGTGCGAGCAACATCGAGAAGGTGGCGATGTTTGCGTTCGGCGACACCATTTTGTTGAGAGGTATACGAGCAAGAAGATTGATGTAAAATGCCATGAGAATCACAGAAGTTAGAAACTGCTTTTTGGACATATTCAAGAGCATTATCAGTACGGAAAATACGAATATTAACAGAGAACTGAGTTTTTATTTCATTATAAAAGGAAGTGATTATACTAGGTACTTGAGACCTATCCTTGAGTAAATAGACCCAAGTCATTCTTGAGTAATCATCAACAAAGGTAAGAAAGTACCTAAACCCACCAATAGACTCAATACGACACGGACCCCAAATATCAGAATGAACTAAACTAAAAGGAGAGGAACTACGGTTGTCAAGACGAGGTGGAAAGCTAGCACGATGGTGCTTTCCCAACTGACAAGACTCACAATCCAAGCGTGTAGACTGAATAGGTAAAACCTTCTTTAGATTAGGTAAGGATGGATGACCAAGACGACAATGCCACTGAAGAGGGGAGACAGAGGCAGAAAGAGCACGAGCATCTACAGGTGTAGTATGATCTAGAAAGTAGAGACCACCACGCTCATGACCGCCACCAATCGTCCTCTGTGTTTGCAGATCCTGGAACACACAGTAAGAAGGAAAAAAAGTTACCGAGCAGTTGTGGACTTTTGTAAGTTGACTAATAGAGAGGAGACTAACAGGAAACTTTGGTGCATACAAGACATTATTAAGGGTAAGTTGGTGTGTGGGATGAACAGTACCAGAGCCATATATGGGAGAGTAGGATCCATCAGCGAGGCGAACGAAGGGAGAGGTATGAGAAGGAGAGAGGGAGTAAAAAAGAGAGCGATTACCAGTGAGGTGGGTAGTAGCACCTGAATCTAGCATCCAAGACTCACCAGGAGTTGCAGCAAAGGCACCCGGAGTGGAAGCTGTGGCAGGGGCAGTGGAATTAGCCACAGGGCGATGGAGGAGCTATTCATATTCTTCACGGCTAAGGGTAACCAAATCAGATTCATTAGCAGAAGGTTCCGATGTTGTAGGTTCACCATCACCTTTAACTGTATTGGCCCACTCCGGTTTGCCATATTTGAGCCAACATTTTTCCACAACATGATTAGTTCGACCACAATGGGTGCAGTAACGGGAGTTAGTAGAAGCATTGGAGCCTCGACCACGACCACCACGGCCTCGGGAGGAGTTTCGACCGCGACCACGAACTGCCATGGCTGAGGACTCGGTGGTTGGACCAGATGAAGAGTCAGAGGATATAGTAGCCACGCGGAGGACACGAGACAGAGCATTGGATAACGTAGGCACAAGAGTCACTGGCTAGGAGGTGATCACGAACCGATTTCAAATTGTTGTCGAGGCCGGACAGGAACTTCGCCACCAAAAAATCTTCCCACTGAGTCTTGCGAGTCTGAGCATCACAACTCAAGGGGTGATATAGCAAAATTTCATCAGATGTGCCCTTCAAGGAGGCAAAATAGTCGGCTACTGTACGGCCATCCTGTTTGAGGGAAAAAAGTCTCTCATACAGTTCAAATACCCGAGAAACGTTCTTTTCCTGAGAATACATGTCATGTAAAGTATCCCACATTGTTTTAGCAGAAGTGAGAAACATAACATTGGAACCGACAGTTTCCTCCATACTATTCAGAAGCCAAGTCATAACCGAGTAATCAGCTTGTTGCCAAGTCGAAAAATTAGCATCAGTAGAGGTTGGTGGAGGAGCCAAAATATGATTAAGCTTATTTTGAGACCCAAGAAACAACCGAAAGGCTTGGGACCAGAGGATATAATTCTGGCCATTCAACTTGACAGTGGTGCCAAGAGCACCTTTATGTTCAACGGTAGCCATGATCAAGGGGGGATAGACAGACAGATAGATAGGACAGCAGCAGCAGGGAGAGCAGTCAGCAACGAAAAGCTGATTCAGGTGAGCATCTCAGATCGGGCGCGGCGCAAGGTGCAACGCCGGAGGCGGGCGTCGCGAGCAGAAGTGGCGGAAGGGCGGGGCGGCGCAAGAAGAAGGCGCGGCGCCGCGAACAGAGGCGCCGGAGGCGCGAGAGAAAGCGGCGACGGCGGCGACCGACGGGTGTGAACGCAAGGTGAGGGGCCGACGGCCGCGGCGGCCGAGTGACCTGCGGCGGCGGAAGGGGGTGGCGGTGGGTTGCAAAAAACTAGGGTTAGGTTTTTCTCTCTTGTTTTTTTTTTTTTTTTTTTTTCAGAAATATATATAAATATATATATATATATACAACTTCTTTCTCACTTTTTCTGAACCTGCTCTTATACCATGTACGAAGTGATAAAAGAAGAGATGAATCTATATTATTGATTAATGATGATTCCACCTCTATTTATAGTGATGGAATTTAAGGATAACTACACCTATAGAAGAGACCTACTTGAAGTAAAACTACACCTATAGAAGAGACCTACTTGAAGTAAAATAGGAAAAGATAAGAACAAATTTAAATATTCTAACATGGATACTTCTGCTTCATCATGAACCTCAACTAATTTCCCCCTGATATGGCTCGTGTCAACATTATCTGGCTTGTTGATTAACCTAAAATTTGGGCATCTTGCTCCTGGACATGTGCTTTGTGAGTGCTTCGATGGCTTTTGTCAGACTTGCAGTTTGCTCTTTGATAGTTGTGGAATTCATCAGCATGACCGGGGCCACATTCGTGGTGAAAGAGTAGCTAGACACGGAGTGAGGAGAGGACGGAGGAGATTTATCTTCGTAGTCTTCATTTGCATGGCTAGGTACGATGAACTCTTTCTAAGCAGACTCAATAGGAGGAATCAGGAAGATTCCTTAAGTTTCTTCGACATGCTTCTCGTTGTAACACCGATACTTTTCGTACTAGCACTCGAAGACTTTGATGTGGCGAGTTTGGAATTCACTGTCTTCACCGCTTTTCCTTGAGTATCCATCTTAAATACTTCAGACTTTGATGAAGGGAAAAGATGAGAGGTAGAGAGGTCCCACCGGGCGTGCCAAAATTTGTAAACAAGTTTCATGTTTTTGAATTTATTGAAACAAGAAAATATTATAAATAGATCAGTTGAATTCACTGAATATTTGTCGGTGTAAAATCTCTATTGGAACCTCTAACTCTTCACTTCAAGAACATGATCTTTGACTTTGGTAACTTCGGAGGCGAAAGTTGGCGTTTGATCCCCTTCGATGTTGACTTTGACTTTGAATAACATTAATTTGGGGGGTCTTTGACTTGTTCCCGGATCTAATGCTATAAATTTTGAGATGTTTTTCTTGAACTTGAATATTTCTTGGTGGATATGAAACTATGATCTTCCGCCATGGTGGACTTGCGTCTTGATGACGTCAATTCACGGGTCTTTGGACTTCTACTCGAATTAAACACTGACTTTTGGATGATTTCCGCGACGAACGCCTTGATTCTTGCCTTCAACCCCATGGATCTTCCTTGACTTTTGCTCGAGAGGGTTTTCAGACTTCTTGAATACTCTTGTGTTTGCCTCTTCAATTGTTTTCAACTGTGTGTTTTGAATGAGTCCAATGACCCATTTATATAACTATAAAAAAGGTAGAGTTGTGGTGAACTTGAACTTCATTTTGTATCATCTCTTTACTTTAATTTAAAGAGATAAATATATTAAATATTTGGGAACACATGATTGGCCAATTTTGATATCATCTCTTTAATATTTGTATTTTTGAAAGAGATAATATCAAAAACATTTATCTTGATTTGATTGGTCGATACACCTCATATTGACACTTGTTGGCCGTCGATTTGATAACGAAATATATATTAAAATATCAATTAAACTAACTATTTACACTTGCAATTAATTTAGTAAATTGCAAAATATAAATATAAAACTGAATATAATTGATAAATAAAATATTTTCACTTTTCGTCATTTGATTGGACTTAAAATTAATTTGTCAATTCTATATATACATATGGACTTAAAATTAATTTGTCAATTCTATATATACATATGAGTCTAAAGGTTTCATCTATACCTATTTATATCTCTGATTAAATTAGCATGACATCGTCCACATCTAAGTTATATATTCTAAGCTAAGGTTTTTGTTTTTAACCTCTTCATAATGGACAAACAATACGACCGACCAAGCTTTCTGGAGTACTAGTTTTAAGCTTTTTAAACTAATATTTTCTGGATTACAATAAGCTTAATTTAGTTATATATATATATATATATCACTTTGGGAGTGATTAATTAAATTAACATGAAAAAAATTAACAGACAATTATGCGACGAAAGGAATACCGTACAAACATCACAACTAAATCTCCATCTTTTTGTCCCCCAAACAACTCTAAATTACAACTGTTCATGTAATATTCTATACATTAGAATTTGTCTTCATCTTTTCGTCCCGAATAACAAAAATAAGATCCCCACGCGTCATTTCTTGTTTATTGGCGATATTAAGATTAGTAGTAGTTTAAAGTTTAATAATTGATCAAGTATGACAAGTTACATCAGCTATTATTATATACACAAATTAAAATTTTAAAATATATATATATATATTATGATAGTAGTTAGCTATTCGTTATAAATTGGTTGAGAACATAATTTAACAATACTGTCGTAGAATATAATATTAGTGATAAAATATCAAGTGATAATTTTAGAGTTGTTACCAAAGTATATATTAAGTAACTATAATGTTAATTTTGTCGTTATATAATTATTTCTTTTGACAAGAATTGTTCATAAAGTTTTACTAAAATAATTAATGATACATCTACCGTGACAATATAATATATTGGTAAAATTATACTTTTACTCACCAAAAGTAGAACGTTCAACTCATTTAGTCCTATGTCTTACGGTATTTTCAAAATAGTTCCAAAATTGAGAAAACTTGACACATTTAGTCTCCTACTTTTCGGGATTTTCAAAATAATCCCAAAATTGAAAAAACTCAACACATTTAGTCCTCTGCTTTACGAGATTTATGGGACTAAGTTTGTCGAGTTCTCCAAATTTTATCAGCAGTTCAAAAATTCCATAAAGCATAGGACTAAATGTGTCGAATTTTTTTCAATTTTAAAACCAATATGAAAATTACATAAAGTAAACGACTTAGACTATTAATCTCCTATCTTATGGAACTAAAAGTATAATTTCCCCTAATATATTGACATGTTAATTATCATTAAGTCGTCATTTTATATGTATCATTAATTATTTTTAACGACAATTTTATTAAAAACCCATTCGGGCTTTAGTTTTCTATTTGGACAAGTCCTTACACTACACTGATGCATTTTCTGACATCATCTTTATAAAAATAAATAAATAAAAAGGTGACATATCCTTGTCATTTAAATTTCTTACATTTTGGTTCAAATCATGCTGACAACTCTAATTTTACCAAAAACTAAAAAGGAATTATATGACTAATTTAATTGGGTGCACTCTTACCATCATTTTAGACAATTTTGGCCATTTATATCTTCAAACACGAATTTTTTAAACGTTACAAGACAAATAAATTCATACAAAATTAAAATTGTCACCCCTATACTTATAGGGTTACAATTGTAACTTCTCCTTTATTTTTCACTTTGGGCAAGTCCTTATCAACAGTACGTCCATATGTTTTCAGAAATCATGTTTGTGTATTTACTAATAAAAAAAAAAAGAAAGAAAAAAGAAGAAAAGTAACGTATAAATTTCTCAAAATTATGCTTTTGCCTTCGAATCAAACTCACAAGTCACAACTCTAATTCTAAACCATCATATTTATGCCTCGTCAGCAGAAACAACGATTTATTGCACAATCGTGATTAATTAATTAATATTTATTCACAATTTTTTTTCACTCACTACAAGAAAATAGTTAAAACAACGAAAAAAATTGTTGATGAAATCAGTGTCGAGCTAATTAGAAAGTAAAATTTTCGTTGCTAATCTACATTACTTAATATATAATTTTAACAATTCGTTGCTAAATTTGTTAGTAAGTAAATATTCGTTGCTGAATACATTAGTAAGTATATTTCTTGTATTAAATAGTATATTAGCAACGAGAATTTTACTTACTAGTTAGCTCGAAACTGATTCTTTTTCGTTGCTATTGAGCGTTTTTCTTGTAGTGACTTTTGACTATGACAAATAATCATATTTTTTCTTGCCGTAACATATCATTGTCATATATATAAATTTCTGGGGCTAAATGTTTTTTTAGTACCATAAGATTAATGTCATTATTTTTTTTGGTACCACAACTTAGTAGGTGACAGTTTCAATCTCATAAATTACGATTTTAGGTAAGGAAAAATCTCATTTTTGGTCCTTTTTTTTAGGCCTTGTTCATTTTTAGTCCTGATCATTACGTAAATCTCACTTTTGGTCCTCCATCTTGCATTTTGTCTCATATTTGGTCCTCCGTTAACTTTTTTAACGGAATGGCCATGTGAATATCACGTGGCCGTTAAGTCTCTGTAGTGGAGGGATAAATTGGCTGAGTTAGAGGCATAAATGAAAGAAATCACAAAAAAAAAGGGCAAAATCAAAGAATTAGGGCTCAACACCATTCCACATCATCCTTCCACAACCACGCGATTTGATCGTCCAAGTCTAAAATAATGGCATCAACAAGCGATACAAGTTCAACAAAATCACCTATGATGTGCTATTGTGGTAAGACCGCGTATTTAAGAACCTTGTATTGCTATATAAACAATATATACAACAACACCATAAAACATCCTCCATTTTCAAGAGATAAACATTAATTTCGGGAAAAAAAAATGAAGAAGAAAACTTGCGATAATCTAAGGGGGGAAAAATAATTGAAGTTGGGGTCGCGTAAGCTCATTGTTGTCGATTCCTTGCTTCTTCTCCGCTTCTACGATCTAGAGGTGAGATTTTAAAAAAAGAAAAAAAAAAAAAAGGTTGAGAAGGGGATTCTGCGAGAAGGTGGGTGGAGGAAGAAGTTTGGGGATGAAATTAGGGTTCTATTTTTTTCCAAAATACGCGAATTTAGTAGCCAAAGTCAGCCACTACAGAGATTTAAAGGCCACGTGAATTTCGTTAAAAAAGTTAACGGAGGACCAAAAATGAGACAAAATGCAAGATAAAGGACCAAAAGTGAGATTTACGTAATGATCAGGACTAAAAATGAAAAAGATCTAAAATAACGGACCAAAAATGAGATTTTTCCTTAAGTATTTTTAGCCACAAGTTAACGGTTGTGGTCATGATTTTATGTATTTTTAATTAGTCCCATAAAACATAATTCTAGGTACTTTAAATCCCATGATTTGAAGTATTTTTAATTCCAAGTTACCGGATGTTAACATGCAAAGCACGTAACATTGTGGAACTAAAAAAGCTTAAATTTATATTTTATGGGACTAAAATTGTGAAATACATAAGTTGTAGTATAAAAAATAATAATAATAATAATAACCTAATATTATAGAACTAAAAAAAGCATTTTACCCTAAATTTATGAGAATTTTGCTTCAATTTATACTCACACCTCTAATTTTATCAAAAACTGAAAAGGACAAACAACTCTAATTCTAAACCATTTTCTTAAATTTAGAAGGTTTTTTTTTTTTAAAATATAAAAATCTTTTCAAATTAAATACTCGCATTGGTTATGCAATCATTGATTCTGTAGTGCTCCACGCACGCAAGGAATAAGGAGAAGTGGTTTTCGTTTTTTCTTTTTTAATTATTTTTGTATATTAATTTTTACTAAGAAAAAAATAACTTAATAGCAATGAAAAGAAATTAATGTCAAGTTAATTAATAATTGAAATTCTCGTTACTAATTTATATTATTTAATACAAGAAACTTACTTGCAAATACATTTAGTAATTTGAAAATTTACTTGCTAACAAATTTAGCAATATATTAATTAAAATATATATTAAATAGTGTAGATTAATAAAGAAATTTTATTTGTCAATTAACTCGATAAGGGTTGTACCCCATATATATGGAAAAGATACAAATAACCCTGAAAAGAGGTCAAAATTACATATGGGTCTTGTGACCCGCGTACAAGATAGTCGGTCGCTACCCGCGACCCGATCCGACCCGGATCCGCGACCTAACCCGAGTCCGCGACCCGACATCCCGTTCAAGAAGACCCGAAATAGATCTGGACCCTTGCTCTTCCTGACAGCTAAAGCCTTGAGATGAAGCCACATGAATGTGGCGAGTACATACGTTTGGCCCTATAAATACACCTATCCCACTGCATTTACAGAAGACTTATTAATTGCATTCGATCTACTACTCTACTTAGATCGCACTTTTGTCATCTCGGACTTGAGCTGACTTAAACATCGAAAGGTATTCGCCGGGAACGATCCCGGCCAAACTCAGGTTTGATCTCTTCTCGAGTACCACCACTTTCTGAGTGACAGGTCGAAATCACAAGCACAAACGTCATTAAGGATCATAACTTAACGCTAAGTTTAATATTTTCTTGCAGTGTTTCTCCTGTTGAAATAAAGTCTGGACTTGAATCCAGAAGAAAAGATTCAGGTTGATCAAGGAAAATAACAAAACAGTAATGTGGTGTGGCCTGGATTTGCATTCCTGCTCTTTGCCTTTTGTTTTTGATATGTCTGCTTTTGAAGAAAACGACGACATTTTGGAGAGGGAAATCATTTTCTATACATGATATTTCTGACAAGTAAAATTCACTTTCGTCGACATCAGACATAAATTGCTAGGTGGTCCCAATACTTGACTCTTTTTCAATTTTTTTTTTCCAGTGATTCTTTAATTTCGTGGACGAGGTTTTATTCCAATAATAAAATTAAGGTCTTACAATCATAGTTTGTGAATTCAAGTTATATAAATATGAGTACATATATGTCTTATTTTCATAATATTTTTAGGGTAAATTACATTAACATTTTCAAAAGTAGATCCAATTACACAAACACTCGTTCTCCTTTGTAAAATTATAATTACATCCCTTGAGGGGTTTTAGTGTAATACTTTTTAGAGGTATTAGTATAAGATTTACTTTTGAATAGGGGGTGTAGCTGTAATACGATTATAGCCACAGGGGGTGTAGCCGTAATTTTTCAAAAAATAGAGGATGTTTGTGTGTATTTTGGTCTAATCTCAAGTGGTGTCACTGTAATTTACCCTATTTTTTATTTATTTGTTTCTTTTGAGTGTATTATTTGAACTCAAAAATAGTAATATAATAAATCAATCTTTGATATCTAAATAATATAATGAGTCATATTTCGATTTTAATTTTATTCAACTATAAAAAGAATATTTTATGTCTACAAATCACCACGATTTAAAAATTATATCAATACTATCTACCATGATCAGATAAAACTCTTACGAAGATTTAAATTTTGACATTGATCCATCAATATTCGATGTGGTTCTACCTACTTTTTAGCTTTTCTAATATTTTGGTTTGCTTGTAGAAATAAGAACTAATTCATAATCGTAGTTAATCAATATTTTTTTTCTATATTTTTAATTTTTTATCATAATAATTAATTATAACAAAAACTAATATTTCATCTGGCGTTCGAAGTCGGCAATTGTACGAGAACTAATTGCCTTTCAACTATGCTACGGCATTAACAGAAAATCTGCAGGTTCAGTGCCCCTGTCCAGTTACGGGGAATGTTGTCCCTCACCTTTGCAGCACGAACATATTTGAATGAGTATTATATTTTTGATTGAATTACAATTATATCTCATGAAATTTAACATAATTATAAATATTTTTTATGATTTTAAAAATTATAAATGCCCATTATGAGGTTTGTAATTTTAACCAAGGACTTGAAATGATTTATTTTGCTCTTTATTTTTTTTATAACAGTAGAAAAATCAATCGAATAAAATTACATTATTGCTCATCTGTCTAAAAAAAGTAAGAAACCTCTCCTTACGCATATTTTTGTCCAAAAAAATTTATAAAATTTTAAAGAATAATTCAATTTGCATAAGGGTATTTTGGTCAGTTCACCCATTAAAATGGATGAAAATGGGTTATTTGTTAGGCGGTTACAAACATCAGGGGGTATTTGTGATGTTTGAACAACGAGGGGGTATCCATAGTTATGTCGGCTTAAATATATTTTTGATCCTGTAATTTTGTTACTTTGTCGTTTTTATCTTTTATCTTTCTAAAATTGTAAAAGAGTCCTGTAACTTTTTGACATTTCATAGTTTGGTCCTTTCGTTGCCGAATTTCGCAAAAGTCGCGAAATAATCTCGTGCGTCCTACGTGCTTTATTTAAATTGGGGCTTTTGTTCTGATTGGTTTTACTTTTGCCAACATGGATGAAAACTTAAAAAAAAAAATAATGTGGCACACAATTTATTCCGGCAACTTTTGCAAAATCTAGCGCGCAAGGACCCAAAATACGAAATGTCAGAAAGCTACACAACTCTTTCCCAACCCCTAGAATGATAAAGGATAAAAATTACAAAATTGCGAAGGGCATATGATATTTTCCGGCAACTTGTGCAAAATTCGACACCGGAAGGACCAAAATCGCGAAATATAAAAAAAATTTGCAAACCTAGAAAGACAAAAAATAAAAATGCCAAAGTGCATGCCATGATTACAGGACAATAAATATATGAAAGCCTAATTATGTCAAACCTCAAGGGAGGTCATTGTAATTTGAGGTCTCATGAACAAGTTCAAATCATGGGTTCGAGTCCCACCGAATATGTGGATGTTTGTCATTTTATCCGAGTGTTTGTAATTTGTTATTGCTTTTAGTCATATTAATGTATTAATTGAGTTGATGTATTGTCATATTATCGAAATGTTGGTATAATTATGTATGTAGTTATCACTTCAATTTTTTTTTAAAAAAAAAACATGTATTTGCCCGAAAATATTACATAATTAGCAAGAAGTCAATAGAGTTTGTCGGGCAACAGATATATAGAAAAATTTTATAATAAATTTTGGAACTGAATTTTTCTTCAGAAAGTTGACTCTAAAATTAGAACTCATATTTTAAAATTCCAAAGTACAACGTTATGCATAAACATGACATTAATGTGGTATAATTCAAAAATAACTTGAATGGTCACTAAAAGTAATATTCAACACAAGTAGTTAAAAAATAATTAACCTTAACTACAAGAAATAATACCATTATTGATGCGTACTTGGGCTATGAGGTACTAAAAATTTCGAACGACCTTTAAGAGAATTCTAAAATTTTGAAGGGTTAATTTGCAAAAAAGCGTTAACACTTTAAAGCTTCAAATGAGACGAAAGTGAACTTGAGCAAATACCTTCCTAACTAGATTCACGAGAAGCAAGAAGATGAACGTGCAGGTCCTCCAAAAGTATGTAATTCTTTTGGGATAAATGTAATTTACCTCCATGTGATATGAGAAATGAGCAAAAATTCCCCCTGTGAAAAAATAATTAGTAAATTACCTTTCCGTATTTTGAGAAATAAGGCAAATTACCCCCTATCAAAGAAAAACACATGGAGGGTAGGTAATTTGCTAATTATTTTTTCATAGGGGTTTTTCTACTCATTTCTTATATCAGAGGGGATAAATTGTATTTATGCCTAATGCTTTCCAAGAGTAGAGTTCTTTCCCAGGCAGTCCCTAGATCTATTGACATTGCGTTCTCCCTGCAAGAGTTAATACATTAGATCAACAAACAACACGAACACGTCTAGACACATCTAACAATTCTCAATTCACAATTCACATAAAGAAATGATTAAATAAGTAGTTAAAATACCAAAGGTAAGCTGCGATGGGGTGTGCATCTTCATCATTTGAATTGGTTTCTGAAACAGTTGTTTGATATCGTTGAATTAAATGACAAAAATTGAGAGACAAAAGACTCGTAAACTCCTGTTGATGTTTCTAAGAAATATCATTATCATCAAGTCTCGAGGATAGCATCCGGAGATCCGAACGCGAGAAAGAGAAAAGAAGAGAAAGCGAGCAATTAATAGAAATTCAATTCTACGGAACCATCGATTTGGTACAAAAATTTTAAAATCTGAATGAAAATTTTCATTCAGATTTTTACATCCCCACAACTTTTTATAAAGCCCTGCTTCAAGCCCTTTGATTCATTAGTCTCAACGGATCAAATCCCAAATACTTCCTCGCAGAGTGACTTACATTAGTCTTCTAAGAAATTTTAGATTATATTTGTTTTATAAATTTTTATTTTTGTCAATATTCTAATTATTCAACCTAGCATGATGCTCACCAAAGGTAATTTATTTTTATAAATTACCTTTGTTACAAGGTTTTGTACCACATCTTCATGTACATCGTCTAGTGCATTCGGATGCCCCTATCGTATGTAAAAAGCAAGTCAACTGAAAGAGCACGTTCAACCAAAATTTCAATGACCTGATAAACCCAAAAACTAGCATAATATACAGAGGCATAAACTCTATAATGATCTACATCAATCACATGTTCAATTGATCTTGTTGCCCATACAATAGCGCCACAATAAGTCATAAACAAAAACCTATAACAATCAGTAACATAGCAAATAAAAGGGCAAAATTATTTTCTTAGTGTATGTCTAATATTAATTTTAATCCGGTAATTATATCGATTTTTTCAAGGTCTAGTAATTTATAAAATTGATTAAAAAAAGTCATTCGATAGTCGCTTTTTGCTTTCTTGGCCGGAAATATTTCATGGCATGCCATCTTGAATATTTTGAGAATTTTTAAGCCTATGTGGGAAATTGAAATGAGATGGATTTTAACTTGAATTATTATATATATAATTATAATTTACAAAAATAAAATTATTATTTTAAAAAAATAACCCTTCACCCTCCCCCCACCCATCCCCACCCCTACGCCCGCCCCTCGCCTCAAACACCCGCCGCCTACCCTCCCTCCCTCTTTCCCTACTGTCTACCCTCCTCCCACCCCTTTGGTGCCCCTTCTGCCCTTTGGTGCCCCACGCAGAAGCGGCCGACGGCGCTGAGTGTGTTGTCGCCCCCCAATATGGGCGTGCCCGTCACCCAGACCATGACAGATCTGGTCGATGGCGTCGCCCAGAGGTGAGGAAGGCACGCCACCATGCGCTCCTTTGCGAGGGTGGTGGTATAGTCGTCGTCCCTGTAGGAAAAAAATATATTTTAATTAATTTAATTAAAAGCCATTAAAAGAAAATTAAGAAAACATTAATTAATAAAATATATCTAACTAAATAATTCTTCAAATTAATTAATAAAATATAATTTTTCTAATCAATTAATATTTTATTATATTTTTTTTTTCGAATTATGATAGTTTAAATAATGTCAGTCAGTATTATGGCCATGTGTCATTACATGTGTATAAGTTGTTGAAAATTAACCAAATACTTGCTACGTGAGCGTTTTGCAGCTAATTTGTAAAATGTTGCCGGAAAATTGAGTAAAAAAACCCTAATTCAAACTAAATCTCATCTATTTTGCAAGTTACTGAACTTAGAAAAAAATGGGCATAGTTACCGAACTAAAATTAATATTGGGCATACTTAACGGGCCAAAAAAATAATTATTTCCAAACAAAATAAACAGTTCCAGAACCTAGCCTCACACAATTATACACGATGAAAGAGAACCATTTCAGAGAGCTGCCATACGTATTCGGTATCTCCACCTTAAAAATATCACCATCCCCAGTGGTAAAAAGATCTAAATTTTGGGCCCATTTATATAAAAATTACATAAAGAAAAATATTTGCATGTATACCGCCAAAGCAAGCTCGCGACCGGCCATTATTTTTTTTTTAAATAAGGGTCGCTGGCCCAGCCGGCGACCGACGGTCTCCAGCTGAACCAGCGAGTCGCCGGCTCGGCCAGCGACCCTTGGTCGCTGTCTGCAGCAGCAATCCTTTTTTTTTTAATTCATTTTTTTAATTTTAATGTATAATTATATTAATCATTAATTTATATTTTAATTTACTAATTAAATATTATTTTATTATTTCAAGCTAATTATTATTATTCAATACAAAATAAAAATAATTGACTTTATGATAATTTAAAGAATTATGATTATAAAGATTTAGAATTAAAAATAATACACTAAAACATTACATAAAAATATGTATTCAAGTATTTGGTACAATATTTTGCCGTCTACGACTCTGCCTTTGGACGTTATTTTGGCTTGAAGGACCTTGGTTTCGTCGAGATTGGCAGCGAATTTGGTGTCGTGCACGAGCTTATGCCCAATCCATTTTATTAGATATTCGGGTACTTTAGCGTCGACCCGGACGAGTTGATGTACGAAGAGTATCATCATGGACCAATTGAAAATTGGGAATATCCCAATAGTCTTTCGCCATTATCGGTTGAAAAGATTCAGAATATGTCATTCGGTAAGGCATTAAAGTATAATATTGCTTAACCATTGATGCAATGTTAAGCCTATATGCAGCGCATACCTTTTGAGCATGGGAGCATGGTATTCCAAATTGATTCCATTTGCCACATGAACACTCCTGCGTTGCTATTTTTACAATGTGAGTGTTACACCCCTGTCCATAATAATGTCTTGTAACCACAGAGGCAATCTGTTCAATTTGATCGAATGTCATGACTACATGCTCGACAGATCTGGCAGACCACCGTTGGAACATTTTAGATGCATAGTCCGTCCACGGTTGATTATTGTTTATCATTGTAGTACTCCTCGCCATCCTCTCATGAAAATAATAGACTGAGCGGTTAAAAGTTATTTCAACAATTGCAGTCACAGGAAGGCGGCGTGCTCCTTTTAAAACCCCATTAATGCATTCGGACATGTTGGTGGTCAGAATACCGCATCGCCATCCACCGTCATGAGAAGCTCTCCACTTTTCCTTTTCAATTTGCTCCAGCCAGTGATGTGCTTCTGGTTTTATACTCTTAATCTCGTCCATGGTGCGATTAAATTTCCTAATTTGATATTTTGAGCCAGCTCTCCAACAAAGATCCTTCAATTTCATGTTCTTAAACTGATTGTTGAAGTTTGAACACACGTACTTCAAGAAATATCTATGCACACCGCGAGGAGGAACAAAGTCAGGAATGTCTTTTACTACGGATAAGAGGCCAGCATTGCGGTTAGATATAAGATATATTCCTGACACCCCTCTGATGATGTGTTTGCTCAGCATCTGAAGAAACCATTTCCAAGATAGATATGATTCTTCATCAACAGTAGCAAATGCAAGGGGCAATACCTGTTGATTCGCATCCATCACAGCTGCAATCAACATTTTATGCTTGTACTTCGTATATAAATGGGTTCCATCTACACTTATGACTTTGCGACAATATTGGAACCCCTCGATGCATGGTTTGAAAGCCCAAAATATATATTTGATCACATACGCATCGGCCGAGCGCTGGAATGATTTGTGCTCCCATTCAACAATTGTTCCATTATTCCATTTTTGAAGTGCCCCAAGGTAACTGGGGAGTTTTCAAACAGATGTCTCCCACGTCCCATAGACAGTCTCACGGGCCATCTTCAAACTATACCATGCCTTCGATTATGATATGTCGAAACCTAATTGGTCCTTCACAGTTTGTGTTAGAATAGGTGTCCGGAAAGCCAATTAGATTGGCCTTGATGTAATCTATTTCTGACAATGTCATTGTAATTGTAATATTCTTATATGAATAAAGTGAGTATTCATGTTTGGCAGTTCCATTTGTTGTGCTCGCTATTTATGTTTATTTCATTAACATCACAACAAAGCCCACAGGCCAAACAAACAACCCATGTAGTTGGGTTGCGCATTGGATGGCAGCTATGAAACCAACTTCTGAGGGTTAGGTCTGAAATGTTCCAAGTCGAGGACCTTGAGACAGGGCATCAAGAGTCCTATACAGACTTGCACTAAGGATTGCATTCATTGGATGAGTGCCGTGTTTCATCGGCGACAGACGTTGGACGTCTATGCAATATTAGTGGGTTAGTTGACAAGGATGTCAGCTGACTGAACTGACTCACGGGAATCGTCATATGGAAGCCTTGGAGGCTTGGTCGGTATGACTGGCATTCTCGGCTCCGATAGTACGAGATTAGTCCTCGGACTTGAGGAATCATGGCAGTCACATGCATATGATGGTTGTATCTAGCATCTGGCAAGGGATGTCTGTATCTGGGATACGTTCATCATAAGCCTTATACAGTGCAGTCGGAATATGTATTGAGGACGGTGGATTCCAAGATAGGATCCGTCACCTGTCAGTATATGACAGTCGAGTCTCCTATGCGCTCTGAGACAGTTTAAACTCTTATAAGTCTGTGGCCACAGCGATTGGTCGAGTAGGGAATGGTTTCCCACGTCGATCGATAGAGTAAACGTGCCTCGAGTTACTGAGCATAGTTGTCTTGTCCAGGATGGGAACCGACGTCCAATTCCATGCCTTAGACTTAGACCGGGAGACGGATGATGGAAGGACCGTACTCGTATGGAACTCGGGAGCCTAAATGTTCACGCCAACATTCACCTAGTCTCTAGTGCCATGGACCGTTGCTAGACGGCCACCCATGGTGACGGGCGTTTTTTCGATTAATGGTTAATCGAAAAACAATTAATTAAATTGGATTTAATTGATCTATTGTGTTGGACACAAGCCCAAGTCTAGCTGAGGGTGAACCTAATGAGTCACACACAAATCACTTTGGATTTGGCGGAATTAATTTGGAATTAATTCTAGAAGAAGCGAATAAATTTAATCGGATTAAATTTATTCAAGAGAGAAAATAAATGATTGGATCATTTATTGAGAAATCCATTTGATGGATGGTCCAAGAATTAATTAATTGGATTAGTTAATTTTTTGGACTAAGAACCTTTGAATTAATTGGATTAATTTATCGGGTTTTGGCTAGAATAGTTGATTGGATCAATTATTCTTGATTTGGACTTATGTTTATTTAATTGGATTAAATAAATAATTGGGCTTCAATTGGATTGAAATTAATTAGATTAATTAATGCCCAATGGATATATGTTTGGACTTTATTTAATTTGATTAAATACAAGTCCAAAAACATAAAGGTCCAAGTCCATTTTTTCATGCAAGTTGAAGCTAGTTAAGGAAGAGTTTCAACTCTTCCATATATGTACATGATGTGCACGAATTTTTGCCCTTTTGTGGGTGGTTTTTCTTTGCTATCATGTGTAGTGGATATGCTAGAAGTGTGTGTATGTGGAAGTTGCCTTGGAGGTTACTTGTGTAGGTGGTTTTTTTGAACACTACATTCCATATACACAAAACTACTTTGCTAGACATTTTTTGATATCACTTGCTTCATTTTGCTGGAGATTTTAGGCCAAAATACTCTCTGAAAATTCTCTCTTTTAGTGTTCATACTTCTTAGAGAAGATTGAACAAAAACATTCCAAGGTACACTAATCGATAGTGCTTTCTTTGGAATTGTTTCTTCTTCTTTGTTTCTATTTTCTATCTAGCAATAGAGTAGAAATAAATCCATGGTGTGGTGTGGATCGCATTAGAGGAGTTCTACGTTGAGCTCTCAAGTGGACGAACGAAGAAGGAAAAGAAAGGAACAACGCACGAACACGTTCTACATAAACGGATAAAGGTTGGTTTCCTTTTACATTTTGTGCAATTTTGTTTTTCTCCTTTTAAGCCACATGTCCTGCATGTTTTATTTTGTTGTTTGTGCTTTGACAAAACACCGAACGCCCGGGAACTTCAAAGGGAACACCCCTTTGAATCCAATTTAAATTATGTCTTAAATTAACGTTTTTTTACGCTTCCGTTGCGTTCCCGGGCCGTACCCGATTCTTTCAGTTTGGATGACATTCTTTATTCCATATGCAGGGTCACATTTAACTTGTCCCAATAACAAGGACGCAACAAAACCTCTATCTAAATTGCAATACTCGAGAGACAGTTTCAGATATAACGTAGGTGTGGTCACCTAATATTTCGTGATCACCCAACGTCCAAACTTAGCTTTATCTAGGTACCACCTACATAACATTTCTGCAAAAGAAAAAAAAATTCTATTATCAAAAAATTCGATTAATGAATGTGCATAAGTAAATAGTCAACCAAGCTATTTAAAAGTACCTGGGGTGCTATGTTTGCATACGACTTTTCATTTTTTGGGGGTGCTCTCTACAACAAAATACTCGTGACGTGCATGTCGTATTGAGTAATCTTTCACAGCACCTTTCAAATGTTCTTTATTTTTGAACACCATGTCCACATCGAGCTTGCCTTTATTTGTATCATAATATTTTGCGAACTTCAAAGATGGGACATCGATGGAGTCCGTGGGTATTTTCGGAAAAGTTTGTTCAGAAAAAGGTATAGAACGATAAAACATATGAGCATTTTCTGCTGTTGGTATAGAAGAAGGTTGAAATGGTGTTTGGTGTGTCGATGGCGTACCTTGTGTAATAGGGGCTAATGTCTCGGCAATCACATTTACGTCGATTTCTTCCTCGGGATCCCGGGGGGGGGGGGGGGGATATTGGAAATTCTGCTTCGTCGGGCTCAGAACCTTCATCTGAGTATTGTGCAAAACTGTCACCTTCCGGATCATTTGCAACTTCATCGTCGTCAAAAATCCTATCCGACTCGTGATAGTTTTGTGAGGTCGTGGCCCCCGTGCAGTGAATCCCAACATTTTGAAGGCCTTCTGTGACTTTGACAACCTCTGGTGTGTCATTATAAAATAAAGTGGAAGCACCTACGAATATATCATCATGGGCTGGTTGAAACCCCGGGTTCGACAACAGAGACATGTATTCGCCGCATTGCTGGTCCATCATTTGTGAACCAGTCGCAGCCTCAACTGGTGATGTTTCGACATATGCTTCCATTTGAGTGGTATCCACATCATGGTTTAGGAATTTTTCTAGGTAGTCGTCATCAAGGGGTACTAGAGTTTCTTTTATACGGCCCATGTATTGGCCCACGTGCTTAATGGATACCTTCAGTAAATATTCTCGAGACAAAGAGTCCACATCGTTGTGTAATTGCAGTCATACATGAAATGGGTTTTTACGCCGTGTAAAAATGTGGCAGAATTCAATTAGATAGTCATCTGATCACCGCACTTGTGGAGAGATGGCGCCCTGAAACCCACACGTTTCACTTCCGCACGGGAGAGGCCACCATCACTCTACAAGGTATCGCGATCATTTGGGCCCTTCCTATACGGAGAGCCTGTAATCGGAGTGGATCTCGAGAGAACTTCTGATGAATGGGGGGAGTACTGTACTACATATCTAGGTTTCCAGCCCCTGCAAATTCCATTCGAGGTAGCCGTATAAGCGTAAGTGCTATTATTAACCATATATCTAATATAGAAATCACAGATGACACTCTAATTACTGTTGTACAATAATATGCACGTGCGTTTGCATTACTGCTGTTGGGGGGGTGCTGGGTCCTGACTCGTCCGGGCAACCGAATTCCTCTGTTATATCTCCAAAAAATGGAGGCGACGCACACAACTCGGTCATATAGTTAGGGGCAGTGGCGTACTTGCATTTTTATATTGAGAACTATGCGGTGCAAGTTTAAAAGGAAAAGAGGTTATTGCAGGCGCACTACAATTGCTACAAGTAAGATTGAGTTATTATATTTATGTCTCTACATTTGAACAACATTCTCAAATCTTATTATTAATAACTTATTTACTATTAACAGATTTGGGGATGGTCTTGTATTAGTCCATTGAGACCCATTGTAACAAAATGTTATGTTAAGATGGAGCACTATGTTATTGATGAAAATCGTGTCCTCCCATTGCCACCATATGGTTCCTGTTGGAATGGCAAACTCAGATTTACATCAACAGTGCACCGCACCATCGAGCTATCAGAGAAGTATTGGATTGCATGTCGCAAGATCAGGTATTTGAAAAAAATTTACACTTTTATACTATAATTAATTAAACTAGAATATACAACATTTTCTTTATTCCAGTTCTGCTGGCAGCCGTATGATATAAGTTTGCGATGCATTGGAGAGGTGCCACAAGAATGCAACCCACAATTGTGGACATCATCATGTCCTCTGATCTTCTATGCAATTGTGGAGATGCATCGTCCCGAACGAGTTCTTCGCCAATTTGGGATGACGCAAAATATTCCAGAAGTGCAAAATGACCGCGACATGCAACTACATCGTATCTCTCGTTCATCACGTGTGGGAATAGATTGGTATCAGCGACACATCGAATATATCGTTCGATGATAGAGACAAAATGAGACCATTGTGCTTCGACCCCCCATATCTAATGAAATAACTGTAGAAGATGAATATGAGGAGTGATATGATGAAATTACACGTTGTTTCATATCAGCATCTGTTCAAATGCGTGTTGGAAGGGGGTACCAACCTGGACATGTAACATCGTGGCAAATGGTGGCACGTTATCTCGTCATCATACTTATTTCTAATCATATTTTTTGTTTTTCACACTTTTAAAATTACACACTTATAATATATTTGGTTCACTTTAGCTTGACCAAATGGAAACCCTTCGAATAAGTTGTGAAACTACACCCGATCAACTAGAGGCATATCGTCAAACAATGACAACACATTTGGACATATATCGAAATATTGTTCAAATTGCAACAAATCAACGAGTGGGACAAGGTATGGCCTCTCAAAATCCATTTCCACAAGATGATGTTCTGTCCACATCCAACAGACAAACGCGAAGTTGTAGCAGGAGATCAGCTCGCACAGTAGAAAGAGATACGCTTGAGGTTGACATAGCTGGGCCATCTACTGTGCATCAATCTTAATTTTTTACTGAAGACTGCTACGTGCTTGAACCGCCTCAACAAGATGATTGGTTTCAGTTGACTCTTTATATGCCAGTACATACAGAAGGTCATTACACAAGTATTGAACCAGACCTTGTCTTGGCATGAATTAAACATATGCACCAGTACGTAATGTTTCACCTATCCAATTTCCCTCATGGAGTACATATCGCGATCCAATGGAGTCGAGTTCTACAACATCATCTAGTCGGTTATAAATTCATGCCCATATTGATGATCAAGAATAAAATGAACTATCAAGTCCGGAAATACGACGACCTAGGCGAAAACGTAAAAAACGTAATTGTGGGACAGGCAGACATTATTAAATTTTTTAATTATATTTTTCATGTAAATTTTGAAGTTTATTAGTTATTGCAAAAGAATTTTA
The DNA here is from genome assembly GCA_034509735.1 of Sesamum alatum. Classification (NCBI taxonomy): domain Eukaryota; kingdom Viridiplantae; phylum Streptophyta; class Magnoliopsida; order Lamiales; family Pedaliaceae; genus Sesamum; species Sesamum alatum. Next base: position 18,916,215 of record JACGWO010000010.1, on the reverse strand, counting down.
AAATTATAATTATATGATTGTATTGCAATAAATTAATCATAATTAGCTTGAAATAATAAAATAAGATATAATTAGTAAATTAAATATAAATTAACGATTTACAATGAATAAAATTTAAAAAAAATGAATTAAAAAAATTAAAAAAGAAAGGGTTGCTGCCCAAGGCAGCAACCGTGGGGTTGCTGCCCAAGGCAGCACCCGTGGGTCGCTGGCTCAGCTCACGACCACACTGGCCATATTTTTGCAACGTGTACCGCCAAAGCGGTACACGTGCAAATAAATTTTTTTATGTAATTTTTATATGAATGGGCCCTAAATTTTGTAGCCATATAAGAGCAATAAATACATAAAGAGATAATGCAAGCAACAACGTGAGCATGTCTAGGTAGATGTTTCTACTCAAAATTCACTCGCCGATAAGTAGACTATGAAATGTGAAATTGGGAAAGCAAAACCTGAAAGAGAAACAAAGAAGGATCATTCATGCTAAGGTCAATTCATTCATCCATTCTCAACTTTCTATCATGAAGCCACATAGCACGTGTAGTAATATAGCTCATATTCTACCAACACATTAAAAAGTATCAATAGACAAACAAGGATTGCGTTACATACATGAAAGGGAAAATTGCAATATTCGTCCAGTTGCTTAGGAGTGGTGGCACTTTCAGTACAGGGCCTTTTCAGAATAGTATTTTAGGACATTATGTTTGAAATTTTGGCAATTAAAGGACAAAAACCCCTAATTTCGCCGGAATTAGGCATGAGGTTAGCACGTGAGGCAATTAATTTGGGGGTGAACCTACGTGTCCTACGTCGCGCTGAAGTGGAAAAACAATTAAAGGGAATTGTTGACGTGGAGGGCTGACGTACTTAAAATGTCCACATCACCAATGCCATGTAAATAGGTGGGAAACCATTTTAGGGAGAAAAATATTTCACCTAAAATCCCCTAATTTATATGTTGAAGAACCCTAGCTCTTCTGCTAAAATTTTTTCCAAACAAGAAACACTCAATCGAAGGTAAAATTGAGCCACCAATTGAATATGAGCAATGTGGGCGGTCGCGTAGACTGCTATTGTGGGAGGAGAGTCGTTATTCGAACTTCATGGACTGAAGTGAATCCTGGAAGAAGATTCAATGAATGTAGAGATTACAATGTAAGTTTAAGTTTCCCTTTTTCTTTTTCTTGGTTATCTTCCACTCAACTTCTACAGCATTTTCATGAAGGCAAATTTACTTAATTTTTGATTGGTTGTGGTTGTAGAGGGGAGGCTGTGTTTTTTCTGATTGGGAGGACCCCCCCAATGTGAGTAGGGCACGTGCAATTATCCCTGGTTTACTACGGAAGAAGAATGAAATGGAGGCTGAAATACTGAAACTCAAATGCAGCAAAAAAAAATTGTGGAAAGTGATAGTTCTCTTTTGTGTTCTATGGTTGATTTGCATTTGGCTAAGTATTGGATGTTGTTTCAAGAAGCAGGAAAAATGCAACATGCTCTGGAAAATGAAGGCGAATCCTGGAGAATTGTAAACCTGCTTTGGTGTTTTGAAATTTGTACTAGATCATTTCAGGTTGTAATGTAATCATGTACTGTTTTTAGAAGTAGTTGGAATGTACTTGTATTTGATGGGTATGGATTAGATTGCAGTATGTACTTCTGATATTGATTAATGGATTGTGTCTATTTATAAAGTATTGTGTCGTATATAACTATGCAACTATATGGAAATCTGACACACATTTGAGAGACAAAAAAGCCAAAGGGAATAACATTAACATTACGCAATAAGTGGTCTTAGACAGTAATCTGTTTTGCAACCAAAAAGATGCCACTAACAAAATATTATGGCATAAGACTGGACTGCTTTCTTGAACCTATTCTTTGAACTAAATATCATCCCCAATTATAGTCCAGCGTCATACATCTCCACTGGATCGAAGACAGGAAAATTAGATCCATTATCTTCAGTATCTGAAACCCTATGCTCATCCATATCATTTTCACTAACCACCACAGCTTCACTTGATTCAAAAACTATTTCATCTCCACTACCATTCTCATCAATAACTTCATCCACAAAATGTTCGTATAGTTCATCATCATATTCATCTTGATCACTGACTGAACCCACCCCATATTCATTTTCTGAAAAATCTGCATCATCACTATCATCCTCATCAGATTGAACCCCTGTCCCTGTCTCTTGCCTCTATGTATCATCTACCAATTCCCCTACACTCCCTCATCAAATTCAGTGTTTATAGCCTGGTCATCCAAATCCGCTACGAAGCCTGCCCCAAGCAATATATTTTCTACCTCATCTACAGGTACATTGCCCAGAAATTGAAAGTCATCCTCCTTATCCCCTGTAGCCTTGCCCTTTCCCCTTGCTTTTTCTTTACCCTTTATTCTTTTTTGTTTAAACATCCTTCTCAATCACATCAGGTTCCACAACAACCTCTTAAGGTTGTGGAGGATTATACTCAATGTACATAGAAAATTTCTTAGTTTCCAAGTGAACTAAGGCCTATTCTAGTATATCCTCATCACTGAACAACAACTTGAAACCCCCATTTTTAATTATGTGATACCTTATTCCTTCCCCAGATAGTCCACATTTTTCAGCTAAGAGGTCCATATAGTTCTTGTTCATATGTAGTGCATTAATGTAGTCAAATTTCAATACTTTTCCACCAATGAAAGTTGCTACAGGCAAATTCCTAAACTCACCCCTTAAGTACACTGCTACTATAATACTCTATGATTCAGGGTCTGTAAATATGACAAACAAAGAAAACGAAAACATAACTAAGCAACACAATAAACAGAGAAACAACACATCATACAAACACACTATGCTATAATATTGTACCCCATACAGAGGGTTCATAATAAAAATGCCACAAACATTAAAGAAAGAGAGAATCTTGACAGAGAAGGGGGGAACCATGGATGCTTTTTCAAAAATGAGTTGTCTCCTTTCAAAATACGCCCATCAAGGCACAACCCAAGCACAAGAAACATTCTTGTGCCCAAAATACAAAATATAAGACAAAAAAGAGGAAAGAGGACTTACGGTAGGCTGGTGGAGGCATTTTCAGGTGCCTTTTTGCGCGTATCATCACCATCTTCACCTCTCACTTGCTTACTCCTTACTGGGTAGCACGATTTCTGGGCAACACTTTGTTAATTGCGATCTAGGGATTTCACCTTCAAAAGCAAGAAGTGTAAGTTCAGTTTCAACATTTTTTCTTTTACTTGAATGAAGAAGACAACACGTGCTACTTCTTTTCCCTCTATTCGCAAGTGTCCAAGGCAGAGGTGATGTGGACATTTTAACCACGTGAACCCTCCACGTCAACAATTCCCTTTGATTTTTTTTCCACTTCAGCGCGTTGCCGGACACGTAGGTTAATCCTCAAATTAATTGCCTCACGTGCTGACCTCGTTCCTAATTGAGGCGAAATTAGTGTTTTGTCTTTTAATTGCCAAAATTTCAAACATAATGTCCTAAAATACTATTCTGAAAAAGGCCCTGGATTGAAAGTGCCATCGCCCCTAAGAAACTGGATGAAAATTGCAATTTTCTCTATAAGAAAATCTCTAAAGAATATTTCTAAAATACCAGCGATAGGTGAACACTATGGTCAAGCTTCAAATGAAGAGAAAGTAAACTTGAGCAAGTACCTTCCTAACTAGATTCACAAGAAGCAAGAAGATGAATGTGTAGCTCCCTTATCACCATCCCTTAGAACATAATTATGAAAGAAGACCGTATAAGCTATGGGCAAACGAAAATAACACACAAAGAATAAAGCAATTGAAAGATATATGAATTAATTACACAATTTTCACCTTTTTGCCGACACATTTAGTAACACCCCACCATGGCCGTCAATCAAATCTTCAGCTTCCTTTCGTTCTAAACTGGAAAAGTAAAACAGGGCAATGACAAGTTCAAACTGAATTAGGTATAACGAGAACTTCAAAGCATCACAGAAGAATGAAGAATTAGAGCAAACTACCACGCAAATAGAATATGAAATTTCTTTTTATAGAAAATACCTTTTCGTGTTGCCCAACTAAGGTGAATGCAACAACATGGTTAAAAAGAATGGATAGATGAGATACCAAAACTAAGTTATCGGCATTAAATAGTCTAAAAAACATCTTCAAATATTTGTGATAGAAGGATGCAATCCTCAAGCTTTCAATTGAGTGACACAGAAATTAACAAGTACCTTTCCCATTAGATTCACACGAAGCGAAAGGATGAGTGCAAGTCCTCCTAGAGCCCCATAGTAAAGCTCTATAATTGGAATAGTAAATAACAAAATTCTGCATGCCTACAAAAAAAAAAAAAAATCTTATGAAGTAAGGTAAAAAAAGGAAATCCAGATAAAAAATTAAAAAGAGTCAAACCACCACAGGACTAAGTGGAATTTCTATCTTGAGAGGATAACATCGGAGATCCAAAGGCCAAATAGAGATAGGAAGAGAGATCGAGCAATGAATAGAAGTTTAATTTGATGAAACCATTAAGTCGGTAAAAAAATATCAAAACCCCAATGAAAATTTTCATTAAGGATTATGCATCTCCACATCTTTATAAATTGCCGATTCAAACCCTTTCTTTCATTAGTGTATCAAATGGACCAAATAACCGAATGCTTCCTCTCAAAGTAACTTACATTAATTGTGTAAGAAATTTTAGATCATGGTGTTTTTATAATTTTTTATTTTCTTTACAAGATCTAAATAATTATCTAGTATGGTTTATTTGATATATTATCCTTGAATCATACCAAATAAACCATCCTTAGTAAGATAACTAGTACTAGAGAATTAACAAACAAAGAAAAACATATTAACAATAAGTAAAATGAGAATGTCCTCAACACCGTACAAAAAATGTAGGAAACAAAAAAGTTACCAAAGCTTCGTCGACCGATATCTCCATCAGCTAGAACATAATTATGCAATAAAATCGTATATGCTATGCGCAGACAGAAATAAAGCACAAAGAATAAAGCAATTGTAAGATAAATGAATTAAAATAATTTCCACCTTTTTGCCAACACATTCAATAACACGCTCACCATGGCATTCAATCAAATTTTCGGCTTCTTTCGATCTAAATTAGTAAATAAAACAAGACAATGACAACTTCAAACTTCATCATAAATAGTCAACGCCTCTGGAAAGTATGGAGAATCAAACAACTCTGCCATACAAATAGAATATGACAAAAAAAATATATAGAAAGTACCATTTTGTCGACAAATTCAGTAACACGCCCACCAAAGCTTTCAATCAAATGTTCAACTTCCTCTCGTTCTAAACTGGAAAATTAAGCAAGGCAATGATAACTTCAAACATAATTAGGTTTAGTCAAACCATCACAGGAGTATGGAGAATCAAACCACACTACCATATAGATAGAATACGACAAAAAATTATAGCAAGTGCCCGTGTTGCCCAACTAATGGTGAATCCAACAACATGGTTAAAAAGCATGAATAGACAAAATACCAAAATTAATTTATGGACATTAAATAGACTAAAAAGACAATTCCAAATACTCATGATAGATGGAAACAATAGTCCAACATTCGATTGAGTGCACGAAAATGAGAAACTACATCTCCCATTAGATTCACATGAAGCTAGAGGATGAGTGCAGGTCCTCGAAAAGCCCAATAATAGAGATCTATGCAAGCGAGCCCCAAGATGTATTGGAATTGTTTTCTCCCAGCAAGAGATAACACAGCTACGAATTGAAATAAATGTAACCTTAATTAGCATAGTATATAACAAAATTCTTCAAGTCTATGCAGAAATAAAAAAAAATTCTTATCGATAAATGTAATAAAAGGAAATCACAGATAAAAAATTAAAAACAGTCAACGCACCATGGGACTAAGTTGAATTTCTAACTTGAGAGGATAGGATTCAGAGAGCCAAAGACCAATGAGAGACAAGAAATTTAATTCGATGAAACCATTAAGTCGGTGCAAAAATATAAAAACCCAATGAAAATTTTCATGCATCATTTTGCATCTCTAGATCGTTCTATAAATCGCTGCTTCAAACCCTTTCTTTCCTTACTCTATCAAATGAACCAAATACCCGAAAATTCTCAAAGTAACTTACATTAATTGTGTAAGAAATTTTAGATCATGGTATTTTTATAAATTTTTATATTTTTTACAAGATTTAAATAATTAACCTAGTATGGTTTATTTGATATATTATGCATGAATCATACCAAATGAGCCATCCTTAGTAAGATAACTAGTACTAGAGAAACAACAAACAAAGAAAAACATTATTAACAATGAGTAAATAAAATGAGAATGTTCTCAACACCATACAAACAAATTTAGGAAAAGAAAATTATCGAAGCTCCTAAGCCTTGGAGGAGTTCTCTCGGCCAATATCTCCACAGGTAGAACATAATTATGCAAGAAAATCGTATAAGCTATGCGAAACGAAAATAACACACAAAGAATAAAGTAATTGTAAGATATACGAATTAACATAATTTCCACTTTTTTGTCGACACATTCAGTAATACGCTCGCCATGGCTTTCAATCAAATCTTCAGCTCCTTTTGATCTAAATTAGAAAATAAAACAAGACAATGACAACTTCAAACTTAATCATAAATATTCAATGCATTAGAGAAGTATGGAGAAGCAAACCACACTACCATACCAATAAAGTATGACAAAAAATATATAGCGAGCACCCTTTTGCCGATAGATTTAGTAACACGCCCACCATGACTTTCAATCAAATCTTCAGCTTCCTCTTGTTCTAAATTGGGAAAATAGAACAAGGCAATGACAACCTCAAACTGAACCAGGTATAGTGAAAGCATCACTGGAGAATGGAGAATCAAATCACACTACCATGCAAATATAATATGACAAAAAATTATAGCAAGTACCACTACAAAAAAATGCGGGATTTGTAACGACTTCGGTGGAATGGCCATGAAATCGTTCTAATATCTACGGTCATTGTAACAATTTTGGAACGAAAACGGTTTACTGATGTCACAGTTTCGGCAGAAAGGATATAATAATTTTGGAGCGGCATATTTGTTGAAAAGGCCGTTACAAAAATGTGGTATGCGTATACCTGCTACAAAATTCCGGCTGTTACAGGTTGTAACGGAATTTAGCATTACTTGTTCACCTTGTAACGACTTGTCATCATGTGAAAAAGCACCGATCCAAAATCTGTAAAAGGAGCCGTACCAAATGTTTTGGATTCTACGGTTATTACAGAAACCATTACAAAAGCATGAGTTGTTGCAAACTTGCTATGATTTGTATAATGGCCATGTACTAATTGTAACGGACATGGAAAAGGCTGTATGTCGTTCCGAATTCATACATAAAACGTTCAAAAATATAATTATACCAAACCGTTCCAATTTCAATGTGTTTGTCTGAAAGTTACTATTGTTATAAAAGTCGTTCCAATAATGGATGTCTAACGGCTATTTTTACACGGTCATATTTCAACGGCTAGTTTTTTGCCACAAAGGCCGTTCCAAAAGCTGGTCCATGTTCTCCTATATATATATATATGTTGCATGTTGTTTTCTGTGTAAAGGTTGTTAAACTGTTTTTTTTTACATAGTGCGCATTGCGGACCAACCGTTGTGGAGCGGTTGTACCCAATCTCAGTTGGCGGCGGTGTTATTTTGGTGAATATTATGGGGGGCAATTTTTCCGAGCGAACATATGATAAACTATGGTAGTGGGTTGATCATATAATGCTTCGAGACCAGACTTTCCCCCCCATTCACTACAGTACGATGAAATTGATAAAAGACTCGGGTTTACCTGTTGGGAAGATTGATGCGTGTAAAAACAGTTCCACGTTGTACTGGAAGGACGACACTGATCTGGACTACTGCAAGTTTTGCAGAGACGCTAGGCACAAGCCGACTAGGCAGTGGACCCGCGCCGCCAGAAGTCCCTATATGCCATTCTTAGGTACCTATCGCTTACTCCCCAACTCTAGAGGTTGTATGCTTCGGTAGCAACTGCAGAGCACATGACATGGCATGCCAAACATCAGACGGAGGAGGGCTCCATGTGTCATCAGTCAGATGTATAGGCTTGGAGGCATTTCGACCAGATATATCGCGACTTTGCATAGAAGCCCCGTAATGTTAGGCTGGGGCTGTGCACAGATGGCTTTGCGCCGTACGGGCAATATGGTAAAACTTATTCATGCTGGCCCGTTATACTCACACCGTACAATCTCCTGCCGGGAATGTGCATGAAGTCTGCGTATCTGTTCTTCACGATGGTGATCCCCTGCCCGTCTAATCTGAAGCCTCTGATCAATGTCTATTTGGAGCCATTCATCGAGGATCTTTTGCAATTATGGCATGTAGGTGTACAGACGCACGACAATGCCACAACAAAGCGTTCATGATGCGTGCGGCGTTAATATGGATCGTGAATGACCTACCCATTTACAGGATAGAGTCTGGATGAAGTACCGCTGGTATTATGGGTTGTCCAGTTTGTATGGATGACACACGAGCATTTCATCTGCAATACGGTAGGACGGCGTGTTACTTTGACTGCCATATACAGTTCCTCTCCAAGGACCATTCGTACAACAAGAATAAGAAAGCCTTCAGTAAAAATTAAGTGGAAAGGAAGGTTGCACATCCAAGGCTGACTGGAGAACAGATTTGCGATTCGGTAGCAGACTTCAGTCCTACAGTTGAAGAACCAAAGACACTCCCACCAGGTTATGGTACCGACCACAAGTGGACGAACAGATTTGCAATTAGGTAGCAGACTTTAGTCCTGCAGTTGAAGAACCAAAGACACTCCTACCAGGTTATGGTACCGACCAGAAGTGGATGAAGAAAAACATCTTTTGGGATCTTCCATATTGGTCAACGCATTTGATATGACACAATCTTGATGTCATGCACATTGAGAAAAATATGTTTGAGAACATATTCAACACCGTGATGGACATAAAGGGGAAAACGAAGGACAATGTGAATGCATGGAAGGACTTGAAAATCATATGTAACCCGCTGGAGCTTAAGTTGGACGAACGGAGACTGAACGCTATGTGTAAACCGGTGTATACCCTGACGAAGGAGCAAAATAGGAGGATATGTGATTGGATTCGTCGTCTGAGGTTTCCTGATGGTTATGCATCTAACATTGCCCGTTTCATCGACATGACGGGGATAAGGATGCACGACATGAAGAGGTACGACTGTCACGTATTCAGACCAAACTTAAATGCATATAAGATTCTATCCATTTGATCAAATCTGACGGTCCGATTTAAAATCACATGGCCTGATTGATGATGCACCATGTTGGACGACTACTATTCGGATCCGGATACAATATCTCGACATCCATGAACAAAATTAGTCCAAAACTTCATCAAATGTATTCATTTGGCTGTTTGGTCATATCTAACAGTCTGATCTAAAATTTGATAGTCCGATTAAGCGATGCAATATAATAACGTATAATGATAGTTTGATCAGTCTAATACTAACAATAATGAATTTGCAAATTTATTTCATATTGTAACCATATATCAATCTCACTTTAAAATGTATTATATTTTCAATTGTGTTATTCCAGACATTATATACGCTTATTTAACATTAACGTGTTCAGTACGGGTTTTTATTAATTTTTAAAGATTCTTTTGAAAAATATTTTTTTGTTTGTAATGCCATTTGCAACGACTTTATAAACGAGCTACCAATAAAAGCTACGTACACTTATTGTGTAGCTCTATTTGGAACGGTCTTTTACATGGATATTCTTTTCTGACTCCCTTTGGAATGACTATATGAACGGTCAGCATTTAGTCATATGTCCGTACGACGTCGTATTGCATCAGAATGTCATCCTTTGTTATTATTTTAACAGCTTTAGGAACGGATTTTTAAGTCAACGGCCGTTCCAAATATTGGTATATAAACGACACTTAGGCAAAAAATTCTTCCCTCTCTCACTCTTGCTCTCTTCGTCTCTCCTTTGTCTCTCTCTCGGAAAAGCTCTCCACCACCTCCACCTCTTTCGCCGTAGCTAGCCACCACCATCACCCGTGCCACCAAACACCCCCTCGTCGTCTCCCTCTCCCTCTATATTTCTCAAAACCCCAACCCCCCCATCTTCGAAGCACCCTCTTTGCCACCAATCGCCGTCACCACTGCCACCACCACTCTCCCTCACAAAATACCACGTCGGTTATTAATTTCTTTTTTTCATATTTCTGTAAATATGTGTATTCCATTGTATGGATTTTTGTAATTTTTCTTTGCAAAATTGAAGTAAATGTGTATGGAATTTGTGTAATATGTGTACGGAATTTCTGTAAAATTTCTATAATTTTCTGTAAATTTAGTCCGTATATCTTTTTTGTAAATTTTATAATATCTTGTAATTTTTGAAATTTTTTTTTTAAAAAAAATATTGACATTTTTGGTAAAAATTCGTGATTTCTGTAAATTGTTTAATTTCTGTAAATATAGTTTGTAATTTCTGTAGTTTTATTGGGTTTTTATGTGATTTTCTATGAATTTTTTGCAAGTTATGTAAATTTCTGTAAATTTTGTAAAATTTCTGTAAATTTTGTAATTTTTGGAAAATTCTGTAAATTCTTTGTAAATTATCGAATTTTCAATAAATTTATGCGAATTTCTGCAAAGTTTGTAATTTTTTGTAAATTTATGAAAAATTTCATAATTTTCTGTAATTTTTGGGAATTTTATGTAAATGTTCTGAAATATATGAAAATTTTGCAAATTATGTAATTTTCTTCAAATTTATGGAAATTTTGCAATTTTATAAAAGTTTCTATAATTTTTTTTTTTTCTGTATTTTATTGAATTGTATTGAAATTAGTGAATATTCATCAAAATAGAAATTAGTCAAATTATTTGATTTTACTACAAGATCTAGGAAAGTTGTTGGGATTTAGTACAGATTTTGAAAAGAATAATATAATATCTAAGTTTATAGTATATTAAAAGGAACTTCAATATTATAGTTTATCATAATTTTTAATATATTTTACAGAAAACTATTATTATAATAGATTTTATAAATATTATAACGCAAATATAATGTAGTAAAAATTTTAGGAAAAATAATTTAATATATTCCAAATTTTAGGAAAATTATGGGATTTAGTACACATTTTAGTTATATACTCTAAGATAATGATATAATATAATTAATTTAATATAGTTTAATAGTTTTTAATTAATCAATATAATACAAATATAAAGTATATTCAATATAATTTTATACATTATATAATATAATTGATAGATTTTAATTTCAAGTTATAGATCCATGACGATCGGTCGTCCGCTCCCTCCGTGACGTGCTCGTGGTCGTGCTCTTGCTCGCGGTCGTGGCCAGGCACCACCAGAGCTAGAGCTACAGGCCCTGCTAACTGAGCCTCCAGTGCCACAGGCCCCGCCAGTAGATCCGGCCTTCGCTGTGGAGGTTGGCAGTTCACAGGCCACGGGGGCCGCCATTGTTAGCTTTGTATAAGCCCCGAGACGTTAAACGCAGTGGAAATTAAAAGTTTAATTACAAAAAAATTATTATAATCTTGCTATAACGATGTGGATCTCATGCATAAAAGAATGTCAATTGTACAGTTAAGAGAAAAACAACCTTTTAGTACTTCGGTTGATGTTGACGACTTGAATGTCTCAAGAACGGTTTTTTACCTTACAAACGGTGGAACGTTACGTCGATTGTCCACGGTAGGAACACAAGTGTCTTCCCTCTAAAGTTAGTCCACACCACCTATGACGGAATCTCTTTTAACTCTATGCTAGTAGGCGTTAGAGGATTATGGTAGATCAACGATTGATCAACGGAGAAGACAAGAGAACTTGTTTCTCTTTTGGACAAGGGACGAGAGCAAGAGAGCAAGAAATAAGAAGGCAAAAAGTTGTCTTGAATGGCAACCAAGGTCTCTATTTATAGACCTTCCATTGAAGAAGCCGGGTTCAAGTTGTCTTCTTCTTCTTTCAAAGAGGAAGACAAGTTTGATTCTTCTTCTTACAAAATGACAAACTTGTTTTGTCATATTAAGAAGAGAAGTTCAACTTTGCTTCTTCATCTTGCAAAGAGGAAGACAAGTTTGATTCTTCTTCTTACAATATGACAAACTTGTTTTGTCATATTAAGAAGAGAAGTTTGACTTTGCTTCTTCATCTCATGAAGACAAATCCAACTTTGCTTCTTTGTCTTTGAAGAAGACAAATCCAACTTTGCTTCTTCGTCTTTCAAGAAGATAAATCTAACTTTGCTTCTTCGTCTTTCAAGAAGACAAATCTGATTTTGCTTCTTCATTTTAAGAAGACAAATCGAACTTTGCTTCTTCAAGAAAACAATTCCAACTTTGTTTCTTCGTCTTTCAAGAATACAAATCAAACTTTGCTTCTTCGTCGTTCAAGAAGACAAATCCAATTTTGCTTCTTCATTTTTAAGAAGACAAATCGAACTTTGCTTCTTCAAGAAGACAATTCCAACTTTGCTTCTTCATGTGAAGACAAATTAAACTTTGTTTCTTTGAAGAAGACAAGTCCAACTTTGCTTCCTCATAAGAAGACAAATTGAACTTTGCTTCTTCATCTTCTCCATAATTAATCCAATTAATTATTTCCAAGAATTCCATCATGGATTTGTGTGTGACCCCTTAGGTTCACCACTCAACTAGACTTGGGCTTGTATCACATATACAATTTAATTAGCAACTTGCATTAGATTAATTAGATTTTATCATAATTAATCACCCTCAATTAACTCCTTAATTGGAGGGTACCCGTCACCATGGGTGGCCATCTAGCAATGGTCCAAGGCACTAGAGAATAGGTGAATTTATTGTGTGAACCTGTGAGCTATGTGTACCATGCAGATACGGTCCCTCCGTTACTAACCTCCCGATCAAAGTCTAGGGCATGGAATTGGTTACCAGTTCCCATTATCGACTTTGATGTCTCTGTATCATCTCTTCAAGTTACGCTTTCAATTTATCAATATAGGAAAAATCCTTTCTCCTATTTGATCAACAACCATGGCCATGGGCTTTGAGGAACGCATAATGTAGAGAACATAGGAGGTTCGTTATCATCTCATGATAAGTAGCAGATCCTATCTTGGAACTCACCAACCTCCATGCATGCTTCAACTATGTCTGAAACATGACTGTATAATGATCCAGGATGAAATCTGAGACCACATTGGACATGATCAAGTCATAGCCGTCCTATGCACAAGGTTAATGTGGAACCCCAAGTCTAAGGACTAGTTAGTGCAGTAGCGTAGCCTAGAAGTTCTAGTCATACGGATCATGCCATATAGGGCTTCCATATGACAACTCCTGCGAGTCAATTCAGTGAACCTGATAACTCTTTATCAAGCACCCACTAAAGTGCACAGACGTCGTACGTCTCTGTCTATGAAACTCGACATTCATCATATGAATGCATCACTTAGTGCAAGTCTTTAAGGAATGGTCGATGCCCTATCTCGACCGATTCATCGACTTGGAATATTTTAGATCAAACCATAGAAGTTGGTTTCATGGTCGCCATCATATGCGCGAGCGACCCCCGTAGCATAATTGATCTAAGGGCTTCAACCAAATGCTCATATAAATATAATGTTTAAAGCATATGATGAAGATGGCCAAAGAACATTCTTTAAATTAATTTATTATTGAAAAAGATCATATAGAATAGTTTACAAAGAGCCAATCAATTGGCTTGACGGTCACCTATTCTAACAATCTTCCACTTGACCTAAAGCCAATTGCCCATATTCTTTAATCCCATCTTCTCAAGATGTTGAGAATGAGCAATTTGTGATATCGGCTTTGTAAGCGGGTCTGCTATGTTCTCCGTTGATGTAACGTGATCCACTTGTACGTCATTGCTTCCTACCATCTCGCTACTTAGATGGTAGCATCTAATTATGTGATAGGCTTTGTGATGAGGTCTTGGCTCCTTTGCTTGCGTGATAGCCCCGTTGTTATCACAAAGTATAACTACAGGTTTGGCAATGCTAGGCACCACACCCATTCGTTAAAGTTTGGGCGGAAAATGTTCATTTCAACATAAATAATTACATAAATTTTCAGTTTTACCTCTCATTTAACATTCTCGTGCAATAATTTTGTACTTATAAGGAAAAAATATAATAATATTGGCCTCACTCCATACATATACGTTACACTTGTCCTCTTATAAATTAAAAAAATATACATGATAATGTTAAATGATGGGAAAAATTGAAAATTTGTGTAATTATTTTTATTGACGTGAACATTTTTCATCCAAACTCTAACGGATGGGGGTCAGGTGTAAACAGAGAATTTTCGAAGGGGGTGTAACTGTAATTTCAAACTTTTTGGGGGAAAGTGTAATTATACATTCTCAGAGGGGGTGTAAGTGTAATTAACCCTAATAAAAAATAGCAATAATTAAAAACATGCCATAAACAATAATGAAATAAAGACGTTCAAGGGGTGTACCCTTGAAACTCCTGGGCGTTTGGTGTATCTCATGAATGAAAAATAAACAAGAAATTCATGGAGCCCATAGGGTTGAAAAGGGACGAAAACAACAAAATCAAAAACCTACCCGGTTGTCGTTTTGTCTTCAAACCGCTACTCGCGTTGTTCCTCGTTTTGCTTCAAGATCCCGAGTTGAGACCCTCTAATTCGTACATGCAATCCGTCCACGTATCTTGATCCTCGTGCTTGCGAAAAATCAAGTGTATATTTTATTTGGAGAGGACGGATTGATCAAACACTATCAATTAACGAGATCAATCCTCCTTTAAGTTCATTTGTATAGCACAAAAGAACAAGAGAGTATCTTGGGAAAAGGGGAGGGAGTGGCCGAGAGGGAGAGGAGTCGGCGGTGATGGTGTGTGTGTGTGTTTTGAATTTCATCATCTCTTCCAAGGTGAAGAGTGAGGCATATATATAGAGGAGGAATCCTATTCCTCTTCTAGTTTCCACTCTTTGAAAGACTCCTCTTGGAATAGGATTTGACCTAGTCAAATCCTAGTTAATTCTAACTTTGTGGTCAAACCAATCCTATCCATTGATTTCCCTCTTCAATCTCAACCATTCATCAATTTAATGGAGTATTTAAATCTAATTAAATAATCCAAAGGGCAATAAAAAAATATAATAAATATTAATATTTATCTTAAGCCCATAAATTAAATTCCAATAAATCTAATTTATTAGATAAATTCCAATAAATGTAATTTATTAGATAAATTCCTTTCATCTAATAAAAAGAATAAATTTTTTCCAAGATAAGAAAGATCCGATTAAATCTAATTTAATCGTTCAATCTCTCTCCAAATATTTAATTCTAAATTAAATACGTTATGTGTGCGGATTGTTTGTGACTCTTTAGGTTACAGGTAAACTCAGCAATTCCTCAAGTCGAAAGATTGACCTGTACCGTTGGAACCTGAAACTCACGTCATACCTATCCGACCCTACTCAAGGTCCTCCGTATGACGGTTCCCGTGAGTCACCTCAGTCAGCCGCTCCCAAGCGAGCTGACCTACTAACACTGCATAGACGACCCTCATCACCCGTCGATGAAACACGACAGTATATGCTTAGTGCAAAGTCTCAAGTAGATTCTCGATACCTATTTCCCGAGATTGCTTGACTTGGAGATTTTCAAACTGATTCGGCGGAACTGATTTCGTGAACTTACCTCCAAACGTAGTCCCAGTCCCCGAAATGTGATCTCAGTCTGTGGGCTTTGTTTCTGTAGTGAACAGTTATAATGCAGTAAAAGTGAACACAGACAAAGTATGAGCCAGATGAATTTCACTTTCTTATTCATCAAGGTTTATTAAAACTTTGAAATTGTCCAAATATAGGTTACAATTCGCCCAACAAGATTGGCTTCATGGTCACCTATTCTAACAATCTCCCACTTGACCTTTAAAGCCAATCACCCATATGTCTAATACCTATCTTCTCAAGATGTTGTGTATGAGCACTTTGCGACATAGGCTTCATCAGCGGATCTGCTATGTTGTCTGCTGAGTTGACTCGGTCCATCCGAACATCACCTCTTTCTACCATTTCTCTCAAAAGGTGGTAGCGTCTAAGAATGTGCTTAGATCGGTGATGAGATCTCGGTTCCTTTGCTTGTGCTATGGCTCCATTGTTATCACAAAAGATAACAATGGGCTCCGCAATGCTAGGCACCATATCCAACTTTTGGATGTAGTTTCTCATCCAAACCGCTTCTTTGGCAGCTTCTAAAGCTGCTATGTATTCGGCCTCAGTGGTGGAATCAACAGTGGTTGCTTGCTTGGAACTTTTTCATGCTACCACTCCTCCATTAAGTCTGAATACATAACCTGACTGAGACTTGGCATCATCGTCATCTGCCTGGAAGCTAGCATCGCTAAAGCCTTCCAGGATCAGTTCTCTATTGCCATAAACCAAGAACATTTCCTTAGTCCTCCTCAGGTACTTAAGGATGCCCTTGACTGCATTCCAATGTGCCTCTCCTGCACAAAACTGATATCTGCTCGTTACACTAAAGACGTAAGTGATGTCAGGTCTCGTGCAGTGGATGACATATTGGATGCTTCCTACGGCAAAAGCATAGGGGACGATTTTCATCTTCTCAAGTTCCTCATCAGTCTGTGGAGACTGTTTCTTGGACAACTTGATCCCATGCCCCATAGGAAGGAATCCTCGTTTCGAGTTGTCCATGCAAAATCTTTTCAGGACTTTCTCCATATACGAGTTTTGGGTTAGTTCCAACATTCTTTTAGATTTGTCCCTGACAATCTGGATGTCAAGAATGTAGGAGGCTTCACCCAAATCCTTCATGAAAAACTGAGTTGATAACCATGCTTTTGTGTTACCCAACATTCTAACGTTATTACCTATAAGTAGAATCTCATCCACATAAAGCACTATGAACACTATAGAGCTCCCACTGACTTTCTTGTATATACAAGGGTCGCATTCGTTTTTGATGAAATCATAGCCCCGTATGACTTCATCAAAGCGAATGTTCCAGCTTTGGGATGCTTGTTTGAGGCCATAGATGGACTTCTGGAGACGGCAGACTTTCTGCTCTTCTCCGGTGGCTGTGAATCCCTCCGGCTGATCCATGTAGATCTCTTCCTCAACGAAACCATTGAGGAAAGTCGTTTTCACGTCCATCTGCCATATCTCATAGTCATACCATGCTGCTATGGCAAGCAAGATCCGAATGAACTTTGCCATGGCTACCGGTGGATAGGTATCCTCGAAGTCGACCCCGGGTCGTTGAGTGTACCCTTTTGCCACTAGCCTAGCCTTGAAGGTTGTGACTTCTGCATCAATGCCAAGTTTGCGCTTGTAGACCCATTTACAGCCAACTGGCTTAATCCCTTTGGGTGGGTCTATAAGTGTCCAGACTTGGTTCTCACTCATAGAGTCCATTTCGGTTTTCGTGGCGTCAAGCCATCTCCCGGAGTCGATGTCAGACATCGCTTCCCCGTATGTCTTAGGATTCTTATCCAATTGACTGGTCGCGTTTAGAAACCCATAACTCATGGGAGGGCGAGATTCTCTAGCTGACTCACGGAGAACGGGAACTTCAGTGGTGACTGTGGGCGTGGACTGAATAGGAGCTGGCGGTTCAGGTACCGGGGCTGGCTCTCCCTGAGGTCGTTCGTCATGCCTAGCATGGTGAACTTCTCGAGGTTGATCAGCCTTCTGGGTATTTATCCTGAATCCTCTTAGTGAGGTATCCGCGACTTCTATTGATGACTGGTTTGCATCACTTGAGTCCTCAATGATCAGTTCATCAGGTTGAATACCTTCTGGAAATCCTTGTTCCAAGAACACTGCATTCTTGAAACAAACACCTTCTGTTCCAAGGGGTCATAGGAATAATATCCTGCAGTTTTTTTAGGGTATCCAACGAACCTGCACAAACTAGACTTTGATTCTAGCTTGTCTTCCACTAGCTTCTTGACCTATGCAGGGCTACCCCACACTTTCAAGTATTTGTAGGACGTAGGCTTGCCGTGCCATATCTCATATGGGGTTTGGGTTAATACACTGGTAGGCGCCAAGTTTAACAATTTGGCCGCAGTCTCCAATGCGTAGCCCAAAAAGGACAAAGGCAATTTGGTAAAACTCATCATGGATCGGACCATGTCTAACAGGGTTCGATTCCTTCTTTCAGAGACGTCATTTAACTGTGGTGTCCCGGAGGTGTCCATTCAGAGACTGTAGATAATTAAGGAACTCAGTACTAAGGTATTCTCCGCCTCGGTCGTAGGACTTTAATTTTGCAGCCGGTTTGGTTCTCAATTTCAAGTTTGAATTCTTTAAACCTCTCAAGAGATTCAGACTTGTACCTCATCAAGTATACATAACCATACTGTGATTGATCATCTGTGAAGGTTATGAAGTAGAAGAATCCACCTCGGGCTTGCGTCCTTAGTGGTCCACATACATCTGTATGGAATAAGTCGAACAGACCTGTGGCAAGCCTGCTTTGTCCTACAAAGGGCTTCTTGGTCATTTTCCCTCTGTGACAGGATTCACAAGTTGGTAGCTCACTTAAGTCCCCAACCTCTAGGTTCTTTGAGTCTACCAATTTCTTCATCCTATCTTGGGAAATGTGACCTAGCCTTGCGTGCCACAGTTGTGCGTTCCCATTATCATCTAATTTAATTTTGTGTTGAGCGTTTAGAACGAAATTCGCTTGTTGTAAGATATAGAGACCGTTATTAAGCGTACCAAGCAGATGAGCAATTCCACCCTTCATGTGAAGACAAATTAAACTTTGTTTCTTTGAACAAGACAATTCCAACTTTGCTTCCTCATAAGAAGACAAATTGAACTTTGCTTCTTCATCTTCTCCATAATTAATCCAATTAATTATTTTCAAGAATTCCATCATGGATTTGTGTGTGACCCTTTAGGTTCACCACTCAACTAGACTTGGGCTTGTATCACATATACAATTTAATTAGCAACTTGCATTAGATTAATTAGATTTTATCATAATTAATCACCCTCAATTAACTCCTTAATTGGAGGGTACCCGTCACCATGGGTGGCCATCTAGCAATGGTCCATGGCACTAGAGAATAGGTGAATTTATTACGTGAACCTGTGAGCTACCCGTACCATGCAGATACGGTCCCTCCGTTACTAACCTCCCGATCAAAGTCTAGGGCATGGAATTGGTTACCAGTTCCCATTATCGACTTTGATGTCTATGTATCATCTCTTCAAGTTACGCTTCCAATTTATCAATATAGGAAAAACCCTTTCTCCTATTTGATCAACAACCATGGCCATGGGCTTTGAGGAACCCATAATGTAGAGAACATAGGAGGTTCGTTATCATCTCATGATAAGTAGCAGATCCTATCTTGGAACTCACCAACCTCCATGCATGCTTCAACTATATCTGAAACATGACTGTATAATGATCCATGATGAAATCTGAGACCACATTGGACATGATCAAGTCATCGCCATCCTATGCACAAGGTTAATGTGAAACCTCAAGTCTAAGGACTATTTAGTGCAGTATCGTAGCCTAGGAGTTCTAGTCATACGGATCATGCCATATAGGGCTTCCATATGACAACTCCTGTGAGTCAATTCAGTGAACCTGGTAACTCTTTATCAAGCACCCACTAAAGTGCACAGACGTCGTACGTTTCTGTTTATGAAACTCGACATTCATCATATGAACGCATCACTTAGTGCAAGGCTTTAAGGAATGGTCGATGCCCTATCTCGACCGATTCATCGACTTGGAATATTTTAGATCAAACCATAGAAGTTGGTTTCATGGTCGCCATCATATGAGCGAGCCAACCCCGTAGCATAATTGATCTAAGGGCTTCAACCAAATGCTTATATAAATATAATGTTTAAAGCATATGATGAAGATGGCCAAAGAACATTCTTTAAATTAACTTATTATTGAAAAAGATCGTATAGAATAGTTTACAAAGAGACAATCATTTGGCTTGACGGTCACCTATTCTAACAATCTCCCACTTGACCTAAAGCTAATTGCCCATGTTCTTTTATCCCATCTTCTCAAGATGTTGAGAATAAGCAATTTGTGATATCGGCTTTGTAAGCGGGTCTGCTATGTTCTCCGTTGATGTAACGCGATCCACTCGTACGTCACTGCTTCCTACCATCTCTCTAATTAGATGGTAGCATCTAATTATGTGATAGGCTTTGTGATGAGGTCTTGGCTCCTTTGCTTGCGTGATAGCCCCGTTGTTATCACAAAGTATAACTACAGGTTTGGCAATGCTAGGCACCACACGCAACTCTTGGATGTAGTTTTTCATCCAAACAGCCTCCTTTGCAGCTTCAAAAGCTGCATGTATTCGGCTTCCGTTGTGGAATCCGCTGTCGTATCTTGCTTGGAACTTTTCCAACTGACAGCTCCTCCATTCAACCGGAATACATAACCAGATTGAGACTTAGCGTCATCCACATCTGATTGGAAGTTGGCATCACTATACCCTTCCAATATCAATTCTCCATCACCGTACACCAAAAATAAATCCCTAGTTCTTCTCAAGTACTTAAGGATATTTTTTACAGCAATCCAGTGATCATGGCCGGCACATGCCTGATAACGACTCGTAGCACTTAGAGCATAAGCTATATCAAGACTCGTACATTGAACATCATATTGTATGCTGCCAATGGCAGAAGCATACGGAATTTCTGACATTTTCTTAATTTCCTCTTCAGTCATGGGAGACTGAGTCTTGAAGAGTTTAATTCCATGCATCACGGGAAGAAAACCCCTTTTTGATTCATCCATCTTGAACCTTTTCAAGACTTTATCAATGTACGAGACTTGGGTCATTCCTAATATTCTTTTAGATCTATCTCTATAGATCTTTATCCCAAGAATATAGGAAGCTTCACCCAAGTCTTTCATGGAGAATTGAGTACATAACCATTCTTTGAAAAGCCTAGCAAAGGCGTGTGGATCGGCCCGGGAGTAACGCGAATGCGAAGCGCGGTATAATAAAAATAGAAATAATTAAAAACATGCCATAACCAATAATGAAATAAAGACATTCAACGGGTGTACCCTTGAAACTCCTGGGCGTTTGGTGTATCTCATGAATGAAAAATAAACAAGAAATTCATGGAGCCCATAGGGTTGGAAAGGGACGAAAACAACAAAATCAAAAACCTACCCGGTTGTCGTTTTGTCTTCAAACCGCTACTCGCGTTGTTCCCCGTTTTGCTCCAAGATCCCAAGTTGAGACCCTCTAATTCGTACACGCAATCCGCCCACGTATCTTGATCCTCGTGCTTGCGAAAAACCAAGTATATTTTATTTGGAGAGGACGGATTGATCAAACACTATCAATTAACGAGATCAATCCTCCTTTAAGTTCATTTGTATAGCACAAAAGAACAAGAGAGTATCTTGGGAAAAGAGGAGGGAGTGGCCGAGAGGGAGAGGAGTCGGCGGTGATGGTGTGTGTGTGTGTTTTGAATTTCATCATCTCTTCCAAGGTGAAGAGTTAGGCATATATATAGAGGAGGAATCCTATTCCTCTTCTAGTTTCCACTCTTTGGAAGACTCCTCTTGGAATAGGATTTGACCTAGTCAAATCCTAGTCAATTCTAACTTTGTGGTCAAATCAATCATAGCCATTGATTTCCCTCTTCAATCTCAACCATTCATCAATTTAATGGAGTATTTAAATCTAATTAAATAATCCAAAGGGCAATAAATAAATATAATAAATATTAATATTTATCTTAAGCCCATAAATTAAATTCCAATAAATCTAATTTGTTAGATAAATTCCTTTCATCTAATAAAAGGAATAAATTTTTCCAAGATAAGAAAGATCCGATTAAATCTAATTTAATCGTTCAATCTCTCTCCAAATATTTAATTCTAAATTAAATACGTTATGTGTGTAGATTGTGTGTGACTCTTTAAGTTCATCTTCAGCTAGACTTGGTCAGATTCCTAGAATCCGTCTATTACTATGGGTGGCCGTCTAGCAACGGTCCATGACACTAGAGACTAGGTGAATATGCGTGGGGATGAACATTTAGGCTCTACAGTACATCTATCCTTCCGTCTACAGTCTCACCACTTAGGATCTAGGGCACGGATACGTAGGTACCCATCTTGGACCTAAGTGTTGGCCTGTCCTATACTAAACGCCATAGGGAATCCTTCCCTTCTGTTCAGTTACTGTAGCCACAGATTTTAGGGACAAGACACAGAGTATAGTGAGACGCTACTGTCAACGCTCTTGACAGGAGACAGATCCTGTCTTGGAAAATACTGTCAGGTTGCACATCATGGTTGCAGTAGATATGGCTTATGACTACTCAACAACTATGTTTTGGCAATCTCTCACCATATCTAAGATACAGACACAGTGTACAAGTAAACTCAGCAATTCCTCAAGTAGAAAGATTGACCGGTACCGTTGGAACCCGAAACTCACGTCATACCTATCCGACCCTACTCAAGGTCCTCCATAAGACGGTTCCCGCGAGTCACCTTAGTCAGCCGCTCCCAAACGAGCTGACCTACTAACACTGCATAGACGACCCTCGTCACCCGTCGATGAAACACGACAGTATATGCTTAGTGCAAGTCTCAAGTAGATTCTTGATATCTATTTCCCGAGATTGCTTGACTTGGAGATTTTCAGACTGATTCGGCGGAACTGATTTCGTGAACTTACCTCCAAACGTAGTCCCAGTCCCCGAAATGTGATCTCAGTCTGTGGGCTTTGTTTTCTGTAGTGAACAGTTATAATGCAGTGAAAGTGAACACAGACAAAGTATGAGCCAGATGAATTTCACTTTCTTATTCATCAAGGTTTATTAAAACTTTGAAATTGTCCAAACATAGGTTACAATTCGCCCAACAAGATTGGCTTCATGGTCACCTATTCTAACAATCTCCCACTTGACCTTTAAAGCCAATCACCCATATGTCTAATACCTATCTTCTCAAGATGTTGTGTATGAGCACTTTGCGACATAGGCTTCATCAGCGGATTTGCTATGTTGTCTGCTGAGTTGACTCGGTCCATCCGAACGTCACCTCTTCCTACCATTTTTCTCAGAAGGTGGTAGCGTCTAAGAATGTGCTTGGATCGGTGATGAGATCTCGGTTCCTTTGCTTGTGCTATGGCTCTGTTGTTATCACAAAAGATAACTATGGGCTCCGCAATGCTAGGCACCACATCCAACTTTTGGATGTAGTTTCTCATCCAAACCGCTTCTTTGGCAGCTTCTAAAGCTGCTATGTATTCGGCCTCAGTGGTGGAATCAGCAGTGGTTGCTTGCTTGGAACTTTTTCATGCTACCACTCCTCCATTAAGTCTGAATACATAACCTGACTGAGACTTGGCATCATCGTCATCTGCCTGGAAGCTAGCATCGCTAAAGCCTTCCAGGATCAGTTCTCTATTGCCATAAAACTAAGAACATTTCCTTAGTCCTCCTCAGGTACTTAAGGATGCCCTTGACTGCATTCCAATGTGCCTCTCCTGCACAAGACTGATATTTGCTCGTTACACTAAAGACGTAAGTTATGTCACGTCTCGTGCAGTGGACGACATATTGGATGCTTCCTACGGCAGAAGCATAGGGGATGATTTTCATCTTTTCAAGTTCCTCATCAGTCTGTGGAGATTGTTTCTTGGACAACTTGATCCCATGCCCCATAGGAAGGAATTCTCGTTTGGAGTTGTCCATGCAAAATCTTTTCAGGACTTTCTCCATATACGAGTTTTGGGTTAGTCCCAACATTCTTTTAGATTTGTCCCTGACAATCTGGATGCCAAGAATGTAGGAGGCTTCACCCAAATCCTTCATGCAAAACTGAGTTGATAACCATGCTTTTGTGTTACCCAACATTCTAACGTCATTACCTATAAGTAGAATGTCATCCACATAAAGCAATACGAACACTATAGAGCTCCCACTGACCTTCTTGTATATACAAGGGTTAGATTCGTTTTTGATGAAATCATAGCCCCGTATGACTTCATCAAAGCGAATGTTCCAGCTTTGGGATGCTTGTTTGAGGCCATAGATGGACTTCTGGATACGGCAGACTTTCTACTCTTCTCCGGTGGCTGTGAATCCCTCCGGCTGATTCATGTAGATCTCTATCTCAACGAAACCATTGAGGAAAGTCGTTTTCACGTCCATCGTGCATATCTCATAGTCATAGCATGCTGCTCTTGCAAGCAAGATCCGAATGGACTTTGCCATGGCTACCGGTGGATAGGTATCCTCGAAGTCGACCCCGGGTTGTTGAGTGTACCCTTTTGCCACTAGCCTAGCCTTGAAGGTTGTGACTTCTCCATCAATGCCAAGTTTGCGCTTGTAGACCCATTTACAGCCAACTGGCTTAATCCCTTTGGGTGGGTCTATAAGTGTCCAGACTTGGTTCTCACTCATGGAGTCCATTTCGATTTTCGTGGCCTCAAGCCATCTCCTGAAGTCGATGTCAGACATCACTTCCCCGTATGTCTTAGGATCCTTATCCAATTGACTGGTCGCGTTTAGAAACCCAAAACTCATGGGAGGGCGAGATTCTCTAGCTGACCTACGGAGAACGGGAACGTCAGTGGTGACTGTGGGCGTGGACTGAATAGGAGCTGGCGGTTCAGGTACCGGGGCTAGCTCTCCCTGAGGTCGTTCGTCATGCCTAGCATGGTGAACTTCTCGAGGTTGATCAGCCTTCTGGGTATTTATCCTGAATCCTCTTAGTGAGGTATCCGCGACTTCTATTGATGACTGGTTTGCATCACTTGAGTCCTCAATGATCAGTTCATTAAGTTGAATACCTTCTGGAAATCCTTGTTCCAAGAACACTTCATTCTTGAAACAAACACCTTCTGTTCCAAGGGGTCATAGAAATAATATCCTGCAGTTTCTTTAGGGTATCCAACGAACCTGCACAAACTAGACTTTGATTCTAGCTTGTCTTCCACTAGCTTCTTGACCTATGCAGGGCTACCCCACACTTTCAAGTATTTGTAGGACGTAGGCTTGCCGTGCCATATCTCATATGGGGTTTGGGTTAATACACTGGTAGGCGCCAAGTTTAACAATTTGGCCGCAGTCTCCAATGCGTAGCCCAAAAAGGACAAAGGCAATTTGGTAAAACTCATCATGGACCAGACCATGTCTAACAGGGTTCGATTCCTCCTTTCAGAGACGTCATATAATTGTGGTGTCCCGGGAGGTGTCCATTCAGAGACTATAGATAATTAAGGAACTCAGTACTAAGGTATTCTCCGCCTCGGTCTGATCGTAGGACTTTAATTTTGCAGCCGGTTTGGTTCTCAATTTCAAGTTTGAATTCTTTAAACCTCTCAAGAGCTTCAGACTTGTACCTCATCAAGTATACATAACCATACTGTGATTGATCATCGGTGAAGGTTATGAAGTAGAAGAATACACCTCGGGCTTGCGTCCTTAGTGGTCCACATACGTCTGTATGGACTAAGTCGAATAGACCTGTGGCAAGCCTGCTTTGTCCTACAAAGGGCTTCTTGGTCATTTTCCCTCTGTGACAGGATTCACAAGTTGGTAGTTCACTCAAGTCCCCAACCTCTAGGTTCTTTGAGTCTACCAATTTCTTCATCCTATCTTGGGAAATGTGACCTAGCCTTGCGTGCCACAGTTGTGCGTTCCCATTATCATCTAATTTACGTTTGTGTTGAGCGTTTAGAATGAAATTCGCTTGTTGTAAGATATAGAGACCGTTATTAAGCGTACCAAGCAGATGAGCAATTCCACCCTTCATCAAATAAAAGCAATTGATTATAAACTCATATCCACTATTGTCTTGCAACGGAATGAAAATGATGTTTCTAATCATGCTAGGTACATAATAAACTTGCTCTAATTCTATACTAATACGATCACTAACTACTAGGGTGGCGGATTTTACTGCTTCTGCCGAGATGGCCTTGCCATTTCCAAGCTTTAGGACCATATCTCTGCTACTTAGTTTTCTGCTTCTTTTCAGCACCTGCAAATAATTGCAAATGTGAGCTCCACAGCCGGTATCTAATACCCAAGAGGCAGTGTTAGTAACCATATTAACCTTAATCACAAAGATACCTTGCTTAGAGAGGAGTTTGGGGCAATCCCTCTTCCAATGCCCTTTCTCACGGCAATGAATACATATGTCATTTGCCCTCGACTGTTGCTTTGAGTAAACCTTCCCTTTTCCTTTGCCTTTCCCCACTTTGGCAATGAGAACACTTTTAGTGTCGGTAGCTGCTTTGACGGTTTTTCCCTTTCCTTTCTTTCTTCACCAACGTCCGGCGCCCTTGCCTTTCGTTTTGAGGTCGAAGCATCTGCAAACACACCGACAGCGCAGATTTCTTGGTCGATGCCTCGTATTGCACCAACATATTAATTAACTCATGAATGCCCTTCTCAAGAGTGTTCATGTTGTAGTTAACAATAAATTGGTCGAAGGAGGGTGGGAGAGACTGAAGGATCACATCAATGTACGTCTCGTTATCGAGCCCTGCTTTGAGGTCTTCGATCTTTTCCGCCAAGGTAAGCATCTTAACCCCATGCTCTTGTACGGAGGACCCTTCGGTCATTTTAGTTCCAAAGAACGCCTTCGTTGCGACATACCTAGTAAACGGCTTGTCCATAATATAGCCTTGGTTCTCGTAATCGAGTACTATCCTCAGATTGCGCAACCAGTCGTTGTAATTGGTTCCATCAAACTTCTTGGTCTCGAGTATGGTTGATAATGGGTTCTTAGACATTTTAAATCTACATTTAAAGAACATAACTGAAAGATTATGTGGATCGTCCCGGGAAAAGCGCGAATGCGGAAGCGCGGTATAATTAAAAAATAAATGCGGAATTTAAACATGCTTTTAAATTAAAACACGTTTCAAAGGGTGTGCCTTTGAAATTTCCCGGGCGTTCGGTGTATCTCATGAACGAATAACATAAAATAAATCATGGAGGCCATAGGGTTGGAAAATAAAAGAGGACGAAAAACATAAACGAGACCTACCCGTTGTCGTTTTTGTCTTCAACGGCTACACGCGTTGTTCCCCGTTTTGCACCAAGATCTCGTTCTTGAGACCCTCCAAATCGTGACACACGATCCACCCACGTATCTTGCACGTCGTGCTAGCAACGAACAAGTTTATATTTTTGGAGTGGATGAATCAATAACACATTATGGATTAATGGTATTGATTCATCAAGTTCTTAATGTTCCAAGAACAAAAAGAACCAAGAAAATATTTCTTGGAGAGGGAGAGAGAATCGGACGAGAGAGAGGGAGAGAGAATCCGTGTGTGTGTGTTGTAGTGTGTGTGTTGGAGATTCATCATCATGTAAATTGTAGGATGCTAGGGGTTTATATAGAAGAGGA
Source organism: Sesamum alatum (assembly GCA_034509735.1). Lineage (NCBI taxonomy): Eukaryota > Viridiplantae > Streptophyta > Magnoliopsida > Lamiales > Pedaliaceae > Sesamum > Sesamum alatum. The sequence goes on along the minus strand of JACGWO010000010.1, from coordinate 18,888,695 downwards.
GTTTTAATCCTCTTTAAACTCCTCTTTTAAGAACTCTAATTTGACTAGGATTTTGACCTAGTCAAAGTCCTAGTCAAACTAGTGTTTTGACCTAGTCAAAACGATCCTAGCCATCCATCTCTCCCATTAATCTCAACCGTTGATTTGATTTAATTTAATTTAATGGAAATATTTAAAACCTATTTAAATATTTCCAAGAGGCTAAAATAAATATAAATATTATTTAAGCCCATTAAATAAATCCTTTTGATAAATCCAATTTATCAATTTAATTCCTTCTATCAAATAGAAAGAATTATTTCTCCAAGAAAAAATAAAGGTCCCGATTAAATCTAATTTAATCATTCCTTCACTCCAATATTTAATTCCAAATTAAATATTTAATTGTGTGTGGATAGTGTGTGACTCTTTAGGTTCACCATTCAGCTAGACTTGGTCGGATTCCTAGAATCCGTCCGTTACCATGGGTGGCCATCTAGCAACGGTCCATGGCACTAGAGACTAGGTGAAATATTCAGGGATGAACATTTAGGCTCTAACAGTACGCTTGTCCTTCTGTCTTCGGTCTCATCACTTAGTGTCTAGGGCACGGATAACGCAGGTACCCATCTTGGACCTAAGTGTCGGTCTGTCCTCACTAAACGCCGCAAGGGAATCCTTCCCTTCTGTTCAGTCACTGTGGCCACAGTTTTAGGGACAAGACCTAGAGTATACATGAGACTCAACTGTCAAAGCCTATTGACAGGAGACAGATCCTTTCTTGGAAACTACTGTCACTTTGCACACCAGGACTGCACTAGACATGGCTTATGACTACCAAAGAGAATTCTGGCAATCTCTCACCATACCTAAGATACAGCCCTGATGTACAGGTAAACTCAGCAATTCCTCAAGTCAAAGGACTTGACCTGTACCGTTGGAACCGGGAATACTCGTCATACCTTGCAGACCATACTCAAGGTCCTCCGTAAGACGGTTCCCGCGAGTCACCTCAGTCAGCTGCGTCCTCGCATGCTAACCCACTAACACTGCTTAGACGATCCTCGTCACCCGTCGATGAAACACGACAGCAGATGCTTAGTGCAAGTCTCAAATGGAATCCCGGTACCCATTTTCGGGATTCCTTGACTTGGAGATTTCCGGACTGATTCGGGAAGACTGATTCCATGGACCTACCTCCAAGCGTAGTCCCAGTCCCCGAAATTGATTCTCAGTCCGTGGGCTTTGTTTGCGTAGTGAACAGATATGGATAAATAGGTGCAAGTGAACACAAACAAAGTAATGCCAAATGAAAATTCACTTCTTTATTCATTAATGATTTATCAAAACACCTATAATTATCTAGACATAGGTTACATATACCCGCCAAAATTGGCTTACATGGTCACCTATTCTAACAATAACTACGATCAGCAGAATTAAAAAATGAAAGTTTTAATAAAATGAAATGCTTGGACTTTAGTCGTTTAACGCTCCCACTATTTATACGAAAACACGACACTCTCAAACGTTGTTTTTGGGAAAAACCCTTTCCTAGTGGGCTTGGGATCCACAACGATTTTCCCCATACCCCGCTTTTACGATTCGCATGCGAAGAATCCTGTGGGAGGTATGCCATACCATTCTCGTTCCACGAGATTCCCAAGATAATTGCCTCACCTTTTTACGTGATTCCGAGGACTCCAAGCGAATCACGTTATTTGGACGTTAGACCCAACCAAATCAACCAATTCATAGGCTCACTGCTACCTTCACGACTCGTGAGACAGGTAACAGCAGTCTACTCCTCGTTCATGACAAAGTGCAGCTTCTTTTAAGCACGATAGTCGTGCCACGACTCGTGAGACCACGCTATCGACCTAAATCAGCTTCCTCACTTTGCCATGGATGGAAGGCATGGACGAACTCCTAGAGTCCAAGTCCATTTATGAAGGGTCTAATATTTTAAACTTTGGTCCAACCAAGTGAAAGTTGAAAATGACCGAGATCCCATACATACATACATACATAAAGCATAATAAAATTTGCATCCCATAGCAATAATATGATAAATAAACCATTCATTCACCATAAGAGCCACATGCAAAATTAAAGCCTAGCACGCCCTTGCTGGATGATCACAAGCCCGAATCCTATGCGACCCACTGAGCCCGCAGTGGATCTATGGTCAATCTACGGTTGAACCTATACTATTACATTTAATAGCAACCCAATCAACATGCTGATGAGCCTTGGTCTCTTTCTTCTTCAAGTGTTCATGGAACGCCTTGGATCCTCCATTCTGGCTTTCCATTTGGCCCATCCTTCATCTCCACCAATAACATAAAAATAATTCCTCACTTCTATACTACTCTCATTACATATTTAAAAGAAACCCCAGTGAAAACCCAGAGGGAGTACAATAAGAGAGAGATAGAATGCCTTATTATTTCAAGGCAACTAGAAAAGGAGGAGGAGAAAATAAAAGAGGCACACAGGCCCAACATAAATTTAAACCATACATTCAGTCTAGGGCTTGTGATCATCTGTTCTCAATCAACGGACATAATTACATGATATCCAATCACATCATCCATAATAAAAACTAGAGGACGAGTCATGTATGTAAACTTGGCATAACATTGGCAATTTCCTTTCTTGTTTAGGAAAATATTTCCTCATTATTTGAAAGTGAATAAAATGCCGGGATTCCAAATCCAATACAACAACTTTCCAAATAATGTCCTTAAGAAAATATGGAAAGTAAATAAAACCAATTTTTTCAGAAATTATCCAAAAATTAAAAGAACAAGAAACACATAAACCAATTAAGCGGCCGCCGCCCGCAAGCGCACAGGGCACGCCCTGGCGGGCGTGCGCCTGGTCATGCGGTGTCGCGTGTGCTGGCGGGCAGCCGTGCGCAGGTTCCTCTGCCTGCGCGCGATGCTGTCGTGCCACCTGCGTGCGCACCCTGCGCGCGCACATGCGCATCGGGCGCGCCAGCCAGGCGTGCACGCGCAGGCTCCGTTGCCTGCTTGCCTGGGCGCCTGGTGGCGCTGCCTTATGCGCGCGGCTTGCCTGGCCGCGCATCGGCCGCGCGAGCGCCCTTGACGCGCTGTCCTGGCACGCGCGTGCGGGCTCCCTTGCCCGCGCGCGCGCTCTTGGCCATGCGTCGGCCTGCGCGTCCGGCAGTGCGCGCCCCAATGCGACAGACCTTAGGCTCGGTACCCCTACCTACTTCTTTAGGCTCAGCATTGGATCTGGAAACCCTGTCTTGCTTCTTCTTCTGGTGTGTTGGATTGTGATGCCGGACTTGTTGTATTGGTCTCCTCCTTTAGGTCTAAAAAGCGGTGGTGTCGGAAGTCAATAAAAAAGTCTTTCCTTATTTAGTAAAAGGCAGAAGGAGAAGTCAATAGGGAGCCCGCGCGCGCGCTCTTGGCCATGCGTCGGCCTGCGCGTCCGGCAGTGCGCATAGTGGCCGTAAACCCGCGCGCGCTGTGCATGCCTGGCGGGGCTGCCGCGCGCACACTCCCTTGCCTGCGCGCGCGCCCCGCTGCGCGCACAGTCAGCCGACGGCTGCCGCGTGGTACGTTTTTCTTTCGTTTTATTTTCTGCCCACGTTTTGCAAGAAAACCAAGAACACCAACAATACGAAGAACTCATACACAATAGAAAGACAAGAAAACGACATGCTTTATATTTTAAAAGATCAAGAAACATGTAAATCATGCCATACACGTTTTCATGCTTTAAAGACATGTAAAACCCTAGGCCTATACACCGAACCGGGCTCTGATACCACTAAAAAGCCTAGCAAAGGCGTGTGGATCGGCCCGGGAGTAATGTGAATGCGGAAGCGCGGTATAATAGAAATAGCAATAATTAGAAACATGCTATAAACAATAATGAAATAAAGACTTTCAAGGGATGTACCCTTTAAACTCTCGGGCGTTCGGTGTATTTTCATGAATGAAAAATAAACAAGAAATTCATGGAGGCCATAGGGTTGAAAAGGGACGAAAACAACAAAACCGAAAACCTACCCGATTGTCGTTTTTTTCTTCAAACCGCTACTCGCGTTGTTCCCCTTTTTGCTCCAAGATCCTTAGTTGTGAGCCTCTAATTCGTACACGCAATCCGCCCATGTATCTTGATCCTCGTGCTAGCGAAAAACCAAGTGTATATTTTATTTGTAGAGGACAGATTGATCGAACGCTATCAATTAACGAGATTAATCCTCCTTTAAGTTCAATTGCATAGCACAAACGAGAGGGAGAGGAGTCGGCGGTGATGGTGTGTGTATGTGTTTTGAATTTCATCATCTCTTCCAAGGTGAAGAGTTAGGCATATATATAGAGGAGGAATCCTATTCCTCTTCTAGTTTCCACTCTTTGGAAGACTCCTCTTGGAATAGGATTTGACTACTAGCTTCTTGGTCAATCCAATCCTAGCAATTGATTTCCCTCTTCAATCTCAACCATTCAATAATTAAATCCAAAGGGCAATAAATAAATATAATAAATCTAATTAAATAATCCAAAGGGCAATAAATAAATATAATAAATATTAATATTAATCTTAAACCCATAAATTAAATTCCAATAAATCTAATTGATTACATAAATTCCTTTCATGTAATAAAAGGATTTAAGTTTTCCAAGATAAGAAAGATCCGATTAAATCTAATTTAATCGTTCCATCTCTCTCCAAATATTTAATTCTAAATTAAATACGTTATGTGTGCGGATTATGTGTGACTCTTTAGGTTCACCTTCAGCTAGACTTGGTCGGATTCCTAGAATCTGGCCGTTACCATGGGTGGTCGTCTAGCAACGGTCCATGGCACTAGAGACTAGGTGAATATGCGCGGGGATGAACATTTAAGCTCTACAGTACATCTATCCTTCCGTCTGTTGGAATAGGTGACCAGAAAGCCAATAGGTTTGGCAATTTGTAACCTATTTGACAACTTGATGTAGATGTAATATTATTACGTGATGAATAAGATGAGTGTTCGTCACCAATGGTACAGTCTTTGTTGCGCTCATCTTACATTTGTTAAAACGGTGTTTAACTTATATCGCAACAAAGCCCACAGACCATGGATAACAACTCGTGCAGTTGGGCCACGCATTGGATGGTGGTCATGGAACCAACTGATTAAGAGTTGGGTCTGAAACGTTCCAGGTCGAGGACCTCGAGACAGGCATCGAGAGTCCTATTGAGGCTTGCGCCAAGAGTCGTGTTCATTGGATGAGTGCCGTGTTTCATCGGCGACAGGCGTGGGACGCCTACACGATCTTGATGGGTTGGTCGACTGGGGTCGAGCCGACTGGACTGACTCGCGGGGATCATCATATGGAAGCCTTGGAGGCTTGGTCGGTATGATTGGTTTTCCCCGGTTCCGATAGTACGGGAGTAATCATCAGACTTGAGGAATCATGGCAATCGCGTGCACAGGACGACTGTATCCTGGATCTGGCACAGGTAACCATTCTGTAAGATGATTATCATAAGCCTTGTCCAGTGCAGTCGGAATGTGTAGCGAGGACTGTGGATTCCAAGAAGAGGATCTGTCCCCTGTTAGTATGTGACAGAGGTATCTCGTATGCACTCGGAGACACGTTCATGCTGTTTAAAGCTGTGGCCACAGTGGTTGGTCGAACAGGGAATGGTTTCCTGTGTCGACGCAATGAAGCATACGTGGTCTCGAGTATTAAGCATAGATGCCTAGTCAAGGAATGGAACCTGAAAGGAATCGTGGATCGTCTCGGGAAATTGCGCGATGCGGAAGCGCGGTATAAAATAAAATACGAAAATTTAAAGCATGCTTTAATAAATAAAGAACACGCTCACGGGGTGTACCCTTGAGATTCCTGGGTGTTCTGTGTATCTCATGATATAAAGAACATGCAATAGTCATGGAGGCCATAGGGAAAAAAAATAAAAGGGACGAAAATTTAAAACGAGACCTACCCGTTGTTGTTTTCGTCTTCAACGGCTACACGCGTTGTTCCCCGTTTTGCACCAAGATCTCGTTCTTGAGACCCTCTAAATCATGACACACGATCCACCCATGATTCTTGCACGTCGTGCTAGCAACGAACAAGTATGATTTTTGGAGTGGATGAATCAACAACACGTTATGAATTAACAGTATTGATTCGTCAATGTTCTAGTGTTCCAAGAACAAAAGAACAAGAAAATATATTTCTTGTAGAGAGAGAGTGGGCGGACGAGAGGTAAGAGGGAGAGAGACGAGTGTGTGTTGTGTGTGTGTTGGAATTTCATAGGTTAGAGGAAGAGTTTAATCCTCTTTAAACTCCACCTCTTTAGAAGCTTAATTTGACTAAGATTTTGACCTAGTCAAAGTCCTAGTCAAAGTAGAATTTGACCTTGTCAAATTCAATCCTAGCCTTTGATCTCTCCCATTAAATCTCAACCATTAATTTATTTTAATGGAATATTTAAAAAATCCTATTAAATATTCCAAAAGGCCAAATGAATATAATAAATAAATATTAATACTTATTCTAGGCCCATTAAATTAATTCCCTTAATAAATCCAATTTATTAATTTAATTCCCTTTATCGAATAGAAGGAATTAATTTCTCCAAGAAAATATAGGGAATGGTTGGTCGAACAGGGAATGGTTTCCTGTGTCGATGCAATGAAGCATACGTAGTCTCGAGTATTAAGCATAGATGCCTAGTCAAGGATGGGAACCGACGCCCAATTCCATACCCTAGACTAAGGCCGGGAGATGGTAGACGGAAGGATCGTACCCGTACGGAATCGGCGCCTAAATGTTCACGCCAATTCACCTAGTCTCTAGTGCCATGGACCGTTGCTAGATGGCCACCCATGGTAACGGCCCTTGTGGGACACGGGCCCAAGTCTAGCTGAGGGCGAACCTAAAGGGTCTCACACACAGATCACCGAGGAGGTTGAGAGATCGACTTGGAGTCAATCTCGAAGGATAAATAAGTAATTGGATTACTTAAGGTAAAGTCCATTGGATGGACGGGCCGATATTGTATCGGGCTTTCGTTTAATCGGTAAATTGGATTTTCGATTAAATATGGAAAGTTGAGATGTTGAGACGTTGGATCTTTTAATTGGATTAAAAGATCAATGGAATAATTTAAGTGGACATTAAATTGGATTTAATATTGGGTTCGTCGCAATTGGATTACGATAAAAACCCGGTCCGTTAAATTATACCCGAGAGGAGAAATAATTCCTAATTTGGAATGGGAAGAAGTTGGACTTCTTTCCTTAATCAAACATGGCCGACACGCTCCCTTGGAGGAAGATAAATCAGCCATGTTTCATGCTAGGTGGTATATTGACTTATCTCTTTTGGAAAGAGACAAATCAACTCCAATCAAGCTCTTCCCTTTTGGTATGATTTGATCATACCATAAATTTTGGTAGGCTTGATTGAAGAATTGATGGTGATTGATTGGAATGAATCTAGACATCCTTGGATGAACCTAGACACATTCCAATAATCACATTAATTATGTATATATAGGAGTATATACAACACCAAGCATAAGTGATTCATTATTCATCTTTTTCTAGGAAAAAGAGAAGAAAAAAATCCTCTCCTCTCTCCCAAAATTTCGTGCTCCCTCCCTCTCTCACACTTGTGTTCTTCACTTGATTTTGAATCAAGAAGAAGAAGAAAGTAAATTTAAGAGAACACTAATTCATAATGTTCTTCTCTTAAACCGATTCCTTCTAAACCCGTTCTTTTCTAGCAAGAAGAACGTGTGTTTCTTCCGGTGTGGTGTGGATCACCTTTGGAGAATCCATACGTTTGGATTTCGTGAGCATTCCGTAGAACGAACAATGCAAGTAGCCGGGAGCATACGCTAAACAATCAAAGGTAATGGTTTATTACGCTTTGATTGATTTCATTTATATATCTATGCCCTATGTGCTTAAATGTATGTTTTAATATTTACACATCCTACATCGAACGCCCGGTTGAGCACCCAAGGGTACACCCCTTGGGATTCACGTATTTTTGAATTGGATTTAAATTTACGCACTTTCCACGCTTTTCTCGCTTCCGCTCGCGCTCCCGGGCAGATCCGCTTGTCCTTCAACAACCTTATATGGCACCATGTTTAATAACTTGGCCGCCGTTTTCCAACGCATAGCCCCAAAAAGAAAGAGGTAATGTAGTAGGATTCATCATGGAACGAACCATGTCAAACAAAGTTCGGTTCCTCCTTTCAGCCACGCTATTAAGTTGTGGCGTTGCAGGAGAAGTCCACTGAGAGAGAATCCCATTCTCTTTTAAGTAATTCAAGAATTCACCACTTAAGTATTCACCACCACGATCAGATCGAATGGTCTTAATTTTTCGTCCAATTTGATTTTCTACTTCAAGTTTGAATTATTTGAATATTTCAAATGCTTCAGACTTGTACTTCATTAAGTACACATAAATGAACCGTGAGTGATCATCGATAAAGGTTATGAAGTAAGAAAATCCTCCTCTAGCTGGAATATTCCACTTAAGTATTCACAACCACGATCAGATCGAATGGTCTTAATTTTTCGTCCAATTTGATTTTCTACTTCAAGTTTGAATTCTTTGAATATTTCTAATGTTTCACAGTTGTACTTCATTAAGTACACATAACCGAACCGTGAGTGATCATCGGTAAAGGTTATGAAGTAAGAAAATCCTCCTCTAGCTGGAACACTTAAAGGTCCACAAACATCTGTGTGGATTAAATCCAATAGTGCAATGGCACGGCTACTTTGTCCAATAAATGGTATTTTGGTCATTTTTCCCTTGAGACAAGATTCACAAGTTGAAAGAGCATCTAAGTTCTCTATTTCTAGATTCTTAGAGTCAATCAACCTCTTCATCCTATCCTTGGACATGTGACCGAACCGAGCGTGCCATGTTTGTTTCATTTTCTTGATCATCCAATTTTCGTTTATGTTGAACATTGATAATCATATTATGTTGTTGGATAGTATATAAACCATTTATTAAAGTGCCAAGTAAAACGGAAGAACTATTCCTCATTAAGTAGAAACATTGTTTTGATATACAAAATTCAGACCCCTCTTCATCAAGAGTAGGTATAGATACAATGTTTCTTATCATACTTGGTACATAATAACAACTATTAACTACTATCCTAACATCCTTGCTAATAGCTAAGTGAACAGTTCCAATGGCTTCAGTAGCGACCTGCTTGCCGTCTCCAAGCCTGAGGATCAAATCCCCTTTACTTAACTTTTTGCTTCTTCTCGTTACCTGCAAATCATTGCAAATATGAGCTCCACAACCGGTATCTAATACCCAAGAAGCATTATTAGCAACCATGTTAATTTCAACAACGAAAATACGTTGGACTATTGCAAGAAACTTCATGCAATTCCTCTTCCAATGGCCTTTTTCGTGGCAGTGATGACACTCATCATGTGTTGGATTGGCCTTTATTATCTTCTTCCCTTTGCCCTTCCCTTGGCCGTCCTTATTGCTTTTCTTCCTTCCCTTTCCATTTCTCCTCCATTTCTTGACCCTTTTGGTCATGGACAACGATGTGGATGGGGTTGCTAGCATTAATGTTGTAGGCTTCTTTATAGTAGCCTCATATTGCATAAGCATATTGATCAATTCAGGAACAGTCTTCTCAAGATCGTTCATATTGTAATTAACAACAAATTGATCAAAAGACGGCGGTAATGACTGTAAGATCACATATATGTAGGAGTCATTATTCGTGCCTGCATTCAAAGATTCTAACTTCTCAATGAGAGAAAACATCTTGACATCATGGTCATGAACAGATGACCCCTCAGTCATCTTTGCCCGATAGAAATCCTTTGATGCTGCATATCTTATATGCCGATCTTGTGCCGCAAACAACTCTTGTAAGCGTACAAAGATCTCAGATGCATGCTTAAGGTGTTCATGTTGCTTTTGCAGTTCATTACTCATAGATGCTAGCATAAGGCAACGGGCCTAAAGGTCATCATCGATCAAACGTTGGAACATCACACGTTCTTCGTCAGTTGAATCCTCGGGAAGCTCAGTCAGAGGACGTTTTTCATTTTTTCCGGAAAATTCGATTTTCTGTATTTTCTGCACAATATTCTGAAAATATATTAATTTTGCATTTTTTATTTTGAATAATTGGATTATTCCTTGTATTAATTTTGCTTAATTAATTTGGGATTAATACATGCATTGGATGCATTGTGTAAAATGTCCATTAAATTTGAAATTTGAATTTTGCATATTATTTATATGTTTATGCTTTTGTGATGTTGGACATCACTTGGATATTTGGAATATCCATTGGTTTTATTGCATGATTATTTGGAATAATTATGTTATTTGTGAGTTGATGGAATCAACATGGGATGATCAGAAAGCCCTAGACCTTGTGTGTGGATGAATGAATGTTTATTTATTTTCTGTTGGGTGGGGCCTGCGTGCCTCTTGTTTTTGGGACTATCATCTCCCGTATTTTCAGCCTCATGATGTTAAGGCTTGTTTTCTTTATTACCGATGTATTACTTTCAGTTGTAATTAGAGTAGATAGGATTGGTGAGGTTTCAATTTTAACCAGCAATTGGAGTCGGAGATCCCAAGGAGGAGCATCAAGGCGTGAAACAAGAAGCACTTCAAGGCCCATTGGAATGACAATGGGTTTATTATTATTGTAATAATTTAGGACCACCCTAGACAGACCATAGACTCACTGCGGGCTCAGTGGGTCGCATAGGTTGGGCTTGTGATCATCCTAACAGGGGTATGCTATGTTTTCTGCATGCGGCGTATTTATTTATCGCTTTAATTATTGGATATTTATGCATGCTAAAACACAATAATGTGATGAGGTCTCGGTCATACACAAACTCTCATTTGGTTGGACCAAATTAAATATTAGGCCCAGAACGGACTTGGATCAAAATGGTATTTTGGTCTGTCCGAGCCTTCCATCCACAGCAATGTGGTGAGGAAACTACCACTACCCAAGTGTGGTCTCACGAGTCGTGGCACACTTGGACTAGGGGAAAGCTGCACTATTGTTGTGAACAAAAAGACTGCGCTCGCTGTTTCCCTGTCTCACGAGTCGTGGGGGGCGACAGTTTGAGGCATGATTTGGTTGATGGGTCGGGCCCAACACTGAGTAACATGGTTCACTTGGAGTCCTCGGGACCATGTGAATAGGTGAGGTAAAATATCTTGGGAATATCATTGGATGAGAATGATATTAGATATCTCCCACGAGGTCTTCTGCATGTGAATCATAAAAGCGGGGCATGAAGATTACGCTTGTGGATCCCAAGCCCACTAGGAAATGGTTTCCCGAAACTCCGCTTGAGAGTGGCGGACTTTCGTATAAATAGTGGGAGGGTTAAAGTCTAAAAGACCAAGTCTTCAACTTGAACAATAATATTACCATCATCTGCTAATTTCTGCTTTACATTTTCATTAGTGTAGATATGTCTAAGAACTCATTAACCATGATTCTTGAGACTAAGAAATTCAACGGAACGAACTACTCGGACTGGCTGAGAAACCTGAGGATTGTCCTCGATTTCGAGAACCAAGGCTACGTCTTGGACGAGCCGCCACCGAACGACTTATCGGAGGGGTCCACGCCTGAAGAACGTTTGACGTTCGAGAAATGGCGTGAGGACAACCGAAAAGTACGCAGTATCATACTGGCTTCGATGTCTAACGACATCTAGAAGCAGTATGAGAGGCTGGACAACGTCTCCGCCATAATGCTCCGCATGAACGAGGTTTATGCGGTTCCGGATAGGCATATTAGATATGCCGCCACAAAAGCATTCTTTGGCACCAAGCTCGCTGAAGGAGCGTCTGTACAGAGTCATGGGGTTAAGATGCTCTCCCTAGTGGAGAAACTCGAAGACCTTAAAGCTGGGCTTAACAATGACACGTACATTGACGTGATCCTCCAGTCGCTTCCCCCATCCTATGACCCGTTTGTTGTAAACTACAACATGAACGGACTTGAGAAGTCTATTCATGAGTTGATCAACATGCTGGTCCAATACGAGGCAACGACCCACAAGTCGGCGCCGGCGGTATTGATAGGAAAGGCTTCGACCTCCAAGACAAATGGCAAGAGGGCCGGACACTGGAAGAGGAAGAAGGGCAAAGGGAAGACAGTTGTGGCCCCTGCTCACGCTCCGGGCGTCCCTCTTGCTCCGGTTGGACCGAGCAAAGGGAAAGGGAAGGCCCGTGGTTCTCAGCGGTCCAAGGCAAATGATGTCTGCATGCATTGCCAAGGGAAAGGGCATTGGAAGAGGGAGTGCCCACAACTCCTCTCCAACCCAGGTGTGTTTGTGGTTGAAGTTAATATGATTACTAATTCTGCTTCATGGGTATTGGATACCGGGTGTGGTGCTCACATCTGCAATGATTTGCAGGCACTGCAAAGAAGTAGAATGCTAACCAAGGATGAGATGATCCTGAGGCTAGGCAATGGCAAGGCCGTTGCTGCGGAGGCCGTAGGATCACTAGAGTTAGCCATTAGTAGTCATGTTAGGATTGTACTGAACGACTGTTTCTATGTACCTAGCATGATTAAAAACATTGTTTCCATCCCGGTCCTTGATAAGGAGGGATATGAATTTACCATCAATAAAAATGGTTTTTTCATTATCAAAGATGGTATTTCTCATCTGCTTGGTACATTGGTCAACGGTCTGTACATACTTCAACAGTCTAATTGGATTATGACTGCAGAACACAAACGAAAACGTGATGATCATAATAACGCACAGATATGACATGCGAGGTTAGGTCATATCTCTAAAGTGTTAGAATAGGTGACCATGTAAGCCAATTTTGGCGGGTATATGTAACCTATGTCTAGACAATTATAGGTGTTTTGATAAATCATTAATGAATAAAGAAGTGAATTTTCATTTGGCATTACTTTGTTTGTGTTCACTTGCACCTATTTTTCCATATCTGTTCACTACGCAAACAGAGCCCACGGACTGAGATTCGATTTCGGGGACTGGGACTACGCTTGGAGGTAGGTCCATGAAATCAGTCTTCCCGAATCAGTCCGGAAATCTCCAAGTCAAGGAATCCCGAAAATGGGTACCGGGATTCCATTTGAGACTTGCACTAAGCATCTGCTGTCGTGTTTCATCGACGGGTGACGAGGATCGTCTAAGCAGTGTTAGTGGGTTAGCCTGCTAGGACGCAGCTGACTGAGGTGACTCGTGGGAACCGTCTTACGGAGGACCTTGAGTATGGTCTGCAAGGTATGACGAGTATTCCCGGTTCCAACGGTACAGGTCAAGTCCTTTGACTTGAGGAATTACTGAGTTTACCTGTACATCAGAACTGTATCTTAGATATGGTGAGAGATTGCCAGAATTCTCTTTGGTAGTCATAAGCCATGTCTAGTGCAGTCCTGGCGTGCAAAGTGACAGTAGTTTCCAAGAAAGGATCTGTCTCCTGTCAATAGGTTTTGACAGTTGAGTCTCATGTATGCTCTAGGTCTTGTCCCTAAAACTGTGGCCACAGTGACTGAACAGAAGGGAAGGTTTCCCTTGCGGCGTTTAGTGAGGACAGACCGACACTTAGGTCCAAGATGGGTGCCTGCGTTATCCGTGCCCTAGACACTAAGTGATGAGACCGAAGACAGAAGGACAAGCATACTGTTAGAGCCTAAATGTTCATCCCTGAATATTTCACCTAGTCTCTAGTGCCATGGACCGTTGCTAGATGGCCACCCATGGTAACGGACGGATTCTAGGAATCCGACCAAGTCTAGCTGAATGGTGAACCTAAAGAGTCACACACTATCCACACACAATTAAATATTTAATTTGGAATTAAATATTGGAGTGAAGGAATGATTAAATTAGATTTAATCGGGACCTTTATTTTTTCTTGGAGAAATAATTCTTTCTATTTGATAGAAGGAATTAAATTGATAAATTGGATTTATCAAAAGGATTTATTTAATGGGCTTAAATAATATTTATATTTATTTTAGCCTCTTGGAAATATTTAAATAGGTTTTTAAATATTTCCATTAAATTAAATTAAATCAACGGTTGAGATTAATGGGAGAGATGGATGGCTAGGATCGTTTTGACTAGGTCAAAACACTAGTTTGACTAGGACTTTGACTAGGTCAAAATCCTAATCAAATTAGAGTTCTTAAAAGAAGGAGTTTAAAGAGGATTAAACTCCTCTTCTATATAAACCCCTAGCATCCTACAATTTACATGATGATGAAACTCCAACACACACACACAACACACACACACGGTTTCTCTCTCTCTCCCATCTCTCTCGTCCGCCTCTCTCTCTCTCTCTCCAGAAAATAGTTTTCTTGATTCTTTTGTTCTTGGAACATTAGAATCTTGATGAATCAATACCATTAATTAATAATGTGTTGTTGATTCATCCACTCCAAAATTATACACTTGTTCGTTGCTAGCACGACGTGCAAGATACGTGGGTGGATCGTGTGTCACGAATTAGAGGGTCTCAAAGACGGGATCTTGGTGCAAAACGGGGAACAACGCGTGTAGCCGTTGAAGACGAAAACGACAACGGGTAGGTCTTGTTTTAAATTTTTCGTCCCTCTTTAATTTTCAACCCTATGGCCTCCATGATTTATTTTATGTTATACGTTCATGAGATACACCGAATGCCCGGGAAAATTTCAAAGGCACACCCTTTGAAACGTGTTTTTAATTTAAAGGCATGTTTAAATTTCGTTTTAATTTTTAATTATACCGCGCTTCCGCATTCGCGCTTTTTCCCGGGACGATCCACAATTCCTTTCAGTGGTATCAGAGCCCGGTTCGGTGTATAGGCCTAGGGTTTATGTGCGTTTTGAGCATGAAACGTGAAATAGCATGTTGTTATTAAATCTTGAATTTCTTGATTCTTGAAGCATGTTATTTTATTGCTTTTAATTCGTGTGAATTGCTGAATATTGGTATTTTCTGTTTTTCTTGGGAATCGGGATGGGAATTAATCTGAAAAACGACAAAACGTCACAGCCGGCCAGCCGGGAAGGCTGGCCGCGCGCAGCCGAGCGCTGCCGGCAGGGCAGACGCGCGCAGGCATGGGAAGCCTGCGCGCGCGCGCGCTGCCGGCCGCGTAGGGGCAGCGGCGCAGCCGGGTTGGCTGCGCGTGGGCGTGCGCGCATGGAAACGCCTCCAGGCGCGCGCGGGGCAGACAGAGGTGTCTGCGCGCGCGCAAGGCTGGCGGGCGGAGGAGCCCGCGCGCGGACGGGCACCAGGCGCGCCGCCAGGCGCGCGCGCACGCAGACGGAGGCGTCTGCGCGCGCGCTCTGCGCGCGACGCAGGGACGCGGCCGGTGGCCAGCAGGCCAGCGCGCGCGCATAGGCAAAGGAGCCTGCGCGCGCGTCGGCCTGCCGATGCGCCAGGCCGCGCAGACTGATGCCGGCCAGGCGCGTGCGCACACAGGCAGGGGCCTGCGCGCGCGCGCGCCGGGCAAGGCGGTGCCTGCGCGCGCGCAGAGGCGGCAGGCAGGGCCTGCTGCCCTGCGCGCCCGGCGGCCGACTGCTGCAGGCGGCGGCGGCCGGTGGCTCCTTGGCTAGGGTTTTGAAACCCTAGTGTAATTTTATTTTTAAATTTATTTTCAGTTTTAATTTTGAATTAATTCTGAAAAAATTCGTTTTTTGGGTTCAATTTTTCCTAAATTCCTAAAGACATTATTTTAGGAGTAAAATAAATGGATTTGGAATCCCGGGGTTATTTTACTTAAAATAATGAGGAAAGGTTTTCCTAAAACGAAAAATTTTACATTGCCAATATCTATATTTTATTTTCACACGTTACGCACATGTTCATTTATTTTCATCTTGGATTGATGTGATTGGAAATCATGTGTTGTTGGAATATTTATGATTATGTGATTGGATCATGTAATTATGTGTGTTGGATGGAAATGGATGATCACGAGCCCTAGACCGAATGTATGGTTTAATTTTCTGTTGGGCCGTGTGCCTCTTTAAACTGCTTTCTCCTTCTCTCTTTCTAGTGCCTTGGAATAATAAGGCTTTCTACCTCCCTCCTTATGTACTCCCCCCGGGTTTTTCGCTGGGGTTTCTATTTTTTAATATGTAATGAGAGTAGACTAGGAGTGAGGTTTCCATTTTTGTAATTGGTGGAGAAGAAGGAAGGACCACATGGAGAGCCCAGACCGGAGGTCCCTTGGCGTTTTCCATGAAGTGAAGAAAGAGAAAAAGAGACCAAGGCCCATCAGCATGATGATTGGGTTACTATTATTGTAATAGTATAGGACCAACCCTAGATTGACCATAGATCCACTGCGGGCTCAGTGGGTCGCATAGGATTTGGGCTCGTGATCATCCAACAGGGGCGTGCTAGGCTTTAATTTTGCATGTGGTTATTATGATGGATGAATGGCTTTTATTTATCATATAACTGCTATGGATGGATTTTATTTATGCATTATGGATGAATGTATGGATATATTATGAGATCTCGGTCATTCACTACTCTCACATTGGTTGGACCAATGTTGAAATATTAGACCCTAGATAAAGTGGACATGAACTCTAGGAGTTTGTCCATGCCTTCCAATCCATGGCACAGTGAGGAAGCTGTTTTAGGTCAATAGCGTGGTCTCACGAGTCGTGGCACGTTATTGTACTTAAAAGAAGCTGCATTGTGTCATGAACGAAAAATGGGCTGCTGCTACCTGTGTCACGAGTCGTGGGGGTACTAGTGGGTCCATGGCTCGGTCGATTGGGTCGGGTCTAACGCCTAATTAGCATGATTCGCTTGGAGTCCTCGGGATCATGCAAAAGGGTGAGGCAATAATCTTGGGAATCTCGTGGAACGAGAATGGTATGGAATACCTCCCACAGGATCTTTTCCATGCGAATCGTAAAAGCGGGGTATGGGAAAAATCGCTGTGGATCCCAAGCCCACTAGGAAAGGATTTCCCGAAAACTACGTTTGAGAGTACCGTGTTTTCGTATAAATAGTGGGAGGATTAAATGACTAAAGACCAAGCATTTAATTATTTTTTTATCAAACCACCGTCTTTACTTTCTGCTGATCGCGCGTTGTTTTTCAACATGTAGATTTTAAAATGTCTAAGAACCCACTTTCAACCATTCTTGAGACAAACAAATTTAATGGAACCAACTACAACGACTGGTTGCGCAATCTCAGGATAGTCCTGGATTATGAGAACCAAGGCTACGTCATGGACGAGCCTCTCCCTAGGACCTTACCGGAAGGATCCACGCCAGAGGAACGTGAGACGTTCGAGACTTGGCATAAGGATAAACCGGAAGGTTCACAGCATCATACTTGCTTCGATGACCAATGAGATTCAGAAGCAATATGAAAGGCTAGACGATGTCCCTTCCATAATGGCTCGCCTTAAGGATTGCTATGCAGTCCCGGACCGGCATACTAGGTATGTCGCGACCAAGGCGTTCTTTGGAACTAAAATGACAGAAGGATCCTCTGTACAAGAACATGGGGTTAAAATGCTTACCCTAGTGGAAAAGCTCGAGGACCTAAAGGCAGGTCTCGATAACGAAACGTACATAGATGTGATCCTTCAGTCACTCCCACCCTCCTTTGATCAATTTATTGTCAACTACAACATGAATGCACTTGAGAAGGGTATTCATGAGTTGATCAATATGTTGGTGCAATACGAGGCAACGACTAAGAAGTCCACGCCTTCGGTATTGTTTGGAGGTGCTTCTACTTCCAAGACGAAAGGCAAAGGGCGCCGGACGTTGGAAAAAGGAAGAAAGGGAAGGGAAAGGCAGTCATAGCAGCTACGAACACTCAGAGTGTTCCCATTGCCAAAGAGGGGAAAGGCAAAGGTAAGGGAAAGGTTGTCTCCAAGCAACAGTCGAAGGCATATGACATATGTATCAACTGCCGTGAGAAAGGGCATTGGAAGAGAGAGTGCCCCAAACTCTTCTCAAACCAAGGTATATTTGTGATTGAGGTTAACATGGTCACTAATTCTGCCTCTTGGGTATTGGATACCGGCTGTGGAGCTCACATTTGCAATGATCTGCAGGTGTTGAAAAGAAGCAGAAAACTAAGTAGCGGGGACATGATCCTGAAGCTCGGAAATGGCAAGGCCATCTCGGCAGAAGCAGTAGGATCCGCCACTTTAGTTATTAGTGATACCATTAGCATAGAATTAGAGCAAGTTTATTTTGTACCCAGTATGATTAAAAACATCATTTCCATTCCATTGTTAGACAATAATGGTTATGAGTTTAAAATCAATAAAAATTGCTTTTATTTGATGAGGTGTGGAATTGCTCATCTACTTGGTACATTACATAATGGGCTCTATATCTTGCAACAAACGAATTTCGTTCTTAACGCTCAACACAAACGGAAATTAGATAATAACGGGAACGCACGTCTGTGGCACGCTAGGCTAGGTCACATATCCCAAGATAGGATGAAAAGGTTGGTAGACTCAAAGAACCTAGAGGTTGGGGACTTGAGTGATCTACCAATTTGTGAATCTTGTCTAAGAGGGAAAATGACCAAGAAGCCCTTTGTAGGACAAAGCAGGCTTGCCACAGGTCTGTTGGACTTGGTCCATACAGACGTGTGTGGACCACTAAGGACGCAGGCCCGAGGTGGGTTTCTCCTACTTCATAACCTTCACCGATGATCATTCACGGTATGGTTATGTTTACCTGATGAGGTACAAGTCTGAAGCTCTTGAGAGGTTTAAAGAATTCAGACTTGAAGTGGAGAATCAAACCAACTGCAAAAATTAAAGTCCTGCGGTCAGACCGAGGCGGTGAATACCTTAGTGCCGAATTCCTAGATTATCTAAAGGAACATGGTATAATGTCAGAATGGACACCTCCCGGAACACCACAGTTTAAATGGCGTCTCTGAAAGGAGGAACCGAACCCTGTTGGACATGGTTCGTTCCATGATGAGTTTTACCAAATTGCCCCTATCGTTTTGGGGTTATGCATTAGAAACGGCAGCCAAGTTATTGAATTTGGCGCCTACTAGTGTAGTGACCCAAACGCCATATGAGATATGGCACGGCAAGCCTGCATCCTACAACTACTTGAAAGTGTGGGGTAGCCCCGCATACGTCAAGAGGTTAGTGGGAGATAAGCTAGAATCCAGGTCTAGCCTATGCAGGTTCGTTGGATACCCTAAAGAAACTGCGGGTTATTACTTTTATGACCCTTTGGAACAAAAGGTATTTGTTTCAAGGAATGCAGTATTCTTGGAGCAAGGCTTCCCAGAGGATATCCAACCTGATGAGCTGATCCTTGAGGAATCAAGTGATGGAACTCAGTCATCAGAAACAGTCGCGGAAACCTCACCTAGAGGATTCAGGATAGACACTAGGAGGACTGACCTACCTAGAGAAGTCCAACATGCTAGGCATGAAGGACAACCTCAAGGCAGGCCAGCCCCGGCCCCTGAACCGCCGGCTCCGATACAGTCAGCGCCCACAGTTACCACTAACGTTCCCGTTCTCCGAAGGTCCACTAGAGAATCCAGACCTCCAGTGAGATATGGATTTCTAGGTGCGATCGATCTTCTGGATAACGATCCTAAGACATACGGGGAAGCGATGTCAGACATCGACTCTGGGAGATGGCTTGAGGCCATGAAAACCGAAATGGACTCCATGAGCGAAAACCAAGTTTGGAGACTTTTAGATCCACCGAAAGGTGTTAAGCCAGTGGGCTGTAAGTGGGTCTACAAGCGCAAACTCGGCGTTGATGGAGAGGTCACTACCTTCAAGGCTAGGCTTGTAGCTAAGGGATACACTCAACGACCCGGGGTCGATTTTGAGGATACCTACTCGCCAGTAGCCATGGCTAAATCCATTCGGATCCTGCTTGCCATAGCAGCATGGTATGACTATGAAATATGGCAGATGGACGTGAAAACGGCCTTCCTCAACGGTTTCGTTGAAGAAGAGATCTATATGGATCAGCCGGAGGGTTTCACGGTCGCTGGAGAAGAACAGAAAGTCTGTCGTCTCCAGAAGTCCATCTATGGCCTCAAACAAGCTTCCCGGAGTTGGAACATTCGATTTGATGAGGTAATACGGGGTTATGACTTCATCAAAAACGAATCCGACCCTTGTGTATACAAGAAGGTCAGTGGGAGCTCCATAGTGTTCCTAGTGCTTTACGTGGATGACATTCTGCTCATTGGAAATGACGTCAGAATGTTAGGAAACACGAAAGCATGGCTGTCAACCAAGTTTTCCATGAAGGACTTGGGTGAAGCATCCTACATCCTAGGCATCCAGATTGTCAGGGACAGATCTAAAAGGATGTTAGGGCTCACCCAAAACTCGTATATGGAGAAAGTCCTAAAGAGATATCGAATGGACAACTCCAAACGAGGGTTCCTTCCTATGAGGCATGGGATCAAGTTGTCCAAGAAACAGTCCCCGCAGACTGATGAGGAACTTGAAAAGATGAAAGTCATCCCCTATGCTTCTGCCGTAGGTAGCATCCAATATGCGGTCCACTGCACCAGGCCTGACATTGCATACGCTTTGAGCGTGACTAGCAGATATCAGTCCTGTGCAGGAGAGGCACATTGGAATGCAGTTAAGGGCATCCTTAAGTACCTAAGGAGGACTAAGGAAATGTTCTTAGTCTATGGCAATGGAAAACTAATTCTGGAAGGCTTTAGCGACGCCAGCTTCCAGTCTGATGACGATGATGCCAAGTCTCAATCGGGGTATATATTCAAGCTCAACGGAGGAGTAGTGGCTTGGAAAAGTTCCAAGCAAGCAACCACTGCTGACTCCACCACTGAGGCTGAATACATAGCAGCTTCAGAAGCTGCCAAGGAAGCGGTTTGGATGAGAAACTACATCCAAGAGTTGGGTGTGGTGCCTAGCATCGCCGAGCCCGTTGTCATCTTCTGTGATAACAACGGTGCAATAGCGCAAGCGAAGGAACCGAGATCTCACCACCGTTCCAAACACATTCTTAGACGCTACCATCTTCTTAGAGAAATGGTAGGAAGAGGTGACGTTCGGATGGACCGAGTCAACTCAGCAAACAACACAGCAGACCCGCTGACAAAGCCTATGTCGCAAAGTGCTCATACGCAACATCTTGAGAAGATGGGGATTAGGCATATGGGTGATTGGCTTTAAAGGTCAAGTGGGAGATTGTTAGAATAGGTGACCATGTAAGCCAATTTTGGCGGGTATATGTAACCTATGTCTAGACAATTATAGGTGTTTTGATAAATCATTAATGAATAAAGAAGTGAATTTTCATTTGGCATTACTTTGTTTGTGTTCACTTGCACCTATTTTTCCATATCTGTTCACTACGCAAACAGAGCCCACGGACTGAGATTCGATTTCGGGGACTGGGACTACGCTTGGAGGTAGGTCCATGAAATCAGTCTTCCCGAATCAGTCCGGAAATCTCCAAGTCAAGGAATCCCGAAAATGGGTACCGGGATTCCATTTGAGACTTGCACTAAGCATCTGCTGTCGTGTTTCATCGACGGGTGACGAGGATCGTCTAAGCAGTGTTAGTGGGTTAGCCTGCTAGGACGCAGCTGACTGAGGTGACTCGTGGGAACCGTCTTACGGAGGACCTTGAGTATGGTCTGCAAGGTATGACGAGTATTCCCGGTTCCAACGGTACAGGTCAAGTCCTTTGACTTGAGGAATTACTGAGTTTACCTGTACATCAGAACTGTATCTTAGATATGGTGAGAGATTGCCAGAATTCTCTTTGGTAGTCATAAGCCATGTCTAGTGCAGTCCTGGCGTGCAAAGTGACAGTAGTTTCCAAGAAAGGATCTGTCTCCTGTCAATAGGTTTTGACAGTTGAGTCTCATGTATGCTCTAGGTCTTGTCCCTAAAACTGTGGCCACAGTGACTGAACAGAAGGAAGGTTTCCCTTGCGGCGTTTAGTGAGGACAGACCGACACTTAGGTCCAAGATGGGTGCCTGCGTTATCCGTGCCCTAGACACTAAGTGATGAGACCGAAGACAGAAGGACAAGCATACTGTTAGAGCCTAAATGTTCATCCCTGAATATTTCACCTAGTCTCTAGTGCCATGGACCGTTGCTAGATGGCCACCCATGGTAACGGACGGATTCTAGGAATCCGACCAAGTCTAGCTGAATGGTGAACCTAAAGAGTCACACACTATCCACACACAATTAAATATTTAATTTGGAATTAAATATTGGAGTGAAGGAATGATTAAATTAGATTTAATCGGGACCTTTATTTTTTCTTGGAGAAATAATTCTTTCTATTTGATAGAAGGAATTAAATTGATAAATTGGATTTATCAAAAGGATTTATTTAATGGGCTTAAATAATATTTATATTTATTTTAGCCTCTTGGAAATATTTAAATAGGTTTTAAATATTTCCATTAAATTAAATTAAATCAACGGTTGAGATTAATGGAGAGATGGATGGCTAGGATCGTTTTGACTAGGTCAAAACACTAGTTTGACTAGGACTTTGACTAGGTCAAAATCCTAATCAAATTAGAGTTCTTAAAAGAAGGAGTTTAAAGAGGATTAAACTCCTCTTCTATATAAACCCCTAGCATCCTACAATTTACATGATGATGAAACTCCAACACACACACACACAACACACACACGGTTTCTCTCTCTCTCCCATCTCTCTCGTCCGCCTCTCTCTCTCTCTCTCAAGAAATAGTTTTCTTGATTCTTTTGTTCTTGGAACATTAGAATCTTGATGAATCAATACCATTAATTAATAATGTGTTGTTGATTCATCCACTCCAAAATTATACACTTGTTCGTTGCTAGCACGACGTGCAAGATACGTGGGTGGATCGTGTGTCACGAATTAGAGGGTCTCAAAGACGGGATCTTGGTGCAAAACGGGGGAACAACGCGTGTAGCCGTTGAAGACGAAAACGACAACGGGTAGGTCTCGTTTTAAATTTTTCGTCCCTCTTTAATTTTCAACCCTATGGCCTCCATGATTTATTTTATGTTATACGTTCATGAGATACACCGAATGCCCGGGGAAAATTTCAAAGGCACACCCTTTGAAACGTGTTTTTAATTTAAAGGCATGTTTAAATTCCGTTTTAATTTTTAATTATACCGCGCTTCCGCATTCGCGCTTTTCCCGGGACGATCCACAATTCCTTTCATAAAGATAGGATAAGAAGGTTGGTGGACTCAAAGAGTCTAGAAATAGACGATTTGGACAACCTACCAACCTGCGAATCCTGTCTAAAGGGAAAGATGACCAAGAAACCCTTTGTTGGACAAAGTACGCTAGCCAGTGGTCTGTTGGATTTGATCCATACAGATGTCTGTGGTCCACTAAATACTCAGGCTAGAGGTGGGTACTCGTACTTCATAACCTTTACCGATGATCACTCACGGTATGGTTATGTTTTACCTGATGAGGTACAAGTCTGAAGCCTTTGGAAGGTTTAAGGAATACAGACTTGAAGTAGAGAACCAAACCGGTCGAAAGTTCAAAGCCCTTCGGTCGGCCCGAGGTGGAGAATATTTGAGTGGTGAGTTTACTGATTATCTAAAGAGAATGGGATTCTCTCTCAGTGGATCCCTCCTAGAACACCGCAGCTTAATGGTGTGTATGAAAGGAGGAATCAGACCTTGTTGGACATGGTCCGATCCATGATGAGTTTTACCGAACTACCCCTTTCCTTCTGAGGATACACTCTTGAGACGGCGGCCAAAGTTTTGAACTTGGCGCCATCTAAAAGGGTATCCCAGACGCCATATGAGATATGGCATGGCAAGCCTGCCCCCTACAAATACTTGAAAGTGTGGGGTTGCCCCGCATATGTCAAGAGATTAGTGGGAGATAAACTGGACTCGAGGTCTAGTTTATGCAGGTTCATCGGCTATCCAAAAGAAACTGCGGGGTATTATTTCTATGATCCCTCCGAGCATAAGGTTTTTGTCTCGCGAAACGCAGTGTTCTTGGAAAAAGGTCTTCCATCGGATAGTCGACGCGATGAGGTACTCCTTGAGGAATCAAGTGAGGTACCCCATGAGGCGGCAGTGACATCTGAGCCAGTGGTTCCCACTGATATTGTTCCAGTCCTCCGTAGGTCGGCCAGAGTATCCCATGCACCTGATAGGTATGGATTTCTGGGCCTGACCGGTCAGTTGGATAATGATCCAAAGACGTACAGAAAAGCGATGTCGGACATCGATTCGGACAAGTGGCTTGAGGCCATGATATCCGAGATGGACTCGATGGGTACAAACAAGATTTGGAGCCTAGCAGATCCACCAAAAGGGGTTAAACCCGAAGCTGGAACATACGTTTTTGATGAAGTCATACGGGGATATGATTTCATCAAGAACGAGTCCGATCCTTGTGTATACAAGAAGATCAGTGGGAGCTCAGTTGCGTTTCTGGTGCTTTACGTGGATGACATCTTGCTCATTGGGAATGATGGTAAGATGTTGGGTACCACTATCCAAGAAGCAGTCTCCTAAGACTGATGAGGAGCTTAAAAGGATGTTGGACATCCCCTATGCTTCAGCCATAGGTAGCATACAGTATGCTGTTCAATGCACTAGACCTGATGTGGCTTTCGCTTTGAGCGTAACAAGTCGATATCAGTCGTGTGCCAGGGAGGCACACTGGAGTGCAGTCAAGACTATCCTGAAGTACCTAAAAAGGACTAAGGACATGTTCTTGATCTACGGCGGTGGAGAGTTGATACTGGAAGGCTATAGCGACGCTAGCTTCCAGTCGGATGACGATGATGCTAAGTCTCAGTCTGGTTATGTGTTCAGACTTAATGGTGGCGTGGTTACATGGAAGGGTTCCAAGTAGGCTACCACGACGGACTCCACCATAGAGTTTTGAATACATAGCGGCTTTGGAAGCTGCTAAGGAGTGGTTTGGTTGATGAGCTACATCCAAGGGTTGGATGTAGTACCTAGCATTGCTAAGCCTGTAATTATCTTTTATGATAACAACGGGACGATAGTGCTAGCAAAGGAACCGAGATCTCATCACGATCCAAGCATATTCTTAGACGCTACCATCTACATAGAGAGATGGATAGCAGGAGTGACGTTCGGTTGGACCGAGTCAGCTCCGCAGAAGACATAGCAGATCCACTTGCTAAGCCCATGTCGCAAGTTGCCCATACTCACCATCTGAATAAGAGGTTCGAGGTCAATGGGTGATTGGCTTTAGGTTAAGTGGGAGATTGTTGGAATAGGTGACCAGAAAGCCAATAGGTTTGGCAATTTGTAACCTATCCGACAACTTGATGTGAATGTAATATTATTATGTGATGAATAAGATGAGTATTCACCACCAATGGTACCTTCTTTGTTGCGGTCATCTTACATTTGTTAAAACGGTGTTTAACTTATATCGCAACAAAGCCCACAGACCATGGATAACAACTCATGCAGTTGGGCCACGCATTGGATGGTGGTCATGAAACCAACTGATTAAGAGTTGGGTCTGAAACGTTCCAAGTCGAGGACCTCGAGACAGGGCATCGAGAGTCCTATTGAGACTTGCGTCAAGAGTCTTGTTCATTGGATGAGTGTCGTGTTTCATCGGCGACAGGCGTGGGATGCCTACACGATCTTGATGGGTTGGTCGACTGGGGTCGAGCCGACTGGACAGACTCGCGGGGATCATCATATGGAAGCCTTGGAGGCTTGGTCGGTATGATTGGATTCCCCGGTTCCGATAGTACGGGAGTAATCCTCAAACTTGAGGAATCATGGCAGTCACGTGCACAGGACGGCTGTATCTTGGATCTGGCGAGAGGTGATCATTCTGTAAGATGATCATTATAAGCCTTGTCCAGTGCAATCAGAATGTGTAGCGAGGACGGTGGATTCCAAGAAGAGGATCCGTCCCCTGTCAGTATATGACAGAGGTATCTCCTATGCACTCAGAGACACGTACATGTTGTATGAAGCTGTGGCCACAGTGGTTGGTCGAACAGGGAATAGTTTCCTGTGTCGATGCAATGAAGCATACGTAGTCTCGAGTATTAAGCATAGATGCCTAGTCAAGGATGGGAACCGACGCCCAATTCCATACCTAGACTAAGGCCGGGAGACGGTAGACAGAAGGATCGTACCCGTACGGAATCGGCGCCTAAATGTTCACGCCAATTCACCTAGTCTCTAGTGCCATGGACCGTTGCTAGACGGCCACCCATGGTAACGGGCCCTTGTGGGACACGGGCCCAAGTCTAGCTGAGGGTGAACCTAAAGGGTCACACAAATCACCGAGGAGGTTGAGAGATCGACTTAGAGTCAATCTCGAAGGATAAAATAAGTAATTGGATTACTTAAGGGAAAGTCCATTGGATGGACGGGCCGATATTGTATCGGGCTTTCATTTAATCGGTAAATTAGATTTTCGATTAAATATGGAAAGTTGAGATGTTGAGACATTGGATCTTTTAATTGGATTAAAAGATCAACGGGAATAATTTAAGTGGACATTAAATTGGATTTAATATTGGGTTCGTCGCAATTGGATTACGATAAAACCCGGTCCGTTAAATTATACCCGAGAGGAGAAATAATTCCTAATTTGGAATGGGAAGAAGTTGGACTTCTTTCCTTAATCAAACATGGCCGACACGCTCCCTTGGAGGAAGCAAAATCAGCCATGTTTCATGCTAGGTGGTATGTTGACTTATCTCTTTTGGAAAGAGACAAATCAACTCCAATCAAGCTCTTCCCTTTTGGTATGATTTGATCATACCATAAATTTTGGTAGGCTTGATTGAAGAATTGATGGTGATTGATTGGAATGAATCTAGACATCCTTGGATGAACCTAGACACATTCCAATAATCACATTAATTATGTATATATAGGAGTATATACAACACCAAGCATAAGTGATTCATTATTCATCTTTTTCTAGGAAAATGAGAAGACAAAAATCCTCTCCTCTCTCCCAAAATTTCGTGCTCCCTCCCTCTCTCACACTTGTGTTCTTCACTTGATTTTGAATCAAGAAGAAGAAGAAAGTAAGTTTAAGAGAACACTAATTCCTAGTGTTCTTCTCTTAAACCGATTCCTTCTAAACTCGTTCTTTTCTAGCAAGAAGAACGTGTGTTTCTTCCGATGTGATGTGGATCACCTTTGGAGAATCCATACGTTTGGATTTCGTGAGCATTCCGGAGAAGGAACAACGCAAGTAGCCGGGAGCATACGCTAAACAATCAAGGTAACGGTTTATTACGCTTTGATTGATTTCATTTATATATCTATGCCCTATGTGCTTAAATGTATGTTTTAATATTTACACTTCCTACATCGAACGTCCGGTTGAGCACCTAAAAAGAAAGAGGTAATGTAGTAGGATTCATCATGGAACGAACCATGTCCAACAAAGTTCGGTTCCTCCTTTCTGCCACGCTATTAAGCTGTGGCGTTGCAGGAGAAGTCCACTGAGAGAGAATCCCATTCTCTTTTAAGTAATTCAAGAATTCACCACTTAAGTATTCACCACCACGATCAGATCGAATGGTCTTAATTTTTCGTCCAATTTGATTTTCTACTTCAAGTTTGAATTCTTTGAATATTTCAAATGCTTCAGACTTGTACTTCATTAAGTACACATAAATGAACCGTGAGTGATCATCGATAAAGGTTATGAAGTAAGAATATCCTCCTCTAGCTGGAATATTCCACCTAAGTATTCACCACCACAATCAGATCGAATGGTCTTAATTTTTCGTCCAATTTGATTTTCTACTTCAAGTTTGAATTCTTTGAATATTTCAAATGTTTCAGAGTTGTACTTCATTAAGTACACATAACCGAACCGTGAGTGATCATCGGTAAAGGTTATGAAGTAAGAAAATCCTCCTCTAGCTGGAACACTTAAAGGTCCACAAACATCTGTGTGGATTAAATCCAATAGTGCAATGGCACGGCTACTTTGTCCAATAAATGGTATTTTGGTCATTTTTCCCTTGAGACAAGATTCACAAGTTGAAAGAGCATCTAAGTTCTCTATTTCTAGATTCTTAGAGTCAATCAACCTCTTCATCCTATCCTTGGACATGTGACCCAATCGAGCGTGCCATGTTTGTGCATTTTCTTGATCATCCAATTTTCGTTTTTGTTGAACATTCATAATCATATTATGTTGTTGGATAGTATATAAACCATTTATTAAAGTGCCAAGTAAAACGGAAGAACCATTCCTCATTAAGTAGAAACATTGTTTTGATATACAAAATTCAGACCCCTCTTCATCAAGAGTAGGTATAGATACAATGTTTCTTATTATACTTGGTACATAATAACAACTATTAACTACTATCCTAACATCCTTGCTAATAGCTAAGTGAACAGTTCCAATGGCTTCAGTAGCGACCTGCTTGCCGTCTCCAAGCCTGAGGATCAAATCCCCTTTACTTAACTTTTTGCTTCTTCTCGTTACCTGCAAATCATTGCAAATATGAGCTCCACAACCGGTATCTAATACCCAAGAAGCATTATTAGCAACCATGTTAATTTCAACAACGAAAATACGTTGGACTATTGCAAGAAACTTCAATGCAATTCCTCTTCTAATGGCCTTTTTCGTGGCAGTGATGACACTCATCATGTGTTGGATTGGCCTTTATTATCTTCTTCCCTTTGCCCTTCCCTTGGCCGTCCTTATTGCTTTTCTTCCTTCCCTTTCCATTTCTCCTCCATTTCTTGACCCTTTTGGTCATGGACAACGATGTGGATGGGGTTGCTAGCATTAATGTTGTAGGCTTCTTTATAGTAGCCTCATATTGCATAAGCATATTGATCAATCCAGGAACAGTCTTCTCAAGATCGTTCATATTGTAATTAACAAACAAATTGATCAAAGACGGCGGTAATGACTGTAAGATCACATATATGTAGGAGTCATTATTCATGCCTGCGTTCAAAGATTCTAACTTCTCAATGAGAGAAAGCATCTTGACGTCGTGGTCATGAACAGACGACCCCTCAGTCATCTTTGCCCGATAGAACTCCTTTGATACTGCATATCTTATATGCCGATCTTGTACCGCAAACAACTCTTGTAAGCGTACAAAGATCTCAGATGCATGCTTAAGGTGTTCATGTTGCTTTTGCAGTTCATTACTCATAGATGCTAGCATAAGGCAACGGGCCTAAAGGTCATCATCGATCAAACGTTGGAACATCAGACGTTCTTCGTCAGTTGAATCCTCGGGAAGCTCAGTCAGAGGACGAGACTCCAACACATAAGAGTGTTTCTCGGAATCCCAGTCGGCATAGTTGGTTCAGTAAGTTTGTTTGTCTCAAGTATGGTAACAAGTGGAGTTTTAGACATTTTCGATCTACAAGAAAGAAAAGAAGAAACAATGGAGATTTTAGCATTCTTTCAATCAATGTTAATTAAATTTATGATATGGTCTTTAATCATAAATTGCTCCCACTATTTCTTTAATTAAAATTAAACCCCCATATGAAGTTTCGGGAAACATTTTCCTTAGTAGGCTTGAGGTCCATGGAATAAATTTCATACCCCGCTGTTACTATTCGCATGAAAATAATTCCATGGGATGTGACTTTCACCATTTTCATCTTATGAGATCCCCAAGGTGTTTTACCTTATTTTTTCACATAATCCCAAGGACTCCAAGTGAATTATGTTACTCCATGTTAAGCCCAACCCATCGACCAAAAGACCTCCCACTATCGCCCTCCACGACTCGTGAGACAGAGTGATAGTAGGTAAACTACTTGTTCATAGTAATAGTACAGCTTTTCACTACTTCCAAATCATTCCACGACTCGTGAGACAATAGATTGAAAGGTGATAGCATCTCATACTTTGTCACTATGGATGGAAGGTCTGAATTATCAAATCCAATTTGATTTTATCTATCACGGGCTTAATATTTTAACTTGTACACTCCAAGTGATGGTTCAAACCATTTGTTTACGCAAGCCCTCATCACGATGTTTTATTCTTGTTTGCTTGTTTATCATATACAATGTAAAGTGTATGTACGAACATTAAGCAAAGTCATATAAACATATATACAAGAAATAAAATCGAGCATGCCCTAGTTGGGTGATCATGAGCCCGTGGTCATCCCATAAAGATATCACATATCATATATGCAAATAATATCATGTATATATATATATATATTTAGATCCAATAAAACAAAAAAATTTAATTTTTTTTATGTTAAATCACATGATGTTTTTCATGTAATGAAATTGAATTTAATTCATGGGCACTTGATTCATAGTGTCAAAATTAACTTGGACCTTCCAAGAAATTGTCCTAATCATATTAGGAGAATATATATCGAATTTTCCTAATCAAAATGAAAGTGAAAAACTAATTTTCTTTCTCAATTTATGTCCGCATATAAATTAGGAAAATAATATATGTATATATTTTTACTATTATCCTCAAATAAAAACTAAGTAGAGAATATACAAAAATACTATTAAATCCGACCATGTAGGTGGAAGATAAATCCGGTAGTGTAGGAGGAAAGTGAAACACAATAAAATCAAATTTCAACAAATGAAATATGCCCAAGAATTAAATTCAACACATCAAGAGACTAACACATAAAATTAAATCGTTAAGCAATTTAATCCTATTAAATCACATCAACAAAAATAAATACAATTGACTTGCATGACCGGGCTCTGATACCACTGTTAGCTTCGTATAAGCCCCGAGACGTTAAGCACAGTGAAAATTAAAAGTTTAATTATAAAAAAAAATTATAATTAGCGATCAAATCGCCCGTTCTCATTGCTATAACGATGTGGATCTCATGCATAAAAGAATGTCAATTGTACAGTTAAGAGAAAAACAACCTTTTAGTACTTCGGTTGATGTTGACGACTTGAACGTCTCAAGAACGGTTTCTTACCTTACAAATGGTGGAACGTTACATCGATTGTCCACAGTAGGAACACGAGTGTCTTCCCTCTAAAGTTAATCCACACCACCTATGGCGGAATCTCCTTTAACCCTATGCTAGTAGGCATTAGAGGATTACGGTAGATCAACGATTGATCAACGAAGAAGACAAGAGAACTTGTTTCTCTTTCGGAGAAGGGACGAGAGCAAGAGAGAAAGAGCAAGAGAGCAAGAAGTAAGAATGCAAAAAGTTGTCTTGAATGGCAACCAAGGTCTCTATTTATAGACCTTCCATTGAAGAAGCCAAGTTCAACTTGTCTTCTTCTTCTTTCAAAGAGGAAGACAAGTTTGATTCTTCTTCTTACAAAATGACAAACTTGTTTTGTCATATTAAGAAGAGAAGTTCAACTTTGCTTCTTCATCTTGCAAAGAGGAAGACAAGTTTGATTCTTCTTCTTACAATATGACAAACTTGTTTTGTCATGTCAAGAAGAGAAGTTCGACTTTGCTTCTTCATCTCATGAAGACAAATCCAACTTTGCTTCTTTGTCTTTCAAGAAGACAAATCCAACTTTGCTTCTTCGTCTTTCAAGAAGACAAATCCAATTTTGCTTCTTCGTTTTAAGAAGACAAATCGAACTTTGCTTCTTTAAGAAGACAATTCCAACTTTGCTTCTTCGTCTTTCAAGAAGACAAATCTGACTTTGCTTCTTCGTCTTTCAAGAAGACAAATCCAATTATGCTTCTTCGTTTTTAAGAAGACAAATCGAACTTTGCTTTTTCAAGAAGACAATTCCAACTTTGCTTCTTCATGAGAAGACAAATTGAACTTTGTTTCTTTGAAGAAGACAAGTCCAACTTTGCTTCCTCATAAGAAGACAAATTGAACTTTGCTTCTTCATCTTCTCCATAATTAATCCAATTAATTATTTCCAAGAATTCCATCATGGATTTGTGTGTGACCCTTTAGGTTCACCACTCAGCTAGACTTGGGCTTGTATCACATATACAATTTAATTAGCAACTTACTTGCATTAGATTAATTAGATCTTATCATAATTAATCACCCTGAATTAACTACTTAATTAGAGGGTACCTGTTACCATGGGTGGCCATCTAGCAATGGTCCATGGCACTAGAGAATAGGTGAATTTATTGCGAGAACCTATGAGCTACGCGTACCATGCAGATACGGTCCCTCCATTACTAACCTCCCGATCAAAGTCTAGGGCATGGAATTAGTTACCGGTTCCCATTATCGACTTTGATGTCTATGTATCATCTCTTCAATTATGTTTCCAATTTATCAATATAGGAAAAATCCTTTCTCCTATTTGATCAACAGCCATGGCCATGGGCTTTGAGGAACGCATAATGCAGATCCTATCTTGGAACTCACTAACCTCCATGCATGCTTCAACTATATCTGAAATATGACCGTATAATGATCCAGAATGAAACCTGAGACCACATTGGACATGATCAAGTCATAGCCGTCCTATGCACAAGGTTAATATGGAACCTCAAGTCTAAGGACTAGATAGTGCACTATCGTAGCCTAGGAGTTCTAGTCATACCGATCATGCCATATAGGGCTTCCATATGACAACTCTTGCGAGTCAATTCAGTGAACCTGATAACTATTTATCAAGCACCCACTAAAGTGCCCAAACGTCGTACGTCTTTGTCTATGAAACTCGACATTCATCATATGAACGCATCACTTAGTGCAAGTCTTTAAGGAATGGTCGATGCCCTATCTCAACCGATTCATCGACTTGAAATATTTTAGATCAAACCATAGAAGTTGGTTTCATGGTCCCAATCATATGCGCGAGCTAACCCCATAGCATAATTTATCTAAGGGCTTCAACCAAATGCTCACATAAATATAATGTTTAAAGCATATGATGAAGATGGCCAAAGAACATTTCTTAAATTAACATATTATTGAAAAAGATCGTATAGAATAGTTTACAAAGAGCCAATCAATTGGCTTGACAGTCACCTATTCTAAAAGCCATTTCCATGGCCCCCCCTCGGCCGTGGGATTCACCACCACCGCCACCACCACCAGCGCCTCTAGTGCCACCACCGTATGCACATCACTAAATTAGCCTCCGCAATGCGAGGTAACGTACAAAAATTTGTTAAATTATTTTCATTGCATTTATGCAACCCTTTCTTTGATTAGTCTATCAAATGGACAAAATAACTCAATGCTTCCTCTCAAAGTAACTTACATTATTTGTGTAAGAAATTTTAGATCATGGTGTTTTTATATATTTTTATTTTTTTTACAAGATTGATATAATGAACCTAGTATTGTTTATTTTTGATATATTATGCTTGAATCGTACCAAATAAACCATCCTTAGAAAGATAACTAGTATTAGAGAAACAACAAACCAAGAAAAACATTATCAACAATGAGTAGGTAAAACGAGAATGTTCTCAACACCGTAGAAATAAATGTAGCAAAAAAACGAAAAAGGTTACTGAAGGTCCTAAACCTTGGAGGAGTTCCGTCGACCAATATCTCCATAAGCTAGAACATAATTATGCAAGAAAACCATGTATGCAATATGCAAATGAAATAACGCACAGAGTTGTACGATATATGAATTAACATAATTTCGACCTTTCTGCCGACACATTCAGTAACACGCTCGCCATGGCTTTCAATCAATCTTCAACTGCTTTAGATCTAAATTAGGAATAAAACAAGGCAATGACAACTTTCAACTTAATAAAAAATAACCAATGCATCAGTAAAGTGTGGATAATCAAATCACACTGCCATACAAATAAAGTATGGCAAAAAATATATAGAAAGCACCCTTTTGCCCACAGATTCAGTAACACGCCCACCATGGCTTTCAATCAAATCTTTAGCCTCTTTTTGTTCTAAATGGGAAAAAATAAAACAAGGCAATGAAAATTTAAAATTAATTTAGGTATAGTCAAAGTATCACAGGAGTATTTAGAATCAGATGACACTACCATGCAAATAGAATATGAAAAAAATTATCCCAAGTATTCGTGTTGACCAACTACGGTGAATGCAACAACATGGTTAAAAAGCATGAATAGATGAAATTCCAAAATTAAGTTATAGACATTAAATAGTTTAAAAAAAAATTCCAAATACTCACGATAAATGGAAAGAAAGGTCAAGCATTCAATTGAAAGACACGAAAATAAGAAAGTACATTTCCCATTAGATTCACACGAAGATAGGGGATGAGTGCAGGTCCTCTTAGAGCCCCATAGTAGAGGTCTATGCAAGCGAGCCCCAAGATCTATTGAAATAATTTTCTCCCTGCAAGCGATAACAAAACTACGAATGGGAATAAATGTAACCTTAATTCGCATAGTAAATAACAAAATTCTTGAAGTCTACAGTGAAATAAAACAAATCTTATCGAGAAATGTAATAAAAAGAAATCATAGATAAAAAGTTCAAAAGGTTGAAAGCACCACGGGACTAAGTGGGATTTCTATCTTGAGAAGATAGCATTGGGAGATCCAAAGGCCAATGAGAGTTAGGAGGAGAGAGTGTTGAACAGATAGAAATTTAATTCGACGAAATCATTAAGTCGGTGCAAAAATATTAAAAACCCAATGAAATTTTTCATTCATAAATTTGCATCTCCACATCTTTCTATAAATGACCGCTTCAAACTCTTTCTTTCATTGGTGTATCAAATGGACCAAATAACCAAATGCTTCCTCCCAAAGTAACTTACAATAATTGCGTAAGAAATTTTAGATCATGGTGTATTTATAAATTTTAATATTTTTTATGAGATTAAAATAATCAACTTAGTATGGTTTATTTGATATATTATGCATGAATCATACCAAATAAACCATCCTTAGGAAGATAATTAGTACTAGAGAAACAATAAACAAAGAAAAATATTATTAACAATGAGTAAATAAAATGAGAATGTTCTCAACACCATAAAAACAAATGTAGGAAAAAAAAATTTACCGAAGGTCATAAGCCTTGGAGGAGTTCCTGAAGGACAAGCGGATCCGCCCGGGAGCGCGAGCGGAAGCGAGAAAGCGTGGAAAGTGTATAAATTTAAATCAAATTCAAAATACGCGAGTCCCAAGGGGTTCTTGGGTGCTCAACCGGGCGTTCGATGTAGGATGTGTAAATATTAAAACATATATTTAAACACATAGGGCATAGATATATAAATGAAATCAATCAAAGTGTAATAAACCGTTACCTTTGATTGTTTAGCGTATGCTCCCGGCTACTAGCGTTGTTCCTTCT
Organism: Sesamum alatum; assembly: GCA_034509735.1. Classification (NCBI taxonomy): domain Eukaryota; kingdom Viridiplantae; phylum Streptophyta; class Magnoliopsida; order Lamiales; family Pedaliaceae; genus Sesamum; species Sesamum alatum. Next base: position 18,853,476 of record JACGWO010000010.1, on the reverse strand, counting down.
CCGGAATGCTCACGAAATCCAAACGTATGGATTCTCCAAAGGTGATCCACACCACACCGGAAGAAACACACGTTCTTCTTGCTAGAAAAGAACGGGTTTAGGAAGGAATGGGTTTAAGAGAAGAACACTATGAATTAGTGTTCTCTTAAACTTACTTTGTTCTTCTTCTTGATTCAAAATCAAGTGAAGAACACAAGTGTAAGAGAGGGAGAGAGCACGAAAATTGAGAGAGAGGAGAGGATTTTTGTCTTCTCTTTTTCCTAGAAAAAGATGAATAATGAATCACCTTTTTGCTTGGTGTTGTATATTCTAATATATATACATAATTAATGTGATTATTGGAATGTGTCTAGGTTCATCCAAGGATGTCTAGATTCATTCCAACCAATCACCATCAATTCTTCAATCAAACCTACCAAAATTTATGGTATGATCAAATCATACCAAAAGGGAAGAGCTTGATTGGAGTTGATTTGTCTCTTTCCAAAAGAGATAAGTCAACATACCACCTAGCATGAAACATGGCTGATTTTGCTTCCTCCAAGGGAGCGTGTCGGCCATGTTTAATTAAGGAAAGAAGTCCAACTTCTTCCCATTCCAAATTAGGAATTATTTCTCCTCTCGGGTATAATTTAACGGACCGGGTTTTATCGTAATACAATTACGACGAACCCAATATTAAATCCAATTTAATGTCCACTTAAATTATTCCCGTTGATCTTTTAATCCAATTAAAAGATCCAACGTCTCAACATCTCAACTTTCCATATTTAATCGAAAATCCAATTTACCGATTAAATGAAAGCCCGATACAATATCGGCCCGTCCATCCAATGGACTTTCCCTTAAGCAATCCAATTACTTATTTTATCCTTCGAGATTGACTCCAAGTCGATCTCTCAACCTCCTCGGTGATTTGTGTGTGACTCTTTAGGTTCACCCTCAGCTAGACTTGGGCCTGTGTCCCACAAGAGCCCGTTACCATGGGTGGCCATCTAGCAACGGTCCATGGCACTAGAGACTAGGTGAATTGGCGTGAACATTTAGGCGCCGATTCCGTACGGGTACGATCCTTCCGTCTACCGTCTCCCGACCTTAGTCTAGGGTATGGAATTGGGCGTTGGTTCCCATCCTTGACTAGGCATCTATGCTTAATACTCGAGACCACGTATGCTTCATTGCGTCGACACAGGAAACCATTCCCTGTTCGACCAACCACTGTGGCCACAGCTTCAAACAGCATGAACGTGTCTCCGAGTGCATAGGAGATACCTCTGTCACATACTGACAGGGGACGGATCCTCTTCTTTGAATCCACCGTCCTCGCTACACATTCTGACTGCACTAGACAAGGCTTATAATGATCATCTTACAGAATAATCACCTCTCGCCAGATCCAAAATACAGCCGTCCTGTGCACGTGACTGCCATGATTCCTCAAGTCTGAGGATTACTCCAGTACTATCGGAACCGGGGAAATTCAATCATACCGACCAAGCCTCCAAGGCTTCCATATGATGATCCCCGCGAGTCAGTCCAGTCGGCTCGACCCCAGTCGACCAACCCATCAAAATCATGTAGGTGTCCCACGCCTGTCGCCGATGAAACACGGCACTCATCCAATGAACCTAATTCTTGACGCAAGTCTCAATAGGACTCTCGATGCCCTGTCTCGAGGTCCTCGACTTGGAACGTTTCAGACCCAACTCTTAATCAGTTGGTTTCATGACCACCATCCAATGCGTGGCCCAACTGCACGAGTTGTTATCCATGGTCTGTGGGCTTTGTTGCGATATAAGTTAAACACCGTTTTAACAAATGTAAGATGAGCGCAACAAAGGAGGTACCATTGGTGACGAACACTCATCTTATTCATCACATAATAATATTACATTCACATCAAGTTGTCGGATAGGTTACAAATTGCCAAACCTATTGGCTTTCTGGTCATCTATTCCAACAGTTCCGTCGACCAATATCTCCATAAGTAGAACATAAATTATGCAAAAAAAATCGCACATGGTATGGGAACAAAGAATAAAGCAATTGTAATTAAGATGTATGATTCAACATAATTTCCACCTTTTGCCGACACATTCAATAACACGCTCACCATGGTTTTCAATCAAATCTTCAGCCTCTTTCGATCTAAATTAGAAAATAAAAAAAGAAAATGACAACTTCACACTTAATCATAAAATAGTCAAAGCGTCAGGGAAGTAAGGAGAATCAGACCACACTACTATACAAATAGAGTATGAGAAAAAATATATAGCAAGCACCCTTTTACCGACAGACTCAGTAACACGCCCACCAAGGCTTTCAATCAAATCTTTAGCTTCCTCTCGTTCTAAAACTGAAAAACTAAAACAAGACAACAACAACTTCAAACTGAATTAGGTATAGGTAAAGCATCACAGAAGTATGGAGAATCAAACCACACTACCATGCAAATAGAATATGACAGAAAAATTTTAGCAAGTACTTTCGCCTGTTGCCAAACTACGATGAATGTAGCAGCATGGCTAAAAAAGCATAGATAGACGAAATACCAAAACTAAGTTATAAGCATTAAAGAGCCTAAAAAACATTTTCGAATACTCGTTATTGAAGGACGTAATAGTCAAGCTTTCAATTGAGTGACACAAAAATGAGCAATTACCTTTCTAATTAGATTCACATGAAGCGAAAGGATGAGTGCAGGTCCTCCTAGAGCCCCATAGTAGAGCTCTATACAAGCAAGCCCCAAGATCTATTGAAATTATTATCTCTGTGCCATTAGAGATAACGCAACTACGACTAGAAGTAAATGTAACCTTAATTAGAATAGTAAATAACAAACTTCTGCATGTCTACAACGAAATAAAAAAGAATCTTTTGAAGAAAGGTAAAAAAAAGGAATCGTAGATAAAAGCTTAAACAGAGTCAAAGTACCACGGGACTAATTGGAATTTCTATCTTGAGAGGACAACATTCGGAGATTCAAAGGCCGAATAGAGATAGAAAGAGAGAGCAAGCAACGAATAGAATTTAAATTAGACGAAACCATAATAAAGTCGATGTAAAAATATCAAAACCCCAATAAAATTTTTCATTAAGGATTATGCATCTCCACATCTTTTTATAAATTGCCGATTCGAATCCCTTCTTTCATTAGCCTATCAAATGGACCAAATAACCTAACGCTTCATCTCAAAGTAACTTACATTAATTATGTAAGAAATTATAGATCATGATGCTTTTATAAATTTCTATTTCTTTACAAGAGTTAAATAATTAACCTAGTATGGTTTATTCGATATAATGCTTGAATCGTATCAAATAAACCATCCTTAGTAAGATAAATAGTACTAGGAAAACAACAAAAAAAGAAAAATATTATTAACAATGAGTACGTAAACTGAGAATGTTCTCAACACCGTACAAACAAATTTAGCAAAAAGAAAGTTACTGAAGCTCCTAAGCCTTGGAGGAGTTCCGTCGATCAATATCTCCATAAGCTAGAACACAATCATGCAAGAAAACCATATATGCCATGCCCAGACGGAAACAACACACAAATAATAAAGCAATTGTAAGATATATGAATTAACATAACGTCCACCTTTCTGCCAACACATTTGGTAACACGCTCACCATGGCTTTCAATCAATCTTCAGCTTCTTTAGATCTAAATTAGGCAATAAAACAAGGCAATGACAATTTTCAACTTAATGAAAAATAACCAATGCATCAGCAAAGTGTTGAGAATCAAATCATACTGCCATACAAATAAAGTATGACAAAAAATATAAAGAAAGCACCTTTTTGCCCACAGATTCAGTAACACGCCGACCATGGCTTTCAATCAAATCTTTAGCCTCTTTGTTCTAAATGCGAAAAATAAAACAGGGCAATGACAAGTTCAAACTTAATTCGGTATAGTCAAAGCATCACAAGAGTATGAAAATGAGACCATACTACCATGCAAATAGAATATGACAAAAAATTATAGCAAGTACCCATGTAGCCAACTATAGTGAATGTAATAACATGGTTAAAAAGCATAAATCTACATAATACGAAAATTAAGTTTTAGATATTAAATACTCTAAAAAAAAACAATTACAAATACTCATGATAGATGAAAACAATAGTCAAGCATTCAGTTGAGTGACACGAAAATGAGAAAGTAAATTTCGCATTAGATTCACACGAAGCTAGCGGATGAGTGCAAGTCCTCCTAGAGCCCCATCGTAGAGGTCTATGCAAGCGGGCCCCAAGATCTATTGAAATTATTTTGTCCCTACAAGAGATAACACAACTACGAATGGAAATAAATGTAACCTTAATTAGCAAAGTAAATAACAAAATTCTGCAAGTCTTAGTGAAATAAAAAAAAAAATCAAAACGAGAAAGGTTATAAAAGGAAATCACATATAGAAAACTAAAAAGAGTCAAAGCACCATGGACTCAATGGAAATTTCTGTATTGAGAGAATTGCATTGCGAGATCCAAAGGACAATGAGAGACAAGAAGAGAAAGTGTGCAAGGAATAGAAATTTAATTCGACTAAACCATTAAGTCGGTGAAAAAATATAAAAAACCCAATGAAATTTTTCATTCATGATTTTGCATCTCCACATCTTGCTTGAGATCACCACTTCAAACTTTCTTTAATTAGTGTATGAAATGGACCAAAAAACCGAATGCTTCCTCTCAAAGTAACTTACATTAATTGTGTAAGAAATTTTAGATCATGGTTTTTTTATAATTTTTATTTTGTTTACAAGATCTAAATAATTGCCCTAGTATGGTTTATTTGATATATTATGCTTGAACCATACCAAATAAACCATCCTTAGTAAGATAACTAGTACTAGAGAAACAACAAACAAAGAAAAACATTATTAACAATGAGTAAATAAAATGAGAATGCTCTCAACACCATACAAATAAATGTAGGAGAAATAAAGTTACCGAAGGTGCTAAGCCTTGGAGGAGTTCTGTCGACCAATATCTCCATAAACTAGAACATAGTTATGCAAGAAAACCGTATAAGCTATGCAAACAAAGCATAAAACAATTGTAAGATATATGAATCAACATAATTCGCACCTTTTGCTGACACATTCAATAACACGCTCACCATGGCTTTCAATCAAATCTTCTGCTTCTTTCGATCTAAATTAGAAAATAAAACAAGGAAATGAGAAATTCAAACTTAATAATAAATAGTCAAAGCGTAATGGAAGTATGGAGAATCAAACCACACTACCATACAAATAGAGTATGAGTAAAATATAGAAAGATTCAGTAACACGCCCAATAAAGGCTTTTAATAAAATCTTCAGTTTCCTCTCATTCTAAAACTAAAAGATAAAATAAGGCAACGACAACTTCAAACTGAATTAGGTATAGTTAAAGCATCATAGGAGCATGGAGAAGCAAACCACACTACCATGCACATCAAATATGACAGAAAATTATAGTAAGTACATTCCCCTGTTGCCAAACTACGGTGAATCCAGTTGCATGGTTATAAAGCATGTATAGACGAAATACCAAAACTAAGTTATAAGCATTAAATAGTCTAAAAAAATATTTTCAAATACAAGTTACAGAAGGATACAATAGTCGAGCTTTCAATTGAGTGACACCAAAATGAGCAATTACCTTTCCCCTTAGATTCACACGTGCAGGCCCTCCTAAAGCCACATAGTAGAGCTCTATACAAGCAAGCCCCAAGATCTATTGAAATTTTTTTCACCGGGCATTTAGAGATAACATAACTACGACTGGAAGTAAATGTAAAGTTAATTAGAGTAGTAAATAACAAACTTCTGCATGTCTACAACGAAATAAAAAAGAATCTTATGAAGAAGGGTAAAAAAAGGAAATCACATATAAAAAATTAAACAGAATCAAAGCACCACGGGACTAATTGGAATTTCTATCTTGAGAGGATAACATTCGGAGATTCAAAGGCCGAATAGAGATCGAAAGAGATAGCGAGCAACGAATAGAAAATTCAGATGTAGATGAGATGCTAAGGCTATCGGTCCACCAAATTGATCCAATGAAAGAAATATTAATGGATTAATCTAACAGACAAATATTTACACATACTGAGGTATTTCCCAAGTTAATCTAATATACTCTTCTCAGTTATATCAAACCTATTACCATCAAGGTATTAGTGAATTCGTCCTTTCTATGACTCATGACAACAATGCATTACAATCTCTGAAAAAACCTATTTAACCAGATGAATCATGTCTATGTACATATCGTTCATTTCACATCATGAATTAACCTGTCCACTATTTCGAATTCCCTTTCAGTTCATCAACTTAAGTTACTCAATTTAAGAGGTGCAAACATAATAATTCATGGACAATATGAAAACAACGTTGTAGGTTAATCCAGAGAAATACTTAAAACATTGTCTCAATTAGATTTTTCATAAGTCCTAGCAAAAAGTAAATTAGTCCATACTAACTAAAGCTAAAACAAAGAATAAAGATTCGGAAAAACTCATGGAGTAGAAAATCGGGCTTGAACGACTATCACTCTAGTTCCAGATCGTCTTCTCCTCTGCTCCTCTCGTTCAATTTAGCATTTTTCAGTTGAAAATTATATCCCTTCTCTCCCTTATACTAAGTCCCAATTGTGATTGGAGAGGAAAAGAATCCTCTTACCATCAAACTCTATTTCTTCCTTTCCTAATCCTATCCCTACCAAACTTCTAAAGTTAATTACAAGGAAATAATGTGGCTTTACATAGTATTTCAAATAAGCACTTAAGTCAACAACTCTTCAATTTTTGCCCAGCGCGTGTCAGATAGCCCGTGGTCACGGGTTAAACTTACTGCGCTTCTGTAATCGAATTTCTAATAACACGTGGGTCACGGGTTATCCTGGACGAGCTTCTGCTGAATTTCTGGATCTTTTTCACACTTAGGCTATTTTCTTGCAAAACTTTCTTTATCCAAGAAAACACTTAGAATGCCACAAATATTACAAAAAACAAGCATCATATCCATAAAATACGGAGAAATCAATAGAAAATATACCATGTAATTTCTCCTAATAAAATCCCCCCACACTTAAACCATGCTTGTCCTCAAGCATATTACAATTCAGTTCAATCATCCCCCTTTCAAAATAAAATCCCCATCATTTCATTCCACTTCTATTCGGCTCACGTCAACATTTCAAAATGAACTTGTTGTCAAGGTGCAAGTAACAATGGACTTTACCCGACAAATTTACACAAGCCACACAATGGAACAACTATCTCAACAATCTATTCAGAATCAAAATGCAAAGTGAGTTAATACCCTCGCTTAGGATTCACTCAGCATGTTGAAGTGTTTATGGGGAACAACAACTCTCAAGTCATGATCTAACACGGTTTTGCCATAGGCTTGCTCTTATAATATATCTCCACTGCTCAGAAGGGAACTCGCTGGACGAATCAAAGGGTCTTTTTCGGGTTGTAATGGGGCTTAAGTGAAGGTGGAGCCAAATAGAAACACGAAGGGTTCTTTGGGTTAAATGAATTAGGTGACATTGCTTGCATAATCTGTAACTTTATGAATTCTTTTGGTTCAAGTCCATACTTATTGACTACATACTCCTTCTTTTTCTTTTTTTCTTTGTTTTCACTTTCTTTTTCTTTTTCTTTTTTTTTTTTGCATTGCATCACATATTTTTCTCCATTTTTTTCTTTTTTTCCTGGAGTTTTCTATTTTTTCTCATTTTTTCTTCCTTTCTCTCGCTCTTTTTTTTTTTTTTCCATGAACTTCCACAAGCAATCGTTATCTTTTCCTTCTTGTTTTTGGGAGGGAGTTGAGGTGGCGTACTTGAATCATATGCTGATGACGAAAGCAGTCCACAAGCTATCCTTCTAATCCTTAAAAATGGGGTTCAAAGGTCTAGTGAAAAAATGGTCATGAAGGTATGTATCTTGGCTATTATGACACCAAAATCAGGCCCGCTCAATTGGGCTACTAAGCCTGGACATTTGTGCAGGCTTAACAACACAAATTTTTGGGTTGGTCCTAATGCCCTTATCACTTTCACCACACCTAACCCAATGATGCAGTCTCAACATGTATAACCGAATAAGTTCTAGAAAAGCATATCGGAGATAACAATCACAGAACTAATTAAAATAATAGAGCAACAAGATATATGCTCATAAGCTCAAAAAGTTCACCAAATAAATGTCATGTGTGTTACTCACAAGCATTCATTATCCAAAACGATCATCAAGACAATCATAACAAGTGTAGTAAGTTTGAAATCTTTCCTGTGCATGTCAAGCATCCCTTACAATCCTAATTGTGCATTCATTAATCAAGTCATCGAGAGTCAAATACGGACGCAACAGATTCAACTTTCAGCAAAAATCAACACATCATATCACCCAAAAATCATAAAAAAACAAATGGCGCGAAAACCCCTGCACACTTAAGAGAGATATTGTCCTCAATGCCTGACACCATATGGAAAATAATGAGAAGAAAGAGATAAATCACTTCTCTGAGGGTGTGGGTTCATCAAACTCCTAGCTAGCGGGAAGGAACGTTGGGAGCAAAATGGTCCTTGAAAATCGATAACGGGCAAAATACTTGCATGAGAACAAAGAAAGAAAGGGACTGAATATATGGCAGAGAAACAGAGGCCTAAAAGAAGATTTTTGTTCCTGGAATTGTTTTATTTTTCTTTTTTTGGTTTTTTCAAATAAACAAAGAGAAAGAAATGAAAGTAAAAGGAAAAAACTACGAGGGACTAAAACATTAGATAGAAACGCTCCTCTTGTAATCTGTGGCACGGGTTATCAAAAGTCCACTCTTCTGAAGCCTCCCTACATAACTGTGAGCATGGGTTATTAGAGATCTTTGAAGCGCTCTCTTCGTAACCTGTGGGCACGATTTATCAGAGATTCACTCCATTGACTACATCTGAAAAAGCATAGAAGAAAAAAAAAACATGGGTTGCCTCCCATAAAGTGCTCTTTAACATCACTAGCTTGATGTTTGGATACTTCTCACACTACTACAAGTCGAGAGGGGACACGGAATGAATCCTTTTCACCTTTTCGACATAGGTTTTTAGTCTTTGCCAATCCACTTTGACAAGACCCTTGTCTTTATAATGTTACTATTCACCATCCTTGAATTTTTTTTTCTTACGTAAGATTCATGTCATGCCTTGGTGCGTGCTGGCATTCTCGTAAGCCTTGTTCATCAATTCCTTATTCTTATTAGATTGACACCCATTATTCTCACTTGCATTTTTTCAAATGGACGGTGCTTCAAATGGTAGTTTTTTCTTTTTTATTGGAAGTAGATCCATTAAAAATAAAGCCTTCTGTAGTTTTGACTTCAATTCTTAACTAGTGTCTGCAAAAGTTGCAACCTCCCCATGCTGTTTTTTCATGTCCTACAAATTATCCCCATTAGAATTTTCAATGCAATTTTCTTTAGGATCCTTACAATTGATTAAATCAGCACTGTTCGTTCCAAGGGTATTAATGCTATCAATTGCAAATATGTCATGCTCATTTTTGTGCTGATATTTCACAGGCTTAAACACATTAAGGATTATATGTTCATCATTAACTCTACGAGTGAGTTGACCTTTATGCACATTAATTAAGGCTCTACTTGTGGCAAGAAAACTTCCACCTAGAATCGGTGACATATTCTTATCCTCTTCCATATCTAACATAATGAAATCAACAGGGATGGTAAATATGCCTAGTTTGACTAACATATCTTCCACTATTCCCGTAGGATACTTAATCTTCTATCCGCTAGTTGCGAAGTAATTATAATGGGAGTAAGCTCATGCACTCCAACTTTCTTAAAAATAGAATATGACATCAAATTCACACTAGCACCTAGATCACAAAAAGCTTTATCAAAATTGATATCCCAATAGTGCTAGGGATTGAAAAACTCCCTGGATCCTTGAGCTTAGGTGGTAGCTTGTTTTGGATAATTTTCGAGCATTCTTCATTAAGCTTCATAGTTTCATCTCCTTCCCACTTCCTCCTGTTTCAAATCACCTCCTTCAAAAACTTTGCATAACTTGGTATCGCGAAAGTGCATCAATAAGAGGGATATTAACATGAATTCTTTTGAATATCTCTAAAATATTAGCAAATTGCATAAATTAGCTTTTAAAACTCTCTTGGGATAAGGAATGTATGGAGGAACTTCATCTAAATTTAAGCTTAAGAGTATTCCCTTTTGTTCCCTGTTGGGATTCCTATTCTTTTGAGCTTGTGTTTCCTCCATTTGCTTCTTTGGTGGCTCTTCCGCAATAATTCTTTCATTCCTCATTGTGATTGCATCGAATTGTTCCTTAGTATTTTTCTCGGTGTCACTCCAGAGTTATTCCTCTTTCTATCAAAAATCATGTTCGTAATTTATCCCATTTGAATCTCTAGATTCCGGATTGATGCATCTTGGTTCTAAAACCTAGTGTTCTGCGCAGTGATAAAGTTGGAGAGCATGTCTTCAAGGTTGCTCTTCTCCTCCTATGGGGTTTGCTGCCATAGCTATTGGTATCCCGGTGGCACTTGTTGTTGATATTATTCCACGAAAAGTTGGGGTGAGTATGCCATCCCCGATTGTAGGTATTGTAGTGTGGGCTAAAATCAGACTTACCACTATGAGAAACAAAGTTAGCATCTTCATGAATAACACTTGTGTTTCCTACCTTTCATCTTGACTCAAATGACCCAGTGGACCACATGCATCACAAGGCCCTATGGGTGGAACATTCCACATTATAGCTCCAAGATTATCCACTTTTTGTGTTAGTGCAGGCATCTACGTAGATAATGCAGTCATTGCATCGATGTTGTGGACAACGACTACTCGTATATCAGCTCTCTCTTGACCATATGGATATATGTTTGATGTTATCTTGTCAATGATGTTGAATGCTTTTGATGGTAGCTTTCTCATGATAGTGCCACCTGCAGCTGCATCAATAGTAGTTCGATTAGTCAAAGTGACACTACTATAAAATATCTGTACCTGTCACCAAACTGCTAGCTCATGATGTGATGAGGGCATATTCTAAGCATGTCCTTAAAACGTTCCCATGCATCATACCGTAATTCCCTTTCTGACTGCACAAAAGAAGTATCTAATTTAACAATTTAGAAGTTTTAGAGGGAGAGAAGTATTTAGTAGGAAACTTTTGTGCCAATTCAGCCCATGTTGTGATACTACCAGCAGGTAAGGACTGAAGCCAGTCTTTCGCCTTATCACATAATGAGAATGGAAAAAGCCTAAGCTTAATAGCGTCATCACTAACACCATTAAATTTGAAAGTATCACAAATCTCTAGGAAATTAGCAAGATGTTTGTTAGGATTCTTGTCAAGCAAACTAGAAAGGTGCACGCGTGTTTGAATCATCTCAATTATGGTCGCTTTGATCTCAAAGTTGTTGGCTTGAAAATTGATTTGGCAATACTAGATATCGCCCCATCAGTTGTTGAGAAAGGCTAAGATTAGCGAGTTCTGATATTATTTCAATTAAATCCTCAGCAACGAAGTCAAAAACTTGATTGCCAAAATGCGTATAGACTACTAGCAAGTGCACGAGCTATCAAATAGTACAAAAATCGATCCCACAAGAATTTAATGAAATAATTATCAAAATTATGACTCATCCCTAATTATTTGGATGACCGAAAGTTGAATGATGAATTACTACTACTACGAGAAATTATGAAGATATGACTACAACAAACAATCACGTTGAGAAAATCCAAATCTATATGAGATGCCAAGACTATAGGCCTACTAAATTGATCCAATGAAGTATATATTTACTGTTTAATCTAACAGGCGAGTATTTTTACATACTGAGGTTTTTTACAAGTTAATCTGATATACTATTCCGAGTTATACCAAATCTATTATCAAGGAATTAGTGGATTCCTCCTTTCTAAAACTTATGACAATAATACATTATTATCTGTGAAAAACCTATGTAACCAAAATAATCTGCTTATGTATGGCTACATATCACTCAATTCCCATCATGAATTACCCTATGTACTATGCCGAATTTCCTTCTAGATCGTCAACATAATTAACTCAATTTAAGAGGTGATCAAGCTCTCAAATAATATCAACAAACATAATACTAAGTCGAGGACATAGAAAATATCGTTGTAGGTTAATTTGTAAAAATACTCATAAATATTGTCCCAATTAGGTTTTCCATAAGTCATAGCAAAAACTAAATTAGTCCATACTAACTAAAGCTAAAACAAAAAAGAAAGATTTTGAAAAACTCATCGAGTAGAAAAATCAGCCTTAACGGTTGTAACTCCAGTTCCTGATCGACTTCTCCACTTGCCTCATCATCTTCTCCTGCCTTCTCGTTCAATTCAGTGTTTTTCAGCGAAAATTTGGATCCCTCCTCTCCTTTTTACTTTCTCCTTTTGTACTAAGTCTTAATTATGGTTGGAGAAGAAAAGAATGCTCTTACCATCAAACTCCTTTTATTCCTTTCCTAATCTTATGTTAGAATAGGTGATCAGAAACCCAATAGGTTTGGCGTTTTGTAACCTATTTGACAACTTGATGTAATGTAATATTATGTAATGAATAAAATTAGTATTCGTTACCTTTGGTACCTTCTTTGTTACGCTTATTTTCCATATGCTAAAATGGTATTTTACATATATCGCAACAAAGCCCACAGATCATGATTAACAACTCATGCAGTTGGGCCACGTATTGGATGGTGGTCATGAAACCAACTGATAAAGAGTTGGATGTGAAATGTTCCAAGTCGAGGACCTCGAGATAGGGCATCGAGAGTCCTATAGAGACTTGCACCAAGAGTCGTGTTCATTGGATGAGTGTCGTGTTTCATCGGCGACAGGCATGGGACGCCTACACGGTCTTGGTTGGTTGGTCGACTAGGGTCGAGCCGACTAAACTGACTCGCGGGGATCATCATATGGAAGCCTTGGACGCTTGGTTGGTATGATTGGATTTCCCCGATTCCGATACTACGGGAGTAGTCCTCAGACTTGAGGAACTATGGCAGTCATGGATGCAGAATGGTTGTATCTTGGATCTGGTGAGAGGTGATCATTGTGTAAGATAATCATTATAAGCCTTGTCCAGTGCAGTCAGAATGTGTAGTAAGGACGGTTGGTTCCAAGAACAGGATCCATCCCCTGTCCGGAGAGAAGTTCATACACTTTGAACTTGGTGTATATTTTCGGAGAGGAACAAAGCTAGTAGCCGATCAAGAGTTAAACTACAAAGGTATTATTGGTTTTTATGCCCTATTATTAGTAGTTTACGTTTCCATTCTATGCCCTATGTACGATATCCGTTTTCATATTGATACATCCTACATCGAACGCCCACTTGAGCACCCAAGGGTACACCCCTTGGGATTTATGATTATGCTTTTGGTTATTTTTAAAAATCCGCATTTTCACCCTTCCGCTTGCGCTCCCGGGCGGATCCGCTTGTCCTTCAAGTGGTATCAGAGCCTGGTTCGATGTAAGGGACATAGATTTATGTGCTTGGCATGATCTATTTGGTTTACACCTTTATGAGCATGTGTTATTGTATGAATATATGAATAAATATGATTGTTCATTTGTTTGGATTTAATGGACATTATGCATGCAATTTTTTATAAGATTGGATCTTAAAATTGCATGTTTATTTTCTATATTAATGTGCTGAAAAGAAAAGATCAAAAAAATATTTAAAACAAACAACAACGGTAGCAGTTGGCTGCCGCCCCTACCGGCCAGCCACTGGCTGGCGGGGTGCGGCCCGGCGTGCGCGGACTCACGCCTACACGCAGCCTGGCCAGCGTGGCTGCCAGCGTGCGTGCTGGTAGGGGCGGACGCGCATATGCAGGCAGGCACTTGCGCGCATGCCATGCGCGCGGGCGCTGCGCACAGGCACGCGCGCGCAGCTGCTGGCCGCCTGCCCAGCACTGAAGGACAAGCGGATCCGCCCAGGAGCGCGAGCGGAACCGAGAAAGCGAGGGAATAGCGTAAATTTAAATCAAATTTAAATAAACGAATCCCAAGGGTTGTGCCCTTGGGTGCTCAATCGGGCGTTCGATGTAGGATGTGTAAATATTAAAAATGAATATTAAACACATAGGGCATAGATAAATATATATAATCAATCAAAGCGTAATAAACCGTTACCTTTGATTGTTTAGCGTATGCTCCCGGCTACTTGCATTGTTCCTTCTCCGGAATGCTCACGAAATCCAAACGTATGGATTCTCCAAAGGTGATTCACACCACACCGGAAGGAAAACACGTTCTTCTTGCTAGAAAAGAACGGGTTTAAGAAGGAATCGGTTTAAGAGAAGAACACTATGAATTAGTGCGCTCTTAAACTTACTTTGTTCTTCTTCTTGATTCAAAATCAAGTGAAGAACACAAGTGTGAGAGAGGGAGAGAGGGCCGGGAGTTGAGAGAGAGGAGAGGGATTTTGTCTTCTCTTTTTCCTAGAAAAAGATGAATAATGAATCACTTATGCTTGCTGTTATATATTCTAATATATATACATAATTAATGTGATTATTGGAATGTGTCTAGTTTCATCCAAGGATGTCTAGATTCATTCCAATCAATCACCATCAATTCTTCAATCAAGCCTACCAAAATTTATGGTATGATCAAATCATACCAAAAGGGAAGAGCTTGATTGGAGTTGATTTGTCTCTTTCCAAAAGAGATAAGTCAACATACCACCTAGCATAAAACATGGCTGATTTTGCTTCCTCCAAGGGAGCATGTCGGCCATGTTTAATTAAGGGAAGAAGTCCAACTTCTTTCTATTGCAAAATAGGAATTATTTCTCCTCTCGGGTATAATTTAACGGACCGGGTTTTATCGTAATCCAATTATGACGAACCCAATATTAAATTCAATTTAATGTCCATTTAAATTATTCTCGTTGATCTTTTAATCCAATTAAAAGATCCAACATCTCAACGTCTCAACTTTCCATATTTAATCGAAAATCCAATTTACCGATTAAATGAAAGCCCGATACAATATCGGCCCGTCGATCCAATGGACTTTCTCTTAAGTGATCCAATTACTTATTTTATTCTTCGAGATTGACTCCAAGTCGATCTCTCAGCCTCCTCGGTGATTTGTGTGTGACCCTTTAGGTTCACCCTCAGCTAGACTTGGGCCCGTGTCCCACAAGGGCCCGTTACCATGGGTGGCCATCTAGCAACGGTCCATGGCACTAGAGACTAGGTGAATTGGCGTGAACATTTAGGTGCCGATTCCGTACGGGTACGATCCTTCCGTCTACCGTCTCCCGGCCTTAGTCTAGGGTATGGAATTGGGCGTCGGTTCCCATCCTTGACTAGGCATCTATGCTTAATACTCGAGACCACGTATGCTTTATTGCGTCGACACAGGAAACCATTCCCTGTTCGACCAACCACTGTGGTCACAGCTTCAAACAACATGAACGTGTCTCCGAGTGCATAGGAGATACCTCTGTCATATATTCCGACTGCACTGGACAAGGCTTATGATAATCATCTTATAGAATGATTACCTCTCGCCAGATCCAAGATACAGTTGTCATGTGCACGCGACTGTCATGATCCCTCAAGTCTGAGGATTACTCCCGTACTATCGGAACCGGGAAAAACCAATCATACCGACCAAGCCTCCAAGGCTTCCATATGATGATCCCCGCGAGTCAGTCCAGTCGGCTCGACCCCAGTCGACCAACGCATCAAGATCGTGTAGGCGTCCCACGCCTGTCGCCGATGAAACATGGCACTCATCTAATGAACACGACTCTTGACGCAAGTCTCAATAGGACTCTCGATACCCTGTCTCGAGGTCCTCGACTTGGAATGTTTCAGACCCAACTCTTAATCAGTTAGTTTCATGACCACCATCCAATGCGTGGCTCAACTGCACGCGTTGTTATCCATGGTCTGTGGGCTTTGTTGCGATATAAGTTAAACACCGTTTTAACAAATGTAAGATGAGCACAACAAAGAAGGTACCATTGGTGACAAACACTCATCTTATTCATCACATAATAATATTACATTTACATCAAGTTGTCAGATAGGTCATAAATCGCCAAACCTATTTGCTTTCTGGTCACCTATTCTAACAAGCACTGCACAGGGCGCATGCGCGCACAGCCCTGTGCGTGCGAGCGGCCGGCAGGCACAATGGTTGGACCGTTTTGTGCTGTTTTTTGACTTTTTCTAAAAAATTAGATTTTTTGGGATTTCTGCACATTATTTTGAAAATGAATTAATTTTGCATATTTATTTTGGAATTATTAGATTTTTCTTTAGATCAAATTTGCTTAATTAATTTGGATTTGATACATGCATTGTATGTAATGTCTATTAAATTTGATGTTTGAACTTTGCATGTTATTTATATATTTATACCTTATGATGTTGGACATCATTTGGATAGTTTGAGTATCCATGGTTAAGCATGATTATTTGATTTACTTATGTTATGTGTGTTGATGAGATCAACATGGGATGATCACAAGAGCCCTAGATCTTGTGTATTGATGTATGTTGTTTATTTATATTTCTGTCGGGTGGGGCCTGCTTGCCTCGTGTTTTAGGACTATCATCTCCCGTTTTTCTAGCATCATGATGTTAAGGCTTGTTATAAATTTCCATGTATTTACTTTCATATGTAATGCGAGTAGATAGCTTTGGTGAGGTTTTTATTTTGACAAGCCCATGGAGTTGGAGACCCAAGCTGTAACATCAAGCGTGAAACAAGAAGAGCCACAAAGGCCCACTGGAATGACAATGGGTTTGTTACTTTTGTAATAGTGTAGGACCACCCTAGACAGACCATAGAGTCACTACGGGCTCAATGGGTCGCATAGGTTGGGCATGTGATCATCCTAATAGGGGTATGCTATGTTTTCTGTATGCGGTGTATTTATTTACATGCTTTAATGAATATTGGATATTTACGCATGCTAAAACACTTAATGTGATGAGGTCTCGATCATTATCTAAACTCCCATTTGGTTGGATCAAATTAAATATTAAGCCCAGAACGGACTTGGATCGAAATGGTGTTTTGATCTGTTCGAGCCTTCCATCCACAGCAATATGGTGAGGAAGCTACCACTACCCAACTGTGGTCTCACGAGTCATGGCACATTTGGACTAGGGGAAAGTTGCACCATTATTGTGAACAAAGAGATCGCACTCGTTGTTTTCCTGTCTCATGAGTCGGGGGGGGGGGGGACAGTTGAGGCTTGATTTGGTTGATGGGTCGAGCCCAACACTGAGTAACATGGCTCGCTTGGAGTCCTCGGAACCATGCGAATAGGTGAGGCAAAATATCTTGGGAATCTCATTGGATGAGAATGATATTGGATATCTCCCATGAGGTTTTCTTCAAGTGAATCGTAAAAGCGGGGCATGGAGATCACGCTTGTGGATCCCAAGCCCACTAGAAAATGATTTTCCGAAACTCCACTTGAGAGTGGTGGACTTTCGTATAAATAGTGGGAGGGTTAAATACTAAAAGACCATGTCTTCAACTTGAATAATAATATGACCATCATCTGCTAATTTCTGCTTTACATTTTATAAATGTATATATGTCTAAGAATTCGTTGACCATGATACTTGAGAATAATAAGTTTAACGGAACGAACTACTCGGACTGACTGAGAAACCTGAGGATTGTTCTCGGTTTTGAGAACCAAGGCTACATCTTGCACGAGCCGCCGCCGAGCGACTTACTGGAGGGGTCCACACCAGAAGAACGTTTGACATTCGAGAAATGGCATGAGGACAACCGAAAAGTACATAGTATCATATTGGCTTTAATGTCTAATGACATCCAGAAGCAATATGAGAGGCTGGACATCATCTCCGCCATAATGCTTCGCTTGAACGAGGTTTATGCGGTTCCGGATAGGTATATTAGATATGCCGCCACAAAAGCATTCTTTGGCACCAAGCTGGCTGAAGGATCGTCTGTACAAAGTCATGGGGTCAAGATGCTTTCTCTAGTGGAGAAGCTCGAGGACCTTAAAGCTAGGCTTAACAATGACACGTACATTGACGTGATCCTCCAGTCACTTCCTCCGTCCTATGACCTGTTTGTTGTAAACTACAACATGAACGGATTTGAGAAGTCTATTCAAGAGTTGATCAACATGTTGGTGCAATACGAGGTGACGACCCACAAGTCGGCATCGACGGTATTGATAGGATAGGCTTCGACCTCCAAGCCGAATGGCAAGAGAGCCGGATGCTGGAAGAGGAAGAAGGGAAAGGGGAAGACGGTTGCGGTCCCTGCTCGCGCTCCAGGCGCCCCTGTTGCCCCGGTGAGAATGGGCAAAGGGAAAGGGAAGGCCCGTGGTTCTCAGCGGTCCAAGGTAAATGATGTATGCATGCGTTGCCAAGGAAAGGGGCATTGGAAGAGGGAGTGCCCACAACTCCTCTCCAATCCAGGTACATTTGTGGTTGAAGTAAACACGATAACTAATTCTGCTTCATGGGTATTGGATACCGAGTGTGGTTCTCACATCTGATATGATTTGCAGGCACTGCAAAGAAGCAGAAGGCTAACCAAGGATGAGATGATCCTGAGGCTAGGCGATGGCAAGACCGTTGTTGCGGAAGCCGTAGGATCAATGGAGTTAATCATTAGTAGTCATGTTAGGATTATACTGAACGACTATTTCTATGTACCTACCATGATTAAGAATATTGTATCTATACCCGTACTTGATAAGGAGGGTTATTCTTTCACCATCAATAAAAATGGTTTTTATGTTATAAATGATGTTGTTTCTCATTTGGTTGGTACATTGGTGAACGGTTTATACATACTTCAACAGTCTAATTGGACTATGACTGCGGCACACAAACGAAAACATGATAATCAAGATAATGCACAGATTTGGCTATGGTTTTGGGGACATGTTTCGCTATTTACCACCATAGGACCAAATTATCTCAACATGATGCACCAAATGCTAATGTAGCCAATGCGAGGCTAATTTTTATTTTGGTTTATTCATATTTCATAAGGCATGCATGTAGCATTTTTAATGGACATAGAGTTATTTTATTCACGATCAGTAAATAGTTTATAATGACTTTTACTCAGTGGGAAATAATTACTAGCCGTGTTGTTAAATTTTTTATTGTGCTGGGTATAAAGAAATAATAAATAATTTACTTGGATTTAGAATCAAATATAAGATCAGTACTATATTTTTTGCGCAAACCTAGAGATCTTAGATTAACTCACCATTTTTTTTAAGTCAATTAAGTTTTCAGATAGATAATTATCTAATATTGCCGTGACTTAGACGCTGACAATCAATAGTGGATCAAGAAAAAATTTGAGCTTTTATTGGTTAAGCTGCAAACTAAAGAATCTGACTGGAGAGTTGTTAAGCTCTATTCTTTAATATGAACTCACTCATCCTTAAGTTGCTAATTAAGTTGACTTATGGATATTTATGTGTCAACTAAAGAAATCGCCAAACGTGAGGTTTGATTTTTTATAGTTGAAACACAAAAGTAATGCGTTTGTTGCTAATGTAGAATCAACTAAAGTGTTGTTGCATCAAACAAAGAGTAGCATGATAAGTGCAAGAATCAAAAATTTGATCCACGAGGTGATAATCGTATCACTTTTTTTCTAAAGCAAGTGACACAAATAATTGTCAAAGTGCTCTGAGAAATTAGTCAGTTCACTCGTAATTGAACTGAGAGGAAGTTTGACTAAATAAATGCTCTCTTATTAATTTTGCTAGGATTGTCAATTCTCTTCTTAGATGGATGGTAGATGTGGTAAGATATAGCACATAATTAGAGATTGAGCAAAATGACTATTATCGATATTGTGCACTAATATAGAAATATTGTGGCAAAGCACACAAGAGGAGGCGTTTTGGAAGTGCCGCCCCATGCTCATTAATGGATATGAGCTTGTACTCTTTAAAAGTCATGTAAAAAGCAATGGAGATACTCTAAAGAGTTGTGCAAAAGGCACTTGTTACCCATATAGTCTAATCGTGCTAAGAGCACTCTTAAGACATTTTTTGTGTATTGTGGCTTATCCATCCTAGATGCATTTTTTTTTACCCTCATGCATTTATATTTTTTCTTTCATTTCTTGTGTTATGGCATATGGAATTTTTAAAATGACCATGTTACCTAGAACAAACTATTTGGTTTAACTCGCTAAAGTCAACCTCCCTGGGGAAGATTTTTAGCTAGAGAATGTCACTTGGTTCATTCCCTTGAGAGTGAACATGTTAGCTAGAAAAAATCACTTGGTTCACTCGCTAAATTAACCTCCCCGAGGAAGATTATGTTAGCTAGAGGAGGTCAATTGGTTCACTCGCTAAAAGGTTACTCTTGTTGGAATTTTTTTCTAGCGAAAAGAGTTCGATAGAAAATAAGGAGGGTTTATCAAACCACTAAATATTGTCCACTAAATGAATGTGGACTTATGAGTATGAGGCATGAAATGATGCAATATATTTTTCATGGTATTAGTCAGTGCAAACCCATCTCACTAGTTAAAAAGCGCTATTTTTAAAATAGCGCTTTTTGACAAGGGTAGAGAATTAAATGATGTGAACATTATGGTTCCATGTACTGACAAGAAGCGAAAGTATCATGTCTAGTTATGTTGGAAAATATTGAGGAATATAGAACTGCAAATGAATCATGATTCTAATCTCTTAGCAGCTATATGGGCTTGCAAAAGGAAAAGAATCTCATTTCTAGAAATATCTAGAACGTAACTGGCGTATGATCGTTTTGCATTTCACATGGGTAGATGCAATTTTTGCACGCAGCCTACAATATGATAAAGTGCCTCTGCGAAGTTTTCCAACTCTTGTTGGTATGATAACAAACACATGGCATCTACCCACCAAATTGACAAGACATGAACCACGGTTCATGAAGAAATTAGTCGTGCAATATAGATTCCTTAAGAGGAAACGTTTTTAAGATTTGTGAGGTCAATGAGAATCTTAACTATGAGAGTGAAGATTCCTAAAAGAGATGCATCTTTTTCTACAATGATGATATTGTTTTTTATCTTCAATTGCAAGAGATAATCGAAGCGACTCAAAAGGCAGTGGGAGTGTCTGCCTAGAGAAAAGATTCTCAAATTTCACAAATAAGGAGTGAACATTAAAAATGTTCCCGTCGTCTATATGAGACTGAGTGGGTATTCTCCATAATTATTTGGTGAATATTGATGATTCAAGTTTGAGAATTGACTTCACTTAACACTTCTAGTGGAACAAGCCTTAAAGGGAATTGATAAGCCTAATGACTAAGAACAAAGCTAAGAAAGCAAGTTGATCTTAAAATTTCTATGTGCAAGATCATTGGAAGCATACGGTTTCTGAAGATCAAGTGCAAAATAGATAATTTATTATGAGTATAAAGGTCAAGTGATGGCGAAATATTTGCGCCCACTTGAGGGGTGTAGTTTTGGGACATTCTCCTTGATGGTGAGATTGTCTGAATTCGCCACAGCCACTATCGCCACATTCAACAAGTTATTCCTAGCTGATATTAGTTGACGTATCTAATTGAGAAGTGGATGTAATGATCAATGTGGATCTTCTAGTTAATTCAAGCAGTGGGGCAAGCGCAAGTTTGATGTTTGCATGCTCCATTTATAACTTGAATTATTATCCAAGTAGTGATAATATCGATTCCATCGAGCTATCATTTGATAGGTTTAATGATGATCGAGATGATCACCAGATATATCAAGATAGTGAGAGAATTTAGCTCTCACTGCGGTGTGGGTGAATAAGTTTGATGGCTAGAAGTGACATGGAGATATCGTCAAATAGAGTGGTTGTCTTTCACATGGACATAGGAGAAAGTATGACGTCTACTTAGTACTTATATACTAAAGTTGTATACATATCATACTATCCTAATTGATACTCCATAATTACATTGTTCCTAGTCAAATGAGATGCCTTAAATTGAAAGAGGAAAAAAAATGCAAACTAGTATTAATTGACTGAGCGTTGTAAAATGTTTGATGCACAATGTGTGTGCACAACTAGTCATGTGCTCAAACAATTAAAATGGTGAGGAGATACAAAGTGTTTCCTTGTATAATGAAGAGTCTCCTTGGCTAGAAAGCTAAGATGAGATCACATATTTGATCGATTATGAAGTATGTCCAAACTTCATAAAAGGCCTATTTTTGAGCTGAACGTGCGAACTACTAGAAGGCATTAAGAGGGTGATTGTCTGATAGTGCACAAGTTAGGCACTTGGATAGTGACTGGACTTAGGTTCATATGATGTTAAGAGTCGTGACATGCGCAAGTTGAGTTGGAGCTCCATCATAACATGTATTCATACTACATGTGCTTTAAGCTGACCGTTTATGAGGAGTGACCGAATGGGTCCCTATTTCGTCACTGTGTGAGCCAATATTGTTTCTTGTACCCTTTAGAACTCTAGACCATGTCATGAGGTGGAAGCTTAGCATGTCATCTAATGTCCAAGAGTGATTCAGTCTATCAGAGCATGTCTAGGAAAGTTGTCAATACCAAGCTGATTGTATGGATCCATAAGGATATTCAATTCTATGTACATTCTCTCAAAGCCTCACCAAATAACTCTCTCTATTCTCTCTTGGAGAATCACTAAAGTCTCTGGGGGTTTAATGTGTGTATATTGGGTGGATAACTCTGGTAGCAATCCGCTTGGAGCGAGAAGAGGGTGCTCGTGACGAAGCTCTAAAAAGGCGTACTTGTAGATCCATGAGATCGTAGGAAGCTTGTCGGCGAGCCACGAAGGTCCCGGATTCACTAATTAATTCCGTTGCATATAGTCATATCAAACTATTGAGGTAATCACCGGTATCCTTTACATGCAATGTGTATTAGTGTGTGATACTCATGTGCGTTATTTCCAACAACTTTAATTATTGTTTCAAAACTTGAAAATTGGAAATGAGAACACAAAAAAACATGAGTTCAAATAATTAGATATTCCAATAAGGTTCTCTGGAAAATATTAATAAAAATAATAACAAGATACAATAAAAAAGAATATCATCGATTGTATATATTAATAATGACCATATTTTCCTTTATCTCAATAGGAAGTCAACCGAATAATATTCATTGTAACTAATTGATGATCATATTTTTACCATCAATTTTTTAGTGATAATAGTTTTATCTGGAACAAAAAAACTTCATAAACCTAGGATCATATTAAATAATGTCACCTCTGAACAACAATTTTTACTTTTTTGCTCAACGATGTTCTCTCTTGTCTAATAGGAATAAGTGGTATCTGGTGATTGACAGTTTTAATTATATTAATTAATTAATAATTATAGTTCAACTTAATAGCATTTCATAACGACATAAAAAGATGTTAAATGAATTGCTACCTTAATGGTGTCTTAATATTTCCTTAGTTTATTCTGTATTTGCAGAAATATTATATATCACTAGTGGAGATATAACTTTTTGATGTATATGATAGTAATAAGAATTTATTTGTAAGGGTATAAGAGCAATTTTTTTATGTAATCCACATAATAAATATATACACCCTATCACATCATAAAACCACCGACACACTATAAATACCCCATATATTATTTTTTAAAAGGGTTTTTTTACTATTCATTTATTTGACAAGACATACACAAAAATTCTTACTAGACTTGGGGTGTAATCATGTCGAGGGCGATTTTCCCGATTATTCCTTCGCTTCAAACCACTTCCACATCATTTGCGCCGTTTGTGGGAAACCATCACCTCGACATTGAGAATGCAAACTAGGTTACGTGCTCGCGATGTTTAAGGGGTGGACAGTGCCCAAGAAATGGATGAAACGGAGCAGAGCAAAACCCACCCCGTGAACAGTCACCACAACATGGGATGAACCTTCCGCCCCATGAACAACCCCAACCAAACGAGAAGGCCTTGCCATCCCATGAACAAGTGCCTCAGGAGGAAGCACCTTCTCCCCGTGAACAATCTCCACCCCCTGGCAAAGAACCACCCGGTGAACAAACACCACCCCCTTGGGGGAATCACCCCTTCCCAGGAGTTCCACCCGAAGATCCGATGATCCAGTTGACGCAAGGGGCCTTACTAGCACTGATCCATGACGCATCCAACCGAGCAGCCGCTCAAGCGATAGCTAAATTTCTGACTAATCACCCCATGAACCCGCCCCTCCTTCTCCTCGTCGAAGTCGAGAAGAGTCCTCGGCTCCCAAGGAGAATGAGCAGAGGTGGGAGGAGGTGAATAGCAGAATATCTAAACCGGAGGTTGCCCAGGAACAAGATAAACTCCCCCCGCAGCCAAGGCAACCCACAACACCTATACTCTCCGGGGGATTAGAGGACCTTTATCTCCCCTTGGTCGTGGCTCCTCCAAGACGTATCCCTTTTTGCACGGCAATCCTCGCCGAGGCACTTCCGACGGGCGTTAAAGTGTCAAACCTCCCAGAGTACGATGGAACAGGAGACCCACAAGAACACATAGACAAATTTTATGCTAAAATTGATTGGTATGACTAGAGTGATGCCGCCTACTGCAAGGTCTTTCGCACTATGCTTACAAAGTGTGCTCTAGTTTGGTTCAATCAACTATCAACTGGAACTATCTCCAGCCTCGAGCAGCTAACTCAACGTTTTTTACATTACTTCTCTATGAACAAGAAAGTCCCAAAAACGGCCGTATACCTTTTCACCATCCGCCAGAAGGAGATGGAGTCATTGAGGGATTACGTTCAGAGATTCGTGGAGGTCGTGCATGAGGTGCCCCATGTTAACCACGAATTGTTGGCTAGCATTATGCAACAAAACTTGCTTTCAGGAAGGTTTAAAAAGTCTATAGCCAAAAAATCCCCCGACACTTTGGAAGACATACTCATGTGATCACAAAAGTATATTAGAATCAAGGAATCCCAAGCTGCGGATCCTACCCTCAGTGTCAAGAGGAAAGGTAAGGAGGAAGAAAATGAGCCGCAGAAGAAGGAGGGACGCAAGCATGGGTCCCCCGCCGGATTTATGCACTACACCCCTTTGAATGCCCCTAGAGGAGAAATATTAGTCGTGGTAGAGCAACAAGGGTTGATCGACCACTGGCCGAGAAAAATGAAGGACAATCCCAACAGGCTAAAGTCCGACAAATATTGTCGCTTCCACCTTGACATCGGGCATATGACTGAGGAATGTCATCACCTCCAAAATGAGATAGAGAAATTGATCCAACGGGGACATTTGAAAGTGTACGTCAACCAATATCCACGAGAACGCCAATTTGGCCAGGAGATGCGGCCGGGCACCCTATTACGAGCTCTAGGCCGCGCACTCCATGATGAGCTCGAACCACGCATCGAGCTTGTAGCGAAGGCAAGCAAGGTTGTGCACCCCATGCAGAAGTCATTTCATGATCTCATAAAGATCTAAGGAAAAAGACTCCCTCGCCACGAAGTAGTAAACTTAAGCTCGCATAGCAGTAAAAATTATCTTTTGACTATCCACTTGTAATAGGAGAAAGCTCGAGTAGGAGCTCAACAAATCCTTCTCCCCTTTTGATTTTCCCTAAGCCGTTGTAATGAGAACTTTGACCACTGAAGAGTCAAGAATTCCCTCTCCCGACAGAGCATTCTCTATCGTGGGAGTAGGGAAGGAGGCTACTGGGACTAGGCCGAGTAGTAATGAAGTTAATTTTCTTGTTCGTAGTCTCAAAAAAAAAAAAAAAAATCACGGGAACTTTGCCTCCCCTTGAAGTTGGTAAAAGACCAGCTTCGGGTTATGAGCATGTATCCCTTGAGGCAATGTCCTCCTAGATAAAACTTGAGATCATCGTAAAAGACATCACCCCGGAAAACTTTGCCTCCCCTTGAAGTTGGTGAAAGACCAGCTCCGGGACATGAGCAAGTATCCTTTGAGGAAATGTCTTCTTAGATGAAACTTGAGATCGTCGTAAGAAACATCGCCCCGGAAACTTCACATCCACTTGGGGTTGGTGAAAGACCAATTCCGGGACATGAGCAAGTATCCCTTGAGGCAACATCCCCATGGATGAAACTTGATATCCTCATCAAGAATACGACCACGGAGACTTTGCCCTCCTAGCAGTTGGTAAAAGACCAACTCCGGACATGAGCAAAAGCATCCCTTGAAACAACTTCCGTGAAGATAATGAAAACACAATAATTGAACATGTACAACAACTACATTCATGAGCGGGGGGCCGTCACCCCTAGCCCGAGGCTCGGCCTTGAGCTGGGGGAGGCGCCACACCCCCCTCCAGCACCAAACTCCGCCCCCGTGGGCCACCGCACGCGTCCATGGGCTAACCACCAGCCGATTATAATGCGTTGTCACCCAACTCTCTTTAACATCTTTATCACGAGACATGGCAATATTTTGAAGTAGATATACAAAATACAAGTTAATGTGATAAGAGAGGTGGATGGAGAACAATGAATAGATTCCCACCCACACTTTCCCGTGCATTAAATGCTTCAATTTTTTCTTGTAGATAATTCTTCCTCTCATCCGGATTACTGCTTCTTGCAAAGTACTCCATCCAAGTGTGAGGGCTATATGATGTATATGATAGTAATAAGCATTTATTTATAAGGGTATATGAGTAATTTTCTTATGTAATTCACATAATAAATATATACACTCTATCACACCATAAAACCACCGACCCACTATAAATACCCCATATATTATTTTTTAAAAGTATTTTTTTGAGTATTCATTGATTTGATAAGACATACACAAAAATTCTCACTAGACTTGGGGTGTAATCGTGTCGAGGGTGATTGTTCCGATTATTCGTTCGCTTCAAACCACTTCCACATCACTTTTTATTATGACTAATTATTATAGTTAAAAGTAAAAATTAGGACAAATGCTAATTAACTATTCACACTGGCGCATAACGGCTATTAGGCGATGATTGTGCAAGCGAATCAAAAAATAAACCCTAGTAAAAAATGGATTTTTCTCCACATTATAAATTAATATTGACTATGGTTTTAGTATAGTCATAATATTTGTGATGATTTATAGCTATAATTAATGATTTGACATCGCCTACAAAAAAAACAACAGTATGGTTAATTAGTATTTACCACAATTTTAGCTTTTAATAATGATAATTAACTATGATGAAAAATCATATTTCTTTTAGTGTAATCACAAAAAATCATAGCAAATATTTAGCCATAGTTAAAACTATGATAAATGTTGATTAATAGGTCAATACTTAAGTTTTCGCAGTATATTTATTTGACTATGATAGAAAATATTCATTTATCATGATTTTTAATATATGAAATAGTTTTGCTCTTTTGTAATACGTGCAATTGGAGCTGAATATTCAATATAATTAATTTCAATTGGATATGATATTCTAAACAAGCACATGGAATAGTAGGACCTAACTCGACAACAATATTAGTATTTCTCCGGTGGACCCGAAAAGTGCCCGTCACTCGTTTTCTCTCATTAATTTCTTTTCTTTCTAGGCATAATCGATCTATCCATAATTTTATAATAACCAACAAGAAGTCTACCCATAATTTTCGATGCTTTAACTCCAATTTCCAACCACAATTAACTTTTTTGTGAAGCTTCCCAAATTGTTTTATAAGGTGAAATGTCATATTAATTGGCCTAATACTCCATCTATATTTTTTACTTTATATTATTCATTGAAACAACATTACATCAAACTCAAATATTAATTTAATATATAATTATTTTTAAATTGATTAATCAACATATTCGAAATAATTAACAAAATAAAAATGTACCATTAAAAGTGGATAACCTCACCACTCAAACAAAATCTCAATGATATATTCCATCTTTTCCAAATTTATGGTTTCCGTTGCTTTTTGCGTAAGGTTTTACGTTTCGTAATTAACTTTTTTTTCTCTTTTGAAAACACAATATCTACTACTATACGTATATCCGATGTGATCGATACCACGAAGACAATAAATAAACGTATACCAAATCTTCAGGTTACCTTGTTCTATGTAATTAATATGATGTGATACCACTAAATCTGATGTAAAACAAGGGGGAACTTGAAAATTTTATCTTGTAATTTTAGGGGTGGTAATTTTGGTCCTGTATAAACTGATTTTCGTAATTTAATCATGTAATTTTTAAAATTTTGAATAAAGTTGTTATAGGACTAAATTGTGAAAATCAATTCGTGCAAGACCAAAGTTGTCACCCCTAGATTACAAGACGAAAATTGCAATTTTTCCTAATATATTTTCAAAGTATTTAAATAGATAGAAATTGATCCAAATTATACTGCTTTAAGTGTAATTTGATTTTATGGTAAAATTTCAAATAATTATAACTTTTGACCCAAGATAAGTAACAGGCAATTGTCTTTATTAGGGGCTGGTTTGGTTCGTATTTTAGGATTAGGCGTGATGAATTTGAGTGGCATGAGAAATTGAATGATAATTAATCCCTCTTACATTATATGTTGTTTGGTTTGAGGTTTTGTATGTATGACATATCCCTTGTGATAATATAATATATTTTTTGTTGAAATGATTATAAAGTATGATTAAATATAAAAAGACATAAGGGTGTGCTCTTTTAAATTATTTATATTTTTATATTGTAGCTTGTGAATGATTATAAAAAATTAAAAAAAAAAACCTCTAAATTGTTTATTGAAATACAATTACTTAAAATAAAATGAATTTGTGGAATATTTTCTTTTTTTTTTCCTATATTATATGAAGTAGAAGTTCCAAATACGCATTCAATTTCGTAATTAATTCAAACTCAAATATTTTTCAAAACTCCAAAAAAATAATATTTTTTATGATATTTTATTATTTATTATTATAATTTAAAATATATTTTTTTTAATCATGCATGTAATTCTCAAGTAACAACAAATGCAAGTTAAAAAGGTCAGAAGTCTGGTTGTTGTTCATGGGGAGAAGAAAAAGATGGAGTGAAAAGGGGAGGAAGAGGGGAGAAGTGGAGACTGGGGGGGGGGGGGGGGGGGGGGTTTGTGGAAGGGTAAACAAGGAAGAAAAATTTTATTACTGATTTATAATAATTTGTGGGATTATATATCCCACCTCATGGATGGGATCCATTACCCCTTAAATTGTGTTAAATAAGACCGAACCCGATATTAATATAGGGCTCTAATAATACTAACCAAATATGTGATTATATATGATAAATAATTTTATCATGTCTAATCACACGAACCAAATGGGCTTATAAGTATTGCTTATGCCATGAGGGAACGCTATTACTCATGAAATTTCGTTGTTTCAATATTCTGACCTTTTTTACGAACTTTCTATTTCTCAACTGTCTTGATTTAATTTTCATATTCTTTTTAGTTAATGTCTCGGCTTAATATCTTACTACATTGTTGCAAGTTAAGGTATTTTTTAAATCAAGTTTCATAATTTTCTCCAGTAGTCCCGAATTTAGTTCATTTTAAGGCCTGTTGACCTAAATTAATTTTTTCTATCGTTTAAATGTTTGCAAACTCCATTTGTTTCATAATTCATTAAGAAATAAAAATTACTTAGTATAAATATTCCCTTGAGGGTTGAAGACAGATTTTACAAGTTACTTGCTTCTCCAAATTTCATCGCTTCCGCTACATCTGAAAATGTAATTTTGCCATTAAGAAATGATTAAAATATTTTTTGTCCCATAATTTAGATTATTTAATTTTTTGTTCTTTAATTTTTGAGAGTAGTATTGGGGTAACTTTTTAGGGTAGCATTTAGTTAATTTTTGTGATTTCATCACCAAAGTTCACCTACACCTACAAGAAGGGTGAGTTTCTGTGAAAAATGATTGAAATCTCAAAAATTAAAAAGATGCAGATGAAAATGCTACCTTAAAAAGTTAAAAGATAAAAATATTGACAAAAAATGAACCAATAAGAACAATAACCGCACCAATGATCTCTTAGCCTAGTAGTTAAGGTTAAGGTCCCATGACCTTAGAGGTTATGGGTTAGATACTCACAAATGCGTGGGATATTGTCTATTGTATAGTATGGGTGGTATTTCTAATGTAAGAGTAGGTGTTTTATAGATATTATTTATCTAATAGTGTTGATCAATATATGATTGTTATAGTTATCTTTGTAAGATTGACATTCGACAGGAATGATTGTAATCGAGTAAACTCCAGTGATAAAAATGACTGAAATCGTGCAAATTACAAAGATATAGAATCAAAATGCTACTGTAAACAGATTTTTGTGTTCCTAACTTTATCAAAATAAGAAAATATTACAAATAAATTCTTTGAATTTGATTGAATATTTGTGGGTGTGAAATCTCTATTTTAAACCTCTGATTCTTCACTTCAACAACGTGATCTTCGATTTCGGCAACCTCGAAGGAGAAACTTGACGTTTGATCCCATTTGGCGTTGACTTTGATTTTGAATAACGTTAACTTGGGGGTCGTTGACTTGTTCTCGGATTAAACTATAATGCATAGTGGATCATCCCGGGAGGAAGCGCGAGTGCGGTATTAAAAAGCAAGAAGCGTATACTGTGCATAAACGATGAATTTAAACAGATCGTTCAAAGGGTATTCTCTTGAACCTCCCGGGCATTTGGTGTATCTCATGAATAAAAGAAAACATACATGCTACATTCATGGAGGCCATAAGGTTGAAACAAAGATAGCGTAGTAAACGCTACTCACCCGTAGTAGAATTCTTCGTTCGGCTACGCGAGTTGTTCAATGTTTTGCATCGAGATCCCAATGTAAGAATCCTCTAAATCGTCCACACAATTCACCGGATCTTGATTCCGCCGTGCTAGCAAGAGATCAAGAAGAGAAAAGGGAGGACGAACCAACCTAGCGCTATGAATTAACGTGATTGATTCGTCTAGCGTTCCCTTGTATCAAAGACAAGGAAACAAGGGGGTTTCTTGGAGCGAATAGAGGAGAGGGGACGAGAGATTGAGAGAGGCGGCCGTGTCCTGTGTGTGTGTGCATGTAGGATGAGAGTGTAGAGATTAGTGTGTATGTGTGTGTGTATTTTGAGGATTTATAGGAAACATGTTTTCCTATTCCTACTCAAACTCTCTTTAAAGAGTCACACTTTGACTAGGACTTTGACCTAGTCAACCTAGGTTTTGATTAAGTCAAAGTTAATCATAGCTCTTCATCTCATCAAGCCCCCCAATGTTCAATCTCGTCCGTCCATCATTTGATGGGCTTTATAAAATATTTTAAATCCTATTTACAATAGTCCATTGAGTTTTTAATAATTATCAAATAAATATTTAAGCCCAATAATAATATTTTCATCTAGTCAAAGACGCAAGTAGCCCACTTCCTAATTCCATAATACCCATTTATAAGTCAAGTTTTATTTAATCCAATTAAAGACTTGACACTCCAACAAGAGAACTAATCTAATCCAACTAAATTGTTCGATCTCCTGGAATTAATCCCTAATTAATTCCTCCATTTCTGGTGAATTGTGTGTGACTCTTTAGGTTCACTCTCAAATAGACTTGGTTGAATTTTCAATCATCTCATGATGGAAATTCGTCCGTCACCATGGGTGACCGTCTAGCAACGGTCCATGACACTAGAGACTGGGTGAATTTTATGAAGTGAACATTTAGGTTCTCGAGTACGTACGCCCTTTCGTCTACTACCTCACAACTATAGTCTAGGGTATGGACCTTGGGTGTCGGTACCCATTCTTCACTTAAGCCTAGGCTCATTCACACTAAACGTCACTGGGATCTTATCCCACTGTTCAGTCACTATGGCCACAAATATATGGAGGACGAGTGTCAGAGTATAAGTGAGACACTACTGTCAACCGTTTTGACAGGAGACAGATTCTATATTGGGATCCACTGTTACTATACATTTTGACTGCACTAGATAGGACTTATAGCAACCATGTCTCTCAACTTGGTAGCCTCTTGCCAAACCTAAGATACAGACACGGTGTGTATATGACCATGGTAGTCCTTCAAGTCCGAGGACCAATCTTGTACTGTTGGAATCGGGAATCCGAGTCATACCGACCAACCCACTCAAGGTTTCCCATATGACGATTTCCATGAGTCACCTTAGTCAGCCAGCACCGAGCTGGCTAACCTACTAATATTGCATGGAGGACTCTCGTCACTTGTCGATGAAACGCAGCTGCAATTACTTAGTGCAATTCTCAAATGAACCTTGATGCCCAATCTCGAGGTCCTTTGACTTGGAGTATTTCAGACCGATCCACAGAAACTGATTTCATGACTTGTCATCCTATGCGCAGTCCAATTTCTTGGATTAACCTTTCTGTCTGTGAGCTTTGGTTGTGCATTTAACAGTTATAGATATCAAAGCAGTAAGTGAACACAATCAAAGTACTAATGCCGTAACTAAACATCACTTTTATTCAGAATGAACTTTATTTAAACACCTAATGTCAGAAATAGGTTACATAAGCCTAACAAGGTTAGCTTCACGGTCAAAGTTCATCAACGCCAAGCTTACGCTTATAGACCCATTTACACCTGACTGGTTTAATACCTTTATGTGAGTCCACTAGCATCCACATTTGGTTTGGGCTCATGGAGTCCATTTTGGCTTTCATGGCCTCAAGCTATTTTCTTGAGTCGATGTCAGACATTGCGTCCCCGTATATCTTAGGATCCTTATCCAATTGACCGGGCATGCCTAAGAAGCCATACCTTGCGGGAGGGCGTGGCACTCTAGCTGACCTACAAAGGACTGGAATATTAGTGGTAGCTGTGGGCGCAGACACGACAGGAGCCGGTGGTTCTGGCAACATAGTTGGCTCCTGGGGAGGTTGTTCGACATGCTGGGCCTGAAGAGGTTGTCCAACATTTGAGCCTCGCGAGGCTGCTCAATCCGTTGGGTACTTAATCTAAAATTACTTAACGAAGTATCCGTAGCTCCCGACGCTGATGACTTATGTGTCTCACTTGATTCTTCAAGGAGCAATTCATCACGTTGGACGTCCGCTAGAAAACCTTTTTCCAAGAATATTGCATTCCTCGTAACAAAGAGTTTTTATTCTGAGGTGTCATAAAAGTAATAACCTCCAGTTTCCTTTGGATATCTAACGAACCTGCACAAGCTAGATCTTGGTTCTAACTTGTCTCCCACTGACTGCTTGACATATGCAGGGCTACCTCACCCTCTCAAGTATTTTGTAGGAAGCAGGCTTACCGTGCCCTATCTCATATAGTGTTTGGGTCACAACACTAGACGGTTCCATGTTTAACAACTTGGTTGTTGTTTCAAGTGCATAGCCCCAAAAAGATAAGGGCAATCCAGTAAAACTCATCATGGATCAGACCATGTCTAACAGGGTTCGATTCCTCCTTTTAGAGACACCGTTCAACTATGGTGTCCCCGGAGGTGTCCATTCAGAGACTATACCATTTTTTTTAGATAATCGAGAAATTCACCACTTAAATACTTGCCACCTTGGCCTGACGATAGGATTTTAATTTTACACCCAGTTTGGTTCTCAACTTCAAGTCTAAAGTCTTTAAACCTCACAAGAGCTTTAGACTTGTACCTCATTAGGTAAACATAACCATATTGTGGGTGATCATCGGTGAAGGTTATGAAGTAAGAGAAACTACCTCTAGCTTGAGTACTTACCGGTCCACACACTTTCGTATAGACCAAGTCCAATAGACCTATGGCAAGCCTATTTTTCCCAACAAAGGGCCTTTCGGTCATTTTTCCGTTCAGACAGGATTCACAAGTTGGTAGATTGCTCATGTTGCCCACATCTAGGTTCTTTGAGTCTTCCAACCTTTTGTCCCTTTCTTGAGAGATGTGACCTAACCTTGCATGCCACAATTGTGCATTCTCATAATTATCTAATTTGCATTTGTGTTGAGCAGTCATGATTAAATCAGACTTTTGTAGAATATAAAGGCCATTATTAAGTGTACCTACCAAATGAGTAAACCCACCCTTCATCAAATAAAAATATTTTTTTATTGATCGAAAATTCATAACCACTGTTGTCTAACAATGGAATGGAAATGATATTTGTTATCATGCTAGGTACATAATAACAATCCGTTAATTCTATCCTAACATGATCACTAACTACTAAGTTAACGGTTCCTACTGCTTCTGTAGCAACGACCTTGTCATCCTATGTTCAGTCTAGTTTCTTGGATTAACCTTTCGATGTGTGGGCTTTGGTTGTGCATTGAACAGTTATAGATATCAAAGCATAAGTGAACACAATCAAAGTACTAATGCTGCAACTAAACATCACTTTTATTCATAATGAACTTTATTTAAACACCTAGTATCAGAAATAGGTTACATAAGCCTAACATGATTCGCTTCACGATCACCTATTCTAACATAAACACTATAAATTTGGAGATATTTGACTTGAACTTGAATATTTCTTGGTGGACTTGAGGCTTTGATCTTCCGCCAAGGTAGACTTCCTTCTTGATAACGTTAATTCACGGGTCCTTTGTCTTCTTCTTGTATAGAACATTGACTTCGGATGACTTCCGCGACGAACGTCTTGATTCTTGCCTTGAACACCGTGGATCTTCCTTGATTTACGCTTGAGAGGATTTGGAGACTCTCTTGCTTGTGTCTTCACTTGTCTTCAATTGTGTCTTCAACTGTGTCTTTAATTGTATGTGTCTTGAATGAGCTTCAAGGACCCCTTTATATAGTTATCAAAGAGGTGGAGTTGCAGTGAACTTGAACGCCCTTTTCTATTATCTCTTTAGTTTAATTTAAAGAGATAAATACATTAAATATTTGAAAAAAATATTATTGGTCAAATTTTATATTATCTCTTTAATAATTATATTTATTAAAGAGATAATATCAAAAATATTTACCTTGATTTGATTGGCCGAAACACCCTGTCTTGACACTTGTTGGCCGTTGATTTGATGACGAAATATATATTACAATATCAATTAAATTAACTATTTACACTTGGAATTAATTTACTAAATCCCAAAACATAAATAGAAAAGAGAATATAATTGATAAATAATATATATTTTCTACTTATCGTCATTATTGGGCACAAAATTAACTTGTCTACAGCTACCCTAGATAATTAAAGGACAAAAATAATAAATGACCTAATTTGGGTGAAATCCGGTGATAAAAACGATTAAAATCGTAAGTCATCCTCATTGATTGTAGTGTCATTCCCATGCATGGTATTGCATGAAGCTTTTCTACCTCAAAAGATCCGCACTTGGTTGTCACAAGATCTGCTGCCGTAGAATCCTCTTCCGGAGAGATTTTACCTTGGTGAGCATATTGCATAACTTGTCCTTGAACACGAAGCAATCTTGTATTGAATGTCCAACTAAATAATGATATTTGCAATACTTTGGGTCATTTATTCTTCCGGCTTCTTCAGTCGCTTCAATTCGGGCAAGTCGTAGCAACCAGTGCCTGAGGAATGCCGGGCCATCAAATATTCCGTGGACATCGGAATCAATGAAACGGTATTGCTTTGCTTGCATTTTCTTCAAGGTTAATTTTCTTTATGGTCTCTCGTAAGGTGCGTTGTTCTTTGAGATGCTACCGTTATTTCTCTTGCTTCGTAGCTTGAAGGGTGCCACATTAACTGCATGGATTCCTTGCTTGGAGCTTCCGAATAAGGCTTGCCCCACTTCTTGACTTCTTGTTTTTCTTTAGTTCTGCGGAGTTATTAGATATGTAGCCCTTCCACTCCACTTGATGTCATACTTAACTCCATATCATGTGCTCGGGTGGCTAAATTTTCAAATGATCTAGCTAAGATTCCTTGGAGAATATATCGAAGACCCCAATGCATCCCTTGAATGCACATCTCAATGGCGAAAGCTTCAGATAATTGATCTTTGCAGTTAAGGCTCAGATTCCTCCACCTATTAATATAATCAATGACCAGCTCTTGAAGCTGTCAATCCTTGGAGGTAGGGCTTGGAGTAAGTAAAGGATGACCATGAGCCTTCCTTGATCTTGCTCTTGACCGTCCCTTCAATGAAAATTGGTCTACCAGAATCAATCAATCGGACGAGACTTGAAGCTCTTTTGCAGGTTTATCCTTCTTGGAAAACGCTGCTTTGTGGATACTTCTGCTTCATCATGAGCTTCAACTTGTTTCCCCTTGATATGGTTTGTGTCAAAGTTATCAGGCTTGTTGATCAACCTAGCAATTTGGGCATCATGCTCACATGCTTTTAAGTCCTTTGATGGCTCTTGTCAGACTTGCAATTTGCTCTTCTATGCTTGTAGCATTCATCATCATATCGAGGACCACATTAATCATGAAGGAGTAGGTAGACACGGAGCGAGGAGAGGGCGGAGGAGATTTATCTTCGTCATCTTCACTTTCATGGCTAGGTACAATGAAGTATTTCTAAGCAGACTCAATGGCAGGAGTCATATGAGAAGGTTTCTTAAGTTTCTTCTACATGCTCCTCGTAGTAACACCGATACTCTTTGCACTAGCACTCGAAGACTATGATATGGTGAGTTTGGAATTCATCGTCTTTTTAGCTTTTCCTTGTATCCATCTAAATACTTCAGATTTTGATGAAGGGAAGAGATAAGAGGTAGAGTGGTCCCACTGGGTGTGCAAAACTTTGTAAACAGATTTTCGTGTTCCTGAATTTATCGAAATAAGAAAATATTACAAATAAATCTTTTAATTTGATTGAATAATTGTGGTTGTGAAATCTCTTTTGAAACCTTTGATTCTTCACTTCAAGAGCGTGATCTTTGATTTCGGCAACCTCTGATGAGAAATTTGATGTTCGATCCCCTTCGACGTTGACTTTGACTTTGACTAACGTTAATTTGGGGGTCCTTTGACTTTTTCTCGAATCAAACGTTGACTTTGGATGACTTCCGCGACAAACGCCTTGATTCTTGCCATAAATAGTTTGACTTTGGATCTTCCTTGTTTGACGCTTGAGAGGATCTGGAGACTCTCTTGCTTGTGTCTTCAATTGTGTGTGTGTTTAATGAGCTTCAAAGACCCCTTTATATACTTGTCAAAGAGGTAGAGTTGTGGTGAAGGAAAAAAAAACTTTTTTTTCCACTAACTTTGTCCTCGTTCAATTTTAGTCCACGAACTTTGATAGTTTTCAATTTTATACACTATGTTGAAAAATGCGTCAATTAGGCCCTCCAGCTTATTTAATAATTTAATATCCAAATAAAAAAATTGATAAAAATAATACTAGAATATTTACATTAACACAAATGGTGCAAGTGGAACTTCTTGAGTTCGACTTCACCATTTTTTAAAATAAAAAGGTGAAGTCGAACTCCCTGGTTCGACTTCTTGAGTTTGACTCCTTAATTTTATTTTGTTTTTTAATTTTTATTTAGAAGTCGAAGTCCTTGAGTTCGACTTCTATTTTTTTTTTAATTTTAATAATGTTTTACGTTAATATTATATGTAACAATTTTCATTTTACTAGGAATAATAAAACTGAAAAAGGGGCGTTGGGAAATAACAAAGTATGGGGGGAACCACACACGTGTTATTAACGATATGTCCCTTGAACATTGCAATTTAAATAGAAGGTATGTTGCTTCTTTGCTATTGGGGTAGGTAAAATACGACCTCGCATATGGAATCAAGCATGTCATACAAACTGTGAAGGACCATACAAGGTTTGACATACCATACCAAAAGGCATGGTACAGTTTGAGGATGGCCCGTGAAATTATTTATGGCACATAGGAGAGTTCAGTTCGAAAGCTACCAAGTACATGGGAGCTCTCCAAAAGTTAATGAAGGGACGATTATTGAATGAGAGCATAAATACTTTCAACGGTCAAGCAATGCATATATGATAAAATACGTTTTTCGGGCATTCAAACCGTGTATAGAAGGGTTCCAATTCAGCCGCAATATCATCAGTGTAGATAGAACACACTTATACACAAAGTACAAGCACAAAATATTGATTGCAGCTGCCATGGATGGGAATTAACAGGTATTTCCTCTTACATTTGCTATTGTCAATGAAGAATCTGAATTATATTGGACCTGGTTTCTTCAAATGTTGAGCAAACTTATTATAAAAAGACGTCTGGGATGTACCTTATTTCTGACCATCATGCCGGTCTCATTCGAGCAGTAACTACAATTCTGGATTTTTTGCCACCCTAGGGAATGCACAGATATAACTTGAGGTACGTATGTTCTAATTTCAACAGTCGCTACAAGAATGTGGAATTGAAGGATCTTTCTTGAAGAGCTGGTTCTGAATATCAAATCAAAAAGTTCAATCGAACCATCGACGAGATAAGGGCGCACAAGTTAGAAGTGTTTGTGTATTTAGACTGGATTGAAAAGGAATAATGGACAGCTTCTCATGATGGCGGATGAAGTTGCGGAATTCTCATAACCAACATGCCTGAGTGGGAGGAGTAGTTTTTAAAGGGGCTTTCCGCTTGCCTGTAACTGCAATAGTGAAAATAACGTTTGCTCGTTCAGTACACTATTTCATGAGAAGATGGCAAAGAGTAGTGTTATGTTAAGCAACAACCAACTGTGGACGAACTTTGCATACAAATTATTCAAACGTTGGCTCAAAAAAAGTGTTGAACATGTTGTGACGAGATACAATCAGTATCAATAGTCTACCTCGGTTGTACCACGCGAGAATGTTCATGTGGAAGATAGAGTCAATTTGACATCCCGTGCTCGCATGCTCAAAAGGTATGCGCTACATATAGAATTAATGCCGCATCAATGGTTAAGGATTTTTACGATTTAATGGGGGAAATAATATTTTTTTCGTCCTGTAACTTAGGGCCTTCCCACTTTTGATCCCATTGGTTACGGGATTCTCACTTTTAGTCCCGTAACTTCTAAAAAGTAGCACTTTTGGTCCTACGATACATTTCCGTTAAATTTTTTAACGGAAAACACCACGTGCTTAGTACGTGGCCATTAGGGTTTTTACACTTTTGGTCCCATATGTTATGAAATTTTTACTTTTTGTCCCATTACTTTAAAAATGTAACAGTTTTGGTCCCATTCACTTAACGGCCACGTGGCACTTTCCGTTAAATATTTAACAGAAAGTGTCATGGGATCGAAAGTGGTACTTTTTGAAAGTTACAGGACCAAAAGTGATAATTCCGTATCCAATGGGACCAAATGTGGAAAGGCCCTAAGTTATGATATGAAAAATGCTATTTCCCCCGATTTATGGCTTACAGGAGAACATATTCTAAGTCTTTTCATCCTTTGATGGAGGAAGATTATTAGGATGTTCAGAATTTGAGTTGGTCCATGACACTACTCTTCGTGGCATCATTCGTCGTTAGAAGCCAAACATCATGGATTCATAATGAGATGGATTGGCCACAAACGCAGGAAAACCAACAATCCCAACAAAGGGATGATCATTCAAGACAAGTCAATGCATCAATGAGGGGTCGTAGAAGATAATAATATTTGTAATAATTGATTGCACTTTTTTCAATAAATTAATTTTTAATTTTTTTTGGTGTAAATATAAAATTTTGGGTGCAAATATAAATTTTTTGGAGTAAATATAAATTTTTTTGTGTAACTTTTAAATTATTAGTTAAAATTAAAATTGTTATATATAAAATTTTAACATAAAATTTATTAAAATTGAAAAAAAATTCAAACTCAAGGAGTTCGGCTTCTAATTATAAATTAAAAAGAATACAGAAGTCAAACTCCTTGAATTCGACTTCACCTTTAATTAAAAAAAATGGTGAAGTCGAACTCAAGAAGTTCGACTTACACCATTTTTGTTCATGTTAATATTTTAGTATTATTT
Source organism: Sesamum alatum (assembly GCA_034509735.1). Classification (NCBI taxonomy): domain Eukaryota; kingdom Viridiplantae; phylum Streptophyta; class Magnoliopsida; order Lamiales; family Pedaliaceae; genus Sesamum; species Sesamum alatum. The sequence continues at coordinate 18,813,564 of JACGWO010000010.1, read as the reverse complement.
TTATTATTATTTTTTTATATTAAATTATTAAATAAGTTGAGGTCTTCGGTGGCTGAATGTTGCTTTATTGCTCGAAAAGAGCACGTGCACTGTACATGCTGTAAAATTTGGGTATTTTTTTTTATTTCATGTGGCACTAAAAATGACTTGACACTTGAAGTGGATATTTTTTAATCCCATGTGGCACTTATAGACTATAAAAATTAATTATTATTTTATAAATAATTCATAAATTTATCTTTCTATTTATAAATTATAGATAAAAATACATAAAATTTTATTTTATAAAAATACATAAAATTATATTTTTATTTATAAAATTATAGATAAAATACATAAGATTTTACTAATACATAAAATTTTATTTTATAAAGAATTAATACATAATACTATAGGTAATTATAAATACTTATTTTTGTAATTACTTATAGATTATAAAAATCATTATAAGTCATAAAAAATTAAATTCTTATTTTTAATCATATAATACGTAAAATTATAAAACTAACACTATTATTTTATAAATAGTTATAGGTTATGAAAAATAAAATTATTATTATATAATATAAATTTTACAAAAAGAAAAACTAACCTCCCCCAACCATCGCCCCCGCCAGCCACGCTGGCAACGCCCCCTGTCGCCCCCTAGCACCATGAGCGACTCGCCCACATTTTACAAATCTGAGCGAGTCGTCGTCGCTTAGTTGGGCGATGGGAAGTCACGGTGCTGCAAGTCACCCATGGTGCTAGGGGTGGCGTCATCCCCTTCAATAGGGAGACGAAGTGTTGGCGGAGGTGGACTGGGGGTGGGGGGCTGGGGTGGTGGCGGTGGCGGTGGCGGGTAGGGGTTTGGGGTAAGGGATTATCCTTTTATAATTTATATTATATAATAATTTTATTTTTTAATTATATATATTTATATACAATTAAGTTTTTATACTAAAAAATTTTACATAGACGTACACATAATTTGAGTTGCCAGACACTTCAGCAATTAAATGTCACATTAGCAATTTCCGCTCATTCATTGAAAAATTGGCTCCAAAACTCTAAATCGGACGAAATTGATGCATTTTTACGACATAGTTTATAAAATTAAAAACTATCAATGTTAGTGGACTATTGCACGAGGGAAAAGTTAGTGGACTAAAAAACTTTTTTTCCCGTTGTGGTGAACGTGAGCATCCTTTTGTATTGTCTCTTTATTTTAGTTTAAAGGGATAAATACATTAAATATTTGCGAAGATATAATTGGTCAATTTTAATATTATCTCTTTAATATTGTATTTATTAAAGAGATAATATCGAATATATTTGTCTTGATTTGACTGGCCGAAAACACGTCAACAAAACACTTGTCGGCTGTTGATTTGATGATGAAATATATATTAAAATATCAATTAAATTAACTATTTACACTTGAAATTAATTTATTAAGTTTCAAAATATAAATATAGAATATGGAATATAACTAATAAATAATATTATTTTCCACTTGTTGTCATTTGAGTGGGCGCAAAATTAACTTGTCTACAGCTACCCTAGACAATTAAAATACGAAAACAATAAGTGACCTAAATTGGTGAACTCTATTGATAAAATGGCTAAAATCGGACAAATTAAAAAAATGTAAAATTAAAATACTATCCTAAATAATTAAACAAAAACAATAAACAATCTAAGTTATGAAAAAAAAATGCATTTAAGCCAAATAAAAGAACACATATTCCAGTCTTTTAACTATCACCTAAATTTCCATAAAGCATCAAGTAGAAATATAAAAATGTGAATTTGAAAGAATCGATTAATTAAAATCCAACACTTTACAAAATAATTTAAGGTACAAGACTTTGGACATTAATTAATTTAATTATCTATACATTCAACACAAATATCCTCTAGAAATATCCCTCATTAGACCTAATTATTATAATTAGAAGGAACTCATTAGACCTTTCAAATATAAACACCTATATATACATAGATATATTATTTACAAGTAAAACAAAAATTAAATTAGTAGTTATCATCATCCCCACTCTTCACAACTGCTTTCTTCTTCTTCCATGTCCATGGGAAGAATTGTTAATTTCAGAGATCTTTTAGGACTCATCAAAGACAAGGCTTCGATGTCCAAAGCCGCCCTACTCTCCAAACCCAACGCCTTATCCATCCGCCTCGCCGTCCTACGCGCTACCACGCACACTCCTCGCACCCCACCGGATGACCACCACATCTCCGCCCTCCTCCTCCTCGGAGATAGCTCACGCGCCAACGCCTCCCCCATCATCACCGCCCTCATGGACCGCCTCCGTCGCACCGGAAACTGCGTAGTTGCCCTGAAGTGCCTTCTCATCATCCACCAAATCATCAAGCGGGGGCCCTTTATCCTCCAGGACCAGCTTTCCGTTTTTCCGGCCACCGGCGGATACAACTACCTGAAACTGTCGGAATTCCGCGACGGCGCCACCGCCAACACGTGGGCCCTCTCTTCATGGGTTCGGTGGTACGCGCGTTACCTGGAAACCCTACTTTCCATTTCTAGGGTATTGGGCTATTTTCCCTGCTCGTCTTCATGCAGCGTGGTCAAAGAAAAACAAGAACACAGAATCTCGTCGTTCTTGAACCTCGACCTGATCAAAGATGTCGATTCCATCGTTACACTGATCGAAGAAATCTGCAACGTGCCGGATTCTCTTGCGCGCGAAGGCGACATGCTGCTACAAGAAATCATGGGATTGCTGCTAAACGATTATATTTCATCAGTTAATGAGATTTTACTAAGACTCGGCGAGATTAACGAGAGGACGAGTTGCCTGAGTTTCGGCGACTCGGTCGAGCTCGTCTGTGCGTTGAAGAGATTACAAGATTGTCAAGAAAGGCTGTCGGTTCTGTACTTGGTAAGAAAGCCTTCAATTGAGATGATGTGGGGTTTAGTTCAGGAATTGAAGGACAAAGTTGGGATTTTGAAGGTGTGCAAAGAAGGTGGGAATTTGCTGAGTTTGAAGGCAAGCGAGTCAGCCCGGTTCGACCAGCGAGTTTTGGGGGCTGTTGACTCGGTCGGTTTCCGATCGGGAAGGTTTGATCTAATAAGAAACGTCTTATAGTTTACTTTGGCTATTTCGAATAGAACGTGTTATAATTTCTTTCTTTTTTTTTTCCTATTTGAATTTGGGTTACTGTAGTAAAATAGGATAATTGCATACTGCAGGTATTATATTGTGTAATGGGGGAAGATTTTGATGATTCATTTAATTAAAAAGCACAACTGCCCCTTTCTCAGTAGTTATATAAACATATATGGGGTTTGTCAAATGGTATGGTTAGGTATAAGTGATGTCAAAGGTGGGTACGGAGCGGCTATTCAAATTAATTATATAATAAGGCTAGTTTATTTTGACGATCGTATTAATTGAGTAGTACGACTATCTTAAAATAAATAAATGATAAAAAAATATATATATTATTGTTGCACATTTTAAAGAAAATGATCAATAGCATAAAACGTAACATTTATTGTAGTGATTGGTTCAGTTCAATCTAATCTAGCTAGCTTGGGCGAGAATCTTCGGCTAAAATATATTTTTGGTTCTATAATTTTAGCATTTTGACATTTTTATTCTTTATCTTTTTAAAATTGTAAAATAGTCCTGTAACTTTTTGATATTTTATGATTTTGATCCTTCCCGTGCTGGATTTTTCAAAAGTTGCAGGAATAAATTATGTGTCCCTTGCAGTTTTTGGTATTTTTGGTATTTCCGGATTAAATCATTCGCCACAATCATTTTTTTTTAATTTTCGGTCCATGTTGGTATAAGTGAACCAATCATAATAAAAACCCAAATTTAAATGAACCATGTGATGCGTACATAATTTATTCCGACGACTTTTGCCAAATTCAGCATAAAAGGATCAAAATTACGAAATGTCAAAAAGTTACCAGACTCTTCTGAAATCGTAGAAAGATAAAGGAAAAAAATATCAAAGTACTAAAATTACAGGACAAAAAGTATATTTAAGCCAGAATTTCTCATCAAGGGTGCAAACCATTTGTTTGTAGGTGTTGTGGAGCATATTATATTTTTTAACTGACTTAGATGCATTTTTGATCTTGTAACTTTGGTTATTTAGCGTTTCGATCATTTAATTTTCGAGGGTAGCGTTTTGATCCTATTTTTTTTGTTAATTTTCGTGAATTTAGTCCTTTTCTCACCGAAGTTTACGCTTCTCGTCGGAAAAATGCATATGCCTCTTACATGATATTTTAAAAGGGGGCTTTTGTTCTTATTGGTCCGTTTCTGACAGCATTTTTGTCCTTTAACTTTCTGAAGTAACATTTTGGTCCTATATCTTTTAATTTTGGTGATTTCAGTCCTTTTTTTGCCGAAGTTCACCCTTCTCGCTGAAAACTCCGGCGAACAAAATGACTGAAATCATGAAAGTGAAAAAGATACAGGACCAAAATGCTACCCTAGAAAGATAAAGGACGAAAATGCCAAATAACCTGAGTTATGGGGCCAAAAATGCATTTAATCCTTTTGAACAATCGAATACTTTTGCACCTACGTTGACTTTTGTGTTTCTAAAATGCCTGTAATATGGGCATTTAGATAAATTATAACGCTTGAAGATTAATTACCAATAGGCCTGTTAATGGGTAGGGTCTTACCCTACCCATACTCATACCCTAAAAAAAATCCCAATAGAATAATTAATGTATTGACCTAGACCTAATGGGTCTCAAATCCACTGGGTTTGAGACCCGAAGCATTCTCCTGGGTGTGTACCGGAGCCGATACCTTTTTTTATTTTTTATCTTTTGTTCTTTTTGCGCACTTTCGCCGCCTTAACCACTGTCTGCTGCTTCCCTTTGAGAATCTCCTTGGGGTTAATTACCACTTGAGTATATATCATGAAAGGATTAAATGCATTTTTGGTCCCGTAACTTAGACTATTTAGTGTTTTCATCCTTTAATTTTCTAGGATAGCATTTTAGTCCTGTATCTTTTTAATTTTGCAATTTCAATCCTTTTGTTCGTTGGAGTTCACCTCGATTGACGAGAAGGGTGAAATCCAGCAAAAAATGGACTGAAATCGCGAAAATTAAAAAGATGAAGGACCAAAATGCTACTCTAGAAAGTTAAAGGACAAAAATACTGACAGAAATGGGCCAATAGGAACAAAAGCCCCAATTTTAAAATGTCACGTGCGAGGCACATGAATTTTTCCCGCAAGAAGGATGACCTTCGGCAAAAAAAAAGGACAAAAATTACGAAAATTAAAAAGATACAGGACCAAAATGCTACCCCAAAAAGTGAAAGGACGAAAATACCAAATGACCTAAGTTACGGGACTAAAAATGCATTTAAACCTATCAGGAAATATAGAGTAGTTTTTCGTAATAGCAAAATCATGGACCAGCGAAGCTTCGGCAATGGAGAAAGTCGGCACTTCCGGTTGCTTGATCCCACTAGGGTTGATTCTGAAATATGTTAGGAATGGCCAAAAAATGCTGGGCCTAAACGCAAAGGCTTAGCGGATTTTCTTGTCGACTTTTTGGTGTGTCGTCATCGCCGTTAGCAACTCGCCGAAAGATTCATCGCTGCCTAAAGTGATAGGAGACCAAAGGACGAGGGCATGGGCACCGCGGCGGGGTGATGCCTTCCTTGAGATGGGCACCACACGACGGCGACGCGTTCCTTGAGGTGGGCACCGCGGCGATGATTTGAGAGCAAAGTGTAGTCGGAAAGTTGAGAGAGCAGAGTACAGGGCGCCGTCCTTGGAGGCTTGGGGTGGAGAGAATCAGGTTAAATTGGGTCCGGGTCCAAACGGGTAAAAGCGGGTATAATACCAAATCTAGACCCAATAATATTAATTTAATGGGTTTGAGTCTAGATTTAATCTGATTTAAAAATATGATCCTGGGTCTGGATTTGGCTGTTACAATGGATTTGGGCTAGGCAATTTTGGCCCATTGAGGCCTAATTACCAAATATACTTTTTCTGTATTTATCTTCTTTTTAATGTACGTATAGGAAGATTTAGTAGGGAAAATAATTTGGGGAAACCAGCATTTATTACTTACATCAAATTGTATAAATGTTTCATTCGTTTGTTGGCGTATAAAATTTCTCGAAAGTAAATTTACATGCCTAGCTAAGATATATATACACGCACGTTTTTTGGCACTTAAAATTCTATAAATATGAAACTTTAGTATGAGGTTCACCATAAGTGCTCATGTTTATATTTAATTTTTCTTTTGTTCATGTTAATGTCTTTACATTTCTTGTGGATTTTGCATTTAAACAGTTTGAGAAATTGCAATTTTAGTCCTATAATATGGGATTTGTAACTTTAATCTTGTACGAATTTATTTTGACCAATTATCTTATAATTTCAAAAACATTGCATATTAAGGACAAATAGGGCCAGAATTTTCTAAAATGGCCAGAAGTGTACATGATATGCATGTGGCCAATTTAATTTGGTGCACTTTTTTGGATATTTTTGTCTTCAATGTGCGGAATTTTATAAAATTAATAAAAATTACACCCAAAATGAATTCATATAGAACCAAAATTATCACCCCATTCTTACAGGAGTAAAATTGCAATTTTCCTACATAGTATATTACTAATTACCAAACCAAAAAAGGAGTTATATGCGTTGGCCGGGTATAAAAATATGAAACTTGTACTAATATGGGAACTTCACATATATTAATTAATGTCAGTGTGTTCCTTCACTACAAATAGAAAACACGTTTTAGTGGTGATGAAGGATTTCATACTGCTTGAAAGATATCGCTGAAGACCCCATTGCCAAATAATTGTGACGCCAACATAAGTTTTGCAATGGTAAAAAATATCCGTTGCAAACCCCATAATGTTGTCGAAAAAGGGTATTTACAGCGTCCGACAGGATATTTATTTTGAAAATAGGTTAAATTTTGGACAGATTTTGGCACGAATGACTATTGCAAAATGAGAAGAGTTACCGTCGCAAATGTATGCGTGTAGTTGTCGTCTGTGTTGTGCAGGTCGTTCATCCCAAATTTTATGATGATTTTTTGCAACGGCCTTATCTTTTTACGATGGTTTGAGAAATAAATATGCATGTCACGTTTTGCGGCGGTAGAGGTCATTCCGATCGAATCTATGGTAATTTTTTTATAATGTTCAAATCGACCAATTATTTTATCAATTTTTCAGATTCAATTATAAATGCCAGTTAATATGAAATTTTAATAAACAAATGAATAAATATCAAATCATAATGTAGAAAATAATTTAAATTGGTATTAATATATTAAGAACTATTGAAGGAAGAAATAGTATGTTTGTGTGTATCATTGAATGACCCAAACTCAATATATTAGGATGAAATTTGAGATAACTACGAATATATCAACATACTTATCCCTAAAAGATAGGAGAAGATTTACATAAATAATCCTAACATATATTTTATAAGTGCCCCTGAAGCTAGATAGCAATCATGCCCAGCTTGTCGCATAAGGTCTGGAGCTGCTTTGCTCCTAAAGCTTTGGTGAAAAGGTCCGCTTTCTACTCTGAATAAGGAGTGTACGCAGTGTAAATTTTCTGATTCATAACCGCCTCGAACAAAGTGACAATGAACTCCAGTGGACTTTGTTCTCTCATAAAAAATGAGAGTACTAGCAATGTGAGTTCACAATATATAAGCACATGGTCATCATTTGTGAAACCCAACTCTCCCTACAAATTTTCCAACCATAAAATTTCACTAGTAGTGTGGGCCATGGCGCTATACTCAACTTCTACACTTGATCTAGCTATTGTAATCTATTTCTTCCCGCACCAAGTTAGAAGATTTTTTCCCACATAGGTTCATTACCCAGAAGTATATTTCATGTCATCTTTAGACCCGACATAGTCTACATAAGAGAAGGCTTATAACTTGACATGTCCATGTCGATCTCACAACAAGCCTTTACCAGTAGCCCCTCCCCCTTTATGTACTTCAATATCCTACGAGCAGATTCCTGATGAATACATCATGGCTATCCATAAACTAACTAACTAGACTAACGACAAAGGAGATGCCAGGTCTAGTCATAGTCAAATAGATCAACTTCACCACAAGTCGTCTTTATTTGGTCTTATTTTCCAAATAGTCATTGTCAATCATCCTTAAATCAGGTCTAAAAATCCTTGGGCGTGTCCATAGGCATAGTGTCAAAGAAACCGACTTCTTAAAGGAGACCACAAACATACATTTTTTAGGACATAGATATCCTATGCCTTGCTATGAGCAATTTCAGTTCCCCAGGTATCTTGGTTGTTTCAAATCCTTAGTGACAAAGTGTGTTTGTAAGTATGTCTTGGTGTCTTTTATGCCTCTAATATCACTACTAGAATAACTATACATGACTGCCTACTTCATACAAAAATTGAAGGATATGCCTGACATTCAGAATATCTAAACTCATAAATAACTTGATTGAGTTTTTCAAGCCAGACTCTAGGACTTTGCTTAAGGCTATAAAGTTGTCTTTTCCAATTTGCACACGAGGTAGTTCTCCCTCTGAGCAACATACTTTGGAGGTTGCTCCATAACACAGTTTCCTACAAATCATCGTATAACAAAGCCTTTTCACATCCATCTAGTACATTGGCTAACTTTTGTTAACTACCAAAGAAAAAATGTCTGGATTAGAATTAAGACGAGCAACTGAGGAAAAAGTTCAAATTAATGAACACCTTGGACTTAGGTAAAGCCCTTAGCAACCAAATGAGCCTTATATCGGTCAATAGTTCCATCTGTACGATATTTAACATAAACACCGATCGACAAGAAACCACATCGACACCATGGGGAGGTTAAACAAGCTCCCAAGTCCATCGAGAAATAAAAGTAGACATAATTTTCATCCATAGACAATTTTCCAATTAGGCTACCAAAGGGCCTCATTAATTGATCTAGGAATTGAGACAGATGAAAGAGAAACAACAAAAGTACGATATACAGTGAGAAGGTGATGAAGGAAAGAAAATTACATATCTAGTGTCCAGTACTTGACAATTTGCCTTTGCATTAGGCAATAGGTAGAGTATTCTCAAATGTAGGTGGGGAAGATGACTCACGAATCACAGCAAGAGGACGATTAGGTGGAGCATGAGCGTGTCAAGTGGAAGACGAGGATGATGAGAGTACACTTGCAATGGTCGTTTAAGTTCCTCTAAGTTGTTAGGAATGGTGAATAAGGGTACTAGTAGTGGAAGAGTTATAGAAGAGTCATTAGATGAGGAACTAGCGCTATAGTAGGTGATGCTGGCAAAAATGAAAGACCATCGGCAGACTAGATCATAACACCAATACCTTTTTTGTGTGTGAGAATACCCAAGAAATATGCATTTGATGACCGAGTGAAAGCTTATTTAGCCCTGGGTTAGATATATGGACAAAACACACACATCCAAACACCTGAGGGTCGACACTAAAGAGATGCCTGTTAGGGTAAAGACAAAGAAAAGAAACATCCAAATGAAGAACAATAGAAGACAAATAGTTAATTAAATAACAAGCAGTAAGAATGGTATCCCCCCAAAAAGACTTTGGAACATTGACACAAGCCATAATAGTACAAGCAACATCAAGATGTCAATGTTTTTGTTCTGCCACACTGTTCTATTGAGAGGTATGAAGACGAGATGGTCTGATGTAAAATGCCATGAGACTCACAAAAATAAGGAACCTCTTTCCAGACAAATTCAAGTGCATTATCATTATGAAGAACACAAATATTAATCGAAACCTGGATTTATTTCATTATAAGGTGGAGTAATTACAATAGGAACATGAGACCTGCCTTTAATAAATAGACCTAGGTCATTTTAGAGTAATCATACACATATATAAGAAAGTAGTGAAATCCAGCAATCGACTTAAGTCGTCTAAATAGTTACGATACTCAAATTATCACTAATCAATAAGAGAAAACTTTAGTGTCAAATAATAATAAAAAAAAGTCATGACTAAAATGTTAGCATCATCATTAATGAAAATAGTTATCCTATATATAGATACAAAAATAATCAAAATCAAGTTAATATTTGTAGACAAGTTATACTAAAAATTTATTTAAATAAATTTAGAAATTAAATTTAAAAAACATACTTCAAAAGATCGATAAAATATATATCATTTTATGTGTAGTAATTAAATGTGATATTGGTGTTAATTGTTTAAATAATTAATTTAATTAAGAAATTATCTGAAATATATATTTTAATGCTTCTAAAATTTTATTCACTCATAATGATTCAAATGTTAGAAAAATTAAAATATAAAAGCATATAATGAATAGGCAATCGGAAATATTTCATTATTTCAAAACTAATTCAAATCACACTTTAGATGTGAGTATTTTTTTTTAATAAAAATTATATTTAGAAAAAATAAGTCTTATCATACAAGGATGTCGAAGCAAATCGAATTTTTAGTTCACAAGTGCTGGAGTATTTTAACTTATATTATATAACCGAGTAACATAACTAATTAATATTATCTAATAACATAAGATTGAGGTAAGTTTAACCAATATAAAATACACAAAAGTTTATAGTATCTTTATCCTTCTTTTAGTAAGTAATTAGAAAAATAACGAAAAGAAATATTTCTTTTCTATTTTCACTTCAAGTTCAAGTTACGGTTAGATATAGAGAAAAGAAGAGAAAACCTATCTCATCATTTTCTTCCCTCTTTCCCTTGTTTCTCATCTTTCTCAGTAACAAAGAGAGAAAAGAATAATAAGATAACAAGAGCGATAATCGGTCAATCGGCAATCAGACGGAGAAGAAAAGGAAAACGAACTAATTTTCATCGATATTAGGTGAGTTGTTGATGATGATTTCTCCTTTCAATAGAATGGTTGAGTCTATACGCATTATGTAGATTCATACTTTACTCTAGACTTTTTGCAATTGAAAGATCTATTTATCTATTAGAAAGAAATTAAGTAGAATTTGTTACCTCTTTTATAAACAAGACAAGAAGATGACTCAATAGATATGAAAAAAAAAAAAGAAAAAATCCAGAAAGTAATCTTGTTGCTAATCTACATTATATAATATAAGAAATTTACTTGTAAATGAATTTAGTAATGAAAATTTACTTGCTAACAAATTTATCGATAAATTGAGATCGTCATGGGGTGCACGGCAACATCCTCCTAGTCAAATTGGCGTCCTCGTGGATATTGGTTGACATACTCCTTCAAGTGACCCGTTGGATCAATTTCTCTATCTCATTTTGGGGGGTGATGACATTCCTCAGTCGTATGCCTGATGTCACGGTGGAAGTAGCAATATTTGTTGGACTTTAGCCTCTTGGGATTATCCTTTATTTTTCTTGGCCACTGGTCAATCAACCCTTGTTGCTCCGCTACGACTAATATTTCTCCTCTAGGGGCATTCAAAAAGGTGTAGTGCGTAAATCCGGGGGGGGGGGGGGGGGGGCACATGCTTGTGTTCAGTTCTTCTGCGGCTCATTTTTTTCCTCCCTACCCTTCCTCTTGACACTGAGGGTAGGAACCGTAGCTTGGGATTCCTTGATTCTGATCTACTTTTGCGATCGCAGGAGTAAGTCTTCCAAAGTGCTCTGGGGTTTTCCGACTATAGACTCTTTGAACCTTCTCGGAAGCAAGTTTTGCTAGATAATGCTAGCCAACAATTCATGGTTAACATGGGGCACCTCATGCACGGCCTCCACGAATTTCTGAATGTAATCCCTCAACAACTGCATTTCCTTCTGGCGGATGGTGAAAAGGTATGCGGCCGTTTTTGGGATTTTCTTGTTCATAGAGAAGTAATATAAAAACGTTGGGTTAGCTGCTCGAGGCTGGAGATAGCTCCCGCTGGTAGTTATTGAACCAAGCTAGAGAACACTTTGTAAGCGTAGTGCGGAAGACCTTGCAGTAGGCGGCATCATTGAAGTCATACCAATCAATTTTACCATATAATTTGTCTAAATGTTCTTGCAGGTCTCCCGTTCCATCATACTCCAGGAGGTTTGACAGTTTAACGCCCGTCGAAAGTGCCTCGGCTAGGATTGTCGTGCAGAAAAGGCTATGTCTTGGAGGAGCCATGGCCATGGAGAGATAAGGGTCCTCTACTCCCTTTGAGAGTATAGGTGTTGTGGGTTGCCTTGGCTGCGGGGAGGAGTTGATCTTGTTCATAGGCAACCTCCGATTTAGATACTCTGCTATTCACCTCTTCCCGCCTCTGCTCATTCTCCTAGGGAGTCAAGGACTCTTCTCAACTTCGATGAGGAGAAGGAGGGGGTGGGTTGATGGGGTAATTAGTCGCAAATTTAGCTATCGAATGAGCGGCTGCTCGGTTGGATGCGTCATGGATCAGTGCTAGTAAGGCCTCTTGCGTCAACTAGATCATCGAACCTTCGGGTGGAACTCTTGGGGAGGGGTGATTGCCTCCAGGGGGTGGTTTTTGTTCACCGGGTGGTTCTTTGCCAGGGGACGAAGATTGTTCATGGGGAGGAGTTGCTTCCTCATGAGGCACTTGTTCATGGGGTGGCAGGGCCCTCCCGTTCAGCTGGGGCTATTCATGGGTGGAAGGTTCATCCCATGTTGTGGTGACTGTTCATGGGGTGGATTTTGCTCTGCTCTATTTTCATGCGTTTCTTGGGCACTGTCCACCCCTTGAACATCGCGAGAACGCGACCTAGTTTGCATTCTCAATGTCGAGGTGATGGTTTCCCACATACGGTGCCAATGATGTGGAAGTGGTTTGTAGTGAAGGAATAATCAGAAAAAATCGCCATTGACACAATTGCACCCCAAGTCAAGTGAGAGAATTTTTGTATGCATTATCAAATCAATGAATAGTGAACCGGTTTAAAAAGTAATATATTGGGTACTTATAATGTGTTGGTGGTTTTATGGTGTGATAGGGTGTATATATTTATTATGTGACTTACATAAGAAAATTACTCTTGTACTCTTATAAGTAAATGCTTATTACTATCATATATATACATCACTATTAGAAAGAAATAAGTAGAATTTGTTACCTCTTTTATAAACAATACAAGAAGATGACTCAATAGGTACGGACAAAAAGACCAGCAACTAATCTTCTTGCTAATCTACATTATATAATACAAGAAATTTACTTGTTAATGAATTTAACAATGAAAATTTACTTGCTAATAAATTTAGCGACGAATTGTTTAAAATATATATTAAATAGTGAAGATTAGCAACGAGATCTAAGTTAATGCTACTTAGCTCGACATTGTTTCAACATCAAATTTTTTTCGTAACTATTAAGTCATTTTCTTGTAGTAAAAATTGTATAAATACAGAAAGAAAAATATTTGAGTAGTGAACATTTGGTGATTGCTATGCTTTTCTCATTATTTTTTAAATTAAGAATGAAAATTTTGTATAATGTGCTCTTTTTTGAATGTCTATTAGATGCTTGACAAAGTGCCTCAAACGTCAGTAAGATATGTTTTGGTTGCTTTTACTTCCTATGTTTTACTGGTGGAATTCTAAATCATTGTCAATTTATAACAACTGATATTTTAGAGTTTTGATTTTAGTTAATTCTTTATTTCACTTAAATATGTTAGAAGTCTCTAAATTTATAAAAATTAAGGGCTTAATGTAATTTCCTCTTGATATTGTCATATCTATCTTTATAGTAATATAAAAAGAAAACTTCAATTTTACTCATAAAGAGCGATTACTTACATCGCGATATCAACTTTTTGTTATGCAAATAATACTCCTAAGTTGGTTTTTTCTTTCTTTCTTTCTTTCTTTCTTTCTTCTTCTTCTTCTATTTTTTTAGATGTGATATGTTGGTTTATATATATTTTCTTACTTACAATAATATACTTTAAAATATAAAATATTATTTATTTTATGCACGCAGGGATGGCGTGCCCGTCGAATAGTACTATTATAAAGAGAATGTGACTTATAGATAAAAAGTGGTAGTTTTTATATCACTACACCAAATTATTATAATACCAAAAATGCCCTTCAACTTCCCAACTCATGTAGTTGAATTAACTATTCAATTAATTTCCTTTAGAAAATTAATTCCTTGCAATTACATGTACTAAAAAATTAAATATACTACCATTTTATTTAAATTTATTGTTAATTGGAATAGAAATAACATATTAGTATTTGTGTTGCATATATATAATCATCATTATCGATATAAAAAATATTCTACAAAATTTTAATTATTAATTTAATTTAAGTAAAATATTGTATTGATAATCAATGCATTAGAAAAAGTTATCAGGCAGGTTTTATATGTGAGATTGTAAAGCAATAATAAATTTTAAAATACATGAATAAATTATGACGTTCAATAAAATAAAAGTATTATTAAAAATTATATGCGCAAGTACTGCGTGCCATAAAAGTATTGCTATACTTATGCGTGCAGGTACTGCGTGCATCAGTTTGTAGTTAACATGTATAGGAGCTTGAAATAGATAAAGATTGGATAAAACTTGAGGATAGAATACTCCCTGAATATTACAATTGAGTTAAATTAATCCTAAAGTTTGTATTGTTAGAATAGGTGACCATGTAAGCCAATTTTGGCGGGTATATGTAACCTATGTCTAGATAATTATAGGTGTTTTGATAAATCATTAATGAATAAAGAAGTGAATTTTCATTTGGCATTACTTTGTTTGTGTTCACTTGCACCTATTTATCCATATCTGTTCACTACGCAAACAAAGCCCACGGACTGAGAATCAATTTCGGGGACTGGGACTACGCTTGGAGGTAGGTCCATGGAATCAGTCTTCCCGAATCAGTCCGGAAATCTCCAAGTCAAGGAATCCCGAAAATGGGTACCGGGATTCCATTTGAGACTTGCACTAAGCATCTGCTGTCGTGTTTCATCGACGGGTGACGAGGATCGTCTAAGCAGTGTTAGTGGGTTAGCATGCGAGGACGCAGCTGACTGAGGTGACTCGCGGGAACCGTCTTACGGAGGACCTTGAGTATGGTCTGCAAGGTATGACGAGTATTCCCGGTTCCAACGGTACAGGTCAAGTCCTTTGACTTGAGGAATTGCTGAGTTTACCTGTACATCAGGGCTGTATCTTAGATATGGTGAGAGATTGCCAGAATTCTCTTTGGTAGTCATAAGCCATGTCTAGTGCAGTTCTGGTGTGCAAAGTGACAGTAGTTTCCAAGAAAGGATCTGTCTCCTGTCAATAGGTTTTGGCAGTTGAGTCTCATGTATACTCTAGGTCTTGTCCCTAAAACTGTGGCCACAGTGACTGAACAGAAGGGAAGGATTCCCTTGCGGCGTTTAGTGAGGACAGACCGACACTTAGGTCCAAAATGGGTACCTGCATTTTCCGTGCCCTAGACTCTAAGTGATGAGACCGAAGACGGAAGGACAAGCGTACTGTTAGAGCCTAAATGTTCATCCCTGAATATTTCACCTAGTCTCTAGTGCCATGGACCGTTGCTAGATGGCCACCCATGGTAACGGACGGATTCTAGGAATCCGACCAAGTCTAGCTGAATGGTGAACCTAAAGAGTCACACACTATCCACACACAATTAAATATTTAATTTGGAATTAAATATTGGAGTGAAGGAATGATTAAATTAGATTTAATCGGGACCTTTATTTTTTTCTTGGAGAAATAATTCTTTCTATTTGATAGAAGGAATTAAATTGATAAATTGGATTTATCAAAAGGATTTATTTAATGGGCTTAAATAATATTTATATTTATTTTAGCCTCTTGGAAATATTTAAATAGGTTTTAAATATTTCCATTAAATTAAATTAAATCAAATCAACGGTTGAGATTAATGGGAGAGATGGATGGCTAGGATCGTTTTGACTAGGTCAAAACACTAGTTTGACTAGGACTTTGACTAGGTCAAAATCCTAGTCAAATTAGAGTTCTTAAAAGAGGAGTTTAAAGAGGATTAAAACTCCTCTTCTATATAAACCCCTAGCATCCTACAATTTACATGATGATGAATCTCCAACACACACACTACTACACACACACGGATTCTCTCTCCCTCTCTCTCGTCCGATTCTCTCTCCCTCTCCAAGAAATATTTTCTTGGTTCTTTTTGTTCTTGGAACATTAAGAACTTGATGAATCAATACCATTAATCCATAATGTGTTATTGATTCATCCACTCCAAAAACATAAACTTGTTCGTTGCTAGCACGACGTGCAAGATACGTGGGTGGATCGTGTGTCACGATTTGGAGGGTCTCAAGAACGAGATCTTGGTGCAAAACGGGGAACAACGCGTGTAGTCGTTGAAGACGAAAACGACAACGGTAGGTCTCGTTTATGTTTTTCGTCCTCTTTTATTTTCCAACCCTATGGCCTCCATGATTTATTTTATGTTATTCGTTCATGAGATACACCGAACGCCCGGGAAAATTTCAAAGGCACACCCTTTGAAACGTGTTTTAATTTAAAAGCATGTTTAAATTCCGCATTTATTTTTTTAATTATACCGCGCTTCCGCATTCGCGCTTTTCCCGGGACGATCCACATAATCTTTCAGTGGTATCAGAGCCCGGTTCGGTGTATAGGCCTAGGGTTTATGTGCGTTTTAAGCATGAAACGTGAAATAGCATGTTGTAATTAAATCTTGAATTTCTTGATTCTTGAAGCATGTTATTTTATTGCTTTTAATTCGTGTGAATTGCTGAATATTGGTATTTTCTGTTTTTTCTTGGGAATCGGGATGGGAATTAATCTGAAAAACGAGAAAACGTCACAGCCGGCCAGCCGGGAAGGCTGGCCGCGCGCAGCCGAGCGCTGCCGGCAGGGCAGACGCGCGCAGGCATGGGAAGCCTGCGCGCGCGCGCGCTGCCGGCCGCGCAGGGGCAGCGCGCAGCCGGGTTGGCTGCGCGCGGGCGTGCGCGCATGGAAACGCCTCCAGGCGCGCGCGCGGGCAGACAGAGGTGTCTGCGCGCGCGCGCCCGGCAGGCGCGCCCATGCGCGCGCGCGCGCAAGGCTGGCGGGCGGCGGAGCCCGCGCGCGGACGGGCACCAGGCGCGCCGCCAGGCGCGCGCGCACGCAGACGGAGGCGTCTGCGCGCGCGCGCGCCGGCAGGCACGCCCAGTGCGCGTCTGCGCGCGCGCTCTGCGCGCGACGCAGGGATGCGGCCGGTGGCCAGCAGGCCAGCGCGCGCGCACAGGCAAAGGAGCCTGCGCGCGCGTCGGCCTGCCGGAACACCAGGCCGCGCAGCGCGCTGCCGGCCAGGCGCGCGCGCACGCAGGCAAGGGGCCTGCGCGCGCGCGCCCGGCCAGGCAGTGCCTGCGCGCGCAGGGGCGGCAGGCTGGGCCTGCTGCCCTGCGCGCACGGCCTGCCGGCTGCTGCCGGTGGCGGCGGCCGGCGGCTGCTGCAGCTAGGGTTTTTTGAAACCCTAGCATTATTATTTTATTTTTAAATTCATTTTCAGTTTTAATTTTGAATTAATTCTGAAAATTCGTTTTTTTTTTGGGTTCAATTTTGCCTAAATTCCTAAAGACATTATTTTAGGAGTAAAATAAATTGGATTTAGAATCCCGGGGTTATTTTACTTAAAATAATGAGGAAAGGTTTTCCTAAAACGAGAAAAATTTTACATTACCAATATCTATATTTTATTTTTTCACACGTTGCGCACATGTTCATTTATTTTCATCTTAGATTGATGTGATTGGAAATCATGTGTTGTTGGAATATTATGATTATGTGATTAGATCATGTAATTATGTGTGTTGGATGGAAATGGATGATCACGAGCCCTAGACCGAATGTATGGTTTAATTTACTGTTGGGCCTGTGTGCCTCTTTAAACTGCTTTCTCCTTCTCTCTTTCTAGTGCCTTGGAATAATAAGGCTTTCTACCTCCCTCCTTATGTACTCCCCCCGGGGTTTCGCTGGGGTTTCTAATTTTTTTATATGTAATGAGAGTAGACTAGGAGTGAGGTTTCCATTTTTGTAATTGGTGGAGAAGAAGGAAGGACCACATGGAGAGCACAGACCGGAGGTCCCTTGGCGTTTTCCATGAAGTGAAGAAAGAGAAAAAGAGACCAAGGCCCATCAGAATGATGATTGGGTTACTATTATTGTAATAGTATAGGACCAACCCTAGATTGACCATAGATCCACTGCGGGCTCAGTGGATCGCATAGGATTCGGGCTTGTGATCATCCAACAGGGGCGTGCTAGGCTTTAATTTTGCATGTGGTTATTGTGATGGATGAATGGGTTTTTATTTATCATGTATAACTGCTATGGATGAATTTCATTTATGCATTTTTGGATAAATGTATGGATATAGTATGAGATCTCGGTCATTATTACTCTCACATTGGTTGGACCAATGTTAAAATATTAGACCCTAGATAAAGTGGACATGAACTCTAGGAGTTCGTCCATGCCTTCCAATCCGTGGCATAGTGAGGAAGCTGTTTTAGGTCAATAGCGTGGTCTCACGAGTCGTGGCACGTTATTGTACTTAAAAGAAGCTGCACTATGTCATGAACGAAAAATGGGCTGCTGCTACCTGTCTCACGAGTCGTGGGGGTACTAGTGGGTCCATGGCTCGGTCGATTGGGTCGGGTCTAACGCCTATTAGCATGATTCGCTTGGAGTCCTCGGGATCATGCAAAAGGGTGAGGCAATAATCTTGGGAATCTCGTGGAACGAGAATGGTATGGAATACCTCCCACAGGATCTTTTTCCATGCGAATCGTAAAAGCGGGGTATGGGAAAAATCGCTGTGGATCCCAAGCCCACTAGGAAAGGATTTCCCGAAAACTACGTTTGAGAGTACCGTGTTTTCGTATAAATAGTGGGAGGATTAAATGACTAAAGACCAAGCATTTAATTATTTTTATCAAACCACCGTCTTTACTTTCTGCTGATCGCGCGTTGTTTTTCAACATGTAGATTTTAAAATGTCTAAGAACCCACTTTCAACCATTCTTTGAGACAAATAAATTTAATGGAACCAACTACAACGACTGGTTGCGCAATCTCAGGATAGTCCTGGATTATGAGAACCAAGGCTACGTCATGGACGAGCCTCTCCCTAGGACCTTACCGGAGGGATCCACGCCAGAGGAACGTGAGACGTTCGAGACTTGGCATAAGGATAACCGGAAGGTTCGTAGCATCATACTTGCTTCGATGACCAATGAGATTCAAAAGCAATATGAAAGGCTAGACGATGTCCCTTCCATAATGGCTCGCCTTAAGGATTGCTATGCAGTCCCGGACCGGCATACTAGGTATGTCGCGACCAAGGCGTTCTTTGGAACTAAAATGACAGAAGGATCCTCTGTACAAGAGCATGGGGTTAAAATGCTTACCCTAGTGGAAAAGCTCGAGGACCTAAAGGCAGGTCTCGATAACGAAACGTACATAGATGTGATCCTTCAGTCACTCCCACCCTCCTTTGATCAATTTATTGTCAACTTCAACATGAATGCACTTGAGAAGGGTATTCATGAGTTGATCAATATGTTGGTGCAATACGAGGCAACGACTAAGAAGTCCACGCCTTCGGTATTGTTTGGAGGTGCTTCTACTTCCAAGACGAAAGGCAAGGGCGCCGGACGTTGGAAAAGGAAGAAAGGGAAGGGAAAGGCAGTCATAGCAGCTACGAACACTCAGAGTGTTCCCATTGCCAAAGAGGGGAAAGGCAAAGGAAAGGGAAAGGTTGTCTCCAAGCAACAGTCGAAGGCATATGACATATGTATCAACTGCCGTGAGAAAGGGCATTGGAAGAGAGAGTGCCCCAAACTCTTCTCAAACCAAGGTATATTTGTGATTGAGGTTAACATGGTCACTAATTCTGCCTCTTGGGTATTGGATACCGGCTGTGGAGCTCACATTTGCAATGATCTGCAGGTGTTGAAAAGAAGCAGAAAACTAAGTAGCGGGGACATGATCCTGAAGCTCGGAAATGGCAAGGCCATCTCGGCAGAAGCAGTAGGATCCGCCACTTTAGTTATTAGTGATACCATTAGCATAGAATTAGAGCAAGTTTATTTTGTACCCAGTATGATTAAAAACATCATTTCCATTCCATTGTTAGACAATAATGGTTATGAGTTTAAAATCAATAAAAATTGCTTTTATTTGATGAGGTGTGGAATTGCTCATCTACTTGGTACATTACATAATGGGCTCTATATCTTGCAACAAACGAATTTCGTTCTTAACGCTCAACACAAACGGAAATTAGATAATAACGGGAACGCACGTCTGTGGCACGCTAGGCTAGGTCACATATCCCAAGATAGGATGAAAAGGTTGGTAGACTCAAAGAACCTAGAGGTTGGGGACTTGAGTGATCTACCAACTTGTGAATCTTGTCTAAGAGGGAAAATGACCAAAGAAGCCCTTTGTAGGACAAAGCAGGCTTGCCACAGGTCTGTTGGACTTGGTCCATACAGACGTGTGTGGACCACTAAGGACGCAGGCCCGAGGTGGGTTCTCCTACTTCATAACCTTCACCGATGATCATTCACGGTATGGTTATGTTTACCTAATGAGGTACAAGTCTGAAGCTCTTGAGAGGTTTAAAGAATTCAGACTTGAAGTGGAGAACCAGACCAACTGCAAAATTAAAAATCCTACGGTCAGACCGAGGCGGTGAATACCTTAGTGCCGAATTCCTAGATTATCTAAAGGAACATGGTATAATATCAGAATGGACACCTCCCGGAACACCACAGTTAAATGGCGTCTCTGAAAGGAGGAACCGAACCCTGTTGGACATGGTTCGTTCCATGATGAGTTTTACCAAAATTGCCCCTATCGTTTTTGGGGTTATGCATTAGAAACGGCAGCCAAGTTATTGAATCTGGCGCCTACTAGTGTAGTGACCCAAACGCCATATGAGATATGGCACGGCAAGCCTGCATCCTACAACTACTTGAAAGTGTGGGGTAGCCCCGCATACGTCAAGAGGTTAGTGGGAGATAAGCTAGAATCCAGGTCTAGCCTATGCAGGTTCGTTGGATACCCTAAAGAAACTGCGGGTTATTACTTTTATGACCCTTTGGAACAAAAGGTATTTGTTTCAAGGAATGCAGTATTCTTGGAGCAAGGCTTCCCAGAGGATATCCAACCTGATGAGCTGATCCTTGAGGAATCAAGTGATGGAACTCAGCCATCAGAAACAGTCGCGGAAACCTCACCTAGAGGATTCAGGATAGACACTAGGAGGACTGACCAACCTAGAGAAGTCCAACATGCCAGGCATGAAGGACAACCTCAAGAAAGGCCAGTCCCGGTCCCTGAACCGCCGGCTCCGATACAGTCAGCGCCCACAGTTACCACTAACGTTCCCGTTCTCCGAAGGTCCACTAGAGAATCCAGACCTCCAGTGAGATATGGATTTCTAGGTGCGACCGATCTTCTGGATAACGATCCTAAGACATACGGGGAAGCGATGTCAGACATTGACTCTGGGAAATGGCTTGAGGCCATGAAAACCGAAATGGACTCCATGAGCGAGAACCAAGTTTGGAGACTTGTAGATCCACCGAAAAGTGTTAAGCCAGTGGGCTGTAAGTGGGTCTACAAGCGCAAACTCGGCGTTGATGGAGAGGTCACTACCTTCAAGGCTAGGCTTGTAGCTAAGGGATACACTCAACGACCCGGGGTCGATTTTTGAGGATACCTACTCGCCAGTAGCCATGGCTAAATCCATTCGGATCCTGCTTGCCATAGCAGCATGGCATGACTATGAAATATGGCAGATGGACATGAAAACGGCCTTCCTCAACGGCTTCGTTGAAGAAGAGATCTATATGGATCAGCCGGAGGGTTTCACGGTCACTGGAGAAGAACAGAAGGTCTGTCGTCTCCAGAAGTCCATCTATGGCCTCAAACAAGCTTCCCGGAGTTGGAACATTCGATTTGATGAGGTAATACGGGGTTATGACTTCATCAAAAACGAATCCGACCCTTGTGTATACAAGAAGGTCAGTGGGAGCTCCATAGTGTTCCTAGTGCTTTACGTGGATGACATTCTGCTCATTGGAAATGACGTCAGAATGTTAGGAAACACGAAAGCATGGCTGTCAACCAAGTTTTCCATGAAGGACTTGGGTGAAGCATCCTACATCCTAGGCATCCAGATTGTCAGGGACAGATCTAAAAGGATGTTAGGGCTCACCCAAAACTCGTATGTGGAGAAAGTCCTAAAGAGATATCGAATGGACAACTCCAAACGAGGGTTCCTTCCTATGAGGCATGGGATCAAGTTGTCCAAGAAACAGTCCCCCGCAGACTGATGAGGAACTTGAAAGATGAAAGTCATCCCCTATGCTTCTGCCGTAGGTAGCATCCAATATGCGGTCCATTGCACCCAGGCCTGACATTGCATACGCTTTGAGCGTGACAAGCAGATATCAGTCCTGTGCAGGAGAGGCACATTGGAATGCCGTTAAGGGCATCCTTAAGTACCTTAGGAGGACTAAGGAAATGTTCTTGGTCTATGGCAATGGAGAACTAATTCTGGAAGGCTTTAGCGACGCTAGCTTCCAGTCTGATGACGATGATGCCAAGTCTCAATCGGGGTATGTATTCAAGCTCAACGGAGGAGTAGTGGCTTGGAAAAGTTCCAAGCAAGCAACCACTGCTGATCCCACTGAGGCTGAATACATAGCGGCTTTCAGAAGCTGCCAAGGAAGCGGTTTGGATGAGAAACTACATCCAAGAGTTGGGTGTGGTGCCTAGCATCGCCGAGCCCGTTGTCATCTTCTGTGACAACAACGGTGCAATAGCGCAAGCGAAGGAACCGAGATCTCACCACCGTTCCAAACACATTCTTAGACGCTACCATCTTCTTAGAGAAATGGTAGGAAGAGGTGACGTTCGGATGGACCGAGTCAACTCAGCAGACAACACAGCAGACCCGCTGACAAAGCCTATGCCGCAAAGTGCTCATACGCAACATCTTGAGAAGATGGGGATTAGGCATATGGGTGATTGGCTTTAAAGGTCAAGTGGGAGATTGTTAGAATAGGTGACCATGTAAGCCAATTTTGGCGGGTATATGTAACCTATGTCTAGATAATTATAGGTGTTTTGATAAATCATTAATGAATAAAGAAGTGAATTTTCATTTGGCATTACTTTGTTTGTGTTCACTTGCACCTATTTATCCATATCTGTTCACTACGCAAACAAAGCCCACGGACTGAGAATCAATTTCGGGGACTGGGACTACGCTTGGAGGTAGGTCCATGGAATCAGTCTTCCCGAATCAGTCCGGAAATCTCCAAGTCAAGGAATCCCGAAAATGGGTACCGGGATTCCATTTGAGACTTGCACTAAGCATCTGCTGTCGTGTTTCATCGACGGGTGACGAGGATCGTCTAAGCAGTGTTAGTGGGTTAGCATGCGAGGACGCAGCTGACTGAGGTGACTCGCGGGAACCGTCTTACGGAGGACCTTGAGTATGGTCTGCAAGGTATGACGAGTATTCCCGGTTCCAACGGTACAGGTCAAGTCCTTTGACTTGAGGAATTGCTGAGTTTACCTGTACATCAGGGCTGTATCTTAGATATGGTGAGAGATTGCCAGAATTCTCTTTGGTAGTCATAAGCCATGTCTAGTGCAGTTCTGGTGTGCAAAGTGACAGTAGTTTCCAAGAAAGGATCTGTCTCCTGTCAATAGGTTTTGGCAGTTGAGTCTCATGTATACTCTAGGTCTTGTCCCTAAAACTGTGGCCACAGTGACTGAACAGAAGGGAAGGATTCCCTTGCGGCGTTTAGTGAGGACAGACCGACACTTAGGTCCAAAATGGGTACCTGCATTTTCCGTGCCCTAGACTCTAAGTGATGAGACCGAAGACGGAAGGACAAGCGTACTGTTAGAGCCTAAATGTTCATCCCTGAATATTTCACCTAGTCTCTAGTGCCATGGACCGTTGCTAGATGGCCACCCATGGTAACGGACGGATTCTAGGAATCCGACCAAAGTCTAGCTGAATGGTGAACCTAAAAGAGTCACACACTATCCACACACAATTAAATATTTAATTTGGAAATTAAATATTGGAGTGAAGGAATGATTAAATTAGATTTAATCGGGACCTTTATTTTTTTTCTTGGAGAAATAATTCTTTCTATTTGATAGAAGGAATTAAATTGATAAATTGGATTTATCAAAAGGATTTATTTAATGGGCTTAAATAATATTTATATTTATTTAGCCTCTTGGAAATATTTAAATAGGTTTTAAATATTTCCATTAAATTAAATTAAATCAAATCAACGGTTGAGATTAATGGGAGAGATGGATGGCTAGGATCGTTTGACTAGGTCAAAACACTAGTTTGACTAGGACTTTGACTAGGTCAAAATCCTAGTCAAATTAGAGTTCTTAAAAGAGGAGTTTAAAGAGGATTAAAACTCCTCTTCTATATAAACCCCTAGCATCCTACAATTTACATGATGATGAATCTCCAACACACACACTACTACACACACACGGATTCTCTCTCCCTCTCTCTCGTCCCGATTCTCTCTCCCTCTCCAAGAAATATTTTCTTGGTTCTTTTTGTTCTTGGAACATTAAGAACTTGATGAATCAATACCATTAATCCATAATGTGTTATTGATTCATCCACTCCAAAAACATAAACTTGTTCGTTGCTAGCACGACGTGCAAGATACGTGGGTGGATCGTGTGTCACGATTTGGAGGGTCTCAAGAACGAGATCTTGGTGCAAAACGGGGAACAACGCGTGTAGCCGTTGAAGACGAAAACGACAACGGGTAGGTCTCGTTTATGTTTTTCGTCCTCTTTTTATTTTCCAACCCTATGGCCTCCATGATTTATTTTATGTTATTCGTTCATGAGATACACCGAACGCCCGGGAAATTTCAAAGGCACACCCTTTGAAACGTGTTTTAATTTAAAGCATGTTTAAATTCCGCATTTATTTTTTAATTATACCGGCTTCCGCATTCGCGCTTTTCCCGGGACGATCCACATAATCTTTCATGTATATTCTTCAATTGATCACTACAAAAAAATGCGGGAATTGCAACGGCAATAGGACGGTTTTTTTTAACTTTTGAAACGGTACGTGTATCACTGGATTCATTTGGGCTGGTATTGAGAACGGTTAAGGAACGTGAGGCTATACATCGAAAGGAGCGACATTCCTAATAATTAGGAACAGACATACAACGACTGTTCCAATTTCGGAACGGTTTTTTGACATACAACGGTTTTACCGTTCCTAATTATATTTGTATGTATGAATTTATAATTTTTATATTTGGAACACCTTATTAATATTTGGAAAGGTCATATCAAAAGTAAATCGCGCAATTTGGAATGGTAATTAGAACACGGTTTGGAATTGTCGGCATAACTTGGAGATACATTTTTGCACTGTTTCTGGAATACGTCTTAGAACGGTCAACTATAAATTAGGGGTTAGCGTCAGGAACGGTTATAGGAACACAATTAGACACAAAAACTGGGAGCAGATTTTGTACTCGTATTTTTGGAATACGAAATTGGAGCGGTTTTTGGTATCGTATTTCGAACGAAAATCAAACCACAAAATCATTAAATTTGAAAATAAATTTAGGAACGGTCTGTCCCTAATTTGAAATTCGTTTTTTATTAGCTTTTAGGAACGGTTGTCACCTAATTTGGAATGGTTGTTTATCCGGTGATAGGAACGGTTACTTCATTAAATGGACAATTTTTGGAACGGTAATCACGATTTATATGCGCTCCTTGACTGTCCAAATTACCGTTCCTAAATAATGAATTATTAATTTTTTTATAGTAATAATTATTATCATTAAATGTATATTAAATTATAATATTTTTGAATTTGGTTTTATAATTATTATTTAAATATGAAAAAATGCATAACTTAGAAATATAAATTATATTAAATAAAAATATTATCCAATTTAATTACAAAAATAAAATGAAAAAGTCCTAAATCTACTCCCCGTCCCCCTCGTCTTGGTCCATATCGTCAACGTCTGAGGGGGGGGAGGGGGGGGGGGGGTTCTCTAGGAGGCCGTGACGGGCCGGCAGCAGAGTTATTGTTCTCCAGGGTCTTCATCATACCCATCATATCCACCATCATCTCCTCCAGCCAGACCATGCGATCCTCCAAGTTTGATGCTGGCAGGGGCGGTGGTGATGGCGAAGTAATAGTTTGGCTAAGACTGTTGGCCTCAAAACCAAAGACCAAATACCTGGCCTTTGTTCTTGCCCCCGACTGCAGCCAGCCACAACTCCTGCTCGGTCTGCACCACCGAGCCCTCTGATTTGGCCGGACGATCCCCAGGATTGGCCGTGGCCTGAGATTGGTGATCCTCTAGCAACTTTTGGAACGTCTCCTGCAAAAATAGTAAATTATTATTATTGTTATTTTCAATCATTAAAAAAATAAATTAGAAAATTTAATTTCCAACTTACCTTCACCTCCGCTGCCCTCGGACCGGTCCAGCCGCCGTCGGCCTTCTTCTTGTAGCATTTGGAGAATAACTCCATCTGCGTCACTGGCCAGCCGAGCTGCTCCTCCTCTAAAAAGAAATGGGAAACGGTTATTACATTTTTAATTTAATAATGATAACTACTTTAGATAAGATTAAATATCTTACCATCTCCCTCTTATGCCTACCTACGATGGTAGAACCCCGCGGTACACAGTAGCGGATGCGGCTGGGTTGGCGGACCAGTTGGCCTTGTTCTTGGTGCACTCTTCCTTGAACTCCGGGCTGTCCCAGTACAGCAGCAGCTGCCACGAGACTTCATTTGCTAGCCAAAGAAGCTTTACCAGAGATTGTCTGGCGAGGACGAACTTCTTGCGGAGGAACTTCCCTGCCCAGATGTGGAAAATCTTGAACATGGACTCGTCGTCGCAGTCCCACCAGTACGTCATCTGTATTAAATATATATATATATATACTCAAATTGTTAAAAAAATCTAACATAAAAATTTAATTGATACCATTTAACTGAAATTAATGTTACCTTCAAGCTCTCGAACCAGAAATGCTGGTGCTCTAGCGGCACTTAGCGTAAACAGCCCCAAGGGTGGGATAGTGTCCTCGCACCACCGGCGTTGATGTGCTTGTGTATCTTCCGATTTATCGTGAAATTATATAATAATTAGTGTGACATAAAAATAAAAATTTAAATCACAAAAAAAATTTAAAAAAATATACATATACCTCGTCGGTGAGTGTGATATACTAGTGCGCGGATCGTGGCGGGAGTGGTGGGGCAAGTGGGGGTGGTGGTGGTGGGGCAGCCCATGGACGGGCCGGATCTACCGCTGGTGCGCGAGTGGATGGTCTGCCCTCCTTGATGGGTGCAGTGGTAGACGGATCGGGTTGCTGATCTGGCGCAGGTGCCTTCTCTGCCGGTGGGTGGTGGTGGTCGGAACACTGCTTCCCCACCCTGGAAAGCAACACTAGTCGGCGGTACGACCGGTGAGCCGTGACCGCGACCACGACCACGACCACGACCGCATCCACCTCCTCCAGGTGGGAAATCCCGACCAGAGATGATCTATAACTTTTTTTAAAAATATTAGTGGTATGAATTTAAAAAATACATGTAAGTATCAATTTATTTGAATAATTATAATTTTTCTAATTTTTTAAAATAATTATGCAAACTAAATCCTACAATTGTATACTAAGTCCCAAAATTAATTTAATAAATGGATAATAAATCCCAATTTTGTTTTTGAAATTTTTCCTACTTTGTTTACAATGGTTCCCAATACCGTTCCTAATGAAAAAAATAGTGTTGTTTGCAGACATGCACATAGTAATCGTTCCTACTTTCATGTGGAACCGTTCCTATATGTATTGCCATTTTTTCATCTTCTTAGATAATAACTATAAATTAAGAAAAATACGTTCCGAACACTCATATGATTGAATAAAGGTGTGCAATTGGATACTTAAAGAATTTAAAAATATAGTAATTTCCAAAAAATAGACACACGTTCACAATATGAAGTATATTTGTAAATTTATGTTTGTTAGTATTTCACAGATGTAACTGGCATCCTATGTTGTTGTACTGCACGGCATAATCAAACCATCAAAATTCCAATCAGACCGTTAGATATGATATAACACACAAATTTTGGTATGCGGTTTTCGAGATATCGTATCCGGTCAGTATTCAT
Source organism: Sesamum alatum (assembly GCA_034509735.1). Taxonomy (NCBI): domain Eukaryota; kingdom Viridiplantae; phylum Streptophyta; class Magnoliopsida; order Lamiales; family Pedaliaceae; genus Sesamum; species Sesamum alatum. The sequence goes on along the minus strand of JACGWO010000010.1, from coordinate 18,785,336 downwards.
CGTAATAAAAACAGTTGCATCTTCAATCCAGGTTGCTGATTTAAAATCAGACCGTTGGATATCAATTCATATTCATAATCTTGTATGTGTTTAAAAATAGTATCGATCCGGCTCACGGATGTTGAGATATCGACAGAATTAGGCAAAATACACTATGTAGAGAACTCAATTTGGAACGATCGGGATTTAGGTAGGAACGGGTTGTACGAAATTCACATAGGAACAGTTGAATATAACATGACTGTTGCAACATTTTAATTTCCCACCAATTTTTCGTTGGGCGCCAAAACAAAAATTTGGACCTGTCTTTGAAACGGTCACCCAAATATTATGGCCGTTCAAACTTGGAGCCTATTTTTAGTAGGTGCCAATTGAAAAATTGTACTAGAATAGGAACGGTGTTGGGTTTATATCGATCGTTCCTAATTCAAATTTCCCTCAATTTTTTTTAAGTAGGCGCCAAATTGAAAATTGTACCTGTAGTAGGAACGGTCTTAGGAAATTAGGACCGTTCCTAATCAAAATTTTAGATTTTTTTTGGTGCCTATTCAAAAAATTAAACCTGTAGTAGGAACAGTCGTATAATAAAAAAATAATAAAAATACTGAGTAATGTAGCTGAATTATCTCTTCCAATATTCCGTAGAAGTCAGAGTCCATGTCTGTATTTGATGAGCTTTACACGCAAATACCACAATTCATTGTTGACTTCCCGATATTGTGACGTTTAGTGTGGAAATTGAAGCCATTGACGAAGTAAGACGGGTATGTCGTTGCTTCTGCTCTAGGGCCCCAATAATGCAACTTCAGCAATTCGTTGTTTGTGTGATTCAATTCAGGTTTCACCTGCAATTCATCATATAGCAATTGAAATAATTGATTAAAGATTGAGCAAATCGCATTTATAAGAAAGTGACACTTACATGACGCCTGAACCAATCCTTGAATTGTGTTGCCACTAGTTAATCAATTATTAGACACTTACTCGTAGTACGGTGCAACTACATCATAATTACACAAGATGTATGTCTCGATAATATGAAGTTCCTCACCGCTCAACCATCTCTTCTTTGAGGCTCCACTTGCTCGGCTCGGATAATTGAAAATAGACCGAACTATTCGATCGTCATTGCTCGTGAGATCATCGTTCCGACTGGGTCTGCTTCGCTTGCAGAGAATGTGCAGTTCGAAGTAGTGAGAGGAGAAAAGCTCGATTTCTTCGACAATATAAGCCTCTACAATTGACGCCTCGAGTGTGCTTTGTTTTTCACCTTTTTCTTCAAATCGCGTAGGAATCTATTCAAACGAGTATTCATACGTGCTCTAGAAGCATTTCACGAAAGGCAACCGGAATCAACTTCTGCATAATTACATGACAATCATGGCTCTTCATACCGTGCATCCTTAACTCCTTCATGTCGACGCAACGGGCCAAGTTAGAGGCAAACCCATCAGGAAACCTAAGACAACAAATCCACTCATATATCTTCTTCTTTTGATCCTTCGTCAGTGTATATACCGCTTTGGGCATCACGTTCGGTCTCCTTTCGTCCACCTCTAGCTTCGGCCGATTATATATGATCCTGAGATCCTTTCGTGCATTCAGATTGTCTTTCGTTTTCCCCTTGATGTCCATCACAATATTGAATATATTATCGAAAACATTCTTCTCAATATGCATGACATCAAGATTGTGTCATATCAGATGCGCCCCCCAGTATTCAAGCTCCGAGAAGAAGCTTTTCTTCGTCCACTTATGGTCGACACCGTGGCCTTCTGGTTCACTCAATGGTTGTTCGACTACCACACTAAACACATCGACACGGGTTCGGATCTATTCTCCAGTTAGCCTCGGACGTGCAACCTTCCTCTCCATTCGATTTTTAGTTAAGGCTTTCTTGTTCCTATGATAAGGATTATCCGGTGGTAGGAACTGCCTGTGGCAGTCAAAATAGTATGCCTTCCGGCCGTGCTGTAAATAGAATGCCCGTGTATCCTCCATAAAAACTGGACACCCCATAACACTGGCGGTACCCCATCCAGACGCCATCCCATAAGTAGGAAGGTCGTTCACTGTTCACATCAATGCGGTATACATCATGAATGCCTGGTTTGTCGCAGTATCGTGCGTACGTACACCCACATGCCATAAATTTTGCAACTCCTCGATCAACGACTCCAAGTAGACATCGATAAGACGTTTCGGATTCGATGGGCCAGGGATCACCATCTTTAGGAACATATACTCAGACTTCATGCGCATTCCCGGTGGGAGATTGTACGGTGTAAGTATCACGGGCCAACATGAGTAAGTTTACCATACTAGCCGTGCGGTGCAAACCCATCCGTGCACAACCCAAGTTTAACATTACGAGGCTTAGCTGCAAAATCAGGATGCGTCCGGTCAAATGCTTCCAAGCCTCTGCATCGGACCGATGACTGACACACTCCTTCCTCCGTCTGATGGCTCACATGCCAAGTTATATGCTTTGTTGTGGCCTCCGACGCATACAACCTCTGCAGCCGAGGGGTAAGCGGTACATACCTAAGAATGCCATACGGGGACTTCTTGCGTCTAGGATTTCTGTTCCTGGTGGGCTTGTACCTAGCGTCTCCACAAAACTTGCAATATTCCAAATCAATATCGTCCTTCCAGTACAACATGCAACCGTTTTGCAAGCATCAATCTTCTGAACTGGTAAATCCAATTCTCTTATCAATTTCTTCATATTGTAATAATCGGCGGGGAAAGTGTGATCGCGGGGCATTACAGTATCAGCCTACTGGCATAAGCGATTATATGTATGCTCAAAAAAATCCCCTTCGGCCTTGATATTCACCAAAGAAGCAATTGACGCCAACTGAGAGGTGGTGTAGCCGTTCGACAACGGTTGGTCCGCAACATGATTTACATAAAAAAATGGTCTGACAAGACCAGACACATAATCATAGGGCTCCGAATCGTAATATGACAAGACCAGACACACATCAGATGGACAATATCGAGTATCATCATCAGCCGGTCCCTCCTGGTTGCACGAAGAGCAGAAACACGGCCCAGCGGCATCGAATACCATCCTCTGCGCCCAATCTATTTGAGCTGCATCACCCCAATGCGAACTACCCTCCTCCTGAATGGGTGGCATTTGCTGCTGCTGCACATGGGGTGCTGTCAATGCTTCAAAGTATTCTTTGCACCCTCTCCTCACCATGCGAAGTCCAATTATAATACTCTGGCATAAACCCTTTCATACACAAGTCAAAATTTACCTCGTCTGGTGTTTTGAACCATTCATTTTTGCACTTTCGGCAGGGACACTTAATCTTCTCCCCGTCCATATATGCACGCATAGACTGGGCCCATTCTAAAAATATTGTAACACCGTCCTCAAACTCCAGCGTTACACCCAACACGTCTCGATCATACATCTATTTCCTCAACTCTCTTAACATGATTGGTCCTATGTAATTCACAACAATAATTAAATGACGATAATATATTATATATATATATATATAACTAACCATTACAAAATTTCAACTTCTTACCGGAGCACAACACCTATCAATATCAATGCAAAATTCATGCAAATAATTGATATGTTCGATTTTACATATAAAAAATCAACAGGGGGAGTTAGAAGAAAATGAGTTGGAGAGTAATTATAAGAACAATGAGAAAGAAGGGGAACATATATATAGAAAAATATTGGAACGGGCATTGAAATATTATTTGGAGCACATAACTAGCCATTGAAATATATCCGTTGATCCAACTTTAGGAACAGTCGCTGGAATGGATGTAACAACGGTAATATTACCGTTGTAATATAGCCGTTATGGCATATTACGAACGGTATTAGTCACACATAATGTGGCGTTCCTAATTGGATCACAGTTGGAAACGGTAATTGTAACAACACTGCATTTCCTATATACCCACAATTTGGAATGGTCATTGCATTACATTTTTGCTCATGGCGTAAAAAGGTCTAATTTAGCACTAAATATTGGAATGGTCATGCAACCGGTCCAAATAGAGCCGAGATTTGGAACACATATAGGAACGGTACGTATTCCCGGTCAAGTAGCCGTTCCAATTTTCATATATATGTTCCAAATGGAATACAAAAATATATCCGGTCCCTTTTTGGAATGGTAATGAGTTTACATATTGGCACACAAATAGGAACGGTCGTGCTATTCCTATACGTTTGGACTACCATTAACGCGATCAATGGTTTTCCGTTCCACAACAGTTCCACTTAACGTTCCTATTTGGAGCGGTTTTTGGAACGGTCGATTACATCCGTTCCAATTCCCGCATTTTTTTTTGTAGTGGATCATGGAAAAAGATTAATTGTCCTTATAGAAAATGCAATAATGTTTACTACCAAATTAGAGATTATGTTGAAGCTGACTTACTTGTGTAAGCGCCAGGGATCGGCCCGGGAGGAGCGCAGTGGAACAGATTTAAAACCGGATCAAGGGGTGTTCCCTTGATTCTCCTGGGCGTACAGGGTATCATATGAATAAAACAAAGCATGAAAAATTCATGGAGGCCATAGAGTGAAATGAAGAACAAGAACCGTAACAAGAGTACTCACCCTTGTAGCTTTCTTCGTTCGGCTACACCATTGTTCTTGAATTTGCCACCTAGATCCTAACATAGAGATCCTCTAAATTGTCCACGCAATTCAACAGATTTCTTGATATTCTCGTGCTAGCAAGATATCAAAGAAGGGAGAGAACAATTGACCAAATGCTATTGATTAATGTGATCGATCGTTTGTATGTCCTCTTGTATGAAAATGAGGAGACAAGAGAGGCTTTTTCGAGGTGGAGAGCAGAGAGCGTGGCCGGAGATGGGTGTCGGTTGTGAGATGAGTGTAGAGAGTTATGTGTGTTGTGTGTGTTTGGAGCGTATATATATATATATATATATATATATATATAGATTAGTATTCCTAATCCTACTCAAACTTTTCTAAAGAGACACACTTTGATCAACCATAGGACTTTGACCTAATCAATTCCTAGTCAACCAAAGGTTTGAAAAAGTCAAACTTAATCATAGCCATTCATCTCATCATGTCCTAGATCGAATCTCGTCCATCCATTCTTGATGGACTTTATGGAATGGACCTTTATTAAATCTAATTAAATGGTCCAAAGTTCTAATGGGCTTTATGTATAAATATAATTAATACGAAAGCCTAATAAGTATTCCCACCTCTTTAATCTAAATAAAAGGGGAAAGCCCATCCTCTAATTTCATAAATCTAATTTATGAATCAAACCCGATTATTCCAATTAATCTACAAAGGCTTGATACTCTAAAAAGGGATGAATTTAATCCAATTAAATTATCTTATCTCTCGGAATTAATTTCAAATTAACTACTTCGCTTCTAGTTAATCGTGTGTGACTCTTTAGGTTCACCTTCAGCTAGACTTGGCTGAATCTCCGACCATACCATAACAAGAATTTGCTCATCACCATGGATGGTCGTCTAGCAACGGTCCATGGCACTAGAGAGTAGGTGAAATCATGGCGTGAACATTTAGGTTCTCGAACACATACGAGTACACTTCTTCCGTCTACCATCTCACAGCTATAGTCTACGGTATGGAATTTGGACGTCAGTCCCCGTCCTTGACTAAAGTAGTTACTCGTTCACCTACTGAAATATCACTGGGATACTATCCTATTGTTCAGTCACTGTGGCCATAGATTTATAGAGAACGAGTCTCAGAGTAAATGTGAGACACTAATGTCGAACTTTGATAAAAGACAGATTCTATCTTGGAACCCACCGTCCTCATTGCACATTCTTACTGTACTAAATAAGGCTTATAGCAACCAAGTCTTTCGACGTGGTAGTCTTTTGTGAAACATAAGATACAAGCATAGTGTGGATGTGACTCTCGTGGTTCCTCAAGTACAAGGACTAATCTTGTACTATCGGAGCCGTGAATGCAAGTCATACCGATCAAGCCCCTTAAGGCTTCCATATGACGACACCCGCGAGTCAGCCGACACGAAGCCTACTGACCCACTAATATTGCATGGATGACCCTCGTCACTTGTCGATAAAAACACGACTGCAATCCCTAGTGTAAGTCTCATTGGACCCTCGATACCAATCTCGGGTTCCTTGACTTGGAGGGTTTCAAATCAATCCACAGAGGCTGCATTCATGACTACTAACCTATGTGCTGTCCGGATTTTTGGATTAATGTGCCCGGTCTGTAGGCTTTGTTTGTGCATTGAACAGTAATATAAGTGAACACAATCAAAGTATAACATGCCAGAAACTGAATATCACTTTTATTCAGAATATCTTATTTATACCATTATTGTTAGAAACAGGTTACATAAGCCCAATGAGATTGACTTCATGGTCAACTACTCTAACAATCTCCCACTTAACTTAAAGTCACTCATATGCCTTAAACCCATCTTCACAAGACGTTGAGCATGAGCGATCTGTGACATGGGCTTAGTCAATGGATCTGCTGTATTTTTCTATTAAGCTGACCCGATCCATCTGAACGTCACCTCTTTCTACCATCTCTGTAAGCAGCTGGTAGCAACTCAGGATGTGCTTGGATCGGTGATGAGATTTCGGTTTCTTTGCTTACTCTATGGCCCTGTTGTTATCACAACTGGCTCGGCAATGCTAGGCACCAAACAACCTCTTGGATGTAGTTGTTCATCCAACCGCCTCCTTGGCAGCTTCCGAAGCTGCTATATATTCAGCTTCAGTGGTGGAATCGGCTGTGGTATCCTGCTTGGAACTCTTCCAAGCCACCACTCCACCATTAAGCTTAAATACAAAACCAGGCTGAGATTTGGCATTGTCGTCGTCTGACTGGAAGCTAGCATCACTAAAACCTTCCAGTCTCAACTCTCCACCACCATAGACCAAGAACATATCTTTAGTCCTCTTTAGGTACTTAAAATTGGTCTTTACTGCCATCCAATGTGCCTCACCTGCGCAAGCCTGATATCTGCTAGTTACACTTAAAGCGTAAGAGACGTTAGGCCTAGTGCAGTGTACGACGTATTGGATGTTGCCTACGACAGAGGCATAAGAGATGTCCTCTATCCTTTCAAGCTCTTCATCAGTCTTGGGAGACTGCTTCTTGGATAACTTGACCCCATGTCTCATGGGAAGGAAACCTCGTCTGGAGTTATCCATCTTGAATCTTTTCAAGACTTTCTCAATATACGAGTTTTGGGTTATTCCTAGCATCCGTCTAGATCTATCCTTGAAGATCCCGATGCCTAGGATGTAAGAAGCTTTACCAAAATTCTTCATGGATAATTGAGTAGACAACCATACTTTTATGTCACCTAATATCTTGACATCATTCCCAAGTAGCACGATGTCGTCCACATAAAGCACTAAGAACACTACTGAGCTCCCACTAACATTCTTGTATATACAAGGGTCACAGTCGTTCTTGATGAAATCATATCTCTGTATGATTTCATCAAAATGAATATCCCAACTACGGGATGCTTCCTTGAGGCCATAGATGGACTTTCGAGATGGCAGACCTTCCACTCTTCTCTAACGACCGTGAATCCCTCCGACTGATCTATATAGATCTCTTCCTCAACTAAGCCATTAAGGAAAGCTGTTTTCACGTCCATATGCCATATTTCATAGTCATACCATGCAGCTATGGCAAGCATAATCTAAATGGACTTAGCCGTGGCTACTACTGAATAGATTTCCTCAAAATCGACTCCGGGTCGCTGAGTGTAACCCTTCGCCACAAGCCTAGCTTTGAAGGTAGTTACTTCTCCATTAGCTCCAAGTTTGCGCTTATAGACCCATTTACAACCGGCGGTTTGACACCTTTGGGAGGGTCCACCAACGTCCATACTTGGTTCGTGCTCATGGACTCCATTTCGGTTTTCATGGCCTCAAGCTACTTTCCTGGATCGATGTCCAACATCGCGTCCCCGTATGTCTTTGGATCATTGTCCAATTGACCAGTCACACCAAAGAAGCCATACCTCATGGGACGATGTGGCACTCTTGTTGACCTACGGAGGATTGGAATATTACCAATGGGAACATCGGGCGCACACATAGCAGGAGGCAGCGGTTGTGGCACCTCGTTTGGCGCTTCGGGAGGTTCTTCAACATGTTGGTCCTGTAGAGGCCGCTCAACATGCTGAGCCTCACATGGCTGCTTAATCCGTTGGGCACTCAACCAAAGACCCCTTGATGCAGGGTCCACGGCTCCTGATGCTGATGACTAAAGTGCCTCTCTTGATTCCTCAAGGAGCAATTCGTCACGCTTGGAATCCGATGGAAAATCTTTTTCCAAAAAGACTGCATTCCTCGACACAAATACCTTTTGCTCAGAGGGGTCATCAAAGTAATAACCTGCAGTTTCTTTTGGATATCCAATGAACCTGCACAAGTTAGATCTCGATTCTAGCTTGTCTCCCACTAATCTCTTGACATATGCAAGGCTACCCCACACTCTTAAGTATTTGTAGGATGCAGGCTTGCCCTGCCATATCTGTGTTAGAATAGGTGACCATGTAAGCCAATTTTGGCGGGTATATGTAACCTATGTCTAGACAATTATAGGTGTTTTGATAAATCATTAATGAATAAAGAAGTGAATTTTCATTTGGCATTACTTTGTTTGTGTTCACTTGCACCTATTTTTCCATATCTGTTCACTACGCAAACAGAGCCCACGGACTAAGATTCGATTTCGGGGACTGGGACTACGCTTGGAGGTAGGTCCATGAAATCAGTCTTCCCGAATCAGTCCGGAAATCTCCAAGTCAAGGAATCCCGAAAATGGGTACCGGGATTCCATTTGAGACTTGCACTAAGCATCTGCTGTCGTGTTTCATCGACGGGTGACGAGGATCGTCTAAGCAGTGTTAGTGGGTTAGCCTGCTAGGACGCAGCTGACTGAGGTGACTCGTGGGAACCGTCTTACGGAGGACCTTGAGTATGGTCTGCAAGGTATGACGAGTATTCCCGGTTCCAACGGTACAGGTCAAGTCCTTTGACTTGAGGAATTACTGAGTTTACCTGTACATCAGAACTGTATCTTAGATATGGTGAGAGATTGCCAGAATTCTCTTTGGTAGTCATAAGCCATGTCTAGTGCAGTTCTGGTGTGCAAAGTGACAGTAGTTTCCAAGAAAGGATCTGTCTCCTGTCAATAGGTTTTGACAGTTGAGTCTCATGTATGCTCTAGGTCTTGTCCCTAAAACTGTGGCCACAGTGACTGAACAGAAGGGAAGGTTTCCCTTGCGGCGTTTAGTGAGGACAGACCGACACTTAGGTCCAAGATGGGTACCTGCGTTATCCGTGCCCTAGACACTAAGTGATGAGACCGAAGACAGAAGGACAAGCGTACTGTTAGAGCCTAAATGTTCATCCCTGAATATTTCACCTAGTCTCTAGTGCCATGGACCATTGCTAGATGGCCACCCATGGTAACGGACGGATTCTAGGAATCCGACCAAGTCTAGCTGAATGGTGAACCTAAAGAGTCACACACTATCCACACACAATTAAATATTTAATTTGGAATTAAATATTGGAGTGAAGGAATGATTAAATTAGATTTAATCGGGACCTTTATTTTTCTTGGAGAAATAATTCTTTCTATTTGATAGAAGGAATTAAATTGATAAATTGGATTTATCAAAGGGATTTATTTAATGGGTTAAATAATATTTATATTTATTTTAGCCTCTTGGAAATATTTAAATAGGTTTTAAATATTTCCATTAAATTAAATTAAATCAACGGTTGAGATTAATGGGAGAGATGGATGGCTAGGATCGTTTTGACTAGGTCAAAACACTAGTTTGACTAGGACTTTGACTAGGTCAAAATCCTAATCAAATTAGAGTTCTTAAAAGAGGAGTTTAAAGAGGATTAAACTCCTCTTCTATATAAACCCCTAGCATCCTACAATTTACATGATGATGAAACTCCAACACACACACACAACACACACACACGGTTTCTCTCTCTCTCCCATCTCTCTCGTCCGCCCTCTCTCTCTCTCAAGAAAATAGTTTTCTTGATTCTTTTGTTCTTGGAACATTAGAATCTTGATGAATCAATACCATTAATTGATAATGTGTTATTGATTCATCCACTCCAAAATTATACACTTGTTCGTTGCTAGCACGACGTGCAAGATACGTGGGTGGATCGTGTGTCACGATTTGGAGGGTCTCAAGAACGAGATCTTGGTGCAAAACGGGGAACAACGCGTGTAGCCGTTGAAGACGAAAACGACAACGGGTAGGTCTCGTTTTAAATTTTCGTCCCTCTTTAATTTTCAACCCTATGGCCTCCATGATTTATTTTATGTTATACGTTCATGAGATACACCGAATGCCCGGGAAAATTTCAAAGGCACACCCTTTGAAACGTGTTTTTAATTTAAAGGCATGTTTAAATTCCGTTTTAATTTTTAATTATACCGCGCTTCCGCATTCGCGCTTTTCCCGGGACGATCCACATAATCTTTCAGTGGTATCAGAGCCCGGTTCGGTGTATAGGCCTAGGGTTTATGTGCGTTTTAAGCATGAAACGTGAAATAGCATGTTGTTATTAAATCTTGAATTTCTTGATTCTTGAAGCATGTTATTTTATTGCTTTTAATTCGTGTGAATTGCTGAATATTGGTATTTTCTGTTTTTCTTGGGAATCGGGATGGGAATTAATCTGAAAAAACGAGAAAACGTCACAGCCGGCCAGCCGGGAAGGCTGGCCGCGCGCAGCGAGCGCTGCCGGCAGGGCAGACGCGCGCAGGCATGGGAAGCCAGCGCGCGCGCGCGCTGCCGGCCGCGCAGGGGCAGCGCGCAGCCGGGTTGGCTGCGCGCGGGCGTGCGCGCATGGAAACGCCTCCAGGCGCGCGCGCGGGCAGACAGAGGTGTCTGCGCGCGCGCGCCCGGCAGGCGCGCCCATGCGCGCGCGCGCGCAAGGCTGGCGGGCGGAGGAGCCCGCGCGCGGACGGGCACCAGGCGCGCCGCCAGGCGCGCGCGCACGCAGACGGAGGCGTCTGCGCGCGCGCGCCCGGCAGGCACGCCCAGTGCGCGTCTGCGCGCGCGCTCTGCGCGCGACGCAGGGACGCGGCCGGTGGCCAGCAGGCCAGCGCGCGCGCACAGGCAAAGGAGCCTGCGCGCGCGTCGGCCTGCCGATGCGCCAGGCCGCGCAGACTGATGCCGGCCAGGCGCGCGCGCACACAGGCAGGGGCCTGCGCGCGCGCGCCCGGCAAGGCGGTGCCTGCGCGCGCGCAGAGGCGGCAGGCAGGGCCTGCTGCCCTGCGCGCCCGGCGGCCGACTGCTGCAGGCGGCGGCGGCCGGTGGCTCCTTGGCTAGGGTTTTGAAACCCTAGTGTAATTTTATTTTTAAATTTATTTTCAGTTTTAATTTTGAATTAATTCTGAAAAATTCGTTTTTTGGGTTCAATTTTTCCTAAATTCCTGAAGACATTATTTTAGGAGTAAAATAAATGGATTTGGAATCCCAGGGGTTATTTTACTTAAAATAATGAGGAAAGGTTTTCCTAAAACGAAAAATTTTACATTGCCAATACCTATATTTTATTTTCACACGTTACGCACATGTTCATTTATTTTCATCTTGGATTGATGTGATTGGAAATCATGTGTTGTTGGAATATTATGATTATGTGATTGGATCATGTAATTATGTGTGTTGGATGGAAATGGATGATCACGAGCCCTAGACCGAATGTATGGTTTAATTTACTGTTGGGCCTGTGTGCCTCTTTAACTGCTTTCTCCTTCTCTCTTTCTAGTGCCTTGGAATAATAAGGCTTTCTACCTCCCTCCTTATGTACTCCCCCCGGGTTTTCGCTGGGGTTTCTATTTTTTTTTAATATGTAATGAGAGTAGACTAGGAGTGAGGTTTCCATTTTTTGTAATTGGTGGAGAAGAAGGAAGGACCACATGGAGAGCCCAGACCGGAGGTCCCTTGGCGTTTTCCATGAAGTGAAGAAAGAGAAAAAGAGACCAAGGCCCATCAGCATGATGATTGGGTTACTATTATTGTAATAGTATAGGACCAACCCTAGATTGACCATAGATCCACTGCGGGCTCAGTGGATCGCATAGGATTCGGGCTTGTGATCATCCAACAGGGGCGTGCTAGGCTTTAATTTTGCATGTGGTTATTGTGATGGATGAATGGGTTTTATTTATCATGTATAACTGCTATGGATGAATTTCATTTATGCATTTTTGGATGAATGTATGGATATAGTATGAGATCTCGGTCATTATTACTCTCACATTGGTTGGACCAATGTTGAAATATTAGACCCTAGATAAAGTGGACATGAACTCTAGGAGTTTGTCCATGCCTTCCAATCCGTGGCATAGTGAGGAAGCTGTTTTAGGTCAATAGCGTGGTCTCACGAGTCGTGGCACGTTATTGTACTTAAAAGAAGCTGCACTATGTCATGAACGAAAAATGGGCTGCTGCTACCTGTCTCACGAGTCGTGGGGGTACTAGTGGGTCCATGGCTCGGTCGATTGGGTCGGGTCTAACGCCTAATTAGCATGATTCGCTTGGAGTCCTCGGGATCATGCAAAAGGGTGAGGCAATAATCTTGGGAATCTCGTGGAACGAGAATGGTATGGAATACCTCCCACAGGATCTTTTCCATGCGAATCGTAAAAGCGGGGTATGGGAAAAATCGCTGTGGATCCCAAGCCCACTAGGAAAGGATTTCCCGAAAACTACGTTTGAGAGTACCGTGTTTTCGTATAAATAGTGGGAGGATTAAATGACTAAAGACCAAGCATTTAATTATTTTTTATCAAACCACCGTCTTTACTTTCTGCTGATCGCGCGTTGTTTTTCAACATGTAGATTTTAAAATGTCTAAGAACCCACTTTCAACCATTCTTGAGACAAACAAATTTAATGGAACCAACTACAACGACTGGTTGCGCAATCTCAGGATAGTCCTGGATTATGAGAACCAAGGCTTCGTCATGGACGAGCCTCTCCCTAGGACCTTACCGGAAGGATCCACGCCAGAGGAACGTGAGACGTTCGAGACTTGGCATAAGGATAACCGGAAGGTTCGTAGCATCATACTTGCTTCGATGACCAATGAGATTCAGAAGCAATATGAAAGGCTAGACGATGTCCCTTCCATAATGGCTCGCCTTAAGGATTGCTATGCAGTCCCGGACCGGCATACTAGGTATGTCGCGACCAAGGCGTTCTTTGGAACTAAAATGACAGAAGGATCCTCTGTACAAGAACATGGGGTTAAAATGCTTACCCTAGTGGAAAAGCTCGAGGACCTAAAGGCAGGTCTCGATAACGAAACGTACATAGATGTGATCCTTCAGTCACTCCCACCCTCCTTTGATAAATTTATTGTCAACTACAACATGAATGCACTTGAGAAGGGTATTCATGAGTTGATCAATATGTTGGTGCAATACGAGGCAACGACTAAGAAGTCCACGCCTTCGGTATTGTTTGGAGGTGCTTCTACTTCCAAGACGAAAGGCAAGGGCGCCCGGACGTTGGAAAAGGAAGAAAGGGAAGGGAAAGGCAGTCATAGCAGCTACGAACACTCAGAGTGTTCCCATTGCCAAAGAGGGGAAAGGCAAAGGAAAGGAAAAGGTTGTCTCCAAGCAACAGTCGAAGGCATATGACATATGTATCAACTGCCGTGAGAAAGGGCATTGGAAGAGAGAGTGCCCCAAACTCTTCTCAAACCAAGGTATATTTGTGATTGAGGTTAACATGGTCACTAATTCTGCCTCTTGGGTATTGGATACCGGCTGTGGAGCTCACATTTGCAATGATCTGCAGGTGTTGAAAAGAAGCAGAAAACTAAGTAGCGGGGACATGATCCTGAAGCTCGGAAATGGCAAGGCCATCTCGGCAGAAGCAGTAGGATCCGCCACTTTAGTTATTAGTGATACCATTAGCATAGAATTAGAGCAAGTTTATTTTGTACCCAGTATGATTAAAAAACATCATTTCCATTCCATTGTTAGACAATAATGGTTATGAGTTTAAAATCAATAAAAATTGCTTTTATTTGATGAGGTGTGGAATTGCTCATCTACTTGGTACATTACATAATGGGCTCTATATCTTGCAACAAACGAATTTCGTTCTTAACGCTCAACACAAACGGAAATTAGATAATAACGGGAACGCACGTCTGTGGCACGCTAGGCTAGGTCACATATCCCAAGATAGGATGAAAAGGTTGGTAGACTCAAAGAACCTAGAGGTTGGGGACTTGAGTGATCTACCAACTTGTGAATCTTGTCTAAGAGGGAAAATGACCAAGAAGCCCTTTGTAGGACAAAGCAGGCTTGCCACAGGTCTGTTGGACTTGGTCCATACAGACGTGTGTGGACCACTAAGGACGCAGGCCCGAGGTGGGTTCTCCTACTTCATAACCTTCACCGATGATCATTCACGGTATGGTTATGTTTACCTGATGAGGTACAAGTCTGAAGCTCTTGAGAGGTTTAAAGAATTCAGACTTGAAGTGGAGAATCAAACCAACTGCAAAATTAAAGTCCTACGGTCAGACCGAGGCGGTGAATACCCTAGTGCTGAATTCCTAGATTATCTAAAGGAACATGGTATAATATCAGAATGGACACCTCCCGGAACACCACAGTTAAATGGCGTCTCTGAAAGGAGGAACCGAACCCTGTTGGACATGGTTCGTTCCATGATGAGTTTTACCAAATTGCCCCTATCGTTTTGGGGTTATGCATTAGAAACGGCAGCCAAGTTATTGAATTTGGCGCCTACTAGTGTAGTGACCCAAACGCCATATGAGATATGGCACGGCAAGCCTGCATCCTACAACTACTTGAAAGTATGGGGTAGCCCCGCATACGTCAAGAGGTTAGTGGGAGATAAGCTAGAATCCAGGTCTAGCCTATGCAGGTTCGTTGGATACCCTAAAGAAACTGCGGGTTATTACTTTTATGACCCTTTGGAACAAAAGGTATTTGTTTCAAGGAATGCAGTATTCTTGGAGCAAGGCTTCCCGGAGTTGGAACATTCGATTTGATGAAGTAATACGGGGTTATGACTTCATCAAAAACGAATCCGAGCCTTGTGTATACAAGAAGGTCAGTGGGAGCTCCATAGTGTTCCTAGTGCTTTACGTGGATGACATTCTGCTCATTGGAAATGACGTCGGAATGTTAGGAAACACGAAAGCATGGCTGTCAACCAAGTTTTCCATGAAGGACTTGGGTGAAGCATCCTACATCCTAGGCATCCAGATTGTCAGGGACAGATCTAAAAGGATGTTAGGGCTCACCCAAAACTCGTATATGGAGAAAGTCCTAAAGAGATATCGAATGGACAACTCCAAACGAGGGTTCCTTCCTATGAGGCATGGGATCAAGTTGTCCAAGAAACAGTCCCCGCAGACTGATGAGGAACTTGAAAAGATGAAAGTCATCCCCTATGCTTCTGCCGTAGGTAGCATCCAATATGGGGTCCACTGCACCAGGCCTGACATTGCATACGCTTTGAGCGTGACTAGCAGATATCAGTCCTGTGCAGGAGAGGCACATTGGAATGCAGTTAAGGGCATCCTTAAGTACCTAAGGAGGACTAAGGAAATGTTCTTAGTCTATGGCAATGGAAAACTAATTCTGGAAGGCTTTAGCGACGCCAGCTTCCAGTCTGATGACGATGATGCCAAGTCTCAATCTGGGTATGTATTCAAGCTCAACGGAGGAGTAGTGGCTTGGAAAAGTTCCAAGCAAGCAACCACTGCTGACTCCACCACTGAGGCTGAATACATAGCAGCTTCAGAAGCTGCCAAGGAAGCGGTTTGGATGAGAAACTACATCCAAGAGTTGGGTGTGGTGCCTAGCATCGCCGAGCCCGTTGTCATCTTCTGTGATAACAACGGTGCAATAGCGCAAGCGAAGGAACCGAGATCTCACCACCGTTCCAAACACATTCTTAGACGCTACCATCTTCTTAGAGAAATGGTAGGAAGAGGTGACGTTCGGATGGACCGAGTCAACTCAGCAGACAACACAGCAGACCCGCTGACAAAGCCTATGTCGCAAAGTGCTCATACGCAACATCTTGAGAAGATGGGGATTAGGCATATGGGTGATTGGGTTTAAAGGTCAAGTGGGAGATTGTTAGAATAGGTGACCATGTAAGCCAATTTTGGCGGGTATATGTAACCTATGTCTAGACAATTATAGGTGTTTTGATAAATCATTAATGAATAAAGAAGTGAATTTTCATTTGGCATTACTTTGTTTGTGTTCACTTGCACCTATTTTTCCATATCTGTTCACTACGCAAACAGAGCCCACGGACTGAGATTCGATTTCGGAGACTGGGACTACGCTTGGAGGTAGGTCCATGAAATCAGTCTTCCCGAATCAGTCCGGAAATCTCCAAGTCAAGGAATCCCGAAAATGGGTACCGGGATTCCATTTGAGACTTGCACTAAGCATCTGCTGTCGTGTTTCATCGACGGGTGACGAGGATCGTCTAAGCAGTGTTAGTGGGTTAGCCTGCTAGGACGCAGCTGACTGAGGTGACTCGCGGGAACCGTCTTACGGAGGACCTTGAGTATGGTCTGCTAGGTATGACGTGTATTCCCGGTTCCAACGGTACAGGTAAAGTCCTTTGACTTGAGGAATTACTGAGTTTACCTGTACATCAGGATTGTATCTTAGATATGGTGAGAGATTGCCAGAATTCCATTTGGTAGTCATAAGCCATATCTAGTGCAGTTCTGATGTACAAAGTGACAGTAGTTTCCAAGAAAGGATCTGTCTCCTGTCAATAGGTTTTGACAGTTGAGTCTCATGTATGCTCTAGGTCTTGTCCCTAAAAAACTGTGGCCACAGTGACTAAACAGAAGGGAAGGGTTCCCTCGCGGCGTTTAGTGTGGACAGACCGACACTTAGGTCCAAAATGGGTACCTGCATTTTCCGTGCCTTAGACTCTAAGTGTTGAGACCGTAGACAGAAGGACAAGCGTACTGTTAGAGCCTAAATGTTCATCCCTGAATATTTCACCTAGTCTCTAGTGCCATGGACCGTTGCTAGATGGCCACCCATGGTAACGGACGGATTCTAGGAATCCGACCAAGTCTAGCTGAATGGTGAACCTAAAGAGTCACACACTATCCACACACAATTAAATATTTAATTTGGAATTAAATATTGGAGTGAAGGAATGATTAAATTAGATTTAATCGGGACCTTTATTTTTCTTGGAGAAATAATTCTTTCTATTTGATAGAAGGAATTAAATTGATAAATTGGATTTATCAAAAGGATTTATTTAATGGGCTTAAATAATATTTATATTTATTTTAGCCTCTTGGAAATATTTAAATAGGTTTTAAATATTTCCATTAAATTAAATTAAATCAACGGTTGAGATTAATGGGAGAGATGGATGGCTAGGATCGTTTTGACTAGGTCAAAACACTAGTTTGACTAGGACTTTGACTAGGTCAAAATCCTAATCAAATTAGAGTTCTTGAAAGAGGAGTTTAAAGAGGATTAAACTCCTCTTCTATATAAACCTCTAGCATCCTACAATTTACATGATGATGAAACTCCAACACACACACACCACACACACACACGGTTTCTCTCTCTCTCCCATCTCTCTCGTCCGCCCCTCTCTCTCTCAAGAAAATAGTTTTTCTTGATTCTTTTGTTCTTGGAACATTAGAATCCTGATGAATCAATACCATTAATTGATAATGTGTTATTGATTCATCCACTCCAAAATTATACACTTGTTCGTTGCTAGCACGACGTGCAAGATACGTGGGTGGATCGTGTGTCACGAATTAGAGGGTCTCAAAGAAGGGATCTTGGTGCAAAACGGGGAACAACGCGTGTAGCCGTTGAAGACGAAAACGACAACGGGTAGGTCTCGTTTTAAATTTTCGTCCCTCTTTAATTTTCAACCCTATGGCCTCCATGATTTATTTTATGTTATACGTTCATGAGATACACCGAATGCCCGGGAAAATTTCAAAGGCACACCCTTTGAAACGTGTTTTTAATTTAAAAGCATGTTTAAATTCCGTTTTAATTTTTAATTATACCGCGCTTCCGCATTCGCGCTTTTCCCGGGACGATCCACATAATCTATCACCCGAGGACTCCAAGCGAACCATGTTACTCAGTGTTGGGCCCGACCCATCAACCAAATCATGCCTCAAACTGTCGCCCCCCACGACTCGTGAGAGAGGGAAACAGCGAGCGCAGTCTTTCTGTTCACAACAATAGTGCAGCTTTCCCTTAGTCCAAGTGTGCCTCGACTCGTGAGACCACACTTGGGTAGTGGTAGCTTCCTCACCACATTGCTGTGGATGGAAGGCTCGGACAGACCAAAATACCATTTTGATCCAAGTCCGTTTTGGGCCTAATATTTAATTTGGTCCAACCAAATGAGAGTTGTGTATGACCGAGACCTCATCACATTATTGTGTTTTAGCATGCACAAATATCCAATATTTAAAGCGATAAATAAATACGCCGCATGCAGAAAACATAGCATACCCCTGTTAGGATGATCACAAGCCCAACCTATGCGACCCACTGAGCCCGCAGTGAGTCTATGGTCTGTCTAGGGTGCTCCTAAATTATTACAATAATAATAAACCCATTGTCATTCCAATGGGCCTTGAAGTGCTTCTTGTTTCACGCCTTGATGCTCCTCCTTGGGGTCTCCGACTCCAATTGCTTGTTAAAATTGAAACCTCACCAATCCTATCTACTCTCATTACAACTGAAAGTAATACATCGGTAATAAAGAAAACAAGCCTTAACATCATGAGGCTGAAAATACGGGAGATGATAGTCCCAAAAACAAGAGGCACGCAGGCCCCACCCAACAGAAAATAAATGATCATACATTCATCCATACATAAGGTCTAGGGCTCTTGTGATCATCCCATGTTGATTCCATCAACTCACATAACATAATTATTCCAAATAATCATGCATAAATAACCAATGGATATTCCAAATACCCTAGTCATGTCCAACATCACAAAAGCATAAATATACAAATAATATGGAAAATTCAAATTTTAAATTTAATGGACATTTTAAACAATGCATCCAATGCATGTATTAATCCCAAATTAATTAAGCAAATTTAATTCAAGGAATAATCCAATTATGCCAAAATCAAGAATGCAAAATTAACATATTTTTAGAATATCGTGCAGAAAATACAGAAAATCGAATTTTTCGAAAAAAGTCGAAAAACGACACAAAACGGCCCAGCCGTTGTGCTGGCCGGCCGCCCGCGTGCACAGGGACTATCCTGAGATTGCGCAACCAGTCGTTGTAGTTTGTTCCGTTGAATTTGTTTGTCTCAAGAATGGGGGAAAATGGGTTCTTAGACATTTTAAAATCTACATTTTAGAAAAGCGCGCGAACAGCAGAAAATAAAAGACGGTGGTTTGAAAAATAATTAAATGCATGGACTTTAGTCATTTAATCCTACCACTATTTATATGAAAACACGGTACTCTCAAATGTGATTTTCAGGAAATCCTTTCCAAGTGGGCTTGGGATCCACAGCGATTTTTCCCATACCCCGCTTTTACGATTCGCATGGAAAAGATCCTGTGGGAGGTATTCCATACCATTCTCGTTCCACGAGATTCCCAAGATTATTGCCTCACCCTTTCACATGATCCCGAGGACTCCAAGCGAATCATGTTAATTGGGTGTTAGACCCAACCTAATCGACCGAGCCACAGACCCACTGGTACCCCCACGACTCGTAAGACAGGTAGCAGCAGCCCGTTTTTCGTTCATGACATAGTGCAGCTTCCTTTAAGTACAATAACGTGCCACGACTCGTGAGACCACGCTATTGACCCAAAGCAGCTTCCTCACTATGCCATGGATTGGAAGGCATGGACAAACTCCTAGAGTTTATGTCCACTTCGTCTAGGGTCTAATATTTTGACATTGGTCCAACCAATGTGAGAGTAGTAAATGACCGAGATCTCAAATAAATAAATATCTACACATACATCCATAATGCGTAAATAAACCATCCATAGCAGTTATATGATAAACAAACAACCCATTCATCCATCATCAAAACCACATGCAAAATTAAAGCCTAGCACGCCCCTGTTGGATGATCACGAGCCCGAATCCTATGCGACCCACTGAGCCCGCAGTGGATCTATGGTCGATCTAGGGTTGGTCCTATACTATTCCATTAATAGTAACCCAATCATCATGCTGATGGGCCTTGGTCTCTTTTCTCTTTCTTCACTTCATGGAAAACTCCAAGGGACCTCCCGTCTGGGCTCTCCATGTGGTCTTTCCTTCTTCTCCACCAATTACAAAAATAGAAACCTCACTCCTAGTCTACTCTCATTACATATTAAAAAAGAAACCCCAGCGAAAACCCGGGGGGAGTACATAAGGAGGGAGGTAGAATGCCTTATTATTCCAAGGCAACTAAAAAGAGAGAAGGAGAAAGTAGTAAAAGAGGTACACAGGCCCAACAGAAAATAAACCATACATTCGGTCTAAGGCTCGTGATCATCCATTTCCATCCAACACACATAATCACATGATCCAATCATATAATCATAATATACCAACAACACATGATATCCATGAAGGACAAGCGGATCCGCCCGGGAGCGCGAGCGGAAGCGAGAAAGCGAGAAATTGTGCGTAAATTTAAATCAAATTCAAAATACGCGAATCCCAAGGGGTGTACCCTTGGGTGCTCAACCGGGCGTTCGATGTAGGATGTGTAAATATTAAAAACATATATTTAAACACATAGGGCATAGATATATAAATGGAATCAATCAAAGCGTAATAAACCGTTACCTTTGATTGTTTAGCGTATGCTCCCGGCTACTAGCGTTGTTCCTTCTCCGGAATGCTCAAGAAATCCAAACGTATGGATTCTCCAAAGGTGATCCACACCACACCGGAAGAAGCACACGTTCTTCTTGCTAGAAAAGAACGGGTTTAGGAAGGAATCGGTTTAAGAGAAGAACCAATGAATTAGTTTGTTCTCTTAAACTTACTTTGTTCTTCTTCTTGATTCAAAATCAAGTGAAGAACAGGAGTGTAAGATAGGGAGAGAGCACGAAAATTGAGAGAGAGGAGAGGATTTTTGTCTTCTCTTTTTCCTAGAAAAAGATGAATAATGAATCACTTATGCTTGGTGTTGTATATTCTAATATATATACATAATTAATGTGATTATTGGAATGTGTCTAGGTTCATCCAAGGATGTCTAGATTCATTCCAATCAATCACCATCAATTCTTCAATCAAGCCTACCAAAATTTATGGTATGATCAAATCATACCAAAAGGGAAGAGCTTGATTGGAGTTGATTTGTCTCTTTCCAAAAGAGATAAGTCAACATACCACCTAGCATGAAACATGGCTGATTTTGCTTCCTCCAAGGGAGCGTCTCGGCCATGTTTAATTAAGGAATGAAGTCCAACTTCTTCCCATTCCAAATTAGGAATTATTTTCTCCTCTCGGGTATAATTTAACGGACTGGGTTTTATCGTAATCCAATTACGACGATCCCAATATTAAATCCAATTTAATGTCCACTTAAATTATTTCCATTGATCTTTTAATCCAATTAAAAGATCCAACGTCTCAACATCTCAACTTTCCATATTTAATTGAAAATCCAATTTACCGATTAAACGAAAGCCCGATACAATATCGGCCCGTCCATCCAATAGACTTTCCCTTAAGTAATCCAATTACTTATTTTTATCCTTCGAGATTGACTCCAAGTCGATCTCTCAACCTCCTCGGTGATTTGTGTGTGACCCTTTAGGTTCACCCTCAGCTAGACTTGGGCCCGTGTCCCACAAGGGCCCGTTACCATGGGTGGTCGTCTAGCAACGGTCCATGGCACTAGAGACTAGGTGAATTGGCGTGAACATTTAGGCGCCGATTCTGTACGGGTACGATCCTTCCGTCTACCGTCTCCCGGCCTTAGTCTAGGGTATGGAATTGGGCGTCGGTTCCCATCCTTGACTAGGCATCTATGCTTAATACTCGAGACCACGTATGCTTCATTGCGTCGACACAGGGAACCATTCCCTGTTCGACCAACCACTGTGGCCACAGCTTCAAACAGCATAAACGTGTCTCCGAGTGCATAGGAGATACCTCTGTCACATACTGACAGGGGACGGATCCTCTTCTTGGAATCTACCGTCCTCGCTACACAATCCGACTGCACTGGACAAGGCTTATGATAATCATCTTACAGAATGATTACCTCTCACCAGATCCAAGATACAGCCGTCCTGTGCACGCGACTGCCATGATCCCTCAAGTTTGAGGATTACTCCCGTACTATCAGAACCGGGAAAAACCAATCATACCGACCAAGCCTCCAAGGCTTCCACATGATGATCCCCGCGAGTCAGTCCAGTTGGCTCGACCCCAGTCGACCAACCCATCAAGATCGTGTAGGCGTCCCACGCCTGTCGCTGATGAAACACGGCACTCATCCAATGAACACGACTCTTGACGCAAGTCTCAATAGGACTCTCAATGCCCTGTCTCGAGGTCCTCGACTTGGAACGTTTCAGACCCAACTCTTAATCAGTTGGTTTCATGACCACCATCCAATGCGTGGCCCAACTGCATGAGTAGTTATCCATGGTCTGTGGGATTTGTTGCGATATAAGTTAAACACCGTTTTAACAAATGTAAGATGAGCGCAACAAAGAAGGTACCATTGGTGACGAACACTCATCTTATTCATCACATAATAATATTGCATTCACATCAAGTTGTCGGATAGGTTACAAATTGCCAAACTTATTGGCTTTCTGGTCACCTATTCCAACAATCCAATCATGAATATCCAAAACAATAAATGAATATGTGCATAACGTGTGAAAAATAAAACACAAATATTGGTAATATTATTTTCTCGTTTTAGGAAAACCTTTCCTCATTATTTTAAGTAAAATAACCCCGGGATTCCAAATCCAATTTATTTTATTCCTAAAATAATGTCTTTAGAAAAATAGGCATAATTGAACCAAAAAATGACTTTTTTTTCAGAATTAATTCAAAAAATTAAAACTAAAAATAATTAAAAAATAAGAGAAAAACACTGCTAGGGTTTTGAAACCCTAGCAGCAGCAGCCGCCGGCAGCGGCCCGCCGGCGCGCGCACAGGGCAGCAGGCTCAGCCTACCGCCCCTGCGCACGCGCAGGCGCTGCCTGGACGGGCGCGCGCGCGCAGGCCCCTTGCCTGCATGCACGCGCGCCTGGCCGGCAGCGCGCTGCGCGGCCTGGGCGTTCCGGCAGGCCGTCACGTGCGCAGGCCCCCTTGCCTTGCGCGCGCGCTGGCCTGCTGGCTGCCGGCCTTGCCGTGCGCAGTGCGCGCGCAGACGTGCACTGGGCACGCCTACCGGGCGCGCGCGCGCAGAGTCCGTACGCGAGCGGACTCTTAGGCGCGCAGCCTTGCGCGCGCGCACAGACGCCCTTGTCTGCGTGTGCGCGCGCTTGCGCGCAGCCTCCCTGGCTGCGCGCTGCCCCTGCGTGACCGGCTGGGCGGGCGTGCGCAAGCTTCCCTTGCCTGCGCGCGGCCAGCCCTCCCGGTTGGCCGGCTGCGTGGTCTCTCATTTTCCGTTCAATTTTCCACCCCGTTTCCCAAGAAAAACAGAAAAAATACCAACATTCAGAAATTCACACGAATTGAAAGCAATAAAACTGACATGCTTATAATCAAGAAAAATCAAGATTTAATATAAAACATGCCAACATCACATTTCATGCTTAGAACGCACATTAACCCTAGGCCTATACACCGAACCGGGCTCTGATACCACTGAAAGAAATTGGTGGATCGTCCCGGGAATTGTGCGAATGCGGAAAGCGCGATAAAAATAAACATACAAAAATAAAGCATGCTTTTAATTTAAAAGAACACGCTCAAGGGGTGTACCCTTGAGGTTCCCGGGCGTTCGGTGTATCTCATGATTATATAACATGTAAAGAAATCATGGAGGCCATAGAGTTGAAAAATAAAGAGGGACGAAAAAATAAAACGAGACCTACCCATTGTCATTTTCGTCTTCAACGGCTACACGCGTTGTTCCCCGTTTTGCACCGAGATCTCTTTCTTGAGACTCTCCAACTCGTGACACACGATCCACCCACATATCTTGCACGTCGTGCTAGCAACGAGCAAGTATTTTTGGAGAGGATAGATCAATCACACGTTATGAATTAACGGGACTAATTTTCCTTAGTTCTAGTGTTCCAAGAACAAAAGAACAAGAAACAATTTTCTTGTAGAGAGAGAGGGGGCGGACGAGAGGTAAGGAGGGGAGAGATGAGTGTGTGTTGTGTGTGTAATTTCAAGAATCATCATCCTTCAATTGTTGGAGGCTAGAGGTTTATATAGAGGAGGAGTTTAATCCTCTTTAAACTCCAACTCTAAGAACTCTAATTTGACTAGGATTTGACCTAGTCAAAGTCCTAGTCAAACTAGTGTTTGACCTAGTCAAACCAATCCTAGCCTTCCATCTCCCCTTTCCATCTCAACCGTTGATTTAATTTAATGGAATATTTAAATTCCATTAAATATTCCAAAAGGCCAAATAAATATAATAAATAAATATTAATATTTATTCTAGGCCCATTAAATCAATCCCTTTTAATAAATCCAATTTATTAATTTAATTCCCTTTATCAAATAGAAGGAATTAATTTCTCCAAGAAAATATAGGACCCGATTAAATCTAATTTAATCATTCCTTTACTCCAATATTTAATTCCAAATTAAATACTTAGGTGTGTGTGGATAGTGTGTGACTCTTTAGGTTCACCTTTCAGCTAGACTTGGTCGGATTCCTAGAATCCGCCCGTTACCATGGGTGGCCATCTAGCAACGGTCCATGGCACTAGAGACTAGGTGAAATAATTGGGGATGAAGTAATCCATATCGAGTGCCTTCCGGCCGCTCGCCTGTGCCCCCACCCGGTAGGCCTGACTACGCGCGGCCATGCGCGCCTGGCGCAGACTGCCGCGCGCAGGCTCCTCTGCCTGTGCGCGTCCGCCTCGCCTGGGCGCACAGCGCGCGCGGTCTGCCACCGGCTGGCCGCGTTCTGCGTTTCTCCGTTTCGTTCGATTTTCGCCCCCGTTTCCCAAGAAAAAAACAGAAAATACCAACATACCAAAAATCATACGAATTGAAAGCAAGAAAAACGACATACTTTAACGATAAAAATATCAAGAAATAATTAAAACATGCTAAACACGTTTTTCATGCTTAAAACGCACACAAAACCCTAGGCCTATACACCGAACCGGGCTCTGATACCACTGAAAGCCTAGGATAGGTGTGTGGATCGTCCCGAGAATAGCACAAACGTGGAAGCGCGGTATAAATTTAAATTGCAGAATTAAAACACGTTCAAGGGTGTACCCTTGAAGTTCCTGGGTGTTCGGTGTATCTCATGAATTAAGAACATACATAAAATCATGGAGGCCATAGGATTTGTAAAATAAAAGAGGACGAAAATGTAAATAGAGACATACTGGTTCGTCGTTTTCCTCTTCTAACCGGTACTCGCGTTGTTCCCCGATTTGGTCCAAATCTCGTATGTGAGATCCTCTAAATCGTGACATGCAATTTTTCCACGTATCTTGTACTTCGCGCTAGCGAACGAACAAGTATTTTATTTGGAGAGGACGGATCAGTCACACGTTATTATTTAACGGGATTAATCCTCCTTTTGTTCAATTGTTAACACAAAATAACAAGAACAATTCTTGGAGAGGGAGAGGAGAGAGGCGGACGAGAGAGGGAGAGAGAGCACATGGTTTGTGTGTGTGTTGAAGAATCATCATCTCTCTTAAGGTGAGGAGCTAGGAGTATATATAAAGGAGGAGTTTAATCCTCTTCAAACTCCAACTTTAAGAAGACTAATTTGACTAGGATTTTGCCCTAGTCAAAGTAGTAATTTGACGTAGTCAAATTAATCCTAGCCATCGATCTCTCCTTTTAATCTCAACCATTAATTTAATTTAATGAAATATTTAATACCTATTTAAATATTCTAAGGGCAATAAATAAATATATTAAATATAAATATTTATTTTAAGCCCATTAAATTAATTTTCTAATAAATTTAATTTATTGGATAAATCCCTTTTATCCAATAAAAGGAATTAATTCTTTCCAAGAAAATTAAGGACCCGATTAAATCCAATTTAAATCATTCCATTTCTCCAAATATTTAATTCTAAATTAAATACTTTATGTGTGCGGATTGTGTGTGACTCTTTAGGTTCACCTTCAGCTAGACTTGGTCGGATTTCTAGAATCCGCCCGTTACCATGGGTGGCCATCTAGCAACGGTCCATGGTACTAGAGACTAGGTGAATATATGGGGATGAACATTTAGGCTATAACAGTATACTTGTCCTTCCGTCAACGGTCTCACCACTTAGGGTTTAGGGCACGAAAAATGCAGGTACCCATCTTGGACATAAGTGTCGGTCTGTCCTGTACTAAACGCCGCAAGGGAAACCTTCCCTTCTATTCAGTTATTGTAGCCACAGATTTTTACAAGACACAAAGCATTTGTGAGACTCAACTGTTAATGCCTTTTGACAGGAGACAGATCCTTTCTTGGAAACTACTGTCACTCTGTACGCTGGAGCTGCACTAGACATGGCTTATGACTACTCAAGTGCTTCTTGGCAATCTCTCACCATATCCAAGATACAACCCTGTTGTACAAGTAAACTCAGCAGTTCCTCAAGTAAAAGGACTTGACCTGTACTGTTGGAACTGGGAACACAAGTCATACCTAACCGACCCTACTCAAGGTCCTCCGTTAGACGGTTCCCGCAAGTCACCTCAGTCAGCTGCTCCCTAGCGGGCAAACCCACTAACACTGCTTAGACGACCCTCGTCATCCATCGATGAAATACGACAGCAGATGCTTAGTGCAAGCCTCAAGGGGAATCTCAGTACCCATTTTCGAGATTCCTTGACTTGGAGTTTTCCGGTCTGATTTGGCAGGACTGATTTCTCATGGACCTACCTCCAAGCGTAGTCCTAGTTCCCGAAATGTGTTTTTCAGTCCGTGGGCTTTGTTTGCGTATTGAACAGAAATATAAAGCAGATAAAGTGAACACAAACAAAGTAATGCCAAATGAATATCACTTCTTAATTAATAATTTATCAAATCCTTGAAATTATTTAGACATAGGTTACATTTTTCCTGCCAAGATTGGCTACATCGTCACCTATTGTAACAGAGGTTCGTTGAGCAGTGTTTTCTATAGGGCCTCTTACATCTTCGGCGCCGAATGGTGGCCCACCGTTCTTCTTTCAGCGTCACTGGGATATTGTTGGTAAGGAGCTTATGCGTTGTGTTTTACATATGTTACACTCGTGTTCTTTGCCTCCTGGTTCGAATAACACGAATGTTGTTTTGATTCCTAAGCTGAAAACTCTGGAATTTGTCTCCTATTTTCATCCTATTAGCCTTTGCAATGTAGTTTATAAAGTGGTGCCAAAAGTTACTACAAACAGGCTTAAAAGTTGTCTTCATTCTGTTATATCTCCTTCATAGTTGGCATTTTTTAGTGGTCGCCTTATTACCAATAATGTATTGTTGGGTTTTGAATGTAACCATTATCTTAAACATCGAAAAAAGGGGAGGAAAGGCTATTTTGCACTTAAGCTTGATATGAGTAAGACATATGATCACCTTGAATGGGCATTTGTGGAGGCCGTGTTGAGACGATTGGGCTTTGCTGATGAATTTGTGCAACTTATCATGTTATGTATTACTTCTGCTACGTTTTCTTTTATTTTGGATGGGGAGTCGTTTGGCTTTGTTCAACTTGAAAGAAATCGTGGATCGTCCCGGGAAATTGCGCGAATGCGGAAGCGCGATATAAAATAAAGTACAAAAATTAAAGCATGCTTTAAATAATTAAAGAACACGCTCAAGGGGTGTACCCTTCAGATTCCCGGGAGTTCGGTGTATCTCATGATTAAAGAAGATGTACAAAAGATCATGGAGGCCATAGGGTAGAAAATAAAAGTAGGCGAAAACGTAAACCGAGACATACCCGTTGTCGTTTTTGTCTTCAACGGCTACACGCGTTGTTCCCCGTTTTGCACCAAGATCTCGTTCTTGAGACCCTCCTAATCGTGACACACGATCCACCCACGTATCTTGTACGTCGTACTAGCAACGAACAAGTGTATATTTTGGAGTAGATGAATCAACGACACGTTATATATTAACGGTATTGATTCATCAATGTTCTAGTGTTCCAAGAATAAAAGAACAAGAAAATAATTTCTTGGAGAGAGTGGAGAGAGAGGGCGGACGAGAGACATGGGAGAGGGGGCCGAAAATTGTGTGTTGTATGTGTATTGGAATTTCATCATCCTTCAATAGTTGGAGGCTAGAGGTTTATATAGAGGAGGAGTTTAATCCTCTTTAAACTCCAACTCTAAGAACTCTAATTTGACTAGGATTTTGACCTAGTCAAAGTCCTAGTCAAACTAGTGTTTGACCTAGTCAAACCAATCCTAGCCTTCCATCTCCCCTTTCCATCTCAACCGTTGATTTTAATTTAATTGAATATTTAAATTCCATTAAATATTTCAACAGGCCAAATAAATATAATAAATAAATATTAATATTTATTCTAGGCCCATTAAATCAATTCCCTTAATAAATCCAATTTATTAATTTAATTCCCTTTATCAAATAGAAGGAATCATTCCTTTACTCCAATATTTAATTCCAAATTAAATACTTAAGTGTGTGTGTGGATAGTGTGTGACTCTTTAGGTTCACCTTTCAGCTAGACTTGGTCGGATTCCTAGAATCTGCCCGTTACCATGGGTGGCCATCTAGCAACGGTCCATGACACTAGAGACTAGGTGAAATAATCAGGGATGAACTTTTAGGCCCTAACAGTACACTTGTCCTTCTGTCTTCGGTCTCATCACTTAGAGTCTAGGGCACGGAAAATGCAGGTACCCATTTTGGACCTAAGTGTCGGTCTGTCCTTACTAAACGCCGCAAGGGAAACCTTCCCTTCTGTTCAGTTACTGTGGCCGCAGATTTTAGGGACAAGACACAGAGCATACATGAGACTCAACTGTCAATACCTTTTGACAGGAGACAGATCCTTTCTTGGAAAACTACTGTCACTCTGTACACCCGAG
This sequence comes from Sesamum alatum, assembly GCA_034509735.1. Classification (NCBI taxonomy): domain Eukaryota; kingdom Viridiplantae; phylum Streptophyta; class Magnoliopsida; order Lamiales; family Pedaliaceae; genus Sesamum; species Sesamum alatum. Next base: position 18,756,037 of record JACGWO010000010.1, on the reverse strand, counting down.
CTACACTAGACATGGCTTATGACTACTCAAGAGTATTTTGGCAATCTCTCACCATATCTAAGATACAGACCTGATGCACAGGTAAACTCAGCAGTTCCTCAAGTCAAAGGACTTGACCTGTACCGTTGGAACCGGGAATACGTCATACCTTGTAGGCCATACTCAAGGTCCTCCGTAAGACGGTTCCCGCGAGTCACCTTAGTCAGTTGCTTCCTAGCATGCTGACCCACTAACACTGCTTAGACGACCTTCGTCACCGGTCGATGAAATACGACAGCAGATGCTTAGTGCAAGTCTCAAAGGGAATCCCGGTACCCATTCTCGGGATTCCTTGACTTGGAGATTTCCGGACTGATTCGGTAAGACTGATTTCATGGACCTACCTCCAAGCGTAGTCCCAATCCCCGAAATCGATTCTCAGTCCGTGGGCTTTGTTTGCGTTGTGAACAGATATGTAAAAAAGCAGATATAAGTGAACGTAAACAAAGTATTGCCATATGAACTTTTCACTTCTTTATTCATGTATGTTTTATCAAACACCTGAAATTGTCTAGACATAGGTTACATATTCCTGCAAAAATTGGCTTACATGGTCACCTATTCTAACAATCTCCCACTTGACCTTTAAAGCCAATTGCCCATATGTCTAATCCCCATCTTCTCAAGATGTTGCGTATGAGCGCTCTGTGACATAGGCTTTGTCAGCGGGTCTGCTATGTTGTCTGCTGAGTTGACTCGGTCCATCCGAACGTCACCTCTTCCTACCATTTCTCTAAGAAGATGGTAGCGTCTAAGAATGGGTTTGGAACGGTGATGAGATCTCGGTTCCTTTGCTTGCGCTATTGCACCGTTGTTATCACAGAAGATGACAACAGGCTCGGCGATGCTAGGCACCACACCCAACTCTTGGATGTAGTTTCTCATCCAAACCGCTTCCTTAGCAGCTTCTGAAGCTGCTATGTATTCAGCCTCTGTGGTGGAGTCAGCAATGGTTGCTTTCTTGGAGCTTTTCCAAGCTACTACTCCTCCATTGAGTTTGAATACGTATCCTGATTGAGACTTGGCATCATCGTCATCAGACTGGAAGCTAGCGTCGCTAAAGCCTTCAGAATTAGTTCTCCATTACCATAGACTAAGAACATCTCCTTAGTCCTCCTTAGGTACTTAAGGATGCCCTTAACAGCATTCCAATGTGCCTCTCCTGCGCAGGACTGATATCTGCTTGTCACGCTCAAAGCGTATGCAATGTCAGGCCTAGTGCAATGGACCGCATATAAGATGCTACCTACGGCAGAAGCATAGGGGATGACTTTCATCCTTTCAAGTTCCTCATCAGTCTGTGGGGACTGTTTCTTGGACAACTTGATCCCATGCCTCATGGGAAGGAATCCTCGTTTGGAGTTGTCCATTTGATATCTCTTTAGGACTTTCTCCATATACGAGTTTTGGGTGAGCCCTAACGTCCTTTTAGATCTGTCCCTGACAATCTGGATGCCTAGGATGTAGGAGGGTTCACCCAAGTCCTTCATGGAAAACTGGGTTGACAAACATGCTTTTGTGTTTCCTAACATTCTAACATCATTCCGAATGAGTAGAATGTCATCCACATAAAGCACTAGGAACACTATTGAGCTCCCACTGACTTTCTTGTATACACAAGGGTCGGATTCGTTTTTGATGAAGTCATAACCACGTATTACTTCGTCAAAGCGAATGTTCCAACCTCGGGAGGCTTGTTTGAGGCCATAGATGGACTTCTGGAGGCGATAGATTTTCTGTTCTTCTCCAGTAACGGTGAAACCCTCCGGCTGATCCATATAGATCTCTTCTTCAACGAAACCGTTGAGGAAGGCAGTTTTCACGTCCATCTGCCAAATCTCATAGTCATACCATGCTGCTATGGCGAGCAGAATCCGAATGGACTTAGCCATGGATACTGGCGAGTAGGTACCCTCAAAATCGACCCCGGGTCGTTGAGTGTATCCCTTAGCTACAAGCCTAGCCTTAAAGGTTGTGACTTCTGAAAGGAATCGGTGGATCGTCCCGAGAATTGCGCGAATGCGGAAGCGCGGTAAAAATAAACATACAAAAATAAAAGGCATGCTTTTAATTTAAAGAACACGCTCAAGGGGTGTGCCCTTGAGGTTCCCGGGCGTTCGGTGTATCTCATGATCATAAAACAAATAAAGGAATCATGGAGGCCATAGAGTTGAAAATTAAAGAGGGACGAAAATCTTAAACGAGACCTACCCGTTGTCGTTTTCGTCTTCAACTGCTACTCGCGTTGTTCCCCGTTTTGCACCAAGACCTCGTTCTTAAGATCCTCCAAATCGTGACACACGATCCACCCACGTATCTTGCACGTCGTGCTAGCAACGAACAAGTGTATAATTTTGGAGTGGACGAATCAACAACACGTTATCAATTAACGGTATTGATTCGTCTAAGTTCTAATGTTCCAAGAACAAAAAGAACTAAGAAAAATACATTTTCTTGTGGGAGAAAGAGAGAGGGGCGGACGAGAGGTAGGAGAGGGGAGGGTGTGTGTTGTGTGTGTTTTCAAGAATCATCATCCTACAAATGTTGGAAGCTAGAGGTTTATATAGAGGAAGAGTTTAATCCTCTTTAAACTCAAACTCTAAGTAACCTAATTTGACTAGGATTTTGACCTAGTCAAAGTCCTAGTCAAACTAGTGTTTGACCTAGATAAATGAATCCTAGCCTTCCATCTCCCTTTTCCATCTCAACCGTTGATTTTAATTTAATGGAATATTTAAATCCTATTAAATATTTCAAAATTTAAATATTCCAAAAGGCTAAAAGAATAAACATCATATAATAAATAAATATTATAATTTATTCTAAGCCCATTAAATCAACCCTTTTAATAAATCCTATTTATTAATTTAATTCCCTTTATCAAATAGAAGGAATTAATTTCTCCAAGAAAATATAGGACCCGATTAAATCTAATTTAATCATTCCTTTACTCCAATATTTAATTCCAAATTAAATACTAAGTGTGTGTGGATAGTGTGTGACTCTTTAGGTTCACCATTCAGCTAGACTTGGTCGGATTCCTAGAATCCGTCCGTTACCATGGGTGGCCATCTAGCAACGGTCCATGGCACTAGTGACTAGGTGAAATATTCGGGGATGAATATTTAGGCTCTAACAATACACTTGTCCTTCTGTCTTCGGTCTCATCACTTAGGGTCTAGGGCACGGAAAAAGCAGGTACCCATTTTGGACCTAAGTGTCGGTCTGTCCTTACTAAACGCCGCAAGGGAAACCTTTCCCTTCTGTTCAGTTACTGTGGCCACAGTTTTCAGGGACAAGACAAAGAGCATATATGAGACTCAACTGTCAACACCTTTTGACAGGAGACAGATCCTTTCTTGAAAACTACTGTCACTTTGTACACCCGAGCTGCACTAGACATGGCTTATGACTACTCAAGAGTATTTTGGCAATCTCTCACCATATCTAAGATACAAACCTGATGCATAGGTAAACTCAGCAGTTCCTCAAGTCAAAGGACTTGGCCTGTACTGTTGGAACTGGGAATACACGTCATACCTTGCTGACCATACTCAAGGTCCTCCGTAAGACGGTTCCCGCGAGTCACCTCAGTCAGCTGCTTCCTAGCATGCTGACCCACTAACACTGCTTAGACGACCTTCGTCACCTGTCGATGAAATACGACAGCAGATGCTTAGTGCAAGTCTCAAAGGGAATCCCGGTACCCATTTTCGGGATTCCTTGACTTGGAGATTTTCGGACTGATTCGGTAAGACTGGTTTCATGGACCTACCTCCAAGCGTAGTCCCAGTCCCCGAAATCGTTTCTCAGTCCGTGGGCTTTGTTTGCGTAGTGAACAGAAATGTAAATGCAGATCAATGAACGTAAACAAAGTATTGCCATATGAATTTTCACTTCTTTATTCATAAATGTTTTTATCAAATACCAAAGAATTGTCTAGACATAGGTTACATATTCCTGCCAAAATTGGCTTACATGGTCACCTATTCTAACAATCTCCCACTTGACCTTTAAAGCCAATTGCCCATATGCTTAATCCCCATCTTCTCAAGATGTTGCGTATGAGCGCTCTGCGACATAGGCTTTGTTAGCGGGTCTGCTGTGTTGTCTGCCGAGTTGACTCGGTCCATCCGGACGTCACCTCTTCCTACCATTTCTCTAAGAAGATGGTAGTGTCTAAGAATATGTTTGGAACGGTGATGAGATCTCGGTTCCTTTGCTTGCGCTATAGCGCCGTTGTTATCATAGAAGATGACAACGGGCTCGGCGATGCTAGGCACCACACCCAACTCTTGGATGTAGTTTCTCATCCAAACCGCTTCCTTAGCAGCTTCTGAAGCTGCTATGTATTCAGCCTCTGTGGTGGAGTCAGCAATGGTTGCTTGCTTGGAACTTTTCCAAGCTACTACTCCTCCATTGAGTTTGAATACGTACCCCGATTGAGACTTGGCATCATCGTCATCAGACTGGAAGCTAGCATCGCTAAAGCCTTCCAGAATCAGTTCTCCATTGCCATAGAGTAAGAACATCTCCTTAGTCCTCCTTAGGTACTTAAGGATGCCCTTAACAACATTCCAATGTGCTTCTCCTGCGCAGGACTGATATCTGCTTGTCACGCTCAAAGCGTACGCAATGTCAGGCCTAGTGCAGTGAACCGCATATTGTATGCTACCTACGGCAGAGGCATAGGAGATGCTTTTCATCCTTTCAAGTTCCTCATCAGTCTGTGGGGACTGTTTCTTGGATAACTTGATCCCATGCCTCATTGGAAGGAATCCTCGTTTGGAGTTGTCCATTCGATATCTCTTTAGGACCTTTTCCATATACGAGTTTTGGGTGAGTCCTAACATCCTTTTAGATCTGTCCCTGACGATCTGGATGCCTAGGATGTAGGAGGCTTCACCCAAGTCCTTCATGGAAAACTGGGTTGACAACCATGCTTTTGTGTTTCCTAACATTCTAACGTCATTACCAATGAGCAGAATGTCATCCACATAAAGCACTAGGAACACTATTGAGCTCCCACTGACTTTCTTGTACACACAAGGGTCGGATTCATTTTTGATGAAGTCATAGCCCCGTATTACTTCATCAAAGCGAATGTTCCAACTTTGGGAGGCTTGTTTGAGGCCATAGATGGACTTCTAGAGACGACAGACTTTCTGTTCTTCTCCAGTGACCGTGAAACCCTGCGGCTGATCCATATAGATCTCTTCTTCAACGAAACCGTTGAGGAAGGCCGTTTTCACGTCCATCTGCCATATCCATAGTCATACCATGCTGCTATGGCGAGCAGAATCCGAATGGACTTAGCCATGGCTACTGGCGAGTAGGTATCCTCAAAATCGACCCCGGGTCGTTGAGTGTATCCCTTAGCTACAAGCCTAGCCTTAAAGGTTGTGACTTCTCCATCAACGCCAAGTTTGCGCTTGTAGACCCACTCACAGCCCACTGGCTTAAAACCTTTCGGTGGATCTACGAGACTCCAAACTTGGTTCTCGCTCATGGAGTCCATTTCGGCTTTCATGGCCTCAAGCCATTTCCCGGAGTCGATGTCAGACATCGCTTCTCCATAAGTCTTAAGATCGTTATCCAAAAGATCGGCCGCACCTAGAAAGGCATATCTCACTGGAGGTCTGGTCTCTCTAGTGGACCTACGGAGAACGGGAACGTCAGTGGTGACTGTGGGCGCTGACTGTATCGGAGCCGGCGGTTCAGGAACCGGGACTAGCTGTTCCTGAGGCTGTCCTTCATGCCTAGCACGTGGGACTTCTCGAGGTTGGTCAGCCCTTCGGCTGTTAATCCTGAATCCTCTAAGTGAGGGTTCCGCGGTTGTGTCTGATGGCTGGACTCCATCATTTGATTCCTCAAGGATCAGCTCATCAGGTTGGATATCCTCCGGGAAGCCTTGCTCCAAGAATACTGCATTTCTTGAAACAAACACCTTTTGTTCCACGGGGTCATAAAAGTAATAACCCGCAGTTTCTTTAGGGTATCCAACGAACCTTCATAAGCTAGACCTAGATTCTAACTTATCTCCCACTAACCTCTTGACGTGTGCGGAGCTACCCCACACTTTCAAGTAATTGTAGGATGCAGGCTTGCCGTGCCATATCTCATATGGCGTTTGGGTCAATGTGCTAGTAGGCGCGAAATTCAATAATTTGGCCGCCGTTTCTAGTGCATAGCCCCAAAACGATAAGGGCAATTTGGTAAAACTCATCATGGACCGAACCATGTCCAACAGGGTTCGATTCCTCCTTTTAGAGACACCATTTAACAGCGGTGTTCCTGGAGGTGTCCATTCTGATATTATACCATGTTCTTTTAGATAATCTAGGAACTCCGTACTAAGGTATTCACCGCCTCGGTCCGACCGAAGGATTTTAATTTTGCAGTTGGTTTGGTTCTCCACTTCAAGTCTGAATTCTTTAAACCTCTCAAGAGCTTCAGACTTGTACCTCATCAGGTAAACATAACCATACCGTGAATGATCATCGGTGAAGGTTATGAAGTAGGAGAACCCACCTCGAGCCTGCGTCCTTAGTGGTCCACATACGTCTGTATGGACCAAGTCCAACAGACCTGTGGCAAGCCTGCTTTGTCCTACAAAGGGCCTCTTGGTCATTTTCCCTCTTAGACAGGACTCACAAGTTGGTAGATCGCTCAAGTCCCCAACCTCTAGGTTCTTTGAGTCTACCAACCTTTTCATCCTATCTTGGGATATGTGACCTAGCCTAGCGTGCCACAGACATGCGTTCCCGTTATTATCTAATTTTCGTTTGTGTTGTGCATTGAGGACGAAATTCGTTTGTTGCAAGATATAGAGTCCGTTATGCAATGTACCAAGTAGATGAGCAATTCCACACCTCATCAAATAAAAGCAATTTTTATTGATTCTAAACTCATAACCACTATTGTCCAACAATGGAATGGAAATGATGTTTTTAATCATACTGGGTACAAAATAAATTTGCTCTAAATCTATGCTAATATTATCACTAATCACTAGAGTGGCGGATCCTACTGCTTCTGCCGAGATGGCCTTGCCATTCCCAAGCTTCAGGATCATGTCCCCGCTACCCAGTTTTCTGCTTCTTTTCAACACCTGCAAGTCATTGCAAATGTGAGCTCCACAGCCGGTATCCAATACCCAAGAGGCAGAACTAGTGACCATATTAACCTCAATCACATATATACCTTGGTTCGAGAAGAGTTTGGGGCACTCTCTCTTCCAATGCCCTTTCTCACGGCAGTTGATACATATGTCATATGCCTTTGACTGTTGCTTGGAGACAACCTTTCCCTTTCCTTTGCCTTTCTCCTCTTTGGCAATGGGAACACTCTTAGTGTTCGTAGCTGCTTTGACGGCCTTTCGCTTCCCTTTCTTCTTCTTCCAACGTCCGGCACCCTTGCCTTTCGTATTAGAAGTCGAAGCACCTCCAAACAATACCGAAGGCGTGGACTTCTTAGTCGTTGCCTCGTATTGCACCAACATATTGATCAACTCATGAATGCCCTTCTCAAGTGCGTTCATGTTGTAGTTGACGATAAATTGGTCCTCGAGCTTTTCCACCAGGGTAAGCATTTTAACCCCGTGCTCTTGTACAGAGGATCCTTCTGTCATTCTAGTTCCAAAGAACGCCTTGGTCGCGACATACCTAGTATGTCGGTCTGGGACTGCATTGCAATCCTTAAGGCGAGCCATAATGGAAGGGACATCGTCTAGCCTTTCATATTGCTTCTGAATCTCATTGGTCATCGAAGCAAGTATGATGCTACGGACCTTCCGGTTATCCTTATGCCAAGTCTCGAACGTCTCACGTTCTTCTGGCGTGGATCCTTTCGGTACGGTCCTAGGAGAGGCTCGTCCATGACGTAGCCTTGGTTCTCGTAATCTAGGACTATCCTGAGATTGCGCAACCAGTCGTTGTAGTTTGTTCCATTGAATTTGTTTGTCTCAAGAATGGTGGAAAGTGGGTTCTTAGACATTTTAAAATCTACATTTTAGAAAACAGCGCGCGATCAGCAGAAAATAAAAGACGGTGGTTTGATAAAATAATTAAATGCATGGACTTTAGTCATTTAATCCTCCCACTATTTATACGAAAACACGGTACTCTCAAACGTGATTTTCGGGAAATCCTTTCCAAGTGGGCTTGGGATCCACAGCGATTTTTCCCATACCCCGCTTTTACGATTCGCATGGAAAAGATCCTGTGGGAGGTATTCCATACCATTCTCGTTCCACGAGATTTCCAAGATTATTGCCTCACCCTTTCACATGATCCCGAGGACTCCAAGCGAATCATGTTAATTGGGCGTTAGACCCAATCCAATCGACCGAGCCACGGACCCACTGGTGTTGGAATAGGTGACCAGAAAGCCAATAGGTTTGGCAATTTGTAACCTATCCGACAACTTGATGTGAATGTAATATTATTATGTGACGAATAAGATGAGTATTCATCACCAATGGTACCTTCTTTGTTGCGCTCATCTTACATTTGTTAAAATGGTGTTTAACTTATATCGCAACAAAGCCCACAGACCATGGATAACAACTCGTGCAGTTGGGCCACGCATTGGATGGTGGTCATGAAACCAACTGATTAAGAGTTGGGTCTGAAACGTTCCAAGTCGAGGACCTCGAGACAGGGCATCGAGAGTCCTATTGAGACTTGCATCAAGAGTCGTGTTCATTGGATGAGTGCCGTGTTTCATCGGCGACAGGCGTGGGACGCCTACACGGTCTTGATGGGTTGGTCGACTGGGGTCGAGCCGACTGGACTGACTCGCGGGGATCATCATATGGAAGCCTTGGAGGCTTGGTCGGTATGATTGGTTTTCCCCGGTTCCGATAGTACGGGAGTAATCCTCAGACTTGAGGAATCATGGCAGTCACGTGCACAGGACGGCTGTATCTTGGATCTGGCGAGAGGTGATCATTCTGTAAGATGATCATTATAAGCCTTGTCCAGTGCAGTCAGAATGTGTAGCGAGGACGGTGGATTCCAAGAAGAGGATCCGTCCCCTGTCAGTATATGACAGAGGTATCTCCTATGCACTCGGAGACACGTACATGCTGTTTGAAGCTGTGGCCACAGTGGTTAGTCGAACAGGGAATGGTTTCCTGTGTCGACGCAATGAAGCATACGTGGTCTCGAGTATTAAGCATAGATGCCTAGTCAAGGGTGGGAACCGACGCCCAATTCCATACCCTAGACTAAGGCCGGGAGACGGTAGACGGAAGGATCGTACCCGTATGGAATCGGCGCCTAAATGTTCACGCCAATTCACCTAGTCTCTAGTGCCATGGACCGTTGCTAGACGGCCGCCCATGGTAACGGGCCCTTGTGGAACACGGGCCCAAGTCTAGCTGAGGGTGAACCTAAAGGGTCACACACAAATCACCGAGGAGGTTGAGAGATCGACTTGGAGTCAATCTCGAAGGATAAAATAAGTAATTGGATTACTTAAGGGAAAGTCCATTGGATGGACGGGCCGATATTGTATCGGGCTTTCATTTAATCGGTAAATTGGATTTTTGATTAAATATGGAAAGTTGAGATGTTGAGACGTTGGATCTTTTAATTGGATTAAAAGATCAACGGGAATAATTTAAGTGGACATTAAATTGGATTTAATATTGGGTTCGTCATAATTGGATTACGATAAAACCCGGTCCGTTAAATTATACCCGAGAGGAGAAATAATTTCTAATTTGGAATAGGAAGAAGTTGGACTTCTTCCCTTAATTAAACATAGCCGACATGCTCCCTTGGAGGAAGCAAAATCAGCCATGTTGCATGCTAGGTGGTATGTTGACTTGTCTCTTTTGGAAAGAGACAAATCAACTCCAATCAAGCTCTTCCCTTTTGGTATGATTTGATCATACCATAAATTTTGGTAGGCTTGATTGAAGAATTGATGGTGATTGATTGGAATGAATCTAGACATCCTTGGATGAACCTAGACACATTCCAATAATCACATTAATTATGTATATATATTAGAATATACAACACCTAGCATAAGTGATTCATTATTCATCTTTTTCTAGGAAAAAGAGAAGACAAAAATCCTCTCCTCTCTCTCAATTTTCGTGCTCCCTCTCTCTCTTACACTTGTGTTCTTCACTTGATTTTGAATCAAGAAGAAGAACAAAGTAAGTTTAAGAGAACACTAATTCATAGTGTTCTTCTCTTAAATCGATTCCTTCCTAAACCCGTTCTTTTCTAGCAAGAAGAACGTGTGTTTCTTCCGGTGTGGTGTGGATCACCTTTGGAGAATCCATACGTTTGGATTTCGTGAGCATTCCGGAGAAGAAACAACGCTAGTAGCCGGGAGCATACGCTAAACAATCAAAGGTAACGGTTTATTACGCTTTGATTGATTTCATTTGTATATCTATGCCCTATGTGTTTAAATATATGTTTTAATATTTACACATCCTACATCGAACGCCCGGTTGAGCACCCAAGGGTACACCCCTTGGGATTTGCGTATTTTGAATTTTACTTAAATTTACGCACTTTCTCGCCTTTCTCGCTTCCGCTCGCGCTCCCGGGCGGATCCGCTTGCCCTTCAAGTGGTATCAGAGCCCGGTTCGATGTAAGGGGCATAGATCTATGTGTTTGGCATGATCTACTTGCTTTTAAATGGCTTTATTGGCATGTTAGATTACATATATATGTGAATAATATGATGATTCAATTGTTTGGATTTAATGGACTTTAGGCATGCTTAATTTTGTTAGATTGGATCTAAAATTGCATGCTTATTTTCAGAATAATATTAATTTTATTGTGCTGAAACAGTTTTAAAAAAAAAAAAAAAAAAATTTGGTCGGGCCGGCAGTGGCCGCGCGCAGGCGGGCACCTGCGCGCGCGCCATGCGCGCGGACGCTGCGCACAGGTGCACTGTGCGCGGCGGGCGGCCGGCCAGCACAACGGCTGGGCCGTTTTGTGCCGTTTTTCGACTTTTTCCGGAAAATTCGATTTTCTGTATTTTCTGCACAATATTCTGAAAATATATTAATTTTGCATTTTTGATTTTGGGATAATTGGATTATTCCTTGAATTAAATTTGCTTAATTAATTTGGGATTAATACATGCATTGGATGCATTGTGTAAAATGTCCATTAAATTTAAAATTTGAATTTTGCATATTATTTATATATTTATGCTTTTGTGATGTTGGACATCACTTGGATATTTGGAATATCCATTGGTTATTTATGCATGATTATTTGGAATAATTATGTTATGTGAGTTGATGGAATCAACATGGGATGATCACAAAGCCCTAGACCTTGTGTATGGATGAATGAATGTTTATTTATTTTCTGTTGGGTGGGGCCTGCGTGCCTCTTGTTCTTGGGACTATCATCTCCCGTATTTTCAGTCTCATGATGTTAAGGCTTGTTTTCTTTATTACCGATGTATTACTTTCAGTTGTAATGAGAGTAGATAGGATTGGTGAGGTTTCAATTTTAACGAGCAATTGGAGTCGGAGACCCCAAGGAGGAGCATCAAGTCGTGAAACAAGAGCACTACAAGGCCCATTGGAATGACAATGGGTATATTACTATTGTAATAATTTAGGACCACCCTAGACAGACCATAGACTCACTGCGGGCTCAGTGGGTCGCATAGGTTGGGCTTGTGATCATCCTAACAGGGGTATGCTATGTTTTCTGCATGCGGCGTATTTATTTATCGCTTTAAATATTGGATATTTATGCATGCTAAAACACAATAATGTGATGAGGTCTCGGTCACACACAAACTCTCATTTGGTTGGACCAAATTAAATATTAGGCCCAGAACGGACTTGGATCAAAATGGTATTTTGGTCTGTCCGAGCCTTCCATCCACAGCAATATGGTGAGGAAGCTACCACTACCCAAGTGTGGTCTCACGAGTCGTGGCACACTTGGACTAGGGGAAAGCTGCACTATTGTTGTGAACAAAAAGACTGCGCTCGCTGTTTCCCTGTCTCACGAGTCGTGGGGGGTGACAGTTTGAGGCATGATTTGGTTGATGGGTCGGGCCTAACACTGAGTAACATGGTTCGCTTGGAGTCCTCGGAACCATGCGAATAGGTGAGGCAAAATATCTTGGGAATCTCATTGGATGAGAATGATATTGGATATCTCCCACGAGGTCTTCTTCATGTGAATCGTAAAAGCGGGGCATGGAGATTACGCTTGTGGATCCCAAGCCCACTAGGAAATGGTTTCCCGAAACTCCGCTTGAGAGTGGCGGACTTTCGTATAAATAGTGGGAGGGTTAAAGACTAAAAGACCAAGTCTTCAACTTGAACAATAATATTACCATCATCTGCTAATTTCTGCTTTACATTTACATTAATGTAGATATGTCTAAGAACCCGTTAACCATGATTCTTGAGACTAACAAATTCAACGGAACGAACTACTCGGACTGGCTGAGAAACCTGAGGATTGTCCTCGGTTTCGAGAACCAAGGCTACGTCTTGGACGAGCCGCCACCGAGCACTTACCGGAGGGGTCCACGCCTGAAGAACGTTTGACGTTCGAGAAATGGCATGAGGACAACCGGAAAGTACGCAGCATCATACTGGCTTCGATGTCTAACGACATCCAGAAGCAGTATGAGAGGCTGGACAACGTCTCCGCCATAATGCTCCGCATGAACGAGGTTTATGTGGTTCCGGATAGGCATATTAGATATGCCGCCACAAAAGTATGCTTTGGCACCAAGCTCGCTGAAGGAGCGTCTGTACAGAGTCATGGGGTCAAGATGCTCTCCCTAGTGGAGAAACTCGAGGACCTTAAAGCTGGGCTTAACAATGACACGTACATTGACGTGATCCTCCAGTCGCTTCCTCCATCCTATGCCCCGTTTGTTGTAAACTACAACGTGAACGGACTTGAGAAGTCTATTCATGAGTTGATCAACATGCTGGTCCAATATGAGGCAACGACCCACAAGTCGGCGCCGGCGGTATTGATAGGAGAGGCTTCGACCTCCAAGGCGAATGGCAAGAGGGCCGGACGCTGGAAGAGGAAGAAGGGCAAAGGAAAGACGGTTGTGGCCCCTGCTCACGCTCCGGGCGTCCCTGTTGCTCCGGTTGGACCGAGCAAAAGGAAAGGAAAGGCCCGTGGTTCTCAGCGGTCCAAGGCAAATGATGTCTGCATGCATTGCCAAGGGAAAGGGCATTGGAAGAGGGAGTGCCCACAACTCCTCTCCAACCCAGGTGTGTTTGTGGTTGAAGTTAATATAATTACTAATTCTGCTTCATGGGTATTGGATACCGGGTGTGGTGCTCACATCTGCAATGATTTGCAGGCACTGCAAAGAAGCAGAAGGCTAACCAAGGATGAGATGATCCTGAGGCTAGGCGATGGCAAGGCCGTTGCTGCGGAGGCCGTAGGATCACTAGAGTTAGCCATTAGTAGTCATGTTAGGATTGTACTGAACGACTGTTTCTATGTACCTAGCATGATTAAAAACATTGTTTCCATCCCGGTCCTTGATAAGGAGGGATATGAATTTACCATCAATAAAAACGATTTTTTCATTATCAAAGATGGTATTTCTCATTTGCTTGGTACATTGGTCAACGGTCTGTACATACTTCAACAGTCTAATTGGATTATGACTGCAGAACACAAACGAAAACGTGATGATCATAATAACGCACAGATATGGCATGCGAGGTTAGGTCATATCTCTAAAGATAGGATAAGAAGGTTTGGTGGACTTAAAGAGTCTAGAAATAGACGATTTGGACAACCTACCGACCTGCGAATCCTGTCTAAAGGGAAAGATGACCAAGAAACCCTTTGTTGGACAAAGTACGCTGGCCAGTGGTCTGTTGGATTTGATCCATACAGATGTCTGTGGTCCACTAAGTACTCAGGCTAGAGGTGGGTACTCGTACTTCATAACCTTTACCGATGATCACTCACGGTATGGTTATGTTTACCTGATGAGGTACAAGTCTGAAGCCTTTGGAAGGTTTAAGGAATACAGACTTGAAGTAGAGAACCAAACCGGTCGAAAGATCAAAGCCCTTCGGTCGGACCGAGGTGGAGAGTATTTGAGTGGTGAGTTTACTGATTATCTAAAAGAGAATGGGATTCTCTCTTAGTGGACCCCTCCTGGAACACCGCAGCTTAACGGTGTGTCTGAAAGGAGGAATCGGACCTTGTTGGACATGGTCCGATCCATGATGAGTTTTACCGAACTACCCCTTCCCTTCTGGGGATACGCTCTTGAGACGGCGGCCAAAGGTTTGAACTTGGCGCCATCTAAAGGGTATCCCAGACGCCATATGAGATGTGGCATGGCAAGCCTGCCTCCTACAAATACTGAAAGTGTGGGGTTGCCCCGCATATGTCAAGAGATTAGTGGGAGATAAACTGGACTCGAGGTCTAGTTTATGCAGGTTTATCGGCTATCCGAAAGAAACTGCGGGGTATTATTTCTATGATCCCTTCGAGCAAAAGGTTTTTGTCTCGCGAAACGCAGTGTTTCTTGGAAAAAGGTTTTCCATCGGATAGTCGACGCGATGAGGTACTCCTTGAGGAATCAAGTGAGGTACCCCATGAGGCGGCAGTGACATCTGAGCCAGTGGTTTCCCACTGATATTGTTCCAGTCCTCCGTAGGACGGCCAGAGTATCCCATGCACCTGATAGGTATGGATTTCTGGGCCTGACCGGTCAGTTGGATAATGATCCAAAGACGTACGGAGAAGTGATGTCGGACATCGATTCGGACAAGTGGCTTGAGGCCATGAATCCGAGAATGGACTGAATGGGTACAAACAAGATTTGGACCCTAGCAGATCCACCAAAAGGGGTTAAACCCGAAGCTGGAACATACGTTTTGATGAAGTCATACGGGGATATGATTTCATTAAGAACGAGTCCGATCCTTGTGTATACAAGAAGATTAGTGGGAGCTCAGTTGCGTTTCTGGTGCTTTACGTGGATGACATCTTGCTCATTGGGAATGATGCTAAGATGTTAGGTACCACTAAAGCTTGGTTGTCAACGCAATTCTCTATGAAGGATATGGACGAGGCATACTACATCCTTGGCATCAAGATCTACAGGGATAGATCTAGAAGGATGTTAGGAATGGCCCAGTCCTCGTATATGAGGCATGAAATTAAGTTATCCAAGAAGCAGTCTCCTAAGACTGATGAGGAACTTAAACGGATGTAGGACATCCCTATGCTTCAGCCGTAGGCAGCATACAGTATGCTGTTCAGTGCACTAGACCTGATGTGGCTTTCGCTTTGAGCGTAACTAGCCGATATCACTGGAGTGCAGTCAAGACTATCCTGAAGTACCTGAAAAAGGACTAAGGACATGTTCTTGATCTACGGCGGTAGAGAGTTGATACTGGAAGGCTATAGCGACGCTAGCTTCCAGTCGGATGACGATGATGCCAAGTCTCAGTATGGTTTTGTATTTAGACTAAATGGTGGCGTGGTTACTTGGAAGAGTTCCAAATAGGCTACCACGACGGACTCCACCATAGAGTTTTGAATACATAGCGGCTTTGGAAGCTGCTAAGGAGTGGTTTGGTTAATGAGCTACATCCAAGGGTTGGATGTAGTACCTAGCATTGCTAAGCCTGCAATTATCTTTCATGATAACAACGGGGCGATAGCGCTAGCAAAGGAACCGAGATCTCATCACGATCCAAGCATATTCTTAGACGCTACCATCTCTTAGAGAGATGGATAGCAGGAGTGACGTTCGGTTGGACCGAGTCAGCTCCGCAAGAAAACATAGCAGATCCACTTGCTAAGCCCATGTCGGCAAGTTGCCCATACTCACCATCTGAATAAGAGGTTTGAAGCCAATGGGTGATTGGCTTTAGGTCAAGTGGGAGATTGTTGGAATAGGTGACCAGAAAGCCAATAGGTTTGGCAATTTTGTAACCTATCCGACAACTTGATGTGAATGTAATATTATTATGTGACGAATAAGATGAGTATTCGTCACCAATGGTACCTTCTTTGTTGCGCTCATCTTACATTTGTTAAAATGGTGTTTAACTTATATCGCAACAAAGCCCACAGACCATGGATAACAACTCGTGCAGTTGGGCCACGCATTGGATGGTGGTCATGAAACCAACTGATTAAGAGTTGGGTCTGAAACGTTCCAAGTCGAGGACCTCGAGACAGGGCATCGAGAGTCCTATTGAGACTTGCATCAAGAGTCGTGTTCATTGGATGAGTGCCGTGTTTCATCGGCGACAGGCGTGGGACGCCTACACGGTCTTGATGGGTTGGTCGACTGGGGTCGAGCCGACTGGACTGACTCGCGGGGATCATCATATGGAAGCCTTGGAGGCTTGGTCGGTATGATTGGTTTTCCCCGGTTCCGATAGTACGGGAGTAATCCTCAGACTTGAGGAATCATGGCAGTCACGTGCACAGGACGGCTGTATCTTGGATCTGGCGAGAGGTGATCATTCTGTAAGATGATCATTATAAGCCTTGTCCAGTGCAGTCAGAATGTGTAGCGAGGACGGTGGATTCCAAGAAGAGGATCCGTCCCCTGTCAGTATATGACAGAGGTATCTCCTATGCACTCGGAGACACGTACATGCTGTTTGAAGCTGTGGCCAACAGTGGTTAGTCGAACAGGGAATGGTTTTCCTGTGTCGACGCAATGAAGCATACGTGGTCTCGAGTATTAAGCATAGATGCCTAGTCAAGGATGGGAACCGACGCCCAATTCCATACCCTAGACTAAGGCCGGGAGACGGTAGACGGAAGGATCGTACCCGTATGGAATCGGCGCCTAAATGTTCACGCCAATTCACCTAGTCTCTAGTGCCATGGACCGTTGCTAGACGGCCACCCATGGTAACGGGCCCTTGTGGAACACGGGCCCAAGTCTAGCTGAGGGTGAACCTAAAGGGTCACACACAAATCACCGAGGAGGTTGAGAGATCGACTTGGAGTCAATCTCGAAGGATAAAATAAGTAATTGGATTACTTAAGGGAAAGTCCATTGGATGGACGGGCCGATATTGTATCGGGCTTTCATTTAATCGGTAAATTGGATTTTCGATTAAATATGGAAAGTTGAGATGTTGAGACGTTGGATCTTTTAATTGGATTAAAAGATCAACGGGAATAATTTAAGTGGACATTAAATTGGATTTAATATTGGGTTCGTCATAATTGGATTACGATAAAACCCGGTCCGTTAAATTATACCCGAGAGGAGAAATCATTTCTAATTTGGAATAGGAAGAAGTTGGACTTCTTCCCTTAATTAAACATAGCGACATGCTCCCTTGGAGGAAGCAAAATCAGCCATGTTGCATGCTAGGTGGTATGTTGACTTGTCTCTTTTGGAAAGAGACAAATCAACTCCAATCAAGCTCTTCCCTTTTGGTATGATTTGATCATACCATAAATTTTTGGTAGGCTTGATTGAAGAATTGATGGTGATTGATTGGAATGAATCTAGACATCCTTGGATGAACCTAGACACATTCCAATAATCACATTAATTATGTATATATATTAGAATATACAACACCTAGCATAAGTGATTCATTATTCATCTTTTTCTAGGAAAAAGAGAAGACAAAAATCCTCTCCTCTCTCTCAATTTTCGTGCTCCCTCTCTCTCTTACACTTGTGTTCTTCACTTGATTTTGAATCAAGAAGAAGAACAAAGTAAGTTTAAGAGAACACTAATTCATAGTGTTCTTCTCTTAAACCGATTCCTTCCTAAACCCGTTCTTTTCTAGCAAGAAGAACGTGTGTTTCTTCCGGTGTGGTGTGGATCACCTTTGGAGAATCCATACGTTTGGATTTCGTGAGCATTCCGGAGAAGGAACAACGCTAGTAGCCGGGAGCATACGCTAAACAATCAAAGGTAACGGTTTATTACGCTTTGATTGATTTCATTTGTATATCTATGCCCTATGTGTTTAAATATATGTTTTAAATATTTACACATCCTACATCGAACGCCCGGTTGAGCACCCAAGGGTACACCCCTTGGGATTTGCGTATTTTGAATTTTACTTAAATTTACGCACTTTCTCGCCTTTCTCGCTTCCGCTCGCGCTCCCGGGCGGATCCGCTTGTCCTTCAACTGGTACCCCACGACTCGTGAGACAAGTAGCAGCAGCCCGCTTTTCGTTCATGAAATAATGCAGCTTCCTTTAAGTACAATAACGTGCCACGACTCGTGAGACCACGCTATTGACCTAAAGCAGCTTCCTCATTATGCCATAGATTGGAAGGCATGGACAAACTCCTAGAGTTTATGTCCACTTTGTCTAGGGTCTAATATTTTGACATTGGTCCAACCAATGTGAGAGTAAGTAATGACCGAGATCTCAACTAAATAAATATCTACACATACATCCATAATGCGTAAATAAACCATCCACAGCAGTTATACGATAAATAAACAACCCATTCATTCATCATCATAACCACATGCAAAATTAAAGCCTAGCACGCCCCTGTTGGATGATCACGAGCCCGAATCCTATGCGACCCACTGAGCCCGCAGTGGATCTATGGTCAATCTAGGTTGGTCTTATACTATTACATTAATAGTAACCCAATCATCATGCTGATGGGCCTTGGTCTCTTTTTCTCTTTCTTCACTTCATGGAAAACTCCAAGGGACCTCCCGTCTGGGCTCTCCATGTGGTCCTTCCTTCTTCTCCACCAATTACAAAATAGAAACCTCACTCCTAATCTACTCTCATTACATATTAAAAATAGAAACCCCAGCGAAAAAACCCGGGGGGAGTACATAAGGAGGGAGGTAGAATGCCTTATTATTCCAAGGCAACTGGAAAGAGAGAAGGAGAAAACAGTAAAAGAGGCACACAGGCCCAACAGAAAATAAACCATACATCCGGTCTAGGGCTCGCGATCATCCATTTCCATCCAACACACATAATCACATGATCCAATCATATAATTACAATATACCAACAACATATGATTTCCACTCATAAATATCCAAAATAATAAATGAATATGTGCACAACGTGTGAAAAATAAAATACAAATATTGGTAATATTATTTTCTCGTTTTAGGAAAACCTTTCCTCAAATATTGGGATTCCAAATCCAATTTATTTTACTCCTAAAATAATGTCTTTTAGAAAATAGGCATAATTGAACCAAAAATAATTTTTTTAGAATTAATTCAAAATTAAAACTGAAAATAATTAAAAATTAAAAGGAAAAATACTGCTAGGGTTTTGAAACGCCAAGTTTGCGCTTGTAGACCCACTTACAGCCCACTGGCTTAACACCTTTCGGTGGATCTACAAGACTCCAGACTTGGTTCTCGTTCATGGAGTCCATTTCGGCTTTCATGGCCTCAAGCCATTTCCCGGAGTCGATGTCAGACATCGCTTCTCCATATGTCTTAGGATCATTATCCAAAAGATCGGTCGCTCCTAGAAAGCCATATCTCATGGGAGGTTTGGACTCTCTAGTGGACCTACGGAGAACGAGAACATCAGTGGTGACTGTGGGCGCTGACTGTATCGGAGCCGGTGGTTCAGGAACCGGGGCTGGCTGTTCCTGAGGTTGTCCTTCATGCCTAGCATGTTGGACCTCTCGAGGTTGGTCAGCCCTTCGGCTGTCTATCCTGAATCCTCTAAGTGAGGGTTCCGCGGCTGTGTCTGATGGCTGGATTCCATCACTTGATTCCTCAAGGATCAGCTCATCAGGTTGGATATCCTCCGGGTAGCCTTGCTCCACGAATACTGCATTTCTTGAAACAAACACCTTTTGTTCCAAGGGGTCATAAAAGTAATAACCCGCAGTTTCCATAGGGTATCCAACGAACCTGCATAAGCTAGACCTGGATTCTAGCTTATATCCCACTAACCTCTTGACGTATGCGGGGCTACCCCACACTTTCACGTAGTTGTAGGACGCAGGCTTGCCGTGCCATATTTCATATGGCGTTTGGGTCAATGTACTAGTAGGCACTAAATTCAACAATTTGGTTGCCGTCTCTAGTGCATAGCCCCAAAAGGATAAGGGCAACTTGGTAAAACTCATCATAGACCGAACCATGTCCAACAGGGTTCGATTCCTCCTTTCAGAGACACCATTTAACTGTGGTGTTCCTGGAGGTGTCCATTCTGATATTATACCATGTTCTTTTAGATAATCTAGGAACTCCGTACTAAGGTATTCTCCGCCTCGGTCTGACCGTAGGACTTTAATTTTGCAGTTGGTCTGGTTCTCCACTTCAAGTCTGAATTCTTTAAACCTCTCAAGAGCTTCAGACTTGTACCTCATTAGGTAAACATAACCATACCGTCAATGATCATCGGTAAAGGTTATGAAGTAGGAGAACCACCTCGGGCCTGCGTCCTTAGTGGTCCACATACGTCTGTATGGACCAAGTCCAACAGACCTGTGGCAAGCCTACTTTGTTCTACAAAGGGCTTCTTGGTCATTTTTCCTCTTAGGGGGAGTCACAAGTTGGTAGATCGGTCAAGTCCCCAACCTCTAGGTTCTTTGAGTCTACCAACCTCTTCATCCTGTCTTAGGATATGTGACCTAGCCTAGCGTGCCACAGACGTGCGTTCTCATTATTATCTAATTTTCGTTTGTGTTGAGGTTGAGAACGAAATTCGTTTGTTGCAAGATATAGAGCCCGTTATGCAATGTACCAAGTAGATGAGCAATTCCACACCTCATCAAATAAAAGCAATTTTTATTGATTCTAAACTCATAACCACTATTGTCCAACAATGGAATGGAGATGATGTTTTTACTCATACTAGATACAAAATAAACTTGCTCTAAGTCTATGCTAATATTATCACTAATCACTAGAGTGGCGGATCCTACTGCTTCTGCCGAGATGGCCTTGCCATTCCCAAGCTTCAGGATCATGTCCCCACTACCCAGTTTTCTGCTTCTTTTCAACACCTGCAAGTTATTGCAAATGTGAGCTCCACAGCCGGTATCTAATACCCAAGAGGCAGAATTAGTGACCATATTAACCTCAATCACATAAATATCTTGGTTCGAGAAGAGTTTGGGGCACTCTCTCTTCCAATGCCCTTTCTCACGGCAGTTGATACATATGTCATATTGCTTCTGAATCTCATTGGTCATCGAAGCAAGTATGACGCTACGCACCTTCCGGTTATCCTTATGCCAAGTCTCGAACGTCTCACGTTCTTCTGGCGTGGATCCTTTCGGTACGGTCCTAGGGAGAGGCTCGTCCATGACGTAGCCTTGGTTCTCGTAATCTAGGACTATCCTGAGATTGCGCAACCAGTCGTTGTAGTTTGTTCCATTGAATTTGTTTGTCTCAAGAATGGTGGAAAGTGGGTTCTTAGACATTTTAAAATCTACATTTTAGAAAACAGCGCGCGATCAGCAGAAAAATAAAAGACGGTGGTTTGATAAAATAATTAAATGCATGGACTTTAGTCATTTAATCCCCCTACTATTTATACGAAAACACGGTACTCTCAAACGTGATTTTCGGGAAATCCTTTCCTAGTGGGCTTGGGATCCACAGCGATTTTTCCCATACCCCGCTGTTACGATTCGCATGGAAAAGATCCTGTGGGAGGTATTTCATACCATTCTCGTTCCACGAGATTCCCAAGATTATTGCCTCACCCTTTCACATGATCCCGAGGACTCCAAGCGAATCATGTTAATTGGGCGTTAGACCCAACCCAATCGACCGAGCCACAGACCCACTGGTACCCTCACGACTCGTGAGACAGGTAACAGCAGCCCATTTTTCGTTCATGATATAGTGCAGCTTCCTTTAAGTACAATAACGTGCCACGACTCGTGAGACCACGCTATTGACCTAAAGCAGCTTCCTCATAATGCGTAAATTAAACCATCCATAGCAGTTATATGATAAATAAAAGCCCATTCATCCATCATAATCACCACATGCAAAATTAAAGCCTAGCACGCCCCTGTTGGATGATCACGAGCCCAAATCCTATGCGACCCACTGAGCCCACAGTGGATCTATGGTCAATCTAGGGTTGGTCCTATACTATTACATTAATAGTAACCCGATCATCATGCTGATGGGCCTCGGTCTCTTTTCTCTTTCTTCACTTCTTGGAAAACTTCAAGGGACCTCCTGTCTGGGCTCTCCATGTGGTCCTTCCTTCTTCTCCACCAATTACAAAAATAGAAACCTCACTCCTAGTCTACTCTCATTACATATTAAAAAGAAACCCCAGCGAAAAATCGGGGGGAGTACATAAGGAGGGAGGTAGAATGCCTTATTATTCCAAGGCAACTAGAAAGAGAGAAGGAGAAAGCAGTAAAAGAGGCACACAGGCCCAACAGAAAATAAACCATACATTCGGTCTAAGGCTCGTGATCATCCATTTCCATCCAACACACATAATCACATGATCCAATCATATAATTACAATACACCAACAACACATGATTTCCAATCATAAATATTCAAAATAATAAAATAAATGAATATGTGCATGACGTGTGAAAAAAAAATAAAACACAAATATTGGCAATAGTATTTCGTTTTAGGAAAACCTTTCCTCATTATTTTAATTAAAAATAACCCCGGGATTCCAAATCCAATTTATTTTACTCCTAAAATAATGTCTTTAGAAAATTAGGCATAATTGAACCCAAAAAATGATTTTTCAGAATTAATTCAAAATTAAAGCTGAAAATAATTTAAAAATAAAAAAAAAACACTACTAGGGTTTTAAACCCTAGCAGCAGCCGCCGCCGCCGCCGGCAGCCGCCTGCCAGCGGCGCGCAACGCCCCCTGCGCGCGCGCAGGCGCTGCCTGGCCGGGCACGCGCGCGCAGGCTCTCTTGCCTCGCGCACGCGTTGGCCTGCTGGCTGCCGGCCGCGCCCTGTGCAGTGCGCGCGCAGACGCGCACTGGGCGCGCGCGCGCAGACACCTTCGTCTGCGTGCGCGCGCGCGCCTGGCGGTGCTGCCCGGTGTCCGTCCGCGCACGGACTCTCAGGCGCGCAGCCCTGCGCGTGTGCGCGGACACCCTCGTTTGCGTGCGCGCGCGGACACCCTCGTTTGCGTGCGCGCGCGCCTGGAGGCGCTGCCCTGGGCGCGCGCCTGCGAGCAGCCACACGGGCTGCGCGACCGGCTGGGCGGGCGCGCGAAGGCTACCATTGCCTGTGCGCGTCTGCCTTCCTGGCTGCGGCGTTTCTCGTTTCCGTTCAATTATTCCACCCCATTTCCCAAGAAAAACAGAAAAATACGAATATTCAGAAATTTTCACGAATCGAAAGCCATAAAACGACATGCTTTAAAATCAAGAAAATCAAGATTTAATTAAAAATATGCCAATATCACGTTTCATGCTTAAAACGCACATAAACCCTAGGCCTATACACCGAGCGGGGCTCTCATACCACTGAAAGAAATCATGGATCATCCCGGGAAAATGCGCGAATGCGGAAGCGCGATATAAAATAAAGTACAAAAAATTAAAGCATGTTTTAAATAATTAAAGAACACGCTCAAGGGGTGTACCCTTCAGATTCCTGGGAGTTCGGTGTATCTCATGATTAAAGAACATGTACAAAAGATCATGGAGGCCATAGGGTAGAAAATAAAAGTAGGCGAAAACGTAAACCGAGACCTACCCGTTGTCGTTTTCGTCTTCAACGGCTACACGCGTTGTTCCCCGTTTTGAACCAAGATCTCGTTCTTGAGACCCTCCAAATCGTGACACACAATCCACCCACGTATCTTGTACGTCGTGCTAGCAACGAACAAGTGTATATTTTGGAGTAGATGAATCAACGACACGTTATCAATTAACGGTATTGATTCATCAATGTTCTAGTGTTCCAAGAACAAAAGAACAAGAAAATAATTTCTTGGAGAGAGTGGAAAGAGAGGGCGGACGAGAGACATGGGAGAGGGGGCCGAAAATTGTGTGTTGTGTGTGTGTTGGAATTTCATCATCCTTCAATAGTTGGAGGCTAGAGGTTTATATAGAGGAGGAGTTTAATCCTCTTTAAACTCCAGTCTCTAAGAACTCTAATTTGACTAGGATTTTGACCTAGTCAAAGTCCTAGTCAAACTAGTGTTTGACCTAGTCAAACCAATCCTAGCCATCTCAACCGCAAGGGAAACCTTCCCTTCTGTTCAGTTACTGTGGCCACAGATTTTAGGGAAAAGACACAGAGCATACATGAGACTCAACTGTCAATACCTTTTGACAGGAGACAGATCCTTTCTTGGAAAAACTACTGTCACTCTGTACACCCGAGCTGCACTAGACATGGCTTATGACTACTCAAGAGTATTTTGGCAATCTCTCACCATATCTAAGATACAGACCTGATGCACAGGTAAACTCAGCAGTTCCTCAAGTCAAAGGACTGGACCTGTACCGTTCGAACCGGGAATACGTCATACCTTGCAGACCATACTCAAGGTCCTCCGTAAGACGGTTCCCGCGAGTCACCTCAGTCAGCTGCTTCCTAGCATGCTGACCCACTAACACTGCTTAGACGACCTTTGTCACCCGTCGATAAAATACGACAGCAGATGCTTAGTGCAAGTCTCAAAGGGAATCCCGGTACCCATTTTCGGGATTCCTTGACTTGGAGATTTTCGGACTGATTCGGTAAGACTGATTTCATGGACCTACCTCCAAGCGTAGTCTCAATCCCCGAAATCGATTCTCAGTCCATGGGCTTTGTTTGCGTAGTGAACAGATATGTAAAAAAGCAGATATAAGTGAACGTAAACAAAGTATTGCCATATGAACTTTTCACTTCTTTATTCATGTATGTTTTATCAAACACCTGAATTGTCTAGACATAGGTTACATATTCCTACCAAAATTGGCTTACATGGTCACCTATTCTAACACAACTAACTCGGGTGATTCAACAGGGTGATCCTATTTCTTCATATATATTTATTCTTTTGCTCAAAACTCTTTAGTTTGCTTGTATAGAATGCTGAATCAAGGGGAGTTCTCGTAGTGTGGCTGTAGCAAAAACAACTCCTCGGATCTCTCACCTACTCTTTGTGGACGACTCTTTGATATTTTATGAGGCAAAGGGGATACAGTGATGGCGATTGGGAGTCTTCTTTGTAATTATGAGCGTGTGTCAGGGCAACAGGTGAATTATGCTAAGTTTGAAATGTTATTTAGCCCAAATGTTAGTACTTTGTGTCAACAGCAGCTGGCTGCAATTGTTAATGTGATTGTGGTTCCGAAGATAGCAAAACACCTGGGCTTACCTGCTGTTGTGGGTGGAATGAAGGCAGATGTTTTCCAAGGACTTCATGGCCTTTTTTGGAGCAGATTAATGGGTTGGGTCGGATAAGATGTTGTCTTTTACTGGTAAAGAAGTCCTAATTAAAGTTGTCCTCCAAGCTCTCCCTAACTATATTATGCAATGCTTTCTTCTTCTAGGTTCTTTGATTCGGGAGATACAATCGGCTTGTGCTGAATTCTGGTGGAGTGCCCTGAAGCATCGGCGTATCCATTGGATTGCTTGGGACAGATTATGTTTGAGTAAGCGAGATGGGGGTCTTTGTTTTTGATCGATGCGACAGTTTAACTTAGTTCTTTTGGCCAAACAAGCCTGGCGTCTGATTACTAAGCTGGATAGTCTCCTAGCAAGGGTTCTCAAGGCTCGGTATTTTCCTCGTACAGCGTTTAAGGATGCTACTCTTGGGTACAATCCATCAACGACGTGGCGGAGCATTTATGTTGCCAAGTTTCTAATGGATGCAGGTTATCGTTGGAAAGTTGACCATGGTAATTGCATTAAAATATGGAAGGATCGGTGGCTCCCTCGCCCATTCTTGTTCCGTCCAATTTCCTAGCCTCAGTCCTTCGATGAGGATCACAATTTTGCTTTTCTCCTCCAATCGAACAGTACTGGATGGGACTTGGAAAAACTCCAGGTTTTATTTTGTGAGGCTGATATTGAATGTATTAAGAATATTCCTCTCTCGACTTCCCCTGCAGCGGACCGTATCATTTGGCACTTAACAAAACATGGTGATTTTACAGTCAAGAGTGCTTATTTGTTGGTTGTTCGGGAGCAGGCTCGTTTGAAAGGTACGCTTACTAAAATTTCTGGTTCTAAAATGTCTATGAAGTGGTCCTTTATGTGGAGTTTGCGGCTGCCACCAAAAATCAAACATATTTGTTGGCGTATGTGTCATGGTTCACTTCCAGTTATGCATAATCTGTTGAAGCATAGGATGGATGTGGACGAGTTGTGTCCTTTGTGGTTTTTGTGGGGAAGATGAGAAACATGCTTTTATTCTATGTGATTATGCTAGATAATGTTGGGATCTGAATGATATTCCATAGGCTATACTTTCATGTTGGTCGAACTCGCCAGAAGGTTGGATTCGAATGTTGACAGAGAAGCTTCAGAATGAGCAGGTTCATTTAGTTCTAACAGTTTTATGGGCTATCTGGGGACACATGAATGCTATGTATTTTGAAGGGAAGTCTCGTTCGCCACAAGCGTGGATTTTGTTTGCTAAATCATACTTGTTTGTATTCCAGCAAGCATGTGAAATTGCTAGCTGAGAGAGTAGCTGACGTAGTGGTGTTCTTTCCATGTACTACTTTTTGTTGGCTTGTTTTTGTGGAATTATCTGGATGTAAACTTTGGTTTGTGATGTTTATGAAATTTTTTAGTTTTTTATAAAAAAAAAAAAAAGAGAATAGTATTATGAGATATTCACAAAGTATGTTAGAATAGGTGACCATGAATGCAATCTTGTTGGGCGAATTGTAACCTATGTCTGAACAATTTCAAAGTTTTAATAAACCCTGATGAATAAGAAAGTGAAATTCATCTGGCTCATACTTTGTCTGTGTTCACTTTTACTGTTTTATAATGAAAGAAATCGGTGGATCGTCCCGGGAGATTAACGCGAATAGCGGAAGCGCGAAATAGTGCGTAATAAAAATTACAAAGCATAATTAAATGGAATTTAAATCATGCATAATATACATAAACGAATCAAGGGGTGTGCCCTTGATTCTCCCGGGCGTTCGGTGTATCTCATGTTCAATAAAGCACAACATGGAGGCCATAGAATTGAAACCGAAAAAAAACGAAATTAAGAACCTACCCGGTTGTAGTTTTGTCTTCGTTCGGCTACGTGCATTGTTCCCCGTTTTGCACCAAGATCCCAAGAAGAGACCCTCTAAATCATCTCACTCGCTCCACCGGAAAGCAAACAACCCTTGTGCTAGCAAGAAATTATTTTGGGGAGAAGAGACATCGATACACGCTATGAATTAACGCAATCAATGTCTCTTATGTTCTTAACTTGAATAAATCAAGAAGAACAAAGTAATATTCTTGAAGAGTGAAAAATAGGGGTGGACGAAAAAATTTGAGGGAGAATTGAGAGATGAGAGTTGTAGAGAATACTAGGTGTGAGTGTGTGTTTTTTAAGTATTTATAGAAGATGGAATTTCTATTCCTTCTCAAAGTCTCCAAAGAGACACACTTTGACTAGGATTTTGACCTAGTCAAATCCTAGTCAAATTAGGCTTTGATTAAGTCAAATTAATCATGGCCCTTCATCTCATCATTCTCTAGATCAAATCTTGTCCATTCATTTTGATGGGCTTTATGGAATGGGCCTATTTAATTCTAAATTAAATATTCCCATGGACTTTATATTAAAACCCTATTTAATATACTAAGCCCATTAATTAATTAATGGAATGGACTTTAATTCCAAATTAAATAGTCCATGGACTTTATATTAAATCCTATTTAATACCAAGCTCATTAATTTATTCCATAGAATGGGATTATTTAATTCTAAATTAAAATAGTCCCATGGACTTTATATTAAATCCTATTTAATATACCAAGCCCACTAATTAATTCACCCTTTTAATCTAATTAAAAGGAAAGCCCATGCTTTGTAAAATTCATAAATCTAATTTATGAACTCAAGCCCGATTATTCCAAATAATTCATCGAGGCTTGAATCTCCAAGAAGTATAATTTAATTCCATTAAATTAAAACCTTCTCCCGGAATTAATTCCAAATTAATTCCCTTTCATTTGGTGTAGCGGGTGTGACTCTTTAGGTTCACCTTTCAGCTAGACTTGGACCTACTTTTTGTTATTTCATAACCAAAGTAGTCCGTTACCATGGGTGGCCATCTAGCAACGGTCCATGGCACTAGAGACTAGGTGAATTTATGGTGTGAACATTTAGGCTCCGAGTTATATGCAGGTGCGGTCCTACCGACGCTCGATACGTACGGGTACGGTCCTACTGTCGCCTGTCTCCCGGCCTTTAGTCTAGGGGTCGGTTTCCATCGTTGACTAGGCAACTATGCATAATGCTCGAGATAGGTTTAACTCGACGTAGGAAATCCTTTCCCACTACATCAAGTGCTATGGCCATAGACTTTGTGAGTCTAAACCATCTCCGAGCGCATAGGAGATCTTGCTGTCATATCCTTTGACAGGGGACAGATCCTATCTTGGAATTCACCGTTCTTACAATACTCCGACTGCACTGGACGAGGCTTATGATGACCATGTGATATAAATCGGTCAAATTTCACCAGATCCAAGATACAGCCTTAGTATGTAGGGACTGCCGTGATCCTCAAGTCCGAGGACTAATCCCGTACTATCGGAACCGAGAATACGAGTCATACCGACCAAGCCCGAGTAGCTTCTATATGACGATTCCCACGAGTCACCTCAGTCGGCCGCTCCCCAGCAGGCCGACCCACTAACACTGCTTAGACGATCCTCGTCACCCGTCGATGAAACACGACAACAGATGCTTAGTGCAAGTCTCAAATGGATTCTCGATGCCTGTCTCGAGATTCCTTTGACTTGGAGTATTTCAGACTGATTCGGTGAAACTGATTTCATGAACCTACCTCCAAGCGTAGTTCCAATTTCCCGAAATGTTATTTCAGTCTGTGGGCGTTTGTTGTGACATCATAACGATGCAAGCAGTAAGTACAACAAACTCATGCCTATGAATCCTTACTACATTCATTAACATAATATTACTTGTTCACAGATTGACGAATGGTTCTCAAAACAGCCAATACCATTGACTTTCTGGTCACCTATTCTAACATATAACTGTTCACTACACAAACAAAGCCCACAGACTGAGATCACATTTCGGGGACTGGGACTACGCTTGGAGGTAGGTTCATGAAATCAGTTCCGCCGAATCAGTCTGAAAATCTCCAAGTCAAGGAATCTCAGGAAATGGGTTTCGAGAATCCACTTGAGACTTGCACTAAGCATCTATTGTCGTGTTTCATCGACGGTGATGAGGGTCGTCTATGTAGTGTTAGTGGATCATCTTGCTAGGGAGCGGCCGACTAAGGTGACTCGCGGGAACTGTCTTACGAAAGACCTTGAGTAGGATCGATTAGGTACGACGTGAGTTCCCGGTTCCAACGGTACAGGTCAATCCTTCGACTTGAGGAATTGCTGAGTTTACGTGTACACCATGTCTGTATCTTAGGTATGGTGAGAGATTGCCAAAACACAGTTGTTGAATAGTCATAAGTCATATCTAGTGCAGCCATGATGTGCAATGTGATAGTAGTTTCCAAGAAAGGATCTGTCTCCTGTCAAGAGCGTTGAAAATAGCGTCTCCCTATACTCTGTTTCTTGTCCCTAAAATCTGTGGCCACAGTAACTGAACAGAAAGGAAAGGATTCCCTACGGCGTTTAGTATAGGACAGGCCGACACTTAGGTCCAAGATGGGTACCTAACATATCCGTGCCTTAGACCCTAAGTGGTGGAGACTGTAGACGGAAGATAGATGTACTGTAGCCTAAATGTTCATCCCCACGCATATTCACCTAGTCTGTAGTGCCATGGACCGTTGCTAGAATGGCCACCCATGGTAATGACGGATTCTAGGAATCCAACCAAGTCTAGCTGAAGGTGAACCTAAAGAGTCACACACAATCCGCACACATAACGTATTTAATTTAGAATTAAATATTTTGGAGAAAGATGGAACGATTAAAATTAGATTTAATCGGATATTTCGTATCTTGGAAAAATTGATTCCTTTTATTAGATGAAAGGAATTTATCTAATAAATTAGATTTATTGAAATTTAATTTAATGGCTTTAAAATAAATATTAATATTTATTATATTTTATTTATTGCCCTTTGGATTATTTAATTAGATTTCAATACGCCATTAAATTGATGAATTATTGAGATTGAAGAGGGAAATCAATGGCTAGGATTGGTTTTTGACCAAGAAGCTGGGATTGACTAGGATTTGACTAGGTCAAATCCTATTCCAAGAGGAGTCTTCCAAAGAGTGGAAACTAGAAGAGGAATAGGATTCCTCCTCTATATATATTCCTAACTCTTCACTTTGGAAGAGATGATGAAATTCAAACACACACACCATCATCGCCGACTCCTCTCCCTGTCGGCCACTCCTTCCCCCTTTCCCAAGATACTCTCTTGTTCTTTTGTGCTATACAATTGAACTTAAAGGAGGATTGATCTTGTTAATTGATAGCGTTTGATCAATTCATCCTCTTCAAATAAATATACACTTGTTCTTTCGCTAGCACGAGGATCAAGATACGTGGGCGGATTGCGTGTACAAATTAGAGGGTCTCAACTCGAGATCTTGGAGCAAAATGGGGAACAACGCGAGTAGCGGTTTGAAGAAAAAACGACAACCGGGTTGGTTTTTGGTTTTGTTGTTTTCGTCCCTTTTTCAACCCTATGGCCTCCATGAATTTCATGTTTATTTTTGGTTCATGAGATACACCGAATGCCCGGGAGATTCAAAGGAACACCCCTTGAACGTCTATATTTCATTCTTGTTTATGGCATGTTTTAAATTATTGCAATTTTACTATACCGCGCTTCCGCATTTGCGTTACTCCCGGGACGATCCACCGCCTTTGCTAGGCATTCAGTGGTATCAGAGCCCGGTTCGGTGTATAGACTAGGGTTTTACGTGTGTTTAAAGCATGAAAACGTGTTATGGCATGATTTATATGTTTCTTGATCTTTTAAATTATCAAGCATGTCGTTTTCTTGTCTTTTAATCATGTATGAGTTCTTGGTATTGTTGGTGTTCTTGGAAAATGGGGGCCAGAAAATGAAAACGAAGGAAAACGTATCACGCGGTAGCACGCGGCTGACCGTGCGCACAGTGCGCATGGCGAGGCGCGCGCGCAAGCAAGGGAGCCTGCGCGCGGCAGCCCCGCCAGGCACGCACAGCGCGCGCGGGTTTACAGCTGTTGTGCATGCTGCCGGACACGCAGGGCTGATGCATGGGCGGGCGTGCGCGCTCGCGGGCAAGGGAGCCAGCGCGTCAAGGGCGCTCGCGCGGCCGGTGCGCGGCCAGGCAGGCGCGCCCAATGAGCATGTGCGCACGCGGATGCGCATGCAGGAGCACGCGCAGGCAGACGAGCCTGCGCAGGGCTGCCCCGCCAGCGCATGCAACACAGCACGACTAAGCGCCGCGCGCGCTGGCTGCAGGCATAGGCCTGCTGGCCCGCGTGCGCCGAGAGGCGGCGGCCGGCTTATTGGTTTATGTTTTTCTTGTTCTTTAATTAGTTAGATAATTTCTGAAAAATTGGTTTTATTTACTTTGCATGTTTTGTTAAGGACATTATTTGGAAAGTTTTTGTATTGGATTTGGAATCCCGACATTTTATTCATTTTCAAATAATGAGGAAAGGTTTTCCTAAACAAAAAAGAAAATTGCCAATGTTATGCCAGGTTTACATACACGACTCCTTCTCTCGTTTTGTTGTGGGTGATGTGATTGGATATCATGGATTATGTACATGTGTTTATGTGATTGGATGTCATGTAATTATGTGCGTTGATTGAGAACGGATGATCACAAAACCCTAGACAGAATGTATGGTTTAAATTTATGTTGGGCCTGTGTGCCTCTTTTATTTTCTCTTCCTCCCTTTCTAGTTGTCTTGGAACAATTAGGCATTTTATCTCCCTCTTATTGTACTCCCCCCGGGTTTTCGCTGGGGTTTCTTTTTATATATGTAATGAGAGTAGTATAGGAGTGATGAATTATTTTATGTTATTGGTGGAGATGAAGGATGGCCCAAATGGAGAGCCCAGAATGAATAATCCAAGGCGTTCCATGGAGACTTAAAGGAGAAAGAGACCAAGGCCCATCAGCATGTTGATCGGGTTGCTATTAAATGTAATAGTGTAAGACCAACCCTAGATTCACCATAGATCCACTACGGGCTCAGTGGGTCGCATAGGATTGGGGCTTTGTGATCATCCAACAGGGCGTGCTAGGCTTTAATTTTTCATGTGGCTCTTATGGTGAATCAATCGTTTATTTATCATATTTTTGTTATGGGATGCAAACTTTTATTATGCATTATGTATGTATGTATGTATGGGATCTCGGTCATTTTCAAATCTCACTTGGTTGGACCAAAGTTCACAATATTAAAGCCTTCATAAATGGACTTGGATTCTAGGAGTTCGTCCATGCCTTCCATCCATGGCAAAAGTGAGGAAGCTGATTTAGGTCGATAGCGTGGTCTCACGAGTCGTGGCACGACTATCGTTCTTAAAAGAAGCTACAATTTGTCATGAACGAGAGTAGACTGCTGTTACGTGTTCTCACGAGTTGTGGAGGTAGCAGTGAGTCTATGAATCGGTTGATTGGGTCGGGTCTAACGCCCAAATAACGTGATTCGCTTGGAGTCCTCGGGATCACGTAAAAGGATGAGGGAATTATCTTGGGAATCTCGTAGAACGAGAATGGTATGGCATACCTCCCACAGGATTCTTCACATGCGAATCGTAAAAGCGGGGTATGGGAAAAATCATTTGTGAATCCCAAGCCTACTAGGAAAGGATTTTTTCCCGAAAGCAACGTTGGAGAGCGTCGTGTTTCGTTATAAATAGTGGGAGCATTAAATCACTAAAGTCCAAGCATTTAATTTTATTAAAACTTTCATTTTTAATTCTGCTGATCGTAGTCCTGTTCTTTAAATGTAGATTTAAATTGTCTAAGAACCCATTTTCAACCATACTTGAGACCAACAAGTTTAATGGAATCAATTACAACGACTGGTTGCACAATCTGAAGATAGTCCTCGATTACGAGAACCAAGGCTATGTCATGGACGAGCCGTTTCCTAGGACCTTGCCGGAAGGATCCACGCCAGAAGAACGTGAGACGTTCGGGACTTGGCATAAGGATAACTAGAGAGTCCCTAGCATCATACTTGCTTCTATGACGAATGAGATTCAGAAGCAGTATGAGAGGCTAGACGATGCCCCTTCCATTATGGCACGCCTTAAGGATTGTTATGCGATCCCGGACCGGCATACTAGGTATGTCGCAACGAAGGCATTCTTTGGAACTAAAATGACCGAAGGGTCCTCTGTACAAGAGTATGGGGTCAAGATGCTTACCTTTGGTGGAAAAGCTCGAAGACCTCAAAGCGGGGCTCGATAACGGGACGTACATTGGTGTGATCCTTCAGTCTCTCCCACCTTGCTTTGACCAATTCATTGTTAACTACAACATGAACACTCTTGAGAAGGGAATTCATGAGTTAATTAATACGTTGGTGCAATACGAGGCAACGACCAAAAAGTCTGTGCCGTCGATGTTGTTTGGAGATGCTTCGACTTCCAAAACGAAAGGCAAGGTCGCCGAACGTTGGAGAAGGAAGAAGGGAAATGGAAAAGCCGTCAAAGCAGCTACCAACACTAAAAGTGTTCCCATTGCCAAAGTGGGGAAAGGCAAAGGAAAAGGGAAGGTTGACTCAAAGCAACAGTCGAGGGCAAATGATATATGTATTCATTGCCGTGAGAAAGGGCATTGGAAGAGGGATTGCCCCAAACTCCTCTCCAAGCAAGGTATCTTTGTGATTGAGGTTAATATGGTTACTAACACTGCCTCTTGGGTATTAGATACTGGCTGTGGAGCTCACATTTGCAATGAGTTGTAGGTTGCTAAAAAGAAGCAGAAAACTGAGTAGCAGAGATATGGTCCTAAAGCTTGGAAATGGCAAGGCCATCTCGGCAGAAGCAGTAGAATCCACAACCCTAGTAGTTAGTGATCGTATTAGTATAGAATTAGAGCATGTTTATTATGTACCTAGCATGATAAGAAACATCATTTTCATTCCGTTGTTAGAAAATAGTGGATATGAGTTTATAATCAATAAAAATTGCTTTTATTTGATGAAGGGTGGAATTGCTCATCTGCTTGGTACGCTTAATAAACGGCCTCTATATCTTACAACAAGCGAATTTCATTCTAAACGCTCAACACAAACGTAAAATAGATGATAACGGGAATGCACAACTGTGGCACACAAGGCTAGGTCACATTTCCCAAGATAGGATGAACAAATTGGTAGACTCAAAGAACCTAGAGGTTGGGGACTTGAGCAAACTACCAACTTGTGAATCCTGTCTCAGAGTAAAGCTGACCAAGAAGCCCTTTGTAGGACAAAGCAGGCTTGCCACAGTATGTGGACCACTAAGGACGCAAGCCCGAGGTGGGTTCTCTTCTCTTACTTCATAACCTTCACCGATGATCATTCACGGTATGGTTATGTATACCTGATGAGGTACAAGTCTGAAGCTCTTGAGAGGTTTAAAGAATTCAAACTTGAAGTTGAGAACCAAACCGGCTGCAAAATTAAAGTCATACGGTCAGACCGAGGCGGAGAATACCTTAGTACTGAGTTCCATAATTATCTTAAAGAAAACAGCATAATCTCTGAACGGACACCTCCTGGGACACCACAGTTAAATGGGGTCTCTGAAAGGAGGAATCAACCCTGTTAGACATGGTCTGATCCATGATGAGTTTTACCAAATTGCCCTTGTCCTTTTGGGGCTACGCATTGGAGACTGCGGCCAAATTATTAAAACTTGGCGCCAACCAGTGTATTGACCCATATCCCATATGAGATGTGGCACGGCAAGCCTGCATCCTACAACTACTTGAAAGTGTGGGGTAGCACTGCATACGTCAAGAAGCTAGTAGGAGACAAGCTAGAAATCAAAGTCTAGTTTGTGCAGGTTCGTTGGATACCCCAAAAAAAACTGCAGGTTATTGTTTCTATGACCCCTTGGAACAGAAGGTATTTGTTTCAAGGAGTGCAGTGTTCTTGGAACAAGGATTTCCAGAGGGCGTCCATCCTGATGAACTGATCCTTGAGGAGTCAAGTGATGCAAACCAGTCATCAGTAGAAGCCGCGGATACCTCACTAAGAGGATTCAGGATAAATGCCCAGAAGGGTGATCAACCTCGAGAAGTTCAGCATGCCAGGCATGACGAACGACTTCAGGGAGAGCCAGCCCCAGTACCTGAACCGCCAGCTCCTATTCAGTCAACGCCCACAGTCACCACCCAAGGGGGTTAAGCCAGTACTTGGACACTTGTAGACCCACCCAAAGGGGTTAAGCCAGTTGGCTGTAAATAGGTCTATAAGTGCAAACTTGGCATTGATGGAGAAGTCACAACCTTCAAGGCTAAGCTCGTGGCAAAAGGGTACACTCAACGACCGGGGGTCGACTTCGAGGATACCTATTCGCCGATAGCCATGGCCAAGTCCATTCGGATCTTGCTTGCCATAGCAGCAGTATGGTATGACTATGAGATATGGCAGATAGACGTGAAAACGGCTTTCCTCAATGGTTTCATTGAGGAAGAGATCTACATGGATCAGTCGGAGGGATTCACAGCCACCGGAGAAGAGGAGAAAGTCTGTCGTCTCCAGAAGTCCATCTATGGCCTCAAACAAGCATCCCGAAGCTGCAACATTCGCTTTGATGAAGTCATATGGGGCTATGATTTCATCAAAAATGAATCCGACCCTTGTGTATACAAGAAGGTCAGTGGGAGCTCTATAGTGTTCCTAGTGCTTTATGTGGATGACATTCTACTCATAGGTAATGACGTTAGAATATTGGGGTAACACAGAAACATGGTTATCAACTCAGTTTTCCATGAAGGATTTGGGTGAAGCCTCCTACATTCTTTGGCATCCAGATTGTCAGGGACAAATCTAAAAGAATGTTGGGACTGACCCAAAACTCGTATATGAAGAAAGTCCTAAAAAGATTTTGCATGGACAACTCCAAACGAGGATTCCTTCCTATGGGGCATGGGATCAAAATGTCCAAGAAACAGTCTCCACAGACTGATGAGGAACTTGAGAGATGAAAGTCATCCCCTATGTTTCTGCCTTAGGAAGCATCCAATATGCCGTCCACTGCACGAGACGTGACATCGCTTACGCCTTAAGTGTAACGAGCATATATCAGTCTTGTGCAGGAGAGGCACATTGGAATGCAATCAAGGGCATCCTTAAGTACCTGAGGAGGACTAAGAAAATTTTCTTGGTCTATGGCAATGGAGAACTGATCCTGGAAGGCTTTAGCGATGCTAGCTTCCAGACAGAAGACGATGATGCCAAGTCTCAGTCAGGTCATGTATTCAGGCTCAATAGAGGAGTGGTAGCATGAAAAAGTTCCAAGCAAGCAACCGCTGTTGATTCCACCATTGATGCCGAATACATAGCAGCTTCAAAAGCTGCGAAAGAAGCGGTTTGGATGAGAAACTACATCCAAGAGTTGGGTGTGGTGCCTAGCATTGCGGTGCCTGTAGTTATCTTTTGTGATAACAACGGAGCCATAGCACAAGCAAAGGAACCGAGATCTCATCACAAATCCAAGTACATTCTTAGACGCTACCACCTTCTGAGAGAAATGGTAGGAAGAGGTGACGTTCAGATGGACCGAGTCAACTCAGCAAACAATACAGCAGATCCGCTAATGAAGCCTATGTCGTAGAGTGCTCATACGCAACATCTTGAGAAGATGGGTATTAGACATATGGGTGGTTCGCTTTAAAGGTCAAGTAGGAGATTGTTAGAATAGGTGACCATGAAGCCAATCTTGTTAGGCGAATTGTAACCTATGTCTGAACAATTTCAAAGTTTTAATAAACCGTGATGGATAAGAAAGTGAAATTCATCTGGTTCATACTTTGTCTATGTTCACTTTTACTGCTATATAACTGTTCACTACACAAACAAAACCCACAAACTGAGATCACATTTCGGGGACTGGGACTACGCTTGGAGGTAGGTTCATGAAATCAGTTCCGCCGAATCAGTCTGAAAATCTCCAAGTCAAGGAATCTCGGGAAATGGGTATCGAGAATCCACTTGAGACTTACACTAATCATCTACTGTTGTGTTTCATCGACAGGCGATGGGGGTCGTCTATGCAGTGTTAGTGGGTCAGCTTGCTAGGGAACGGCTGACTGAGGTGACTCGCGGGAACCGTCTTACGGAGGACCTTGAGTAGGGTCGGTTAGGTATGACGTGAGTTCCCGGTTCCAACGGTACAGGTCAATCCTTTGACTTGAGGAATTGTTGAGTTTACCTGTACACCGT
The DNA here is from genome assembly GCA_034509735.1 of Sesamum alatum. Lineage (NCBI taxonomy): Eukaryota > Viridiplantae > Streptophyta > Magnoliopsida > Lamiales > Pedaliaceae > Sesamum > Sesamum alatum. Next base: position 18,718,516 of record JACGWO010000010.1, on the reverse strand, counting down.
GTCTGTATCTTAGGTATGGTGAGAGATTGCCAAAACACAGTTACTGAGTAGTCATAAGCCATATCTAGTGCAGCCATGATGTGCAACGTGACAGTAGTTTCCAAGAAATAATCTGTCTCCTGTTAAGAGCGTTGACAGTAGCGTCCCACTATACTCTGTGTCTTGTCCCTAAAATCAGTGGCCACAGTAACTGAACAGAAGGGAAGGATTCCCTGCGGCGTTTAGTATATGACAGGCCGACACTTAGGTCCAAGATGGGTACCTACGTATCCGTGCCCTAGACCCTAAGTGGTGAGACTGTAAACGGAAGGATAGATGTACTGTAGAGCATAAATGTTCATCCCCATGCATATTCACCTAGTCTCTAGTGTCATGGACCATTGCTAGACGGTCACCCATGGTAACGGATGAATTCTAGGAATCCAACCAAGTCTAGCTGAAGGTGAACCTAAAGGTCACACACAATCCGCACATATAACGTATTTAATTTAGAATTAAATATTTGGAGAGCGATGGAACGATTAAATTAGATTTAATCGGATCTTTCTTATCTTGGGAAAATTGATTCCTTTTATTAGATGAAAGGAATTTATCTATTAAATTAGATTTATTGAAATTTAATTTAGTGGTTTTAAAATAAATATTAATATTTATTATATTTATTTATTGCCCTTTGGATTATTTAATTAGATTTAAATACTCCATTAAATTGATGAATGGTTGAGATTGAAGAGGGAAATCAATGGCTAGGATTGGTTTGACCAAGAAGCTAGGATTGACTAGGATTTGACCTAGTCAAATCCTATTCCAAGAGGAGTCTTCCAAAGAGTGGAAACTAGAAGAGGAATAGGATTCCTCCTCTATTTATATGTCTAACTCTTCACTTTGGAAGAGATGATGAAATTCAAAACACACACCATCACCTCCGAATCCTCTCCCTCTCGGCCACTCCCTCCCCCTTTCCCGAGATACTCTCTTGTTCTTTTGTGCTATACAATTGAACTTAAAGGAGGATTGATCTCGTTAATTGATAGCATTTGATCAATCCGTCCTCTCCAAATAAATATACACTTGTTCTTTTGCTAGCACAAGATCAAGATACGTGGGCGGATTGCGTGTACGAATTAGAGGGTCTCAACTCGAGATCTTGGAGCAAAACGGGGAACAACGCGAGTAGCGGTTTGAAGACAAAACGACAACCAGGTAAGTTTTCGGTTTTGTTGTTTATTTTCAACCATTTTCAACCCTATGGCCTCCATGAATTTCTTGTTTATTTTTCGTTCATGAGATACACCGAATGCCCGGGAGATTCAAGGGAACACCCCTTGAACGTCTATATTTCATTCTTGTTTATGGCATGTTTTAAATTATTGAAATTTTTATTATACCGCGCTTCCGCATTTGCATTACTCCCGGGACGATCCACACGCCTTTACTAGGCTTTCAAAGTACTCTAAATTATGGCTTTTCAATTATTGTAATTAATTTAACCCTGCGCAAAAACTTGAGATATATTATAGTTAACATTCTATAATGAACTTTTATAGGTTCTTGTCTCGTGCTTTTTTCTTTTGAGCTCCAGATATTTTATTCTTTATTTTTTGTGTTCAGTTTTTAAAATAATAATTAAAGTGATAATATATTTATTTATATGTATTTTTATTAATATATTATTTATACGTATTTTCATTGAAAATAAAGTAAAACCATAAAGAAACAGGTAGAGCTCTAATTTTCACATTATTTTTCTTAGTCTTTTATGAGTTCAATATTAACATTTGTTGTCAAATGCTTTGGTGTCTACGGGACCCGCTCCTACTTCGTAACATAAGAGATATAATTGGTGGCAATTATTCTTCAACTGAAGAGCCCAAATACCAAAATAAGTAGGAATCTAATGTGATATATCAGACCCAAATACTGAAAAGACTAAAATACCCTCCATAAATGCAAAATATCCCTTTTTACTTAGGTTGTCGCACCGATCTGCTGAGGAAGACCCGGCTCTAGAGCCGTGGATCATTTTTATACTAGATAGCTCAAAATCACGCACATGGCACAAGACAAGTAGGAAATTTGGCTCTATATATACACCAACTATTTCATTTTATTACTTTCGAACCAACATTTATTACTTCCTTCGAACTTTACGAACTGATTTAGGTACCGGAGGATCTTTGTTGGGGACCACTCAACGAACCTTACAATCTCTAATCTTCTCAAGTTTCCAAATGCGATTTGGATCATCTTTGGAATGATCTCGATCTCTGACCCAAATTAGAATCCATATATTAGAACCTGGGAGACAGCAGTTACATTAAAGTTTGGCTCGACACATAGATGGGGAACTTTTATTTGAGATTCAAATCTCCACCATCTACTTTTTGCAAAAATATTAATCCACAAACTCGCTGATCGGCTTTTCATTTGTTATTAGAGTGATGTGGCACACTCAATGCGTGTTGCAAAAATATTTAATTAAAATTTTAATAAATAAAGTAAAATAGTATAATATTGAAATGTAATCGAGAGATTAAATAAATTTTAAAAGAAAATAATAATGTAAAAATGAATGAGATAAAAATATATAATTTTGAAAAAAAAATTTGAAGTAGGAGAAACAAAAATAAAAATCACTAACAATAAATAATTATTTACAAAGGTAATTTTGTGACTGAAGATAGTGTTGGTCTTTAGAAGAGTGGATAGGTGGAAATTTATTAATAAATTAATAAATTAAATTTAATATTAGAATTGACGTACCAAAATATTTGAAATTCCAATTCACCCAGGTTAAATTATATATAGTACAGATTAATGTAAACATTGCGCCTCATATTGTTCTCGAGCTATCCTGATTAAGCAATTCCTATCCCTCTATCCCATACAATTGATTAAGAATTATGGGTTTGGATCCTGCAGGTGCATTTACTACTAAAAAAGAAGGGTAAATTACATTAAAATTTTTTTGAGATTAGACATAATTATATAAGCACCCTCAATTATTTACAAAATTATAAATCCCTTTGATGTTATAATTTTAATTTACGTCAGTGCTCCTTTAGGAAAAAAACTGAATCACATTTCTGAAATACATTACATCAACTTCCTCGTAGAGAGTATATTTATAATTTTGTAAAGGGGTTTAATGCAATTTACCTCTCTGTGACATTGCAAATAAGTAAATTACCCTCAATGAAAAAAATTAGCAATTTATCTCCCTGTGTTCTTTTAAATGAAGCAATTTACTTTCCTAAATAGGGGGTTAAATTGCTCCATTTTAAAGAAGACAGGGAGGTAAATTGATTCATTTTAAAAACCATAGGGAGATAAAATTATTATTTTATTTTTTCATAAAGGGATAATTTACACATTTGCAATATTATAGGGGATTGCTTGCATTTTTTCCCTTTTATAAAATGTAGAGGTTATTTATATAATTAGACATATCCTCAATTGGGTTTGATTTAATTTACCAAAAACAATACTTATAAATTGTTCCATTCTTTTTTTTTTTTTTTTTCTTAATAACGAAATAGAGGCACCTTGTCTTTGTTGGATCTCAGTTTGGAAGCTTTATTTTTGAATCTTAAAATATTTTCTAATAACAAAATAGATGCTTAATATATTAGACAAAGAATGTAGGAAGGCCCAAATAAATTTTCTGATTTTTCTTCTCTTTTTCATTTTCTTTTTATTCTAAATATCCAAAATGAACAAAATAACGTGCGGGCCATGAATGTGATTGTATTATTCAAAATTCTAAAACATTTTATTTTAATTATATACATATGTAGCTTAATTCGGCTTTGTAAAGGGACAAAATTAATTTAAGCAAAAATGGATTGAGCTTAGTTATTACACAAACTACATACAACACTACTTTACATAATACTCATCATTTAATCCATATAAGTAATAAGAACATGGGTCAGAATATCCAGAGGTGTCCCGATCAGTGCCACTCCGATAATCAAACTAATCAACAAGTCACACAAAGGGATCACAAGAATTTAGAGTAAAGTAGCATGATAATAAATGGGGATGATTATATTTACACCCTTTAACTTATAGTTATTTATACAAATTATTCTTATCTTTACATAATTATATAAATCACCCTTGATAGCCAAAATATAGGAGTAGTTTGTGTAATAATGTCGATACTTTTGATGTAAGTGTAATTTTCTAAAAAAATAGGGGTGGTTTTTATAAATGATGCTTATATTCTAGTGGGTGTATGTGTAATTATTCAAAATGCAGGGATGATTTGTGTAAACAGACCATAGGTTAGGGGGTACAAACGTAATTATCCCTAATAGAATATACATCTATACTATTATATAAAAGAAACCCCTTTTATACTCGGAAACGACAATTAATGACACCGTCACACCACTTTTTTGTAATGCCAAAAATAACCCTCAACTGATATGATAATTACTTTATTCAACTTTTCAAATTTTATATTAATTGATAAATTAATTTTTTCTTTCTTTTCTTTTTTTTTTTTAATTTTTTTGTTTATATATTTTAATTTTATTTATAATATATTTTAAAGCATAAATAATTATTCATTATATGCACGCAGTAAAGACGTGATTAGTATTTAATAAATAGTAATGGGGTATTTATAGTTTCTCACCTTTGTAGGGATGGCATTAGCCTGTGGGATCATGGCACGTGTAAGGCCCTAAACGGTCTATATTCTGGGTTATAGGATTGTCGGTTTCGATCAACACGACTCATATGACAAAATAGGCAGGCCGGGCCCTAAGGCCTTTAGTGTAATTTCTCTTTTTTAATGGGCCTACCCCCGTATTAATGGGCCTTACCCATATTCATTATGAATTAATACGCTAATATACAAAGAACAATAAAATAAATTAAAATAAATTCACATAAAATGAGACAAATACCCAAACATTTTATGGGAGTACTTGAACCATGATTCCAAACAAATTTATGAGCTATCAACTTTAACCATTATACTAAAATATTATTGGTTTATAAATGTAATTATGAAAGGTAGAAGTTGTACACCCTATCAATTAAAATTTAAAATCTCGAACAAATTTTATCTAGAATATTTAGGGTTTAATGCAATTTACTCCTTTGTGATATTTCATTACATTCTGAATTTTTTTTTTAAATAAAACAATTTACCTCCTGCTCTAAGAAGGTAAATTACTTCATTTTAAAAAATATAAGGGGGTAAATTGTTTAATTTTAAAAAACACAAGGATATGAATTGCTATATTATTTTTCATAGTAGGGAAAATTACAATTTCTTATTTGTAATATCATAAGGGAGTAAATTACAATTTTTCCCATAATATTTATCCCGAGAAACTAGGCAGCGACAGTAAAATTTATACAATCACAAATATGGTATTGCATTTTATATTTGTAAGATTTTCAACTATTACGATCAATAATTAGTGACGCATTATTATGAGAAATGTAGAAAAATAAAGCATATATGTGAAGCACATTAACACATATTGTACATTATCGGTTCCAGTGATTACCTCAATCCTATGGTATGTCAACACGCAGTTGAATTAACTTTGTGACACCCGGATCTTTGTGGCTCGTCTACAAGCTTCCTATGATCTCTTGGATCTGCAAAGCATGCCCTACAAATCCACGTATCTCCTATCACGTCCCTTCTCTTCCTTGCCACGATCGCCCTTCTCTCGGCTCCACGTAGATTGCTACCCAGAGCTATTCACTAGAGTTTACACGCCTTAAACTCCCGGAGACTTTTGGTGATTACTCCAAGAGAGAACAGAGAGAGCATTTAGCGAGAGGCTTTGGGAGAGTGTACTTCAAATAGTAATTGTGTTTGTCATTCCATAGGAACAACCTATTTATAAGTGTACAAGAGAGGAGTCCAACCCTAATACAAACTGTAGGGGACTACAGACTCTTCACACAAGAGTAGTCCTCCCTAGCCAGGAGTTTTGTGAGACATCAAACTCTTGTGAAATATGGATGATTTTTAATATCTCCCACTCATACATATTTGACATAGCCTCTCCAATCCAAAATATCTCATCTCCCATCCTCTCTTTCATACAGGGAGTAAGGCGTGCGACCAGGCGAGAAAAGAGAAAACATGAGGAGTGTTATATTAAGTTATCACCAATACTAACATAACTCATCAACTCCAAAGAAACTCGCTGTGTACCCCAAACCTCGTGTACACACTTGATCAAGCATATTTAGATCCCTCAATAAATAGAGCATGCTCGACCCTCTCAGATATGCTTCTACGTTCATGACTAGTCAAATATATTCCGGCTAAATCGCCCGGGCTATGAACAATAGAACATAAGTGCGTCACCAACTTGGTTCTTCCTCGGCCTCTCACATCAATCAATTTGGCCTTGACAGCTTTCCTGGACATGCTCCGACAGACCGTATGACTCGTGGCCATTGGAAAGTATGCTAAAGTAGCATCATCAAGCTTACGCCTCATGACATGGCCCTGAGTCCGAAAGGGTACAAAGGATTGTATGGGTTCACACAGTGACGAAGCAGGGACCTATTCGGTCACTCCCCATAGTAGGTCGTCTTAACGCACATGTAGTATGATTACATGCTATGATGGAGCTCCCACTCAACTTGGGCATGCCACTACTCTTAACATCACATGGACTTGAGTTCAATTGTTGTCCAAGCGTCTAACCTGCGTATCACCAGACAGTTACCCTCTTGATATCTTCTAGCGGTTCGCACGTTCAGCTGTAAACAGGCTTTTATGAAGTTTGGACATACTTCATAGTCGATCACGCATGATCGCATGACTTATTTATGCGAAGTGATCCTTTCTAAGCCTCATCCTGCTCACTATCATAGCGCCAGGGAGATTAACCGTGTGAGTGGGTCAATCTAAGCCTGGTGACATTCACACATATATATAGACACAGTACTCTAACGAAACAAGAATCATATATTCTTATAATAATAATTATTCTTATAGGCTCAAAACTTAAATCCTATGCAGTCCCATACTACTCACATGACTTTGAAATGCGTCTCTACACAAACGTTTAGTAAAAGGATCTGCTATCATATCGGTAGTAGGAATATGCCTGAGAACCACTTGGTTTTGCGCAATGCTATCACGAATGAAGTGGTATCTGGTATCTATATGCTTAGTCCTCCCATGGTACTTGGGGTCCTTCGCATATGCTATGGCAGTTGTGTTATCACAATAGATTACAACAGCATCATCAACGTGCGCCGAAATGTGCAAACTTTTGAGGAATCTCCTCAGCCAGATAGCCTCTTGGACCGCTGATGTACAAGCCACATGTTCTGCTTCCATGGTGGACAAAGAGATGCAGGCTTGTTTCTTGCTGCACCAAGTGATAGCAGCACCCAGTGGTCGGGTCTAGGATTACTTTGATACCTGCTCACCATTCCAACTGCAAAGCACAGGTCTGGTCGAGTACACATCATAGCGTACATCAAACTTCCTACAGCGCTAGCATATGGAACCTTAGCCATGCGTTTCTTCTCTTCTCTTGTCTTAGGGCACAATTTTCTGCTAAGAACACAACTTTTGTCCATAGGTGTGTCGACAGGATCGGCATTGTGCATACGAAACCGCTCTATGATCCTTTTGATATAAGTCTCTTGAGACAAGCTCAAAAGTTTCCTAGAGCGATCTCGGTGTATCTTAACACCAAGTATGTACTCAGCTTCTCCCATGTCCTTCATCTCAAATGTTGAGGACAACCACTTCTGAGCATAGTTTGAAATTTCGTTTCGTTTCCACCGAAATTGCCGAAAAGTTTAATTCGGTGGAACGAAATGAAATTGATAGGAATTTTCGAAATTCCTTTGTTTCCAAGGAAACAATTGTTGTTTCCTTGGTTTCGTTGGAAACAAAGGGAAACATATGGAAAAATTATTCTTTTCCTTGAAAAGAATAATTTTTCCATATGTTTCCCATTAAAACCCTCAATTTAAATTTTAAACTTTTACCACATTTTCATTAAATATAATAAAATTGCTAAAAATAAGGAAAAAAGAGGTTGATTCCAAAATTATGTATATAATTTTCCAAATAATCAAATTATATCAAATCAAAATTTTATAGTAATTTCTTTTTTAGTCAAATAATTTCAACTATATTCTTATTAAAGTTGTAGGGAAGTGGAGTTTATTAAGCAAATTCAAAACAATTGAAGTGCACAAAAATATTCTCAAGAACAAGGTTGAATTTGAAAGAAGAAAAGCAGCGAAAAAAGATATGATTCTACACTAATGACCAATTATTTTGATTTCAAGTGCAAAAATCTGGTATGTTTATAAGTTTTTCCATTGAAAAAGTTCACTTTAAAGACAACATGCACACTTATAGTAAAATGCGTGTAGCTTTACGTAGAAATATTGAATTGATGATCGGTTTTATTTATTGGAAACTAGATTCACAAGGCTTTCAAACGATATATGACCCATATTCTATTTATATTTCGTTTAATACAGTTTTTTTGTTAAATACATTCAGTTTATAGATTTGAAAGGCTTGTTGTGACAGCATGCACACTTTTAGTAAAATACGTGTAGCTTTACGTAGAAATGTTGAATTGATAATTTGTTTTTTTTTATTGGAAACTACATTCACAAGGCTTTGCAATGATATATTATACGTATTCTATTTATATTTCGTTTAATACAGTTTATTTGTCAAATACATACAGTTTGTAGATTTGAAAGGCTTGTTGTGACAGCATGCACACTTTTAGTAAAAAACGTGTAGCTTTACTTAGAAATATTGAATTGATGATCTGTTTTGTTTATTGGAAACTAGATTCACAAGGCTTTCAAACGACATATGATCCATAATCTAGTTATATTTCTTTTAATACAGTTTATTTGTCAAATACATACAGTTTATAGATTTGAAAGGCCTGTTGTGACAGCATGCACGCTTTTAGTGAAAAAATAATAACTCTATATAGAAACAACGCATAAATAATCCCTTTTTTTTGTTGAAAATAAGAATTATAAGGCTTTCAAAATATATATGATTCAGATTATTATCTTTTATATATTAATACAGTTAAGTCATCGAATATGCGGAGTTTATGCTGGCTTGGCTTTTATATGACAACATGCACAACTTGAGTAAAATGTGTATAACTTTTCATAGAAATATCTGATTGATGTTTTGTTTTTTTTGTTTGAAAGTAGACTCATAGGCTTTTTAGATTATATATGTTTCGTATTCTATTTATTTATAGTTTAATACAATTAAAATTTTCAAATTGTTGAAATTTAAACTATTGAAGGGATTGTCTTCTCCTAATTATATATGGAATTCATTTATTGATTATTTGTAGATATGGCTCCAAATATATCCACAAAACGAAAGGGAGATATAGGATGGGAACATGGTGAAATGATTGATAATAATCGTATGTGGACAAAGTGTAAGTACTGTGGGAAGGAAATGAAAGGCTCGGGTGTATCACGGTTGAAACAACATATTGCTGGTGGTTTTTCAAATGTTGAGAAGTGTGAAAAATGTCCGGTGGCAATTTCAAGAGCCATGAGAGAGCATCTGAACAACCAGAAAAAAGAAAATGAAGACGTGTTGGCACAAAAGGCAGCACTTAGAGAGATATTGTTGGAACCCATTCGAAAAAAATTTGGACTAGATGATGACTTCGTCAATGAAGAAGAATCCGACGAGGAGATATTTCCAATGGAAAGGGAGCATTTAAAGATTGCTATACAATGATCCATCAGAGATGTACATGAAACTGAATCGGGCCTTGGTAGAACTAATCTTCATGGATCGTTTCAAGGTCCAAGCTCTTCTCGTCATGCGCAGAAAAAAGATAAATCTTTATTTGGGAAAGATGACAATATATTGAAGGCAAAGTCGCAATCATGGGGGAAGAAAACGAAGGGCTTGATAATTGAAGAAATGGATCCTGTCATCTATAGAAATTGAGCATGCACTGAGCAGAAGATACCAAATATGTGGAAAAATAATAACTCTTTCAAGTCTGCAAAACATGCAATAGGTAAATGGTTTATTTTTAGCAATATTCCTCCAAATGCGGCTGTTCCGTATTATCAAGCTGCTATTGATGAAATTGCAAGAGTAGGCGTTGGGGTGAAAGGTCCAACACCTTATGAGATTACTGGCCCTATCTTGGATGCAGAGCTTGAGGAGATTCAAGAATACGTGAATGGTTTTAAAAAGAAGTGGGAAACGTATGGTGTGACTATTATGTGTGATGGATGGACTTCGACCACAAAGCTATCAATTATTAACTTTTTAATATATTGTAATGGAAAAATTGTATTTCACAAGTCTATTAATGCTTCCGGTTATAATAGGGACGCAAACTACATATATGAGCTTATGGATGATGTTGTGGAGGAGATAGGCAAAAAATATGTAGTACAAGTGATAACTGACAATGGTTCTGCATACAAAAAAGCTGGAGAATTATTAATGAGAAAACGGAAGCATTTATACTGGACTCCCTGCGCTGCTCATTGCATTGACTTGATATTGGAAGATTTTGCTGAGAAAACAACAGTGAAAGTTGTCATTGAGCAAGCGAAGAAGATCTCTAATTTCATATACAATCATGGTAAGGTGCTTGATATCATGCGAAAATATACTGATGGAAAAGAGCTTCTTCGTCCTGGTATTACATGTTTCGCCACTAACTATACATCGATGGAAAGCATTCTTGAGCAAAAGTTAAATCTACAACGGATGTTCACCTCAGAGGAGTGGTCGAAGAATCCAGGTAGTAAAGATCCAAGTGGAAAAGCAATTCAAGATGTTATTTTGAACTCGTCATTTTGGAATAGTGCAGAACTTGTTTGCAATTTACATGCCCCTGTTTCAAGAGTTCTTTGTATAGTAGATGGTGAGAAACAAGCTACAATGGGATATGTGTTTGAAGGAATGAGACGTAGCAAGTTAGCAATTGAAGCAGCTCTTCCAAGATCACACAAGAAATATTGCGATATCATTGATAGGCGTTTAAAGAATCAAATGTTACATGATATACATCTTGCAGGTAACAATTGTTGGTGTGACTGTTATTTTATCTTTTCTTCAATATATACTATAAGGTTCAAAGATAATTAATTAGTTGAATATTTATTAGTATGACTAATATTTATTTCCTTGATACAGCATACTACTTAAATCCCGCATACCATTACGAGTTGGAACTTTCTCACAAGCCAGAGCTTTTGGATGCGTTGAAGAAAGTAGTGCAAAAAATTGAACCAGATGCTAATATAGCTTCACTAGCTCTTTCCGAGGTGCATTTTTCGCAAGTACTCTATTACCTTAGAGTGATTATTATTTTTTAAATGTTGTAAGAAGTAAAACTAGCCTATATTAACTAGTTCAATGATAATAACTTGTTAGCTAAAGGTTATGAATTTTTTTGAGAATATTTATGCATGTAACTTAATCACTATGAAATCATTTTTGTTGACTAAATGTATCCTTATTAGGGGAAATATTTTCGAGAGGCCATGTATGGTTTTGCTGATTCAACAGCCATTCGAGGAAGGAAAAAAACTGATCCAGGTATAATATAAAATTATTGTTATTATTGTCGTTATTGTTGTTGTTGTTGTTGTTGTTGTTGTTGTTGTTGTTCTTATGACTATGTATTTTAAGTTATACTAAACTATTACCAACAACATTGCAGCGGAATGGTGGTTTTATGTATGGCACTGATGCTCCTAATCTAAGAAAAGTTGCCCTACGGATACTATCTCAAACTGCCTCATCCAGTGGATGTGAGAGGAATTGGAGCACATTTGCGTTTATACATACTAAAGTACCTAACCGACTTAACTACCAAAAGTTGGAGAGATTAGTCTATGCTCATTATAATATGAGATTAAGGTTGCGTCATCTTATTAAGGACAAAAGAAAGGTTGATCAGAATTTTCAGCCAATTGACTTAGGACAGATATTTGATGATGATGATGATGTGTTGTCTGAATGGCTGGATGATCCAGGAGATGCTCTTCTGGATGAAATTGATGATGATGGACAACCAGTTCGACCAAACACCTTTTTAGCTACATGGGCTGAAAGACAAAGTGGCCCTTCCAGAAATAGTGTTGGATCAGATAAAGGAGGTGAAAAACATTTGATTGATGAAGATGATGAGTCTGGTTTCTTAACAAGTAGAATTGAGGATATCGTTGGAGGTGATAACGATAATGATGATACATGTTGTTTTAACAAGGAGAAAAATATTGATGAAAATGACAGAGGTTCTTCACATGGAAATCAATCTCAAGCTAGTCCATATGGCATTTATTTTACTGAAGAGTAATATTTTGATCATGCCACTCAAGATGAAGATCATGGCAGTCGTAGATCAAAATCTTATGTCTAGAGCTTTCTCAATTTGTTGACTTTTTGCAAACTATGTAGCAGGGGCATCAACTTTTTTTTTCTTATTATTTTTGGTTTTATAGTTTATTATTTAAGTTACTTAGAACTTGTTGATCATGTCCTCGTGAACACTTGATTTAATACCATATGTTTGTTAGTCGATGAAACTTGATTAATAATTAATGTAAGAAAGTCAATTTAAGTTGATTATTGACTACAATAATAGAAATAGCTTAAACTTACTTTGTTTCTCATGATTCTCGTTTGTTTCTAGTATTCCGAAACATTTCCGAAACGTTTCCAATATTTTGCAGCTCGAAATTGGTCTACGAAACGAAACTTTAATCCATGCTTCTGAGTGGCGACAATCATTTCCATATCATTTTCTGCCAACAAAATGTCGTCCACATACAGTGAAAGAATAAAAAACTTCTTTCCACTTCTTTTGACATACACACAGTGGTCCTCCTCAACCATCGTGAATCCTATCGGGGTGATAGCTCGATGAAATCGATAGTACCACTGCCTGGATGATTGTTTCAGGCCATAAATGGAACGTTTTAAGCGGCACACTTTGCCTTCACATCCCATTTTCCGTAAACCTTCAAGTTGATCCATGTAGATCTCCTCATCCAGTTCTCCATTGAGAAATATTGTCTTTACATCCATCTAGAATAGTTCCAGATCTAGGTGGGTGACAATGGCTAGGAGTAGGCGAACAGAGGCAAATCACATCACTGGGGAGAACGTCTCTTCATAGTCTACACCCTCTCGTTGGGTATAACCCTTCGCCACCAATCGAGCTTTCAATTTGTTGATGCTTCCATCTGCCTTATATTTGACCTTTAGAACCCACTTGTTCCCTATGGTCTTACGCCCAGCTGGAAGATCAACTAGCTCCCAAACTTTGTTCTTAGCCATAGAGCACATCTCTTCTTCCATTGCAGCTATCCACTCTTTTGCATTTGGTGAAGTCACAGCTTCTTCGTAAGTAGCTGGTTCATCCACATCTAGAGAAGCACATACAAAGGCTTCCCCCTCGATCTCATATCGACGACGAGGTATTCCTCCCCTTTTGCTTCTTCGCATTTGTGGATTTTGAGAGTTATGTTCCTCTAGCGAACAACTCCCACTTAATTTGGGGTTGCTTTCATTATCCCCATCGAGTGCTGGGTAAGAGTGTGGACTCTCACCCTCGCCAGGGATAGATGCGCCGCCCTGAGGATCTCGTAACTCGTATAGTTCAAGATCCCCTTTGACTTCACTTATGCTCGGGAAATCCTCTTTAGGGAAATCTACATCGTGGGACTCAATTTCTGTCATTCCTCTATCAGGGTGTTCACCGTACATCACATAGCCTTTAGAGTGCTCACAATATCTTATAAACATAAGTTTGCTGGCTCTAGGACCCAATTTCCCATACTTATTAGAGGTACTGTGAACAAACCCTGCCGACCCCCATGGGCGTAAGCCTTATAAGTTGGGCTTTCTGCTATGCCATAATTCATAGGGAGTCGAAGGAACAGATTTGAGGGCACACGTTTTAAGATGTAGGCAACAATCAAAATTGCTTCTCCCCAAAATGATATTGGAAGATTTGCTTGCGCCATCATCGATTTGGCCATTTCCAGAAGTGTTCGATTCCTTCTCTCTGCAACCCCATTTTGTTGCGGAGTATGTGGAACCATTAATTGCCGTATGATTCCTTTTTCCTTAGAAATTTGCTTGAATTGATCAGAAAGGTATTCTTTCCCTCTGTCAGTTTTTAGAACTTTCAAGTTCATATCTCGTTGATTCTCAGCCTCTGCTAAGAATCGCTTAAAACAAGCAAGCGTTTCTGAACGGTGAGATAAGAGATATACTGACCCATAGCGCGAATAATCATCAATGAAAGTGAGAAAATAATATGCACCGTGACGTGCTCTCACATTCATTGCCCGTATATGTCTGAGTGGACTAACTCTAAGGGGTGAGTAACCCTCTTAGCCTTCCCAAAAGGCTTTCGGCAGGCTTTTCCCGCCAAACATGGTTCACAAGGAGGAAGGTTGACTTTAGCGAGAGAACCTAATAGGCCTTCTCGAGCTAACCTAGTCATCCTTTCTTGTCCTATGTGTCCCAATCTCGCATGCTAATTAACAGAGGTATTATCAATAGAAGAAACAATGTAAGAAACACATTCATTGGCTAATTCTAGCATGAAAAAACCATTATTCATAAATCCTAGGCCATAGAGGTCTTTACCAAAGTAAATAGACAAACCCATTTGTTCAAACAGAAAAGAAAAACCATGTTCCATCATTGTTGTAACTGAAAGTGGATCACATCGAATGCTAGGTGCATATTGCACATCACTAAGGAGTAGCTCACGCCCAGTCTGAGCTTTAGCTGGTATGAACGAATTCCAAGGACCTCCTCTTGTGCGCCATTGCCCATAGCAATGTAATGGCTGCATGCTGGTACTCGATGGTAATCTACAAATCCAACTCGATCCCTTGTCACGTGTTTTTGTTGCGCTTGTATCTATAATCCTACTAAGGAGAGAATTAGCCACAAAAACTTGTGAGTACACAAAAGAACTTGGAGAGCTGGGGTTAGGACTAACCTTCTTTAGCTCAGTGCAATCACGAGCAAAGTTGCACATCTTTTGACAGTTATAGCACTTGGCCTTTGCCACGTTTTTCTTTCCACCCCATTTTCCTCGGCGACGCTACATAGCCTTATCACCTTGTGGGGCCAACTTTTGGCTTTGGCTCTGGGGCTGGCACTATCTTGCACCAACCGGTTTATTCCAATGTTTGCCTTTATGGGGCTTACGCTGACCGGCATGTGCGACTAGGGCAGCCTGCTGAGCACGTTCAGTTTCTCTACAGTCAGCCTCAAGTTTCAAATGATTGGCGACACTTTCGAATGTTTTTTATTTGCTCATTGTGCGTTAGCACCATCTTCACGTGTCCCCAAGTCTGCTCAGGTAGTGACCTCAGGACTGCCAGAACTTGTTGTTGATCACTGAGTTCAGTACCAACATTCTGGAGTTCTCGAATCATATCCTTCATCACATCGAGATGTTAGATCATCAAGTGTTTTAGGTCAAGCACATACTGATTGAAATTAAGGGTCAGAGCCCTTAGCCTTGTAGTCGAAGTGCGATCATATGCGACCTTCAAAACTTCCCATAACTCTTTAGCCGTTGAATATTTCTCATATTCACGGATCAGATTATCGTGCATGCAACTTAGCATAGTAAAGCGCGCACTCAAATCTTGATCCCGCCACTTATTGTATCCGTCCAGTTCACGACGATATTAGGCAGTTTGTCCATTTTCAGGCTCTATTGGCTCAGGCATGCTAGTTGTGAGATGCTCAAGAATCTTTTTGTGATGCAGAAAATACTGAATTTTTCTATGCCACATTGCATAGTTTTGGCCATCTAATTTGGCTCTGATACCACTGTAGGAAAATCAAGCATATATGTGAAGCACATTAAAACATATTGCACATAATCGGTTCCAGTGATTACCTCAATGCTATGGTATGTCAACACGCAACGGAATTAACTTTGTGACACCCGGATCTTTGTGGCTCGTCTACAAGCTTCCTACGATCTCTTGGATCTGAAAGCAAGCCCTAAAAATCCACGTATCTCCTAGCACGTCCCTTCTCTTCCTTGTCACGACGCCCTTCTCTCGGCTCCATGTAGATTGCTATCAGAGCTATCCACTAGAGTTTACATGCCTTAAACCCCACGGAGATTTTTGGTGATACTACAAGAGAGAACAGAGAGAGTATTAGCGAGAGGCTTTGGGAGAGTGTACTTCGAATAGTAATTGTGTTTGTCATTCCATAGGAGCACCATATTTATAGGTGTACAAGAGAGGAGCCCAACCTAATACACACTGTAGGGGGCTACAGACTCTTCACACAAGGGAGACATCAAACTCTTGTGAAGTATGGATGATTTTTAATAAGAAAATTTGAAAAGAAAGTTCTTCTGACTGAATCATAAGCGACATAATTTGTTGTGATTATAAATCTGCAATATCCAATTGATGATCAAAGTTGGCAGTTTTAGATTAAAATATTTGCGACTCTTATAACTAGTATAAGTACCTTTATTTTGACAAAATAGATATCTTTTGTCACTTCACAATGAAAAGTGTCATTAGTATGATTAATGCTCCCGAAGTCCTCCCATCCTAAGCTAAATACGTAATTTCTTTTATGTTATTTTTTTAATTCGGTTCATTGTTATAGCATCTATTAGATTCAAACCCAAATACTATTTCAATGAATTGATATTTCTAAATCAACAAATATATTCGAAATAAACAAAAAACACAATACATCTATATTAATATAAAAGAAAATGCCTTTTTGACTCACAAATGATGATTTATGACACCGCAACACGAGATATTTGGTTATGCCGATAATCCTCAAAATTAGTTTTTGTTCTTTCTTTCTTTTTTTGAAACTTGTCGTTGTGGCATATCGTACCTGCGTGCATATAATAAATATTCTTTCGATCTTTAATGTGTATTATTATAAGTAAGAGAAATATAAACGAATACATCACGTTTAAAAAAGAAAAAAAGAAACTAATTTTTTAATTAATATAAAATTTGAAAGTTAAATAAGTTAATTAAGTTATCGGGGAATTATTAGCGGGCAAGCCCACACCTGAAGCTGACTAGGAATTTCATAGTTTAAGAGAAGAAAGATCGTATCACGTCAGTCTGTCTTCTGGCAAGAGAAGTCGTATCGAGAAAAGTCCCGCCCAAAGAGCTTAGCCAAGAGTGGACCTGGCCTGATGGCGGTCCCGCAAAGCCGGTCAACGGGAGCTAAGATACGGCTATGCTTGTCTAAAAAAAGACAGAAAGAAAGCAGAAATTCGATGAAGACAGAGATAGAGATATAGAAAGTGTGCCGCGAGTGACGAGTGATCAGTATCGTAGGGATGCGACTCTTTACTCAAAGGCTACAACCAGCAAGAGGGTATATACTA